>OZ005655.1:173939725-175197225 GCA_963930645.1 Salticus scenicus
ACGTCATAAAAACATTTATAAGAGAATTCGAATACCAAGTAGAGAAAATGGTAGAATCTTTCTTGAAAAACCAACTTCCGAGATCTAAAACTGACCATACCATCCCACACAGCCACCTATATCCATTAGACATCTAAATTTTATCCAATTATTCATAAAAGGTATAAAATATCTTAAGAATGCTCTTCGAAGTCCTGGATATCCCGTACTAATTATTCGTGTGTGTATTAGATATTCAAATGTAAACGAGCCTTTTTACTCTCTCTTACCCATAGGGTCGAGAAAGTATTGTTTTAGGGTCAAAGTTTCGAACGTGAGTTTTTGTTATATTTACATGTTCTGAGGTCCCCTGAATACGAAAACCATGTTTTTAGCGAATGGTCTGTGTGTCTGTGTGTCTGTTATCAGCATATCTCAAGAACAAATTGTAGCAGAAAGTCCAAACTCGGTATTCTAAATGTGTATCATATAGGGATGCTACAGTGAGCTTTTCGTTGGGATGAAGCAAATGGTTCGTGTACAGGGACACTCAAAAGTATTCAAATACATTACGTCTATGGTGGAAATTGCAGATAAGTAGAGTTTAACATCTATAGACTGCACTAAACCAAATGAAACGAATATATATTTTTTGTAATAGAAATAGTTAACTGGGAAAAAAAAAAATTGTGTATGTAGGAGCCTCGCCTCCCCCCCTCCCCTGGGGGTTGAGAAGTCCCTCCTCGATGGGAGTAAATTTTCATGATGGGTATCTTTCAAAAGAGCTCGCCAATACCTTTAAAACGAATGGTTGAACCATCGGTCTGCGATAATTTAAAATAAAGTTATCGATTTTTTTTTCATTTTTAACAAAAAGAATAATAATAATAATAATGTAATATTGAGAGTAAATTCAACTTTTGTTTTTTATATTTAGTGTTATACTACTTCTCTAATATGGAAATCGACTGCATTATCACAAAAGATATATTTTTTAAATAATAATTTTAATAAATTACTTTTTAATAACCGGATTAAATTCTATATAAATGTAGGTACATTAATGAAACGGGAGGTTGAGGGGGCGGTAGCCCCCGTCACGCTGAACTAATTATCATATAAAACTTTTCCGAAGCCTAATTTGAATTGTTTAACACAGGTTTACATAACAGTACTCGTTATTTCAGCTCTTAATCTGCAACCTGTATTTACAGTATTAAATTTCACGGTAAGAGAAAGTCGTGTGAGTGACACACCAGATTATTTAATGTCTCGTATAGATGTAACATAATTAAATTAAACTTTGTAAGAGACATCAGAAGGAGAACTCCACAACAGAAGAAGTTGCCGCCGAGGAGAGCTGGGAGCCCAGCAGAAAAAATTACTGCCAAATATGAAGCAAGTACAAAAGGTTTTACAAAGTTTAATTTATTTAGTTTGAAATTGCTTCGTTCACAATTGTATTGTTTTAGATGTAACATTTTAAAAACGATATTTAGATATTTTTAATATCTGTTAGATGTAACAAGTCCAATTACTGTATATTTTGAAATTTATCGAATATTTAACAGACATCTAATGGATGTAAAGAAGAGTGACATTTGTCGTGCTAATATATATCTGTAGGATGTTTATAGAAGTCTAATGGATCATTTTAACTTTTATAAATGTCTTATGTATGTACGTGGCTGTTTGTGGGTATGAAGCCACTTATCAATTTTACTGGCGTAACCAAGTAATGTATGCAAAAAGAGGTTATCAAATTCGAACAATGTCATTAAAGGTATTTTTGAGATACTGACTTTCGATTTGACTTCCGAATGTCGAAAAATCTTAGAAAGCACATTTGCTCATCGGAATCGAACAAATATATATCAAAGGACATCTAATAGCTTTTTAGTAAGGTAATTTTCAAGAAAATACGTAGAGCCATTTTTAAGGCACCCACTTCCGAGAACAAAAAATAGCCTACCAAATCAAGACATCTATCAATTTTCCTGTGGTAACCAATTCATGCATACGGAAGTACAGCAATTTAAACGAAAATCGTTAAAATTATTTTTCAAATGCAGACTTAAAGTCCAATTTCCCCCAAAAAACTTAGAAAACTTATCTGTGCGCAAGATCTATCTTGATTATGAAGATTCGTTAAAAAAAAAAAAATACTTTTTTCGACTAGGGAGATCTTAAAATATGTAAGTCTGTTAAAAACTCGATACGATTTTTTTTTTTTTAATCAAAATGCAATAATTTTATTAATCGCAGTAATCAAGGAATGAAAATAAAAATTATGAATAGAGTATTAAATATTGCTCAGTTGAATGAAAAAGTTGAAGATGAGCAGTAATATTATTCATGTACTGTAATATTTATCTATACTATGAATAGGATGTACAGTCGGTAACAAAAGTGTCCGAACACTAGCAAAAATTCCTATGTAAAAAAAGTACACTTTATACGGTTTTGTTAAATAAATCCTTGTTGAATCCTGTTCTTAGTCAGTCTAAGAACATGATTCGATAAGGATTTATTTAATAAAACCGTATGAAGTGTAACTTTTTTACATAGGAATTTTTGCTAGTCTTTGGACACTTTTGTTACCGACTGTATGATAACAACATTTTCTTTTCTTTTCTTTTCTTTTTCCTAACAAATCAGCTTACATTTAAATTTATAAAGCCATGTAACAGTGCCCGAAAAATACAGTTTAATTAAAAAAATAATTACAAGATAAAAAGAATTTTTATATACCATGTTTTTAAATTTTCAGCAGGGTCCCGAAGCAATTGGTTAAAAATATTTTTGAAATGCATTTTCACCGTATTATGAACTATTCTGAAAGTTTCAAATGTCTAACTACTGAGAAAGTTAGTTAAATAAATTTTCTGTCGAATCATATCAACGCTTCCGAATACAATAGGTACCTGAAACAGTTGACTAAAAGTATAAAAAAAATGTATTGTCACCGTGTTCTGAGCTATCCTGAAAGTTTCAAATATCTAGCTAGTCGGGAATTTAGTGAAAAATCGATTGCAAGCTTTGTACTGGTAACGCTGTCGAAGGCAGCAGGAACCCGAAACAGTTGGTTAAAAATATTTTTAAAATGCATTTTCGCAGTGTTCTGAACTATTCTGAAAGTTTCAAATGTCTAGCTAGTCGGGAACTTAGTTAAATAAATTTTCTGTCGAATCATATAAGCGCTGCCGAAGGCAGTAGGGACCTGAAGCAGTTAACTAAAAGTATTAAATAAAGTATTGTCACCGTGTTCTGAGATATCCTGAAAGTTTCAAATATCTAGCTAGTCGGGAAGTTAGTGAAAAATCGATTGCAAGCTTTGTACTGGTAACGCTGTCGAAGGCAGCAGGAACCCGAAGCAGTTGGTTAAAAATATTTAAAAATTGCAGTTTCGCCGTGTTCTAAACTATTCTGGAAGTTTCAAATGTATAGCTAATCGGGAAGTTAGTTAAATAAATTTTCTGTTGAATCATATAAACGCTGCCGAAGGCAGTAGGGACCTGAAACAGTTGACTAAAAGTATTAAAAAAATGTATTGTCACCGTGTTATGAGCTAGCCTGAAAGTTTCAAATGTCTAGCTAGTCAGAAAGTTAGTGAAAAATCGATTGCAAGCTTTGTACTGATAACGCTGCCGAAGGCATCAGGAACCCGAAACAGTTGGCTAAAGGTATTAAAAAAATGCATTTTCACCGTGTTCTGAACTATTCTGAAAGTTTCAAATGTCTAGCTAGTCGGGAAGTTAGTTAAATAAATTTTCTGTAGAATCATATAAGCGCTGCCGAAGGCAGCGTGACTTGAAATAGTTGACTAAAATTATTAGAATAATGTGTTGTTACCGTGTTGTGAGCTGTCCTGAAAATTTCAAATATCTAGCTAGTCGGAAAGTTAGTTAAAAACCGATTGCAAGATTTGTTCCTGACAAACACACACACAAACAAACATACAAACAAGAATCGAAGTTAATAAAAACATGGTAATAAATGCTTTCTCGATTTTTTCTTCTGTTTTCTACGCGGATTCCTTATATCAAATTATATATATAGGGTAGGTGTTCCAGTGATTGGCATGCTCCAGTAATTGACATCTATCCCGAAATAATAAATAAGAAAAATAATAAAATCATATATTTTACATATAAGAATTTTAACATTGTATGTCAAACACTGGAGCATAGGATGCTAATAACTGGTAAAATGAATAACTAGCAGTGTGAAACACTGGAACACAGGAGGCCAAATACTGATAAAATGAAAAACTGACAATGTCAATTACTGGAACATTGAGTGGGTATCAAATAAAAATTCATAAAAAAAGATAAAAAAGTAAATGTTATCAAATGTATATATTTTAACATATATGTGGTTCTGAATGTCTTTCATACCATATGTACTAACTTAAGATTTCTAAAAATATTTTCTGATGACTAGAACATTAAAAACATCAGTTTGCTCTAAAAGTGTCAATTACTGATGCACTTAGCCTATATATATATATATTAAAAACTGCATGCGATATTGGTACAACAAAGGAAAAAAAAAAGAAGTTCTAATGTAATCTTCATATTTTTCACACACTGTATATATATATATACAGTAAGACCCCGCTTAACGCTGTTTCATTTAGCGCTGTTTCGGTTAAGCGCTATTTTATTTCCCCTGTGGATTCCCCGAAATTGCTCGCAGCAGTACTGGGATTCCCTGAAATTGTGCACCCGCTGTTTCGCATTACGCTCTACTTTGATGGAACGTATCCCCCGCGTTAAGCGGGGTCTTACTGTATTTATATATATTTTTTTTTTCTTTTTCTTTTTCCTTTCCTTTTTATTTATTATAGTTATTTTATGTTTTTTATTGTATAACATCACAAAGGGAAAAAAAACAAACCTATAACTTCTGAATTAATTTTACAAGAATGACTTAAACAGAATACATTATTTTAAACAGTCCCGGTATATAATAATAGCCTCGGTGTGCGGTAATGTCTGGCAACAAATGAATTGATAAAGTAATGATCCAGAAGAGAGATGATAATTTCATATAAACAGTAAAAACAATGGAACTGTTAGACTTAAAACAGTTTTCATCTGGATTGAAATATATCTTATTTTTTCTATTTTTCTATTTGATAAATTTTTCGATGATGGTGTTAGGATTAAGGACAATTGACAGCACTAAGGTCCTAACCCGGAAGGGGAATGCCCACCGTGTGAATTTTTCTAAGGGTTCCTAGCCAGTATTTACGCAAGTTTAGGAGAAAATCGTGGAAAACTCCGAACAACTAGGCCGACAAGCGGAATCTAGGATTGAACTTGGCACTGTATTCAAAGTCCTTATTAGGTACTACAAATATAAATTTACAGATTTAATTAAATTAATTAAATATTTTCTCTTTAGCCATATAATTAATTAGTTTATAATTATGAATTAGTAAGATTTACTTAATAAACACAAGAAAAAAATTGAAACTCTTCTGATAAGCAAATAGTACAACTAAACTTTATACGAATAAATTTTTACCAGATTGAGAATGATAAGATAGATTAATAAGAATTAGGATTCTTGCGTTTGCAGTATCTCATATTACAATTCAATTGCTTTTAAAATTACAGTTATTAATTTCTCAACTAAATTCAAAAAGTCAATAAGGCCATAAATCCTAAGGAAAGTTATTTATCGAAAACAAAAATTCGTTATGTGTAGCATATTGAAAATATTCAAATAGTTCGTAAGGTACTTTTTTTCCCCCAAACATTGAAGTAATCATTCGGAGCGGATGGTTACGACATACTATATATTTGAAAGCAATATGAATGCTAAATGGAATTCTTGCATATATATAAAACTTCGAAGGTTTTAAAAGGAAAGAATTTATTGTAAAAGGTACTTACGAATGAAGACGATAATATAAATTAGTGCTATAGGATACTCCGTTATCTCTAACAAGCATTTCCAAATATCCCCTATATATATAATGTTAAAATATGGTAATAACATAATTATTTCAATGAATGTTTTAAAATATTTTATTTATATTCATAAAATAATCCTTGCTCTAAACTAATTATTAAGTAATTAAAAATTATTTAAATCAATAAATTAATTATTTTATTTTATTTTATTTTTTATAATGATAAATTTGGAAATATTCTACTAAATTTATCGTTTGCTTGATTTTTACTTCCATTACCCTACTACAGTAGGTAATAAAAGTATTGTGTTCGATCCAAAAATTCGATATCGATTATTCACCTGACTTACACGTTTTAAAGCCTCCTGTGTCCAAAAAAGTAGTTTCTGGCAATTGGTCAGTGTGTATATGCATGTGAGGATTCTTCTGACTATCATATCTCCGAAAACTAATAAAGGTAGAACTACGAAACTTCAGAATCGATACGGATCAGGTGTACAGATAAATCTTCCAAATTTTGGTGAAAACTGGAAAACCGGAAGTGGATCATCGGAAACCGTAAGTCCGTATCTCAAAAACAGTTCTAACGATTTTCTTCAAAGTTGCTATATAAACGCTCTATTAGATGTTCTTTCGAATGATATAGTTGGTTAGTTCAGGAACATTAATAGGCATTCTATATAAATAGCTCAATTTCAGGTCTCGCAAGTGCGTTCCTTTAAAAACGGTTGTACGGATATTTTTCAAACTCGCCATATTAAATCCTTTTTAAATATCCTTTTGAATGTAATTATTGTTTTACAGTCAATAATTGAGTATGTCAAGTTTTGGTTGTTTCTGATTTAGATGTTTTTATACGTCTATGCACGTGTATCAAGTTTCTCTTACTGGAAAATTCCAAAACAAATGCGTATAATATCTCCAAGAAATGCTTATAATACGTGCAATAGCGGGTAATGGAAGTAGTGTGGTAGTTCGCACCAGATTTTTACTTTCTCTTATCCATAAGGTAGAGAAAGTATTGTTTTGGGGTCAAATTTTTGAAAGCGAGATTTTGTTATATATACGCGTTTTGAGGTCCTCTGAATCCGAAAATCATGTTTTTAGCGGTTGGTCTGTGTGTGGGTCTCTCTCTGTGTGTGTGTGTGTGTGGGTGCGTGTCTGTGTGTGTGTCTGTCTGTCTGTTATCAGTACCTCTCAAGAACAAATGGTAGCAGGAAGTTCAAACTTGGTATTCTAAATGTGTATGATATAGAGATGCTACACTAAGCTTTTCGTTGAGATGAAGCAAATAGTTCGTGTACAGGGACACCCAAGCGAGTTCAAATACATTACTTCTATGGGGGAAATTCCAGGTAAGTAGAGTTTAACAGTTATAGACTACACTAAAACAAATGAAAGGAATATATATATCTATATAGATATAGATATATATATATTATATGCATAAAAACATGTCTCCTGTAGAATATGGAAGGAAATCATTCACTGTTCATTTACTGGGCTACACAAAAGAACTAGATTATAGTACGACAATAGCTGAAAATTGATGGAAGTGTATTTCAGATTGTGCCGTATATTATTACTATAAGTTTGTATTTAGGTGCACCATGTGGTCTGTACATACTCTTCGAAAGATGTACAGGGTTGCAAATATTTAAGCGATAGCATTCTTATTTATTGTTAGTGGAAGTGCTTTACTATAATATTTTACCTTGTCCAGGAAAGCTGCTCTGGAATGGAAATGTATTTTTCATAGTCATGTGATAAATAATGTATGTTTTTAAGCTAAACATTCATCGTTTTTTTTTTGTATATTTACACATTTTGAGGTTTCCTGATTACCAAAGTCAAGTTTTTTAAAGTTTGATTATTGCCTGTGTCTCTTAGTGCAACTTAAAAACAAATAATTTCAGGACATTCAAAAATTGTATTTTCAAATTAATATAAATTTGTTGCTGGAAAAATTTGGTCCTGGCTGATAGTTTCAAGGAATGTTGCGTGTGAAAATTTTCTGAATAATTTTAAGTGAACTTTTAATTTTAATAACAGATTTAAATTATATATAAATGTAGGGGCAGTAATGAAACGGGGTGTTGAGGGGGTCGTTAGCCTCACTCACACAGAACTAATTATCATATAAAACTCTTCCGAAGCCTAATTTGAATTGTTTAACATAGGTTTACATAACAGTACTCGTTATGTTACCTCTTAATTTCCAACCTGTGTTTATAGTATTAAATTTCAAGGTAAAAGAAAGTATTGTGAGTGACACACAAGATTATTTAAATTACGTAAGTTTAATAAGTCTGTAACATGTGTTTCGATTTACATAATTATTTCTGGTGAATATTTGCCTGTTCTAATTGCAGTTTGCTATCTGTCTTTTTGTTGTTGTTGTTGTTTAAATCTAGATAATTTTTTAGATGCAGAGTTCAGTTATCTTTTGGTATTTTGCATAATATCGCTTCCCAGAACAGGGACAGCATCTATCTGTTCATTGTTGATTGGGGATAACTCCTGACGAAGTCCTACGGATTTCTGAGCTATTTTATTTATTATTCATTCCATTATTTGTGCCTTGGTCCATAAATTTAGCTAATCTCTCTCTTTTTCTTTTCTTTTTTTTTTTTTTTTTTTTTTTGTTCATTTTATTAAATTAAACTATATTTGTAACTCTTTTAATATCATTCACTGAATGTTCCTTCTTTTCTATTACAATAAATTGAAAGACCCTTCTTTTATATGTTTTCAACGTGTTTTGAAATCTTAAAAGAATTAAATTTTGTTAAGTAATATTATTATTTTTCCAATACATTAAAATTATTAAAACTTTTCATGTTAAATAGTTACCAAATTAGCCTTTGGGGATTTTTTGTGATAAAATATTCATCTTTTTTTTTTTTTTTTTTTTTGCTCTTATTTGTTTCATTATTCGCATTGTATATATATATATATATATAATATTAAATTTTAATTGCAAATAACTTAAGGAAAAAAAATACTTAAAAAAAGGATTTTTTTAAAAATGCTTTAAAAGTCATTACAAAAATAGAAATAGTTAATTTAAGGAAGTTTTAATTTATTACATTACTGCTATAAAAATTTCTGTAGAGTATTAACAAATGTATTTTTTTAATTAATTTAGAATACTTTAAATATCTAGAATAATGTGAAAATACCCGACAGTAAAAGTGTGATAATTCTGTTTATTTTGGCCAAAGTTAGAAAAAATAATTGAAAGTTATTTATTTATTAATTTATTTTTTAATTTTCTGACAGTTTCAAATATAGTTAATAGTAAATCATGCTTATTATTATTACTATTATTATGGTACAATATTTTTTCTATAAAAAAAAAGATTCATTAAATCAACATAAAATATGAAATTTTTGCTAAGATTAAAATTAATTTTTAACACTACTTAAAGCTTTTTTTTTTTTTTTTTTTTTTTTTCCTTTTCTAACAGACGTTATAATTTATAGATTTTTCACATTCACAAAAATTTACATTAATTGTTTGTTTACTATCACTAACAAAAATATTACGACCATTTCCTTTATTAATGTTTTTTAGACATTTTTATGTAAATTACTATGCAAACGGTTAAATCATTACTTCTGGTGAATAAACTATTAACTCAGATTTCGTTTCAGGATTTGGATTTGGATTTATGAGTAAAGCCGATTGACTGCTCTAGTGCCATAGACCTGAGGGGGAGTACCCTCCGTGGGGGTCCTAGCCCGTATTTACCCGTATTACTAAGAAGTCCTAGCCCGTAATTACACAAGTTTAGGAGAAAACCTCGGAAAACTCTGAAGGTTGAGGAGGCCGACGAGTTGATTTTGTTTCAGATATAGTCTTACTGTAAAAGAACACTGCGTCTTTTGTTAGCCACCTTATTATAAAAATAATATTTTTTCTCAAAAATTTTGCTGTTTTCAGATTACTATTAATTTAATAGTAAACTTTATTATCGTTCTTCTTATAGTTTAAAAGTTATATATTTTATTTTTAAATTTTAATTTATATCCTTTCTTTACCATAGCCAAAATATAATAATAATAATAATAATAATAATAATAAATGCTATATAATGTAACTGTTTACATTTTTTCGCTGTTCGTTATATAAATTATAAATTCGGAATTTTCACTTGCATAGAAAATGGCATTTGTTTGAACTCTTATTGCAAAAAAAATATGTGCATGGCTAATTTATCTGCGTTTATTTTTCGATATTTTCCCGTAAATTATTATTGCAGGCTGTTAAAATACAAATTCCAGAAGTATATAAAATATTTGTTTGGATATTATTAAGACTTATATTAACTGAAAAAAAAAAATTGTCATATTTTAGTTTCATTATTCACAGGCATATAAAAAAAAAAAAAAAAAGAAGAAGAAAAATACTTTTTCTCAAATAGATTGACGTTTAAAGATTACTATTAACTGTTTCTTTTTCTACACCAAGTAAAACAGTTAGATTTATTGGAAAATGAGGAAAAATTTATTTCGCTTAGTAAAATCTAAACTTTGGAAGAAGAATTTATGAGAAGTAATATTTAAGCATTAATGACCTAATGAGAATTTTATACGAAGAGTGTTTAAAGCGATTTTATATGTTAATATATTCTTAAATGGCGTTTCTTTTCTGGAAAAAGACTCATTACTAATCTGGAGAACAAAGAAGTAATATTTTTTAAATATCCCAATTTCACCTTAATTTTATTAATGAACGAAATGTTAAAATTCTACCTCACTTCAGATATTAAAAAAAGAGGTTAAAAAAAACGGTTGAGCTATAAACTGTAGAAAACATTCATACGTAATTTCTTACTGACGGTTGTTTAAATAATAAACTATCTGTTAAAAATGTCTATGGTTATTTTTTCCTAATTTAACGGCCTCACAGGACCAAGAGTTTCTGTTCTGAAACCTGATAGATAGGAGATGTCAGGTTCGAACCCAGATTGGTTTGAACTCAGATCGGCTGAAAGGATTCATAAAAACCCTATCAAGTTATATATATATATATATATATATATATATATAAAGAAATTTTCAAACTTAAGAGACTTCTCGAAAACCAAACGTGATCCGAAATATTTTGAAAAAGTTTAAGAAATTGCTGCTTAATTTTCGATTTAATGCTAAGAGAACTTCTGCAAGTATATAATGGATGCAGTAACGTTTAGTAAAAAGGAGTGTTCACAGGGAAACCAATAACGTCAGGAATTTTTAAAAGATCACACACCTCTCCCAACCCCCCCTCCCCCCCCAAAAAAAAATATATATATATATATATATATATATGGAGTGTGGTTGGGAAAACCAAATTTAATTTGTTGCTTAATTTTGCAGGTTTATTTTGTTATTTTAACATTTTTTTATTTTTTTTGTACAGTTAACCAAACCAAACTGCCTCAATTGGTCAAATATTGTTGAAATAAGAGTCATCTTACTGGATAGTGCAATAAGCTACGCCATCTATAAACAGCCAATGAATGGTCAATGTGCTATTTTCGATTCTTGTTACATCATTGTTTTTTGGGCTAAATCATCGAAAAATTGTAGTTTCAACAAAATATTTTTTGTGTACTGAAAAATTACCGTTTGATATTAATATATAATAACAACGGATAGCGTTCTACTTCCGATTCTAGAATCTTTTTTTTTTTTTTTTTGAGGCAATAAAAAAATGTGGTCGATTAAAAAAAAAAAAAAAAAAAAAAAAAAGTTTTTTTTTTTTTTGTGTGTGTGCGTGGTGCAGAAATACTATTGTGGGATCTTAATATTTTGTAATAGAATAGAATGCAACATATTATTAGCTCATTTGTATAAGAGCGTAATTACAGATAATATAGGCATTTATTACTTATTTCATAAGCTTTTCATAAAACTTGGATAAAAGATAAAACATATATACATAATACTTTTATACTTAAAAAAAAAAAAAAAAAAAAAAAAAAAAACATGTGTGATTACAATGCTATGCCTCGTCTCATTTCGTTAGCAGAAAAACTAATTTCTTCAAGAAAAAAAATAAAATAATAATAATGATAAAGATCAAATAAACCTACAAACTCTTATTAATAAAAAAGTAATGCATATATATGAGGATTTATCAAAGCTTTCTTTTATAAGCATACTTTTTTTTTTTTTTTTTTTAATATTTGAATACACGGATTTTCTAAAAGAAAAAATAAACATAAGTACCAATAAATTTTTATACTTGTAATATAATTCTTTTAGTTCGTAATATTTTTCTTGGTATTATTAAAAAACTTAGAAAGCTGGATGTTTTAGCGTTTATAAGAAAAAAGGTCTGAATTCCATTAATTTCCTTTTTTTATTTTATTTTTTCACAAATCCATACAAAAAAAAAAAAAAAAAAAAAAAAAAAAAGAAGAAGAAGAAGAAAAGAATTATGGAATACAATTCGGAGATTGAGCGTTGTTGAAGTACATTATTATTATTTCATTTTTTTTTTTTTTTTTCCTTCCTCCCCCTCCTCCTTTTTTTTATTATATATTTATTTTTCTCCGTTATGCTATATTTATTCTTTTTGTTTTCCACTTTGTCTATGAATTAAACTTTCGTTAAAAATTAGTTTGGTATGCAAAAAATAGAACTAATGAATATTAATAAATTACTGAATAAAAAAGTAAATCTTAATTTTAAAATAATTTTCTTCCTTTCATTTTTTTCTTTCTTCTTCTCTTTTTCGCTCTTCTTTTTTAACATTTTAAAGTTTTTACGTATACGAAAATTTACATTACACAGACCGACAAAAATAAAGTTGACAAAATTTGATTTGATGATTTCAGCTGATCTTTATGTTTTTTGATATGCTGAAACCGAAAATGCAATTCATTTTTCTCTATCACGTATAGATTTTTTTTCAATACAGGGTGTTTACTGACACGATTTTTTATATGTACCATCATAACAATCGGTTAGTTGATATGGTTTTAAGTCGCACTAGTGCTTCACAATTACAACAATAGGCATCTACTATTAATTAATCATGGAAACATACTATAAAACTTACTATATAATTATATTGGTGGAAGATTAATGGAATAAATTGTATAGGCAGGCACCCTGTATTGACAAAAATCTATATGTGATAGAGAAAAACCGTCTTCATTTTCGGTTTCAGCACACCAAAAAACATAAAGATCAGCCAAAATTATAAAATCAAAATTTTACATGTCGACCTGTGTTTTTTAGAGTAATTTGTCAGTAATTAACCACAGACCAGTAACTGACTACTTAAAAACGGAAATCTAAAAAAAAAAAAAACAAGAGTTTAGGAGAAAAAATTCTTAATCTGATTGGTAGATTAAGAATTAACTAAAGTATAATTCTGTTACAATATCTAATAGCAACAGACGCAGGGCCTGATTAAGGGGGAAGCTCGCTCATACCGGAATATTTTTACAATTATTCCTTACTTCATGTCATAAAAATTCCACGCTTTGACGAGGAAATATTTTTTATAAAAAGTGAACGGTGTAAAACAATCCAATTTACTCACCGTTATTAGACATCAGAATTCTTTTAAAATAATTTTTAATGAAAATTTTCTGTTTATTATAGGAGGAAAGTATTTGTTAAAAAATAACGGTGTAAGTATAAATAATGTGTGAAGAGCGAGCTTCCCCCTTAATCAGGCCCTGAACAGACGTTTTGTAAAAAAGCGCCACATAACTGGCGTTTATTAGTATGTAAGGGGTTAGGCCTTACGCAATCTCTTTAGTTTCAAGTACTCGAATTCGTGTCTCATCGTTCATGGAGTGTTTGGTTGGAAGAGTTAAAGTCAGAAGTTGGATCTAACGTTAGCAGACAATGATCTCTATGAAAGTACAAGGTCGAGCCTAGAAATGTTAAGTTGGCATAAAAGAAGGTTGCCAGTTATTCGAATTTTTCTTATCATTCGGTTCCAGTAGAGATACGAAAAAAGTTTAAGGGAAATTGTGAAGCTTCTTGTATTAGTCAGATATACATCCCGCGACAAAAATATAGGTACAAAGGATTTTTTCTTTAATTTTTCATAAAATATTATTATCTAAATTGTGCTTTTCATTTATTATTATCATAAAATAACACAATTGCCGTAATAATTTTTGTCTTAAGACTAATTTAGAAAAGTTTTAAGATTAATTTTTTTCTAATTTAAGACTACACTCCGCGACAAAAAGATAGGAACAAAGGGATTTTTTAAATTTTTCATAAAATAACATTACCTAAATAGTGCTGATCATTTATTATCATAACAAAATATTATCATATCAAAAATATATTAAATATTTGAATCATATTCAAAATATTCTTATTCAAAATATTCATATTAAAAAAAAAAAAAAAACACCTTTGTTCCTACCTTTTTGTCGCGGTGTGTAGTCTTAAATTAGAAAAATTTTAGTCTTAAAATTTTTCTAAATTAGTCTTAAAACAAAAATTAGTCCGGGAATAGTAATATTTTATGATAGTAATAAATGATAAACACAATTTAGATAATGTTATTTTATGAAAAATCAAAGAAAAAACCCTCTGTACCTATCTTTTTGCCGCGGACTGTAGGTATTTCTAGGGTAGATAATTCAGAAAAAATGATGTTAGTCATTCTCTATCTTACATTTTTGAATTGAGACTGCCGAAATAAGGGAATTTTTGTTTTTTGGATGAAGTAATCTGACCTCATTAATATTTAAGATTTTAGATGTTACTAATGATTCGGATATTTGGAATACTTCGAAGTTAATATTTACAAATATGATTTTATGCGAGCTCATCTTTTAGGCTAATTCAAGCGCGCGAGTTAACTCCAAATCTCGTGAGTTAGTTACTTTACAGTTACTTAAGATTTATAATCTGTTTAGGTGTAATTAAATGCAAAAGTCTCAACATTCCCTTCCATTTAAGTTTAAAATATAAAGAATTCTTTTTCACATGATTGATCTTCATTTTTCATTTAATAGATTTAAAATAATAAGAATGACTGGTACAAACAGGGCGTATACACAGACCTCACAAGTAATAAGTAAAAACCTATTTGAATAAACACCGTAAAAGGCAAAAACTTGCAGAAATTGTTTCTGGTCGAAAGAAAACACGACCCTTCGTTAGGCGAAAATATAGATACGAATGCTGGATATCAAAGCACTTTGAATTCAGTTTTCGTGCTATACTCTGTTCACCTGACGGAAGGTCGTGTTATTAAACGATATAGAAAATATTAATTTTATAAATAGTTGAGTAGCTGTGCTGCAGGATATTTTCTTTCAGGTTTTCGTTAATTTATATTTGAATCATTGTTTACTTTATTTTTCAGTAAAGTAATTCTTCTCGTGAAATAAAAATATATTTGACTGCTTTTAAGAACAGCAAATCAAGCTTTGATATTAATTTGTATTATCTACCGAAATTATTGTTATTTCATAACTTTTTTTTTTTTTTTTTTTTTTACAATGCATTTTATAATTTCTGGAGTTTTACATGCTCAGAAATGTAATTTATTGGTCAATTACACTCATTAACAAAACTATCTCAACATGTCTCATTTATTCTGCCTCTTTTATTCGATATTTTCCCGTAATTAATATGAATGCGGTTGAAACATAATTTTATGATGACAGAATAAATGTTTAGATTAGAATAAAAAAATAAAAAAAATAAAAATGTTTACTTTAATATATATGTGTATGTGTGTGTGTGTTTCCGTTTTATTAATCACAGACTTATTCAAAATAATAAATAATTTTTATAATGTAGATTTATGTTTAAGAATTACTCTCAAATACTCCTCAATTTCGTACAAACCTTTATTATCGTTATTATTAAAAATTATAAATTTTTATGCATTATATATTATGTATTGTTTATAGTTTTTATGTTTTATCATCACATCTTAATTTATATCCTCTTGATCATATTCTAAAAAATAATAATAATAATAATTAATTAATTAAAATTAGAAATTAAAGTAAAAATTAATGAAATCATAATAATTAATTTTATATAATGTTATTTCTCTGTTTTTAATACATATTTTAAAATTTCTGGATTTTTTATATGCTCAAAATTAAGTATTGTTTGATCATTTTCATTACCACAGATGATCTCATTACCAGCATGGTTCATTTATTCAGCCCACATTTTTATTTATTTTTTCTTTTCCCGTAAAATATTATGAACACTGTTAAATCATGAATTTCGGTTAACAGGCTATTAATTTAGATTTTTTTCTTTTCTTTCTTTCTTTTAATATACATATTCGATTACTGTAAAAAATGTTGCATTTTTAGTTTCGTTATTCACTAGAATACTCTAAAAAATTCTCTTTCGACATAGTTGATTGATATTTAAAGTAGAAGGTACGTTTTATTGTAATATTTTTCATGTTTATACTTATAATTTAATACTTACATATATTATTTACAGATTATAAATTTTAGGTTTATATCTTAATTTATATCCCCTCTTGACAGTATCAAAAATAACAAAATTATTTAACACACATTTAAGATTTTTTTTTTTTTTTTTTTTTTTTTTTTTAACTGCTTTTTTTCTGTTTCTAATACACTTCATTATTTCTCGATTTTCACATGTTTCAGAAATTTACTTTTATTATTTGATTTCTATCAACACCAAAAATATCTCATAACTCATTTATTCTGCATATATATATATATATATATAGATAGATATATAGATATATATTTTTTCATTATTTCCTGTATTTTATTTTAAAGGCTCCTAGCAAACAAAATATTCGCTTAGGTATTTATTTTCTTTGTTTTTCAACTGTAAAAAAACAAAGTGTCTTTTAATTTCTTTATTCGCCAGCTTATTATGTATTATATATTATTTACATAATTTTCATATAATTTTTGTTCTAACTTTATATCTCTTCCATAGCTGCCAACATTTTAATTTATTCTGAAGTATTTTTTGCCCCCGTCTTTATTTCGCAGTACTTTATGAATCAAAAACTTTTCTCCAATATATAACTTCGATAACATAAGAAAAAATTACTCTTAAAAAATAAGTGGTATGAAATAAAGGCGGGGCTAAAAATACTCCGGAATAAATTAACCCTTTGCGCTCGGCATATTTTCCGTAAGACACGCCTTTTGGCGTTCTTTTAAAAGTCACACGTATAGTTTCCAACTTACTACCTTTTGGCTACCGAAAAGTTGTAATAATTTGTTTTATTTTACTTCATCATTAAATAAAATAAATCTTTCTGATGAAATTTTCCGGTAGCCGAAAGGTAACGTATAGTTACACGTTTTAGAAAAATAACATTTCATTTGCAGAGGAACACTTTAAGGCGTGGCTTGATCTTTTAATGTCCCCTCAGAAGGGACATACGAGCGATCAGGCCCCGACTTACGGCAGGGCATACGGGGCAAATGCCCTGGGCCCCCCTTCTGGAAGGGGCCCCCCTACAGGCGAATACAGAAATTCTGCAACCTAAAGACCTCTTATGCCACTGCAAGGAGGCCCCCCAGAATAGGCTTGCCCCGGGGCTGCAGGTAGTCTAAGTCGGGCCCTGCGAGCGATAACGGTTAAAATGCTGGCAGCTATGTCTCCTTTTAACCATATCTAAAATAACAAATAATAATAATACTAAACTACTTAAAGTGCTTTTTTTTTTTATTATTGTTGTCTATATCTAGTTTACAGCGCATAAAATAACTTGAGGTGATATGAACCCTAAAGTTTTCAATATATATTTTTTCAATAGCATATTATGAAGACAACTGTCATTACTATGGACATAATAATGAATCAGTTACAATAACACGACAACAATAAAATAAATAAATAAATAAATAAAAAACACTGGAACGATGGACAATAAAACTAATGTCTATGAAAAATTTCTTTAGATGGCAGTATACAAATTTATTTTTGAAGTGAAAAACAACGTGGGTTGCCGCACAGTATAGTTACAGCACGTAAAATATACAGTGTGCCAAGCGCTTATAACTGAATGTTTAAAATACTGAAATACTGCTAAAAAAATTTAAGCCTCCCAGATAGTGTTGTGATTGCATTTTTTGCTCAAATCATAAACATTGCACAAAGGTTGATTGGCTTTTCCCAGTTTCATCTGCTCAGTCATGTGATCTCAGTAAATAACCAATAAATACGGTTTTACAAGCAATAAACTCGATCGCACTGGCCTATGGTGAGATGCTTAATCTTTAGGACAATGATTTGTGGCCACTTTCTACACCATGTATTCTAGGTGTTGTAGTGTAGTCTATCAATCTATTTTGTGTCTGGTCTTCCAATATCTATTCCAGAACGATCCAGCGTTCAGTGCAGGGCAACGACTCAAATGTAAGGCATTCGTTTCTTCATTAGTATTGCACAGTTTGCAAACTCGATTAGTGACAACATTTATTCAATGCAGATAAACATTTGCAACTGAAATACACAGTCATGGACAGTAGTTAGCCGAAAGGTAGCAACTGATTTTCTTCTAGACCTTAACGGAAAGTCTAAAATCCTGTCAATTTCCACTTTTTAGTTCCCCATCATACTATAGGTATGGGAAACTTAGGTAATTGTGAAAATTTTCGACCTCGGTTTTTGACTTTTTTACACGTTTTCAGGTGTGAGGAATCCGAAAATGACAAAATTTTTATGGTGTCTGTCTGTAGGGTGTCTGTTAGTCTGTTAGTCTGTTAATTTGTTAGTCTGTGTACGCGATATCTCAAGAACAAATTGTCGTAGAGAGGTCAGATCAGTTTTAAAATATTACTTTCGATACTGGCAAAAACCCTATTCATTTGCAAAATTCGATTTTAAAAACTTCAGCAGTTATTCGAAATTTACGATTTTCTTAACATGGGAGAATAGGACAAAAATTCACTTAAACGTGCATTAAATGGACACTTTTTACTGTAAAAATGTCAAACCAGTTTTAAAATATCCGTTTTGATGCCCTAATAATGTACATAAGTAATTATAAACACGCTACTTTGAAAATTTCGCAAGTTATTGGATATTTACGAATTTCTTAACATGGCAGTATAGGGCAAAATTTCACATAAACGTCAATTTTGAGAGATATTTTCATCGTAAAGATGTCAGACTACTTTTGAAATATTATTTATGACACTGGCATGAGTATTAATTGAATTTTCCAATATAAAAATTTCGTAAGTTATTGGAAATTTACGAATTTCTTAACATGACAGATTAGAGCAAAATTTCACATAAACGTCAATCGTGAGGGATATTTTCCTCGTAAAGATGTCAAACCACTTTCGAAATATTATTTAGGATACTGACATGAATACCATAGAGTATGATTTTTCCAATTAAAAAATTCGTAAGTTATTTGGAATTTACGATTTACTTAAAATGGCAGAATAAGGCAAAATCGAGCATAAACGTCCATTTTAAGGATCATAAATATATCAGACAATTTCAAAATAACATTTTTGATACTTGTATGAACATGATTGACTACAAATATTCTAATAGGAAAATTTCGTAAGTTTTTCGAAATTTAAGTTTTTATCAACATAGCAAAATGGGGAGATATTTCATAAAATTACGCATTTTTAGGAAAGTTGCATTGGAAATAGTAGCATGAAAATAAACTACGAAATTGACCCCAATAAAATAAATTAATAGATTAGAATAAGATATCGAACTGAATGGTGGGTAGCCTATTAGGCGAGGATTTCGTTTTGTCACTGTGTCAAGCGTTTGGTCAAATTTATTTCTCTTAACATGAATATAATAAGTCCTGTGCAAGAAATTTATGAGAACATATATATGATGGGGAACTGAGCAGAGTTCACCTATGCCAACTAGTTTATTTTTTCATTCAGTAACATCTCCCCAAAAATATTTTCTAAAACGGTATTTAACAATCTTTTCGAAGCATGAAATAGAGTGGGAACTTCGCTTATTTGAAGAATGTTGGCTCCCTTTTTTGCCCCGAAACCTGCGCTTTCATTTCCATGAAGGCCACAGTGTGGTGTTATACACTGCATGGCAATTTTTTTTTTTTAATTCATAGTTAAGTTTTTTATAAGTTGGCGACATTTTAAAATATTAATTAACATAGGAGGCTCAGACAAGTCTGCCATGGGCGACTTTTTTTTTTTTTTTTTTTTTTTTTTTAATTCTTTTTGAACAACTATTTTCAAAACATACAATTTATAATATATATATTTTCGTATGTAAACCTGCACTTTGCCTGCATACATTTATTATAAATTTTATTTTATGGAAATAGTCGTATGAAAATAATAATAAAAAAAAAGAAAGTCGCCTGTGGCAATCCTGTTCAGAAAAAAAAAAAAAAAAAAAAAAAAACAATGCTGTAAGAGCTACTTTAGAATCAGAAAGGATAACAATCCTGGAAAAATATTCAAAGGGGCCTTAAAATTGTGATAAGGCTATAGGGATGACTGGTATCTCAGCATCGAAACCTGTCCTATTCCTTCCTGCAGGAACTATAGAATAAAAAAATCTGGAGTGGCTCCACTCGACTTTCCGAACATTGAGTAATTAACAGTTTTGTAGATAAAGTAAAGAAAGAGGAGTTGTTAAACAAACAAAAGGGAGAAAACCATAATAGAGTGATTGAGTATTTTTCTCCATATATTACACGATGTTTTATTTAACGCTACTGATCTTTGAGCCCATAGATCATAATGATAAAGAATTTTTCGTTGTGTCCCTGTAAAAACCTATAAATGCTAGATTCACCAAAATGCTTATAGTTAGTGCAACAGTGATTTATAATATTCATATAAATTTTCAGCTCAATTGAATAAGGCGTTTAGATGCTATCGCACTTTTAAGAATTTGATCCCATAGGCCATAATGATAAAGATTTTTTCTTTGTGTCCCTGTAAATAAACTGTAAGTTCTAGATTCACCAAAATCTATACAGTGTGTGCAACTGTGACCTATAACATGCGTACAATTTTTTTGTTTATATTAATAAGGCGTTTAGACGCTATCACACTTTTAAAAATTCGGCCCCATTGGCCATAATGATAAAGAATTTTTCTTTATGTCCCTGTAAGAAATCTAGAAGTCCTAGATTCTCCAAAATCCATACAGGTTGAGTATCTGTGACCTATAATATGTGTATAAATTTTTTGCTCAATTGAATAAGGCGTTTAGATGCTATTGCACTTTTAAGATTTTGGTCCCATAGGCCGTAATGATAAAGAATTTTTCTTTGTGTCCCTGTAAAAAAACTATAAATGCTAGATTCAACAAAATCTATAGGGTTCGTACTATGGTGATTTACAATATACGTACCAACTTTCAGCTTTTTCGAACAAAGCGTTTAGACGCTAGCGTGTTCACTCACAGACATACACACATAGATACACACATACATACACACATACATACACACACACATACACACATACATACACACACACATACATACATCATCGCAAAAATAGTGAAAACGGACTCGTTGGACCTTGAAACGTATAGAAACATCAAAATCTCAAATTCGGATTTTTGACATGATTACAATACTTTCCTCACTATAGTGTTCGGAAAGTAAAAAGCAAAAGACGCAGCTGCCTGTATTAATGCTGTCAGCTAACAGAAAGCCATTTGTAAACACGTGCAGCCATCCACTCTGTGGATATAAAGCGTTCAAGGTTTCCAACTGCACATTTTTAAGACTTTGTTGTTTCTTTCTTTTTTAACACTGCTGTCGTTACTTTCTTTTTTTTTTTTTTTTTTGAGTGGCATGTCAGCCATCGGTGGCGGACACTGAACTTTTGATTTAGGCCGCGTCAACCGCCGGTGGCTGACAGTGTAAAATATGATATAAAGCCGCGTCAACCATCGGTGGCTGACAGTGATAAATATGATATAAAACTAAAAAAATTACATTGTTTAAAGTAATTACTGAAAATTTGTTTAAGATTTACTTAATTTTTATATATTACAGGATATCATTAACGCATTTTAATGGATTTTATTGAAACACGGTAAACATAATGCGCTTCTAAGCAGCGCGCGTGACCTGACGGGAATTTCCTTAAGAATTCGCGTGACGTTCAGCGTGTTAAAGATTTTACATAGCAGATTAATTCTGGATGTATATTCTGTTTAATTGGTTGGACATAGTGGTTTAATAAAATTCTCAACATCCTAATCAGTTCCCACTGATCTCTAAATGGAAGCGTAACTTGAAGAAGACCTCTCTACTTTTAAGGTTTGTCTCATCCCATCAAGGGAAAAAGTTGCACAAGTAAAAGCATTCTGGTTCTCCTAAAAAAAATTTCTTATAAGATCAGTACAATCAGTGCACATATTATTTCAAAATTAATTACTATAGAAATGTATATATATATTAGAGTGGAGTATGTGGTTTCAAAAGAAAAAAATTAGTACCAAAAGTCGCCACTAGGGTAATCTTTGGAATTGTAAGCGTAATATGTGTATCAAATGCATACGTAAGTGTAAAAAATAAAATAAAAATAAATAAAAAAGAAAATAAGAGAAGTAATTTAAATTTTTTTTATTAACAATAAACAGCTTTTGCAGTTGCCAAATTTGGCAACGTTTTGATGTTCCAATAACTGTACGCAGTCTACATTTTCAATGAAAGTTTCTGGCATATCGGAATTTATTCATCTGATTTGTAAAATTACCTGATCTTTTAAATGTCAGAAATATGTCTTTGATTCACAGCATTTTTCAAATATCCCTGTAACCAAAAGGCAAAATTATTGATATAAGCTATCTTAGTACTTGAATTCGAATTTTTCCTGTCTAGGGAGCTATACCTTAATGGGTTGAATTAAAATTTAAAAGCACATGCCGTATTTTCCACATTATCCAGTATGGGATATCTGTTTAACCTCATATAGATCGTGCACTGGTGGTAGATTGAATTTTGATTATCTGCTGTTTCACAACAGCAGTTGTAAGTAACTTGTTACTGCTTGATTTTTTGGCGTCTACGGAATTTTCGCACTTCTAAAATTCACGTAGATTCAAAATTTCCAATCATTCGCAGTAAATTTATAATGTTTATCCGTCCTCTTCGTAAATACTTCAACCGCCGAAATTATAAAAGATCCCACTGGCATTTTTGCTCTGCTGATAAAACAGCTTAAAACTAATCTCGATAAATTTTGTTAACTTCATTAAAAAGCAATTCTTCTATGAATGACAAAAATTCTCCAATTTTTTTTTTTTTTTTTTTTTTTTTTTTTTTTTTTTGTAATTTCTCTACACGGAACACATTTTATTCAATTTTCTAACTATTAATTACTTTTTTTTTTTTTGCCTCAGCGCAAAATATTCCCCTTTTAATGCTTATTGCTATTATTTTCTTCAGAAATTGGAGCCGCATGTACGCTTATTTATATTACATATTGCTTATTACACTAAGAATATAATTTTCTGGATTTTCACGTACTACGGAAATTTCTAATTATTGTTTGATTATCATCCTTACCGAAACTATCTCAGTATAGCTAATTTAATCAGCATGCTTTTTTTTTTTTTTTTTTTTGGTAAATAATAGTGAAGGCTGTTAACCCCTTAACGCGCGCTGTCCTTGCTGCGAGGACGCAAAATTTAAGATCCAGCTGCAAAAATTCATCCCGGAAATTCTTTAGCAAAAATTCACGTTTATAACATATCAGAAAAGGCCGGTTTTTTAAACCTTAAAATTTAAAATTTCTTTTACTTTAATTTAGTTTATGAATTCCGGTGGCAGTATAATTTAAATGTTTTAAATTGTCTTGCGCCGCAAAGGGTTAAAACACAAATTTCAGCAGACAGAATATTTATTTAGATATTTTAAAACATGCGTTTACTGTGAAAAGAACATTGTTATGTTTTAGTCTCATTATTCACTAGCATATAAAAAAAAAAAAAAAAAAAAAAATGGATGTTGTGGCCACCACATGACTTTCTTCTATATTTCCCTATACAAATTCACTCAGTAAAAATAATTTATTAAAATTATTATTTAAAAAAATTATCTTCCATGATAATGCAGACGATTTCCATATTAGAGAAGTAGCATAACACTAAATATCTAAAAAAAAAGTCAATTTTATTGTCAATATTACATTAAAAAAAAAAAAATCTTTTTTTGTTAAAAATGGAAAAAATCGATAACTTTATTTTAAATTATCGCAGATCGATGGTTCAACCATTCGTTTTAAAAGTATTGGCGAGCTCTTTTGAAAGATACCCATCATGAAAATTTACTCCCCTCGAGGGGGGACTTCCCCCCCGGGGGGTTGGCGAGGCTCTTACACATACAAATTTTTTTTCTCAGTTGACTATCTCTATTATAAATAATTCTTGTAAATTTCATAATGATTACTATAAAATAATTCTCTTTATGCACATTTATACAAAATTTTGTCCTCTATCACCATGTTAAAAATTTAAAAAAAGCGGGATGGCAACGCAACCTGTAAGACAATTTTTACCAAAAGTTGATAGGCACTAATTTATGTCAGGGTGCAACTACGTACTAATTTGTATGCGATTTTGTGCAGTAGTTCCTGAGATACAGTTGCCGCAAAATTTTGTCACACACACACAGAGAGACTGACAGACAGACATTTTCTGAAAATGGTCAAATCTACAGCTCTCAAAACGTGTAAATGCATTAAAAATCCGAGGTCGAAAATTTTTTTGAATCCAATACTTTCTTCTATTGAATATAGAAGAAAGTAAAAAAATTATTTTTCTGAAGTAGATTGATATTTAAAGATTACTACATACTAACAGTTTCTTTTTCTAAACCAAGTAAAACCGTTAGATTTATTGGAAATAAAGCGTAAAAAGAGGGAAAATATATTTTACTTAGTAAAGACTAAACTTTATAAGAAGAATTTATTAGAAGTAATATTTAAGCATTAATGACCTAATGCAAATTTTATACAGAGAATGTTTAAAGAGATTTCATATGTTAATATATTCCTAAATAACATTCCTTTTGAAAAATAATAACAGAAAACTTATTTTAATGCCGGAATTCAAAGAAATAATATTTTTCGAATATCATAGTTTCCCCTTTTATGTTATTAATAAACAAAACGTTGAAATTTTAACTTATTCTAGAATTTAAAAAGAGTTAGAAAATAATAGTTTAACAAGACATGATGGAATCCTTGCACGCAAAATTTCTGCTCTGGATTGTTATTATACAATAGGTTCAGTTAAAGATATTTATTATTATTTTTTCTTAATTTAAAATTTTTATTCTCTAATAATAATAACAACTAGTATCGCCCAGTGGTCGAAACTCGACCATTTTGTTTGCAAAGCGAGGCAAAGCAAAGTTATTGCCTTGTCCTAAACGGAATGCAATTGCAACACAGCTGCGGCAATTGTTTGCCGATATTCACTCTAACTGAATCAGCAGAGTTTTACTTAATATAACTATTTCTCTCTGTAGATGTTAGCCTTTCCTGAAATGAGAGAAAATCGCAACACGCCCCTTGTTGTGTGATACAGCTCAGAAGCTAATAGGTACCATGTCAAACCAAGGCCCAAACAAGTATCAAATTCTGTTAAATTAATTCGATTGGTTCATAAAGTACAATAATTGAAGGAAAAAAAAAAAAAAAAAAAAGATATTTTTCAAAAATGGTCGAATTGAGTTCGGGAAATTTCAAAACGTGTAAATTCATCGAAAACGGAAATCAAAAGTTTTTATGTATCTTCTACTTGCTTCTTCCACCCACAAAAGCTAGCAATAAATACACTTTTTTAAAAAATAAGTAGCCAATTTCACTTAATTAAAACGTAAAGAAAGCTCAAAACATGTAAATTCAGCAAAAAACGGCAATTGGAATTTTTTCCGTATCGTCTACTTATACATACAGCAGTTAGTAACAAATCCATTTTCCTTTTATTAATATATTAGTTAAATATTTATTGTTTAAATATCACCCTTTGAAATTGAAATGTTTATGTTTACATTCGAAACTGGAAGTTTGCCATTTTTTCTTCTAGAGTTTTGTGATTTTAAATTAAAATTTTATCAATTTTACAGAAAAAATAACTCAATCAAACACATGTAGACAGTAACTTATATATAACTATACCCAAATATCGGAATTAAAATCGGCAGATAACTTTCGTTATTTTTTAATAATTTTTTACAAAAAAAACCAATGGACGATTAACATAAAAAATCTTTTTCATGGCTCCATGGACAGACAGTGACGTCATCACTTCGCTTGCGTATAGTGATGCTACATTATACAAATTACTGTGTCTATGGTTTTATTTGAGCTTTATGAAATTGCCAGATTTAACAACTTTCTACTTTTAGGTATTTTTTAATGTAAAGGAATACGTGTATAAAAGGGAAAAATGGGGGAAAATGCATAAAAAATAAATATATTTTTAAATACCTTCTTGACATCGTAAGAAAATAATATTTGTATTCGCACCTTCCAGCTAACCATACCTTTCGAATGATACAATTTTCAACCCTCTACTCCCATAATTAATATGTTAAAAAGGGACTACAAATTTTATGCTTGCCTATTAATATATAGATAATAAAAACAAGATTTATCACCTAACAGGAGCTGGAATTTGAAATATTGTCAGCTCTCAAATTTTTAAGTATCAATGCAAAAAAGCCTCCTCCCCTCCCCCCCCCCAAAAAAAAAAATAATAATAATAATAATTAAGAACATCTCTATAAAAACTCTAATTGTCAACCAAATTTAGAGAAATTTAACTGCGAACTTGTAATTACGGTAGCTAATTTTTACCTTTAGTCAAATTCATGATTTTCAAAGAAAGAATTTTAATATTCCAGTTCAAAAATTCATGTCATGTGTTAACCTAACACGATTTGAAATTTGAAAGATTGCTAGCTCACAAATTTTAAAATATCATTATAAAATGAATTACAAAAAAAAAAAAAAAAAAACACGTTATATATAATTTAAAAATATTTATTAAATTAGATTTTATCAAATACCGTTAAGAACCATTCCAATTTCATCGATATTCTAACAAAAAAAAAAAAAAAAAAAAAAAACTCGTTTGTTCATTTGTAAACTATAGTAGTGCCACAGACGGACACACCTTTTTTTTTATTTTTATCTTTTTCTGTGAAAGGTTAACAAAAGATAAGTAAAATTTGAGACAAACTTAAAATATTTCTACTGAATATTCGAGTATGATGTAGCTATCACAATATTTTTTTTTTATACATCATTTTATATTACAGTCCAAGCTATGAGTTAACAAACATAAAATTTTATCAATACGGTTTCTTAAAATAAAGGATTTACTCATGTATTTTGTTATAACTCTAACCAATAGATGTTGCGATATAGCTTTCTAGAAAATCGTATAAATTTAGTATTATAATTTCACCTGTCATCCAACATACAACGATTTGATTCAGCATAATTTTTTATAATATCTATCTCACATTTTAAATATGATGCCTTTATTTATCATAAAATATGAAATTTATATTTTTTAATAACGAAAAATTACAGCATAGAAATGAAATTTTTTGTCGATTTTCAGCTAAATTAAATCCATATAGTTTTTCATGATGGCCATTTCACATATTCAGTGTAGTATACTTGTACGTAATAGAACCTGTGATATAAGTTTTCTGTAAACAGAGAAAATTGCTGTATAACAGTGCCATCTTTTAGACAATGTATACACCGAAATAAAACTGCATAGCTTAGCATAATATCCCTAAGGGTTCGAGCGGTCACTTTTTTAAGACTACCATTTTTATAAAGCAATATCTGCATAATTCAATCGAAAACAACTACACCATGTCTTCGATTGAATAACACAGATATCTCCTTATATTATTAAAATCTGTACGCATCTGTCTGTCTCTCTGTCTGTCTGCGAGAAATGCTTTGTGACCGCTAAAGCTCCGGCGCTAATGATCGCAGCGCCTCGAAACCGGTGTCGACAGACGCAGAGTTTCTTCTTGCGATAATTCGCTAAGCGATGCGACCCTAATTAGCGGAGATATTAATTAAAACGGTGAGGTATGTCGATCGGAAAAGGACTCAGAATTCACGGCTATTTGCTTAAAAAGAGACATTCTTACGGAAAAAGTGGAAAATAAATTAGAAATATCAGTCGTATCGCTACAAATAAGGTATCAAATGAAAGATCCGATTTTTCTGAATCCGACGGTTTAAATAGCTTATCGATAGGACAATTAGATTTTTTAAAATTAACTAAAGTATGAAAAAAAGGTGGCAACAAATCACAAGAGTTTTATTAATTTCGCAGATGACTGACTAGACGTATTTCGGTTACCATGGCGTGCGGCGAAAGAATAAATAGATTTTAGTTCCTGCTTTACTAATTATGTACTGGGAATAAAAATTGAAAATTTCAAAATGCTTCAATTTTCTTGAAAATTATTTCAAACTTGCTACACACTGTTAACGTCACGAGACGAATTTGCAGTTCAAATTTCATCGGGTTTCGAGAATAAACAAAAAATTTACAATTTAATTGCAAATTAAATTTTATTCTAATACGCGTATTTCAAATTCTAACTATGATTAAATAATTTTTAATACATCACTCGAAAGGTATTTTGAAGTACTTTTATATTATCGAAAGTGGGATTCAAGATTTCGCTTCATTTACACGTTTTGAGGTTCCCTGAATCGGTTTTCTTTTGTATCTCAGCTACTAATAAATATAATTTCATAAGTAATACATCATTAGAAAGCTTTGTTGATTTGGAATCGAACAGTAGATTACAGAAATTTCTACCACCAGGTGGCGCTGTAATATTTTAAAATTTCAATATTTCAATTTCTAATTATGATTAAATTATTTTTAATGCATCATTCGCTAGATATTTTAAAACTCTTTTATATTATCGAAAGTTTTCACCAGATTTGCACGTTTTGAGGTCTCCTGATTAGGTTTTCTTTTGCATCTTAGCTAATTCAGTTAGACCGTTCAAAATTGGTATATGTAGGTTAATAAGGAAGGGCTGAAAGGGTGGGGAAGATATAGGCCTGCACCGCGCGCGTATCACCTAACTTGTGCACGCGCAGTGCGCACGGGACAGCGCAGCCGAAGGCAGTGGGGACCCGGTCCAACTTTTAAACCGATGAGAAATGACTTTCTTCATTTTCTTTTCTTAAAAATAAAAATTTGATTTGAGAAGGAATATGTGCGCGCAGTGCGTATGGGTCTGCGCTACCGAAGGTTGTGGGGACGCGGTGTGAGTTTTTACTCGATCAGAAATGATTTTTTTTTTATATAGGGCACGAAGGGTCAGGGAAGGAATCCACGCGCGCACCGCGTGTATCCCTTAACTTGAGTGCGCGCAGCGTGCACGGGACTGCGATGCGTGGGGACCCGATCCGACTTTGTACCCGATGAGAAATGATTTTTTTTAATCTTCAATTTTAATGTGTGCGCGCAGCGCACGTATAACTTCACCCGTGCGCGCGCAGCGCGCACGGGTCTGCTCTGCCGGAGGCAGTGGGGACCCGGTGTGAGTTTTTACCCGATCAGAAATTATTTTTTTTGAGGGGGGGCACGAAGGGTCAGGGAAGGAATGCACGCGCGCAGCGCGTGTATAACTTAACTTGTGCGCGCGCAGCGCGCACGGGGCTGCGCTACCGAAGGCAGTGGGGACCCGGGGCAACTTTTTACCCGATCAGAAATGATTTTTTTTTTTTTTTCTTTTCTTAAGACTAAAAGTTACAATTAGTGATTAATTTGAAAATACTGACCCGCTAGCGAGGGAAGCCCGCTAGTTGTTTTATAAAAACAGTGGTGCAGTCGGCCCCGCTTAAACGAATATCTACTATTCCAGCTATATTAATTCGATTAAGCAGGGTATTCGATTATGCGGGGGAGACTAAAAATGCAACTACTACTATTACATGTCTTACTGCAGTGATTTTATGCTTATATGAAATGACAAATGGTTGATACTTCTTTCGTATACAAATATTAACAAAATTTTACAAAGTTAATAAGTTAATTTTACAAGGTTAATAATTTATAAATGAAATTAATGATGGAATAAATATAAAATAAATAAAACATACTTACAATCTTCTTTTTTCCGAAAAAAATCAGTCATGATCAATTGCTTTGGCATAGACTTACCTCGGCATTTTTCGATTTCCTTTTCTAAAGCATATAAGAGATTGTAATCGCCTCCACGAAATTCAAAATGACGTCAAATTATATTAAAGGATTTTGTAACTTCCTTTATTGTTGGAGAAGGATATGCTTGTTCTTCTTCATCACTTTATTGTGCTGGAAGATTAAACTTTTCATCTCCTTCAGTTTCTTCATCTTTATCTAATCAATGTAATCATAAAGTTCTGTTTCAGTCATCTGAAAACTATCAAAATCTAAAAATTCTAATTCCTGGAGATAATTTTTATTTTCATTTATAATTTCATCATCAGTAGCTGATTTTATAAATCTAGCTTTTTTAAAACAATTCTTTATGACCTCGAAAGGAATACCATCTCATGCTTTCTTTATACAATGCATGGCAGTGTCAAAAAGTTTACTTTTCTATATACTCCTTGTAATGACTCTGTGGATGTGTCGTCATCTATAAACTGCATTAGTTTCTTCATTATTTATTGTCGATAACGTGCTTTAAATGAACGGATAATCCTTTGATCCAATGGCTGTATTCTGCTCGTAGTATTTGCCGGGCGAAAACTGAACATTAATATTGGACAGACGAATGGAATTAGATTCAGTTTTGTGACTTGAAACTTTGTCCATGAACAAAACGATTTTTTTGTTTCGCTTTTTCATATCCATATCAAAACTTGTAAGCCATTTTCTGAAAATATATTTCGTCATCCAAGAATTTACAGAAAACATATAGGATATAGAATATTTCTTTATGTTCTTTGGACATCTGGGCTCTTTACTTTTTCCTATCATAAGCGGTTCTACTTTTTCTGTTCCAGTACTCTATCTTTGTTCTTTTTAAAACCATGAAATTTTTCTTTTTTGTCAACCAGTGTTCCTGAAGGCTCTATAAAAAAGGGATGTTTCATCACAGTTGAAAATATTTTCAGGACTGTATTCATTGAGAATCGGCTTTAAAATCCCGTTTACCCGATTTTTACAGGTCAAGTCATCTGCTGATGTGGATTCTCCATACCCTAGCTTGAAACTTAAATTATTTCGTAATTGCAACCTGTACAACCATCCTTTAGAAGCGGAAAAAATTGCAGCATTTTCGTGTTTTTTTGCAATCTCTTGCGCTTTTTTCTGTAACATAGCTCCATTTATTAAAGCCCCTTTGGATATTTTTGGAGAAAACCAGCTCATCAAATCTTTATCAATGTCGTCAAAATTAGATTTTCTTTTTCTTTTGCGATCTAAACTGCTATTATTTTTGTATTCTTCCTCGATTTTATTAGCATTTCGGCGGATTCTCGAAACCTGAGTTTGTGACATTCCAAACTCCTTAGCAATTTCTGTCTGTCTTTTCTTGTTTTTAATCGCTTCTAACACTTTTAACTTTACGTTTAAGCTCACATCCTTTCTTTTCGTATTCATATTCTTGGGGAATTAATTCTCAGATTCAGAAAAAACTCAATTCCGTCTGAACAAAAAAGTCTTGTTGTATTCCACTCACAAACACAAACATTCATGATTAACAGATCTCTAAAAGCTTTCAAAAGTTACTTTTCTATTTAAAAAAAAAAAAAAAAGAAAGAAAAAGAAAGGAAAGAAAAAGAAATAGAAAAAAAAAAAGAAAAGTTTATTTCATCAAAGAAAATACGGAAACGTCTATGAAGATGACACGTTTTTCTCCCCCCCCCCTTCTTCCCCCGGCAAAAGCATCACTTCTCTTATCCAATGGACTGCGTGTGAAACAAGTGATCGATTTCTAAGTTCCCCTCTGGCACTTATGAGTTAGCGACAAAACAAGCTATACACTTTGATTAGAGGGAGAAGAATGTGGTGAATCATGCCCTTTGAGTAAATGAGGTTTTTAAAAGAAGAACCAAAATTATTTTGAGAACAAGAGGAAAAATCTGGCTAGAAATAGACTATTTTCAAAACTTTGAGTATTTATGCGATTAAGCGGGGTGGCATTGAAAAAAAAACTTTCCTTAAAGCGAGGTAATTTTACGTTACTTCTACGGGAAAAATTGGTCCCATAGCTTTTTATTCTTATAAGCTGGATATTCGATTATCCGTTACTCGATTAAGTGGGGACAACTGTATTAAAAATGTAACCGCACCTACCCCTGTCCTATTTCCTATCAAGATTTTTGCTCCGGTACACTATAATGGCAGCTGTATAGTTTTCCTGTGGGACATTGCAGCTTAGCAGCACCACCTTTTAGACGTTATACCTAAAACATAATCAACACAGATTTATGACCAGATCAGAGCAAATTTAGAGTTTTGTAAAATTCTGTTAATTGTTTCGTGAAATGCCGCGTCCATAAATGCTTGATAGCATACGGGCAGATATATAACGAAAAAAAAAAAAAAATCACATCATGCTGAAGGCAAACTAAAATGTATAAATCTAAATGCTCTACTCCGTGCTCAGGGTAAATGAGGCCGCATGAGTAAATATGAAAAATGGTGTCTCAGTCACCCTTGAATTTCATTGAATGATGGATGTGATTGATAACGATCAATATCATTCCAACGAAAAAAAGTGGCTCCGTTAAAACAACTTTCGCTCTTTCAATACTTAAATATGGTATCGCTTGAAATTACTGCAGTACTGTAGTCTCGTGTGACATGGACTTAAGATTTATATTTTTATGCCGTTTGTCGTAGTAGAAACTTTACTACAAAAGATTATTCTCACGACAGACTTTTTTAATATTATTTAATGTAAGCCAGATTAAAATATTTACATATATACAAATATAAAATATAAAATACTTAAACGAAGTTTGGATTTCGACATAATTTTTAATAATTATCCAATAACATTTGAAATATTGTGGATTTCTTTATGAGATTAGTTAATATCCACATTTTAGATGGTTATATTTCCAATAAAGTAGTTTGTAATAGTAATTATACAACGGATTTAAGTCAAGTCTTAGTGCTAACAGCTCTTGTACCGTACTGCATAAGAGAGAACACATATTTTTTCTCCTCTTATGACATGTGATCAACGACAGGCGTTAACATTTGCATCTGGGGAAATATATTAGCACATGCATAGTAGTATATACGCTTATAAATAATTGAAACGAAAAATTCACTGCATGTAATTAGTCACTATATGTATTAAATTCATATTACTTATGTTTTCATTAGTTTTTGGAATTCATTTTTTAGTAATAATTAATCTAAATTGGTAATAATCAATATCATATAAAAGGTAGGAAAGTGTACATAATTTAATTTAAAATCAATTTCTATTTAATTTGTATCAATTTGAAGCTGTCAAAGAAAGTATTTGATGTGAAAAATTAATACAAAGGAAATAAGAAAAACTAATAAATTTGATTTTAAATTATTAGATCTCATATATTTCTGTTATTTTAAAAAGGTATCTTGAATTAATGATAAAAATATTTTTAATGACATTTTTATTTCAAAATAAGTAACAGTACAAACTAAACTTATAAAAAATATTGTTGAAATAAAATTCCTGAAAAAAAAAAAAGTTTGATAACCATGAATATTTTTATTAATGAAGAACTTTTAACACTTTTAAATATTTACTTGAATCTGTTTCTAAATCCTACCAACTCCCCTCCCTTTTTTTTTTTTTTTTTTTTTTTTTCTCTTTCAAATTATGATGGAAGGGACTTTAAAATGAAATAACTCCGATTCTGAGATTTTTATTTGTTAAAAAAGACTTTTAAAGGGGAAAAAACAATAAAAATAATTCTTTTAATTAAACGTTAATAGAGGAAAGCACAGCTGCGACAAAATTTTCGAGAGCCTTATGCTTATAACACTTGAGATTTCAGGTCACTGTGAATGCACATCAAAGCTTTCCAGAGTCAGTTTGTTCACACAATGTTAAAAAAATATCGTAAAGTAAACTCGACGGCAATCCTTCCCGGCTGCGCCATTACAACGCGGTCAAACGTTTCAGGGGTTTGGCGATTCTTTGCGCGAGCTAATGGAAACGGGAAAAGCTTATCGCTGCAAGTAAAGTGCAGATTACATCAATCACTTTCAAGTTAGATAATGGGATGGAAGCAGAGTTCCCAACTTTTATAATTTATTCACTAGCATTTTTAACCCCGCCTCTTTTTCATACCGGAAATTTTGAAAAATGGCTTTCTTCTTATTTAATAGTTGTCACTTCCACATTCAAATACCAACTTCTCATATTCAAATACCAACTTCTCACTTTCTGTTAGACATGGCAGACCGTATCCGGTCAACACCTTAACTCAAATCTTTGACAATCATGACTGCTGTTTTGTGGCCGGTGACTATAACGCCAGAAATAGACGCTGGAATTGTCACTCAACCAATCACAGTGACACCTTCATTACACAACTTCATTACTCACAATAACTCAACCCTCTGTGCACCTAACACTCCTTCACAAATCAGCATGACAGCTAATGCCCAGCCCTCTATCACTGACATTGCAATAACTAAAAATCTACCATATCCCATTTCATGTAACACTATTAACGATCTCAGCTCCGATCATTTACCTGTCATTTTAAAAGTTGATATTATTAACCCTCCCCCTCCTCCCCCTTCCATTGCTATTGATTGGGCTAAATTTCGTTATGTTATCCATAATTCTGACCTCTCCTTCCCAGCCATTAACAGTAACAATGATATTGACTACGCGGTTCAGAAACTTAATTCAATTATTGATCATGCTAGGAAGTCTTCCAACATTAAAACCTATAAAGCTAATAGCCAGTTCACCGCCCCCCTCGTTATAGTCACAATTTATGTAAGCAGAGGAATCAACTGAGAAGGTTATACCAGTCCATCAGAGATACCTCCCTTAAACCTCTTATGACTTGAACAACAAAATTAAAAACAGCTTCTACAAAGAAAAACAAAAAAATTGGACCAATTTTCTCCAAAATTTATCTCCGGGGGCCCTGCCCCCTGAAAATTAATATATAAAAAATATTTTTGACAATATTTCCAATGATATCTTAATGTTATAGAGAAAGTGGGGGATTGCAGGGGTGTTCTTCCCCCCTGAAAATTAATATATTTTCATAATTTTTAACATTATTTCAAATAATATTTTAATGTTTCAGACAAGGAGGGTTCAGGGGGTGTCTCCCCTCCCCCTCCCCGAAAAATTAAAATATTTTTTATATTTTGAATATAGATATTTCAATCAATTGATAATTCAGTTAAGTTTTTTTTTTTTTTTTTTTTTTTTTTTCCCTGGAATTTCATGATTTCGATGTAAAAATTACAGTTCAGTCTTGAATTTAGTTTTTCATGAAATTTGTCAATTTTATGGAATAAAAAATTTTGCAAATTCGCGATTTTTTTAATACAGTTGCATTTTTCAAATCATTATTTTTGCTTCAAATTTATGTAGTGGTAAAAAAAAAAAAAAAAAAAAAAAAAAAACACCGGTAACCACAGGTGATTTAAAATGGCGTCGATTTTTTAAATCGCCATTTTGGCATGATTTCGGCGCCATTTTGAGAATATCGCTAACCGGTGGATGATACAGCATCTGTTCCCCAAAATTACGTTTCAACTTGCCCCATCGTATGATTTTGGACATTTTGTTTATTTATAAAAAAAAAAATAATAATAACAATTTATACGAAAAATTAAACGTGCATTTTATCATTCAACACACAGACTAAATAAATAGCTATAAACACTTCTTTAAAATACAAATTAACACAACATTAAGGGGACTCTCTCCCTGTCGTCTCCGAAAACCGAAGCCTATGTTCTAGGGGAAAGTTTGCCCCATTATAATTAATTAACTAATACATATTTTTAAACTCCGTTTTCACTTTCCGAAAATTTACAACGATTAATCAATTTATCGCTTTCTAAAGATTGATATTTTTATTTTTAAGATTTCATTTTTAAACTCAAAAATGAAAAATTTCACACTGCGAAAATTCGCATTTTACAACCTCAAAATAAAATATTAAAAGCTATAAAAAATAATTTTTAGAAAACGATAAATTGTTTAATAGTTCCGAAGTTTCTGAATATGGAAACGTGATTTTAAAATGTATATTAGTTAATAAGTTATAATGGGCGAAATTCTCCATAGAATAACATTGGCTCTGGCTTCTGGAGACGATAAGTGGAGAGGCCTCTTAATCAAAATTTACGAAATACATTTTTTTCCACTAACTAGCTAAAATGAAGCACATGTACAGAACCTCTTTTTAATCATTTCTGCAGAACACTGTGCTTACCTAATAAAGCTCGTCATTAGAATTATTTTTATCCGAATACTTAATCAAAAAAGTTACAAACTATTTTGTAAATTGTGTATTAATTCTTACCCCTGTTACAACTAGTCCCACGCTCCCCTATTGTAAGCAGCAATATTGTGTGAGTGTTCTCACACATATGTCCTTTAAAAGCTTATTTATTTATCCAAATTTAATATGTAACAAAAAGGAGGGATTAATATAGATTATATAAAATAAATCTTTTTAAATTTATCTAATTCAAGTAATTAATTATAGAGAATTCCCTGTTTTATTTTTAAATCAAAATTTTCATTTCTTTGTTCTTCTATCGTTAAAAACACATTGATCTAGGAATAAAATAAAGCAATTTTTATATTGGGGTTTGTCAAAAATAGTATGTGTATACATTTTCCCCGAATGGATTAAATCAATTTAGCTATAATTATTTATTTTGGAGAGGGTAATTTAAAATTCGTATCAACCTACTTATAACACAAGTAGCTATTAATAAAATAATAACTGTCATTTCAATTTATATTTATCACGCTAGTGTTTACATTAAATCAATTTAGCCGTAATTATTTATTTTCAGAGGGTAATTTAAAAAGCCGTTATCAACATATTTATACTATATACAGCTATTAATAAAATAAAACAAGCATTTGATTTCATATTTATTATCCAATTAATATATACTATTGTCTAGTATATTCAGGTTCGTTTCGCACAAAAGCCGGATCGAAGAAAGCTAAAAATATACAGTAGAAGTCTTTACTTCGAAATAATCAGGATACATCATTTTTAGTACTGTGATTTATTAATGCAGCAATATAATATTCAGTTTGCAGTTACTAATAACTTTACATTTCACTCCTATATTCGTAAGCAAAAAATAAATATTCTATCCCCATCAACTATACAGAGAGGGAGGAGGACCTCAAAAAATTACGTCTTCTTAGGACTTGAACAACAGCGAAAAGAATACACTAAATCTGCTAGCCACAGATAGCTTAAAATCGCAACCCCGGAGATTGGCATCTTTGAAATGCAGCCAAAAGAATGCCAAACTGTTTCTTTGTTCTTCTAAGATATTCATACTAAATTTTGAATATAAAAAGTTCGTTACAAATATTAAATCGATTTGACATTGAGAAGCCATGCCAAATGACCTTCAACTCTCAATGAACAAAGAAGGCGACGCCCAGACTATCGAACATCATTATAAATCTATTTTTAGAATTATAATGACCCTCTTGCAATAATAATGGTTTTTTTTAACATAAACATTCAAGGATAATAAATATGAAATCAAATGCTTGTTTTATTTTATTAATAGCTGTATATAGTATAAATATGTTGATAACGGCTTTTTAAATTACCCTCTGAAAATAAATAATTACGGCTAAATTGATTTAATGTAAACACTAGCGTGATAAATATAAATTGAAATGACAGTTATTATTTTATTAATAGCTACTTGTGTTATAAGTAGGTTGATACGAATTTTAAATTACCCTCTCCAAAATAAATAATTATAGCTAAATTGATTTAATCCATTCGGGGAAAATGTATACACATACTATTTTTGACAAACCCCAATATAAAAATTGCTTTATTTTATTCCTAGATCAATGTGTTTTTAACGATAGAAGAACAAAGAAATGAAAATTTTGATTTAAAAATAAAACAGGGAATTCTCTATAATTAATTACTTGAATTAGATAAATTTAAAAAGATTTATTTTATATAATCTATATTAATCCCTCCTTTTTGTTACATATTAAATTTGGATAAATAAATAAGCTTTTAAAGGACATATGTGTGAGAACACTCACACATATATTAATTTATTTTAAACGAGAACAAAAAAACATGCGGTATGCACTGGTTATTAACACTTTTCAATTATCCCTAAAAGCACAAAATGTTCCAGAAACCTAACAATCATATAACATTGAAACATTATAAACATTTCAGAAACGTTTAAAAACGTTCAAATTGTTTTCCGATTAGTTTCAAAAACGTAGAAATGTCCGCGATCGTAACAAAAAATGAGGTACGTAACAGAAACGTTACAATCACTTAACAGATAGAAAATCAAAAAGGGCGAATGTTTCAGAAAGGTATCAGAGAGCATACTTAAATGTGTTATGTTTTTGAAAGGTTGTAAGCTTTTTGAAACATAACTGAAACATTCTGTGCTGTATAGGTACGTACTTGTTATATCATATAACTTTCAATGTTCTTTGCCTGCAACACAGCGGACAGATATAGAAGGTCTGACTTTCATCCAGATAGAATAATTTAGTTCATAATCACTCTTCAACATTGATAGAAAATATTAATTGCGCTTAACGCAAAGTAAAATGCAGTCCTTAGGTTTAAATTGCAGATTTTAACGTATCTGTATATTTTAGTGCAACCTTGTAAATCTGATGGTTAATCAAATCATACTCTAAACAAAACATTATTTTAGCACTTTAACAATAAATGTCAATTTCTATATCATTTTTGCAGTAGAAAATTTAAATAAATTTATAAAAATGTCTGTCCTAAAACGCAATACTTGGCTTTTTTTCTTTTCTTTTTTCACGACTTTTGCATACAAACCAGTTGTATATTACCTATTAATGCCAATTTAAATAGGAAACATTACACTATGAATTTGAATAACAAATACCATTTGTTTAAAATCCTGAAAGCATTTATGGACGCTCGGCAGCTGGACAGATAGACGATGGCAGTCAGCAGACAGATACACAAACGGAAAACATATTTACACTTAAAAATTGATAGAAATTATTTAAAACCTTTAATGTAAACGAAAATGCCATTCTAGTAAATTTACATTAAAACCCCTTTATGTAATTGAATATTTTTGTGTGACTTTATACTATAACGTCAGTCATACTACATTCAGTAAAAAACATTCTTTTGTGCTTATGAATAACATATTTGAATTTTATTAAGATTGTTTTCAAAGTAAATTTATTAAAATTTCATTTACAGAAACACCTCTCATAGAACGCAACGTTTTCGAATACTTTTGGGGGTTCCTGTACACAAACTAGTGATGTTATTTCTTCTTCTTCTTCTTCTTTTTTTTTTTTTTTTTTTTAAGAAGACATCCGATAGGGAACTTGAATAAAATATTTCAATTTCATTAAGTTTTGGGTAAAATAAAAATATTAAAATATGGTATATGAAAACACCTCTCATAGAACACAATGCTTTGGAATATTTTCGGGTGTCCCTGTACACAAACCACTAGAGGTTACAAACTTCCACAAATACAGAAACCTCCATACTTATTGGGGAACATTCGATAGTAACTTGAATAACATGCATCAGTTTCAAGATATCCCATGAATATTTACGGTAGTTAGAGCACGTTCAGACAGACACACCAAAAGTCATTAACACTTTTCAACTTTGTTGGAAAGTGTTAAAAATGCAAAATGTATTTTAGCACTTATTTATTAATTTATTTTTCCTGTTGCTATGGTAATGCATTAAATTTCTTTTAATAATTTTCGTTCTGTTAATAATAGATAAAAATTCGGTGCTTCGTTTTACTTTTAAAGCCTTTTTTTTTTTTTCCTAATGTTTTTCATATAGTTTACTATTTAAAAATTTAATGTTGCCACAAAATGGTTAGCATACAGCAAAATACTTTACTAATAATACATAAAATTGTCTTTAAAATGCAAATCTTTTAAAAATTTGTTAAATTCAATACTGAAGAGTCTGCAATAAAAAAAAAAAAAATTAGTTGTAAAAAACTCACACTATGAAGCACATTTGCCGATAAGATGGATATTTTCGTTATCAGCTCAGTTACACCTTTAAGATGATATATGACCAGAGCTGCCAACCTAATCCTGCAAATTTGTAGTACCGCTCCTTTTTCTACACCACTTACTTTTTAAAGTAATTTTCTTCAAATATATTTGCGATGAATTAAGAAGAAAAAAACTCTAAGAAATGACTGGTGTAGAAAAAGGGGCGGTACTAACAATTTGACGGATTATGTTGGCAGCTCTGTATGACATATTAAAATACCTTTTGAACAGTTTGTGACTTTCCCTTGTTAGTTAAAATATATCCAGACAATATTTCACCAATAGACATATTATGTTTGAGTATTTTTACATTTCCCTGTATGTGGAATATTTGTTCGATTTCAAGTAAAAGGGTCTTGTAAATAGTATACATACTTGCCAACCATCTCTTTAATAACCGTACAATTATTAACGCCCCTTTTCTCACACCACTTTATTTTGAGACTAATTTTCTCCAAATGTTTTTACGATTAAATAAGAATAAAATTACTCTAAAAAATGACAGGTGTAGATAAAATGGCGAGTACCAAATATTGCATGGTTTATGTGAGATGGTTGGCAAGTATGAGTGTATTATATAATATAAACTTATGTGATATGTGATTTGTACTTAGCCTCTGGATAGTATCCCTCCTCCCATGATAAAGTTTGGTGCAGAATATCCTGTCCTGGATCTTGTGGTATAAAAAACATACTAATCAAATGACGTATCTTTAGAATACCGAATTTAGATTTCCGTCTAAAATTTGTTTTTTAAATTATGCTGATAGTACATTCACAAAAACTAGTCACTAAAATCATGATTTTCGGATTAAGGGAAGCTCAAAACGTGTTAATATATCAAAATTTCAATTTAAAAATTTTGATCTCGAAACATTCCCCTCCACCCCTTTGCCAAGAGAAAATGATACAAATAAAAGAAAAATTTTCCTCCTCCCAAAGTTTCCCCGAAAATACGTTTTCCTCTCATAGTTTCCTGTACGCGTCAACCAGAGTTGCCAGATGAAAAATTAAATTATCCCTACTAAATAGAGAAAAAGTACCTACATTCCCTACTTTAAAATATTTTTACCCGACAAAATACCCTACGCTTCAAAACTATTAATAGAAATTATATAAAATCATACTATTATTATTGTTATTTTAATATTTTCTAGCATTAAAATAATAAAAAATAATCCATTCTTATTAATATTCACATAAGTTGATTGTTGAAACAAACAGACAAATAAAAACAAGCACCTAATATATGTATAAGTGAAAACACAGTAAATGAAATGGACTATGTTCCTATAATTTGTTTAAATGTAATACTGTTAGCTCTGTATTCTATTAAATTATTAAATCAAACAACTAATCTCCTTTTACATGTCTTCACATCAAACTAATCTAATAAAATTAATTTGTAATAAATAATCAATGTTAAACCAGCAAATATCCACTTGATAGGTACCTTACTCTAACTCCTTAGGGGTGTGGCTACACGAAATGGGTGGTGTGAGCACATCAAAGAGAAAGGAAAACTTAAACCTACTGAAAGGAAAACGAAAGACAACGCATTCTGACGTAAAACAAAATAAAATACAATTTTAGATAAGTATAATATATTTGCTATTAAAATTTTGTTCTGCACAACACAATATATTTTATTTGAGGGGTGGGTGTATGCAAATAACTTGATAATTGCTGATGAAAACAATTGGCATTTCGAGGAAATTTAATTTTAACATGTACATGACTTACTATCCAATTTATTTTAAAACTTTGATGTTAATTATATCAAAATATTGAATAAATGTTATATTTTTTATTAAAATTATATAATACATTTACCATTTCCGAATAATAATAAAAGGGAGGACATAATAAAATATGCAAATCTTTCAACTTTTATAATTTATGCCGCGGCAATCATATTAATGCCCTTTTTTCTTCCTTATTTATTTTCTTGAGTAATTTTTCCCGATATGTAACTAAGATTAAATAAAAAGAAAACTACTCTTAAAAAAAAAAAAAAAAAAAGAACTAGAAGTACGAAAAGAGGGTGGTACAAATAATAAACTGGAATAAATTATAGATATTGGCAACTCTGAGTTATGAGATGTATCACTTCGAATCAATGAAGGAAACGTTTGTCTGTCTGATCTTCTACACGTTCAGCCCTTATTGAACGCAGAAGTGCAAATTTCAAACTTTTTGCGTTTTTAAAATTTTCATAAGTTAATAGAAAAATCCCCCAGAATTAAAAAAAATAATCTCCCCTATGCCAAAAGCAACACGACTCAACTGGAGCTCCTCTGGCCTCCTGACTACAATAAGTCGAAGTCCAAACGCTTAAAATTAAAACTATTTACATGTTTGCATCAACAAACACTCTATCTAATCGTTATGACATAAAACATTTTCATGAAAATATTTCTGGTTGAAAGTAATATTTTATATTTATGTATTTTACCTGTAATAGATCAAATAAATCGTTAGAAATATAGCTATTTAAATTTTACTTCACCATCGCAAATTTTCTATATTTACATCAGTTTGTAATTCAAATAAATTTTGACTGCAATAATCTAATAACCACTTACCAATAATGTTCGTTACCAGAAACTTTTATTTATTTTATATTATTTTCTACTACATATTTACCAAAAGTTGCTATTTTTGGATACTGATATGTAAATTTTTACTTTGTTTAATCACGGAAAGTTGATAGAAAAGCTTGTAAAAAAATTATTTATATAAATACTGGTACCTAAAAATCGAAAGGTTTGTCAGCTACACTATCGTAATCGAAAATTTAAATAGAAGTAAATATATAGCCGGGAACTAATTTTCAAACTAAAAATGCTTACATAAGAATTTTTACTTAAAATTTTTCTTCTATCTAACTCATATACAAAATTCTGTTAAAAAAGTTAATGAAATCTGATGAAATATACTGTGTTAATTGATCAGTTAATAAATTTCGGGTATATTTTAGAGTATTAAACTATATATGGAGTAATAGTTACCAACATTTTTAAAACGTCTATTTTTAACAAGAAACAATGCTTTCATTAAATATCGAATTTCTGCGATTTAATAAAGGCAGAGCTGCCAACCAAATCCGGCAAATTGTTAGTACCGCCCCTTTTTCTACACCACTTAATTTTTAGAGTAATTCTCTTCAAATATATTTACGATGAATGAAGAAAACAAATACTCTAAAAATTAAGTGGTGTAGAAAAAGGGGCGTTTTTCAATAGGCGTTAACAATTTGCCGGATTAGGTTGGCAGTTCTGTAAAGGGAAAAAAAAAAAAAAGGCATAAAAAATGTAAGTATGCTGCAAAAGTGAAAAAACGTTTATGATGTTGAAAGAAATAATAAATCATGTTTTTCGTTTTAAATCAAAACAAATAAAATCACATGAAGAAAAAAATAAATAATGTAAAACCAAGTTTATGCTTAAAAATCTTCAAGAAAATAAAAAGAAATTTCGTTTATTATTTAAGAGAAATGTAATATAATATGGAGCATTATTAACAAATAGATTAGAGTATGATTATTTCCAAAATAAATAAATAAATATACATTGCTCTCGGCGCAACAACGTAGAACTTACATAGTTGTAACATTTTAATTTATTTCGGAACATTTTAAACTCCGCCTTTATTTCGCACCCCTTTATTTATAGATTGATTTTCTGCAATTTTTAAGTACGAGTACGATAAAATAAGAAAAAGTAAATTTTATAAAATTTGGTATGAAATAAACGCGGAGCTAAAAGTGCTTCCGATAAATTATGTTGAAAACTCTAATATTGTGGCACACTTGCGGAGTAATTTTTAAATACAAATGCTGAAAATTGCAAACAACATCAGTAACACAAATAAGAAAGTAAAAGCGAAAAATTATGTTTCCCATTTTGCTTTATCGATATGTCCCTGTTCAATTCAATAAGATTTATAAATGTAAAAACTAATATTTTTATTAAAACTCTTTGGAAAGTGAGGGGAGGAAACTTATACAACACATAATTTATTTTTACTATAACTGAAACTAGACTTAAGGGCCCGCTTCACTCACCGCCGCCGGAAGCCGAACTAGTGTTATTCTATGGGAAAACTTTCTTTACAAATAACTTACTAACTAATGCATATTTTTAAATTCTGTTTTCACAATCTGAAAATTTCCAGCTGTTAAAATGACGGACCTTTTTTAAAAAATTATTTTTTTAATTTTTTATATTTTATTTTGAAGCTGCAAAATACGAATTTTCAATATGTGATTTTCTTTAATTTTGCAATTTCAAAAACAAATATTTAAAAAAAAAAAAAAAAATTAAAAAAGGTCCGTCAATTTAACAGTTGGGAATTTTCTGAATGTGAAAACAGAATTTAAAAATATGTATTAGTTTATAAGTTATTTGTAAAGAAAATTTCCCCATAGAATAACAATTGTTCGGGCTTCCGGCGACGGTAAGTAAAGAGGGCCGTTAAATCACGGCTTAATGTTATACGTGTGAATATGGAATAAAAAAAAAAAAAAAAATCAGAAATGCGAGCATTTTAAACTTCGCTTTTATTTTCATATTTTTCTTTTTTTTTTTCGAAAGTTTTTCTTATTTTATTGTTCTTATATATTGGAGAAATACATTCTATACTTTAAGTGGTGCGAAACAAGGAGAGTTAAAAATGCTCCGTAATAAATTGAAATTCTCTCTACTCTGCAAATCTTCTTAAACTTGATACACTCAGAGCTGCGAACCTAATACCAAGTATTGCTAGTACCGTCCTTTTTCCACGCCAGTCATTTTTTACAGCATTTTTTTTTCCTTAATTATCGTGAATACTTTGAAGAGAATTATTCTAAAAATTAAGTGGTGTGGGAAAATGGGAGGTATTAACAATCACACTGAATGGCTTGAATAAATCACTTCAATTTAGAAGAGGCGTTTAGAAAAATCCCAATAAGTATATTAACCCGATCGACAATACTCCATCAATGACTCCCCAAGAGAAACCGGAAACATAAAGACATTTTTCCTTACCATTTAACTGCGGGTAAAACTATCGACAACTACGGCGTTCGTAGACTCCACCTTTTTTCAAGACACTTTCAAGGATGAGAAATTTTCTTCTCTTTTTTTACCGCTTGCTTCTTAGAGAAATATATATAGTATTTTAAAACTAATATCTCGTGATTAAACAGTATGGAAATTATTTTATAAAAACAGTGACAGCAAAAAATGCAAATTTTTTTTTTTATTTTCTCAAAGTGTCCTGAAAAAAAGGTGGAGACTACGATCCCTGCAAGTAAAGCGTCAAACGAAAAACAAAAAAGTGTACTTCTGTCAATATTTGAATGCGAAAGACCTAGAAAGATAACTGAACACGGCTACAGTTTTTAATCTCTTGGGTTCTTAGGCATACCCGGTAGTATTTACAATTTATTCCTAATTACTGTTACCCCACCTTTTTTTTCCGCAACAGTATATTTTCATACTTGCCGACCTAACCCGGAAGATTGCTAGTTCCCGCCCCTTTTTCTACATCACTTGATTTTTAGAGTAATTCTCTTCAAATATATTTACGATTAAATAAGAAGTATGTACTCTAAGAAAATACTGGTGTGAAAAAATAGGCGGAAAGGGGCGTAACTTACTAATTTCCGGTTTAGGTTAGCAAGTATGTATTTTAAATGCGTTTTTCTTCTTAATTACACATTCCAGAAAATTTCTCAAAAGTCTTACTAATGAGAAAAATGGGCGGGACTAACAGAACTCCGGAATAAATTATAAATATTACCAGGTACGCTATTAGTGATTCCATGATAAATATATTGTTAGTAAACACAATGATTTTTCACCTTCCACTGGAATTTTTTAACAATAATCACTTTCCAATTTAATCATAAAAATCTGCTGTAATATCTACTAAAATGTAATATTTTAGAACAGCTTAAAAAGAAGGAACTTGGTAAAAAGCATGATCGTTCATAATAGCATACAAGGCAGACATTTTAAATAGCTTATTGACGACTGATGTTGTTAAAGGGTTAAATATGTTAACTGGACAAATACTTCATGGATTTCAGTGGCTAGCTCGTTCTCTATATTAGGTGCCACTATTTTCTTTGGGACGTTGGGTTTGTCGAGTTAAATTAAATACAACTAAATATTTTTGTCTATACGAATTTTTACAAAATTTAAAGCTTTCAGTCCAATATGATTATTATCATATACAGTAGAACTTGGATAATTCGAAGTTGAAGGGACCAGAAAAAAATTCGAAATATCCAAAAACTCGAATTGCATGTACTATTTTGTCAAAAACAACTGATAAATTAAAAAATTAAAACTCTACGATCAGAGATTTAACACATAAACTTTATATCTAAGAATACCGTTACATTACCCCTTTCACCCCCCCCCCCCCATTAAATCAATATTTTTTACGAGCTTAATTATTCAACACTTTTTAAAAAATAGTCAAATATTTTTTATTTCGTTTTTAAGTAGAATCTTTGTGTCATAAGCATATGACCTGATACAAAAATAGAATCTTCTACATTACACATGACATTCAATTCACAAAAACCTCGAAGTTCATACATATGCACCATATCTTCTGGTGCACTAGCTAGGGGCTTCTATTGTATTTGCTTATCCTTCTTTTGAAAGACTATAAAAATTGATAATGCACTTCAGATGAGTAAAATCTCGAAGAAATTTTACTGTAATTATTTAAAGGTAATCGTATGAAAAATTCGAATTATCCACGATTTTTTAATATTATTTTAATACAAAATTCAAGGGACCGTGTAAAATATTCGAATTATCCAAAATTTCGAATTAAACAAGTTCGAATTATCCAAGTTTCTCTGTAATTTCATTTTACCATAGAAGAAGATAGTTCGAGAACAAGTGAGTGTACTATTTACTGTAAAAAATAAGTCTCATACACGCAAAATCTAAATCCACAATACATAAGTGAGAATTTTTATTTTAAATTCTAAGTAACTACTTGCCCTTCTCCCCTCCTTCCGCCTTCATAGTCCAAGGTGATGAATTCAAGTTTACTCTATCACTAGATAGCTTTCTTAAAAGAAAATACTTTTTTTTTCTTTTTTTCCTGCGAACCGAATGAAATATATACTATTTTGCATAGGAGTATATAGAAATGTAATAATGTGCATATAGAATTGTAATAAAATATGGAGCACTGTTAAGAAATAGATTAGAGTATGATTATTCCCAAAATAAATAAATAAATGAATAACTATACATTGCTCTCGGCGCAAACAACGTAGAACTTCCATATAGTTGTAACACTTTCATTTATTTCGGAACATTTTAAACTCCGCCTTTATTTCGCACCCCTTTCTTTATAGATTAGTTTTCTGGAATTTCTAAGTACGATAAAATAAGAAAAACTAACTCTTATAAAATTTAGTATGAAATAAACGCGGATCTAAAAGTGCTCCCGATAAATTAATATGTTGAAAACTCTAAATATTGTGGCACGCTTACGGAGTAATTTTTAAATACAAATGCTGAAAACTACGAATAACATCAGTAAAACAAATAAGAAAGTAACAGCGAAATACTTATTTACCATTTTACGTCTATTAAAAAATAGAAGCCAATTGATATTAAATAATAAAAGCCCATTTTGGCTTCTATTAAATTTTGGAAAAAATAAAATAAAATAAAAAAGGGGTCGATCACAAACGATGACTTTATTATTATTAAAAATCATTCATAACGTTCTGTAAAATCAATCAAACGCAGGCGAAATCATTCGCAAACATTTTATCATTGAAACAATATATGTTTGTGTATGTTTCGTTTTAATCGCTTTAAAACCAAATCTATAACTAAAATATACTACTAATAATCGTCCAGTCAAAATAGACAAAAAAAAAAAAAAAAAAAAACATGAAAATTAGGAAAAATTCGCACAAAGCTGAAAATTGGTACAGAAATTGTGAATGAAATATCAAAAGTCCCCATCGATCCCACATGTGCTAAAAATTTTATGCAAGGTCAAATGTCAAAAATCGGTTTTTCACAAATATCTATCCTGGCAGTACTTTAAAGCATCATTAAATTAAAAAAGCATAAAAAATCGGATTTAGTAAAGACATCAAAGGTATTTATAAGAATAGAATGCATATATCTTCCTTTAATCGCACTACATAGCACTAGATGCTGCATATAGCAGCTTCTGTTTATGTAAGACCTTTATAGAGCGCTCTCACTCTTTATACTTGGAATATTTTACGATCTTTCACTTGTTTTATAATTAATTCTTATATTGAATTAAGAATGTACCAGCATGTAAAATAAAAGTAATTTTTTTTAAAAACTTTTTAAGGTCCTAATATCTTTTTCGATCTCTATGTATCAATAGTACAATAAAGTATTACTCAGAATATGCTCCTTAACTATTATGATAAGATGATATGTGTATGTTTCTTTCCATATCTTTAAAATATATTGTTAAGTAACTAAAAAAATTTATTTGAAATACCTTTTTTATATATTTCATAAAGGATTAAACGGTAAGAGTTATCGCAAAAATAGTTCCTGCAAAATTTGTAAACTGTGCAACTCTTTGCAAAAGAGGCCTTTTTTTTTATTCCTGTTCTCTCTATTTTAATGATGCAAATTTTATCATACAGTTTTCTACTTGTATTTTTGAAACGTTGTTATGCTTCATCTCTAATTGTCATCTAAATAATTTTCAAATTATTTAACAGTGTTATGTTCTTCACTTTCTACCTCTTTCCCCTCCTGCTGGTGTTCTGTAGATTGCTCAAAAAAAGATGGATCAGGTATCGCTTTAGTTATATCATAAGAATCATCAGTTATATTTGTTTCAACATTGGAGCAAGACTGGCCTTGGCAATTGCTGCACATATGTGAACAAAACAATTCCACTTTTTTACAGCCACAATTATTATCGCAATCCTTTTTGCAATTACAAAAAATCGTATTGAGTTTGTCTGGAGCTGGCGGGAGCAGGGGTCTGAATTGGCTCCAAAACGTTATTTTTCAATACCCATCCCACAGCTGCCAACCTAATCCGGCAAATTGTAGTAACGCCCCTTTTTCTACACCACTTAATTTTTAGAGTAATTCTCTTCACATATATTTACGATGAATTAAGAAAACAAATACTCTAAAAATATATTGGTGTAGAAAAAGGGGCGGTACAAACAATTTGTCGGATTAGGTTGGCAGGTTTGCCATCCCCATTCTTCAGGGTCCAGTTCGTTACCAAGCCGTACTTGGAGTAGACACGATGTAAATGTTGATAAGCAGCAGCAGATATTGGAAGAAGACAGGATAACTGTAGAGGTTTATTGTTACGTGTATGTTTCACAAAATTTAAATATTTGTCAATGGAATCAACTTTTTTTGGAGCTCCACGCATATAGCAAAAAGGAAACGAATTCCATTTGTATGAATGATATCTGGAGAACAGCCGATATTTGTGAGTACTTCAGCGCAATCAATTAAAATAGGACGTTTTTCAAATAATTTAAATATTTTTATTTTACCTCATTTGAAAAACGCTGACGTAGTATCGCATCTAGTTATTGCATTGAGAAATAAGATATGAGCTTGACATTTTGGATACGAAGTTAAGCTTTATGATGAATATATTTTTGATTCTATTTGTGCTTTTGCGGGTTTTAAAAAGTAAATAATTCTATCAGTAAGAATTCGTGCAGTCTGTAATATTAATAAATCGACATATTCACTAACAACAACAGTTGCATTTGTATTGAACTTTTCTAAAGCTGTTTCAATTACGAGGACATCGACATCATTATTAGCTTGTTTTACAGTAATATCTGCTATCTTTCATTTTTCAGATAGCATTGAAATGAAGCAAGATTTATTATGAGTATTAGAAAGAAATTACTGCTGGTTTGTTGGAACAGTCATAAATCGATCAAAAAGGACATCAGATGAGGGAGATATTTTAGTAGTTCGACGACGTTGTTCTGCAGCTTTTATATTTTTCGTACAATCAGAATATCCAACTTATATAAAAAAACGTTATGACCAAAATGTCTATGTACATAGTGGACGTACTTCTCAAAAATAACATCAAATGTTTCTCCTCAATCCCATACTATACTATGTAAAAGGTATCCTCCATCGACGATATAAGTAGTATTTTTGTTAATTTCAACATTTACACATTGAAAGCAATCATAAATGGCTGATTTTTGTGTTTTACGTGTTTCAATTGCATCGAAGTGTGATAATTGATAAGGAGCTAATTCATATTGGAAGAATGTTTCAAGCTCATCTTCAAAAGATTTACTAATCCTTATACGTTGAATATTTGAGAAAAACTGTTTTTTTTCTGATCTTTGACCTTACATAAAATTTTTATCACAAGTGGAATCGATGAGAAGTTTTCACATTTTATTTATAATGATGTATTTAAGATCTGAGCCAATTTTCAGCTCTATGCGAATTTTTTTCAAAATTTCAAATTTATTTATGTATTCTGTCTGGATTATATGGGGCGTCTAGTGCCATGTGGTGAGATTAAAGTGAGATGCATACTTTCTATTATTATAAATACCGTTCATATATCTTAACTAAATTTTATTTTATAGGCTTTTTAAATTAATATTACTTTAAAGTACCGTCAATGTGAATATTTGAAAAAAAACTTTTTCTTTCGACATTTGACCTTGCGTAAAATTTTTAGAAAAAAATAGAATCGTTTGGGACTTATGATGTTTAATTATAATGCTTTATTTAAGGTCTGTGCCAATTTCCATCTCTATGTGAATTTTTTCGAAATTTCAAGTTTATTTACGGATTTTGTCTGGACTCTATGGGGCGTCTAGTGCCATGTGGTGAGATTAAAAGGAGATACATGCGTTCTATTCTTATAAATACCTTCAAACTGTCTTTATTAAATTCCATTTCATACGCTTTTTAAATTAATGGTACTTTAAATTACCGCAAAGAAAGATATTTGTGAAAAACCGTTTTCTTGACCTTTGACCTTGCATAAAATTTTTAGCACACATTGGATCGATGGGGACTTTTGACATTTCCTTTATAATGATGCATTTAAGGTCTGTACCGATTTTCAGCTTTGTGCGAATTTTTCCGAGGTTTAATGTCTATTTTGACTGGACTATAAAAAAACATTTAGAAATGAACAAATATTATATACATTAATTTGTTCTTCCCTCATAACGAATCAAAGCAACCGAATTCAAAATTCCATAGATTTTCTCTTGATAAGTAATGAATGAAAAACTGAAAGAGTTACGATTTCAATAATGAGAAATTTGCACACATGGGGGATTTGAACAAAATCCTATTTTTCTGGTCGTATTGGGCCCATAAATTTCAAAATGTTTATTAAAAATTCAAAAAAAAAAAAGTTCTCATTAATTTTTAAAATAACTTTAAAATAAACCAAAAATCACGTGACTTCAAAACGATGACTGACGTCACACTTTATGATGCTTCGATGTTTACATTTTGTAAGCCTAGTCAGCAAGCAGCAGTTTGTTTTAACTTTCGTAATTATTAATCGTTTATGTGATTTCTGAGCATTTCTTTTTCTTCTTATAATCATTTAATATCATTATCATCATTTTTCATTATCATTATTATTTTCACTGTTGTCCAATGTTTTCTTTTTATAGAATCCTGTGGAACACTAAAGAATAGCGTTTGAGAAGCATTTGTCGTTGTATTAGTGCAGAGTGGTACAATACAATACTTATACTGCGATTTTTTAATATCCGCATTATTATAAGATACAAAACCTATTTCACTGATTCAAGAAGCAAAGCAAAGCACGAGATCGAATGTAAACAACGATTACTCCCGTTTGTGTCATAAAGATTGACGTTACGATATATTATACTGCGTTTTCTTGATAGAATAAGTAGTGCGGTGTTAAAATTGTTATAAATCAGTCATTAGATTTCAAATAAAGAAAATGTATGTATTTATTTTCTTACCTTTTCATTTTCTAATATATAAGAATAAAATCTGAAAACGAGCAAATTCTCCATTGTACAAATTGTAAGAAATATTCGAAAAATACTTTTTAAAAATTAACTGTAAAATATATTGCGTATCATTAAACACGGGAAAATATACGAATTATGAATATTATAAAAATACGTGGATTTTTCCTGTTCAAGCTCCAATTCTATTGTAATTTTAAACATGGCACATCGCGCGAGTGAATAAGTTCTATTCGAGCATGCGCAATTTCACCTTGAATAGTTTAGGTACCGGGAACACCACATGATCTTGTCATTGATCAGTGACGTAATCATAACGTAACCATGCTATCTGTGGTGGTGTATATGCTTTAGTGAACAGTAGGAGTACGTTGGAGCATTTGTGAGGGCGATCTATAATCTTGTACAAGTATTAAATCAGTGTTGCCAAATAGGAATTTCGGCTTTTCCCCAGAACACAGTTGATATTTCCCAAAAATGGCCAATTTTCAGAATTTTTCCCCCACTGAAATTTTATTTTATTTTATTTATTTATTTCAATTAAACGATGCACGAAGTTTTAGGATGTCAAACGTATGTGATATTGACGAACTGGCTATATAAACTAATGACATGTGTTACCATTCAATATTTGCAAGTTTTTAAATATGAAGTTAGAATTTAGGAACCGGAACGCATCACACCTTGGTAAAAAAAAGACACAATCCAAAAATACGGTATTTGAGAAAAATTAACTTAAACAATAATATTATAAAACACGAATTAGCCTATAATAAAACTGACACAATTGCCCTCAGAGGGAAAAGTTCCGATATAGAGTTGTGACCCTCTTCGAGCCCGTTGCCGCACTTCATATAGATTTTTCAATGACATAAGCACAAAATTACTATTTTTTGACTTGTGTTAGTTTTCTTGCCGGAGTACGAACTCCTACGAAAATAAGGTTAGAAGTATTATAAAGCAGAAACAGCTATCTTAAACTTTACATATTTAGCTAAAGACTAAGAAGCCTTTTATGTGGATAAAAAATTTATGGCATATCTATTTACCTCATTACAATATATTTAACTGCCCAATTTAGTTCATTATAGCTGTGAATACAATGTGTTCGGTCGATTGTAGAATAAGGGATATGTTATGAAAGCGCTTAACTTAATATTAATTATGGTACAAGTGCTTCCAACGTAAGTCGTACATGGGAGAGAGAGAGAGAGAAAAAACAGTCAAATGAAGGTGCGATGGCTGGGAAAGAGTAAAAACAATGGGTCACTGAAAGAAAAATGAAGACGAATTTTCACGATACGCGTCGTTTCAAACATAGGGAAATCCAAAAATAACTCCGTAGAATCGCAGGAGATCTTATTTTTATTGCAGTGATATTTGGAAGCACTCATACAACTTTCTCTTACTCTACTCATAGTTGTCAACATCCTAATTAACACTTTCGTGACTGCTGACGTGAATTCATGTCATTTGAAAATCTGTAACGCCAGTGGGCGTTTCTTTAGGTTACATAGTTTACATTATTTCTTAACAATATACCCGATATTCACATTTGTATGTACAATCATTGCATTATGGATACAAATGCTTTGATTAGGAAGAGTGTGGTTGTAATGTATATTTATTTATGTTAAGTATGAATACAGAAAACATTGATTAAAAATAATGTAATATGCAATAACAAAGCCCAAAGGTGGAGCTTACTGTCAAAAAGACGAAAACATGCGGTCGCGAACGTGTTATTATTCCGTAGGATTTTTAGTTCCCGCCCCTTTTTCGAAAGCACTTAAATTTTAGAGTATTTCTGTCTAAATGCAATTACGTTACAATAAGAAGAAAAATACTCCAAAAAAAGTACTGATGTGAAGAAAATAAAATAAAAAAAGCGTTGGATTAACAGTACTGCGGAATATTAATTAAAGATGTTGGCATCTATGCCTACTAGTTATAAAAACTTATTTTTTTGACTACATATTTCTTTGTGTGAGGTTACACTCCCTTTCTATCCTCGTTTGAATATTTTACCTATCCTCCTAAAAAATAAAATAAATTGATAAGATTATTAAATTTAAAAATTTATTTTAAATTGTTTTCAGAATTGTTATCCCTACCACATTTTAAATTTAGTGACTGAAATCAAAATATTCAAAAAGTTTTCTGTATGGTCTTCGGAATACAAAATTTGAACTTTCTATTTCTTTTTTAAGCTATGCTGATAAATAGCATAAAGATCAACAGCTGGAAACACAATTACCGTATTCAGACAACCTCTAAACACGTAATTATAACAAAAATTCATGTAAACTACTAATAATTTATCTATCACATAATTGGAGAAAGTAATTATCATTTCTCAACAACTTCCTTGGGCATGCATGATATATTTTCCTAAATAACTTTCCAGGTCGCGCACATCGATTTAGTCATACAGAGTTTTCCGAAGTTTTCTGCTAAATTCGCGCAAGTACATGCTCGGACTCCTAAGGTCTTCCACGGAGAGCAACCCCCGTACACTTAGAACCTTAGTGTATTCAATCGCTCTTAATCTCACAGACACATCTTAAATAAATTTCATATATTATTTCTAATACAAAGGAATGTATTCCTTTAATTTTGGGTGGCTCTGTACAATTCGAAGAATTTTCAGTTATAGCCCCTTATAAATTCAAATTCTTTTGTGCGGCGCATCTTAAATGAATGGTGGGAATTTTTCATACCGTATTCTGTATGAAACATGCTTAGAAGAAATACATGTTTATTTTATTTTGTTCAACTTTTAAGGGAGAGTCACGAACTGTTCGAAAGGTATTTTTACATGTTATATATCATCTTAAACATTTAAATGAGCAGTTAACGAAAATATCCATCTTATCGGTAAATGCGCTACCTTGTGTGAGTTTTTTCAGTTAAAGTTTTTTAATTAGACTCTTTAATAATGTACTTTGTAGATTTTCTGTCACTATAATAAGCTCTATAACAGATTCGCATTTTAAATGCGACTGAATACATTATTTGTAAAGTATTTTACTGTTTGATAATTATTTTGTAGCAACATTTAATTTATAAATGCTAAAATTTGAAAAATATTAGAAAAGAAGAAACAATAAAAGTAAAAAGAAGCACTTGTAATTTTTAAAATAACGAATAAAACTATAACATAATATTTTTTCAATATAAATATTAGTTTGTAAGTTGTAATATCAATTTATTTTAAATAAGAACTAAAAATCATGCGGTAGGGGAGAGTGGGGATGAATGGGACGCAGGATGAAAGGGACAGTAGCAAAATTTTTATGTTTTGCATGCACCAGAAACTTGACAATTTTTCTGATATATGGTAGTACTGAGGTCATTCATCAAGTGTAGTTTCAGAGTTGTGCTATCTATAGAAAGGCAGAAAAAAATTAAAGTGTCTTTTTCTGCTGCCAAAGTAATTTTTTTCTGATTCAATTAGGAAGTAATTAAGAAATTAACTATTTGCTTAAAGTTAATATAACTCTTATATTGGGTTGTTCGGAAAATAATTTCGTTTTTTCCTTTGAAAATGAAAGACGATTTTCTTATATTGTTTAAATATTTTATTGAATTATATATTCTTCATTTTGATCGGTTTCTTAGCGATCTCACGAGTTGTTATTTGGCAGTTTTCATAAATAAATACTTTATTTTGTCTTCATTAGCATAAACTGGTTCTGCAGAACGTAAATGCATCTTCAACTTCAAAATTGCCGGAATAAAATTTGGTAAACAAGTTTTGACACTAGAGTACTTTAAATAAATTTTCTGTATACACATTGTATACTTTTTTCCTTGTTTGAACAGTATTTTCGCCTTTTTGATAGCAAAAACAAAATATTCCAAAGATGTCGCTTCTGCTTTTCTTTATTTGATAGGGCACCAATCAAAACCTACTGAGCAGAATAAAACGAACTTTTTCATAAGCAAACCTTGCTACATCAGCTGTCACAATATACAATGGAATGCAGCTTAATTGTGAAGATGGTGTGAAAAATATACAATTAAGTCCTCTGCTGAGAAAAACGAAATTACTTTCCGAACAACCTAATATGATGAAAAGGCATAATCCTTTACTGTGTTTATGATATTGAAGAAGAATATTGACAATTTATCATTAAACACATTTACGGTTTTATATGATCATGTGGTGGTGGAGATGAATTGGACAGTTTGAATGGGGATGAATGGGACATTCCCCACTATGTGCTAATTTAAAATTGTACGCAAGAATTATATTAAAACAAATCGTAAATGGATTTTCAATATTTTTATAACCTGTAGTTCAGTAGTTATAACATGCAATTATAAAAATAGCATGGATTTAGAGAAAAATAGATTGAAATTAATTGTTCTGGTTTTTGTTTATAACAATTATGATTAATACTAGTTGGCATAGGTGGACTCTGCTGAGTTCCCCACCATATTTATGTTCTCAAAAATTTCTAGTGCGAGACATATTATAATCATGTTAAAAGAAATGAATTTGACCAAAGCTTGACACAGTGGCAGAATGAAATCCCCGCCTAATAGGTTATCCACCGTTCACTTCGATATATTTATCTTATTCTAATCTATTAATTTATTTTATCAGGGTCAATTCCGTTCTTTAGTTTTCATGCTACTATTTCCAATGCAATAATCCTCAAAATTCATATTTATATGAAAAATTTACAATTTCGCTATGTTGATAAAATCGTAAATTACGAATGATTTACGAAATTTTCCTATTAGAATATTTGTATTCAATCATGTTCAAATAAATATCATAAATGTAATTTTGAAGTTCTCTAATGTATTTGTCGGGAATCTCCCGTTCATTCTTCTGCTTTCAGAACAAATGCCTTTCCAGACAGACGGGCGCCTCTTTTTCGCGAAAGGTGCTTTTTAGAATCAGAAGCAGAACAGAAAGGACCTCGAATAGAGAAGGGGCTATGCTAAGATCGTCTTGTTTACAGACGCCCCGGTCCTAAAACAGAACTATTGAAACTTTTAAGAATTAGAATAAATATTTAAGAGCTAATGACAATTTAAGACTTTAATGTTAAGAAAGACTTTAATATTTAATTGTAAATACTGTAGATAGTTTTTGTTCTGTTTTCGTTTTTACATGTATGCTAACAAAGCATTAAAAATTCTGTTTTCATCTAAGAAGTGCTACATTCATCGAGTTTATAGTTTCTTTAATGGATGATAGTTGCCCCATCCACACCCGGACCCTTGGATTAGAAGTTTTCAGGTGAGACCCATCCATATTTTATTATTTAGAAGAATAAATATTTTATTAGAAAATTTAAGAATGTCAGAAGAGTTAAGATTTGAAATATGCTGTATCGGGTCAGTAACAAGAATAAGTTTTAGATCAGAAATCTGGTACAGCCATAATTTGTGGCATCCCATACACGGGATGTGGGCAGCTATTATTTACAATTATTTATAATTGAATCCATTATTTATAATTTAAAAGATAGATAATATTATAAAGTTTTAAATTTTTGTATTTATTATGGCTAATTTAGTAATAGCTAAAAAAGAAAGAGCTGTCATAAGAGACAGTATTAATAAATTTATAGAGAAATTGAAAACTTTATATGATGATATAGATCCAGATGCCTTAGATTTAGAAGAGACTATTGAATTATTAAATGAAACTACTATAGATTTAAAAAGCAAAGATGTAGAGATAAAAACATTAACTCAAGAAAATCAATTAGAAGCCGAATTAGAAACAGCAAATGAATATCGTGAAAAAATAATTACTTGGCGATTTCGAGCCAACAGAAAATTAAAAGAACTAAAGAAAAGTGAAACAAGTATTTCATCAACAGAAATTGAAAGAAGAAATACTTCAAAAGAAGCAATACACATCAAATTACCACCGCTAGATCCAGTTAAATTTAACGGGAACGCAGCCGAATGGCTGACTTTTTGGTCGTCATTCGAAACGGCTATTCATAATAATGAAAATTTAGATCCTGTAGATAAATTTAATTATTTGAAATCATTTTTAGCACCTGACCCCTTAAAATGTATAGAAGGATTTTCTGTCACCGCGAGTAATTACATAAAAGTAGTAGATATTTTAAAAGAAAGATATGGCAAACAAGACATCTTAGTAAATGTACATTTGAATAAATTATTAAGTATTGCCCCACTAAAACATTCAAGTGACATTAAATCGCTCAGGAAAATTTACGATGAAATCCAAACTAACATTAGAAGTTTAGAATCATTAGATGTTTCTTTGGATAACTACGGCAGTTTATTGTCACCGATATTACTAAAAATATTACCTAAAGATTTAGCATTACAATTTAATATTGAATTTCACGGTGTTAATTATGGCGTAAAAGATATATTATCTTTCTTAAATAAACAACTTGTATCGCGCGAATGCTTAATAACTACCAGACAAGAGGATAGCGGCGCCAGTCATTTCTCCCCCCCAGCTCAAAGATTAGATAATCAAAATCGTAGAGATGTTTTTCCCCCCCGCGTTAATAAATTTGATACTCAGAACCGGAAATTGCCTACTGCTTGTGATTTATTAAATGAGAATAAAAGTGATAGGTGTAATTTTTGCTCAGAATCGCATTTAAGTAACAAATGTGTCAAAACTCGTAATTTACCATTTGATGAAAGAGTTAATCTATTGCGTAAGAAAGGATTGTGTTATTTATGCCTTCAACCTTCACATTTAGCTAGACACTGTGTATCAAAAACTTTATGCAAGTTATGTAATCGTAGACATTCAGACATAATGTGTAATGGAAATAAATATTTGAAACAGGAAATAAGTAATTACGAAAGAAATGATCAATCTAAATTGGCATTATCGAATCATAATTTACAAGCGAATGTTTATTTGCAGACGTTAATAGTAGCAATTTCTAACAGAGATGGTAGTAAATCATCATATATTCGGTTAATTATTGACTCCGGATCTCATAATAGTTACATCAGTAAGTTTGCAGCTGATAAGTTAAAATTAAAAAGAATGAAAAAAGAAACAATCAGACATGGTCTTTTTGGGGGCATGGAAATGTCAGCTGAACATAATCGTTATGAATTTACGATTGGGAGTTTAGATAATAAGTTTAAGTGTAAAATACAAGCACTAGATCAAGAAAAAATATGCACAGGCGTGAATTTATGTCGCGATGATAAATTAGTAAAACTCTTAGAAAAGGAAGGTGTATATTTATCAGATGTCCCTAGAAATAATAAATCCTGTTTATATCAGAAAAATCCAGACGAAGTACATATACTTTTGGGAGCTGATATGTCCGCTAAACTGTTCACAAATGACATAAAATATTTTCCAAAATTGGGATTAACTACATTCAGAACTAAATTGGGTTGGACCATTTTGGGCAAGACAGAGGGTCACAAGAGTGAGCAGGACAATTCTTTGGCGGGTCTATCTTTGTCATTACACATGTCAAACGCCAGTTTATCAGATTTATGGCGCCTTGACACTCTAGGAATTACTAATGAAGATAATAAATCGAAACAGGATTTAGAACAAGAAACCAAGAATTATTTTCTAGAAACTGTTAAACGAGATAAAAGCGGCCGATATGAAGTCAATTTACCATGGACAGTTGACCATTCGATTTTATCAGATAATTACTCGTTGGCAGAAAAGTGCCTGTACAAGACGGAAAATAAATTAATCAAATCTGATAGGAAAAAGGAATATGGGGAAATTTTTGATTTCTGGGAAAACAATCAGATTATAGAAGAGGTATTGGACCAGAAAAGGACAAGGTACATTATTTAGCACACAGACCGGTGGTTAAAGAATCTAGTGAAACCACTAAAATTCGTCCAGTATTTAATGCCTTGCACACACTAGAAACAGTCCCTCCCTTAATGATTGTTTAACAAAAGGACCAAATCTTGTAGAAATTATACCTAGCATTTTGAATAGATTTCGCAGATACAAGATAGGAATTTCGTCCGATATAGAGAAAGCATTCCTGCAAATTAAAATAACAGAGAAAGATCGCGACTTTTTGAGATTTTTTTGGTTTAATAGCGAAAATAAATTAAAAATTTATAGACATTGTCGTGTGGTTTTCGGCCTAACTTCAAGCCCTTTTTTGCTTATGGCAACATTAAATCACCTTTTAGAAAATGTTCCCGAACAATGTCGAGAGACAGCTAGGCTCTTAAGAGATTCCTTCTATTTAGATAATTCCCTCATCAGCCTGAATTCGATTCAAGAAACAGAAAAATTCATATCAGAATCTCAAGGAATTTTGGCTTCGGCACATTTCAATTTGAGATGTTGGCGATTGAATTGGCCCCAGGCTATGATCGACAAAACTGAAGATAAACCGAGGTTTGCTCCCGTGTTAGGATTACTCTGGGATTTGAAAAATGACAGTTTAGTTTGTAAAATTGAAGAACCCCTAAAGATAAGTGAACCCCTTACAAAAAGAAAACTTTTATCAGTTACCCAAAGAATTTTTGATCCTGTGGGATTCACAGCACCTGTCAGTTTAGTTCCCAGACTAATCCTTCAAGAAACGTGGATTCAGAAGGTAAAGTGGGACGAAGAGCTCCCTGAAACTTTAAAACAACAATCTTCTAATTGGCTGAAAGGAATAAATCTTTTATCCCAAATTAAAATACCTCGATGGCTTAACATTTACCCAGAGAAAGAAAAGAAAACATCATTACATGTTTTTTCTGACGCAAGCAAGCGAGCATATGCCACTTGCGGATTCATAAGAGTAGAGACCTCAGAAGGGATCAAGATCCAGTTAATCAATGCGAAAAGTAGAGTTGCACCTATTAAGGAATTGACCATACCCCGCCTTGAACTGTTATCTTGTCTTATTGGCGCTAGGTTGGCCAAAAATGTGCAAAACGATTTAAATTTACATGTAAGTACCATATTTTGGTCAGATTCAACCACTGCTTTAGGTTGGATAAGAAGAAAACAAGAATGGGGTACATTTGTACATAACCGAGTATTAGAAATCCGAAATCTGACCGAAGTTTGCAATTGGAGACATGTACCCGGAAATTTGAATCCCGCGGACCTCCCGTCTAGAGGATGTTCCTTTGAACAACTACAGAAATCGAGATGGTGGGAGGGTCCGAGTTGGCTTTATTTACATGAAAATGAATGGCCTCAAATAGAAGAAGACCCAAACGAAGAACTCATAAACAGCGAAAAAAGGAAGACAATCCTAAATCTTTTAGATAAAAAAGAAGATAATTTCAATCGATTTTATCAGTATTTTTCCTCTTACAAGAAAACAGTTAGAACCATTGCCTGGATATATAGATTTTATCATAATTCGAAGACTACTGAGAAAATGTCCGAATTAGATATTTCAGTTGAAGAATTTTCAAAAGCAGAAAATGTACTTCTACGATTAGTACAACAAGAATCTTTTTCAGGGAGAACAGATCCAAAATTAAGAAATTTAAGGCCTGTCGAAGATAAAGCTGGTCTCTTAAGAGTAAAGACCAATATAATTCAAAGAAACGACAGTGAAAACTTCAGATATCCTGTGATCTTCCTTACAAGCATCCCGTCGTCCAAAGATTGATATTCGAGAAGCATTTAGAAAATCAGCACGCTGGAGTCAGCACTCTAATGACACTACTTAGAGAAAATTTTTGGATAATGAAGTCTAGAAAGTCCATTAGAAATTCAATAAGAAAATGCGTAATTTGCAGGAAACTTCAGACTTCCAAAATAGATGTTGAACCTGGAGTACCACCCGAAGACAGAGTACGAGAAGCAGCCATCTTTGAAGTGGTAGGCGTAGATCTAGCCGGTCCTCTTCATCTTTCTGATGGATCAAAAGCGTGGATAGCCTTATTTACTTGCGCTGTCTACCGAGCCATACATCTTGAAGCCATTACGTCTCTGTCTACAGAAAGTTTTATCCAGTCTCTGAGAAGGTTCATAGCAAGGCGAGGCAGACCCTACATCATCTATTCTGACAACGGGAAGAACTTCCTTGGAACCAGCAATGCTCTATCGAGTGTAGATTGGGAAACCATCTGCAAGGTAGCTTCCACCCAGAAGATCAGATGGAAATTCAATCCTCCTGCAGCACCGTGGTGGGGAGGTTGGTGGGAGAGGCTTGTTGGAATGGTTAAAGGAATCCTGAAAAGAAACTTAGGTCGTGCATCTTTGAATTACGAAGAACTTAACACCATACTATGTGACTGTGAACAAGTGATTAATTCACGGCCTATAACCTATGTTTCCGAAGATAACACAGATCCCTTACCTTTAACCCCAATGATGTTCCTAAGAGAACTACCAACATCAGGAGTACCTGACCTAGATGCTTTAGATTCTAAAGATCTTAACCGCAGAGCCAGATATAGGCAAATAATCATAGAAAACCTAAGAAACAGATTCAGAGCTGAATATTTAGGACAATTACGACAACATGCATCTAAGTCCAAAAGATTCAAACAATTGAAAGTCGGCGATGTTGTCCTATTAGAAGATTTCAATAAGAAACGTGTTCACTGGCCTTTGGCAAGAGTGATAGAAATTTACCCAAGCAAAGATAATGTGATACGTCTAGCTAAGGTGAAGACCGAAAATGGATTTTTTCTGCGTCCATTACAAAGATTGTTTCCTTTAGAAATTGACAGTACCGAACTTAAGAATCACCCCACTTTACATAGGTCTCTCCAAGAAAATTTAAGTCCTTCGACTTCCGAAAACAAGAACCTCTCACAGAAACCGATACTCAACCCCAGAGAAAAGGAACCTGTGAAAGACCTTCCAGAACCTACCAGTTCCAGAACCCATGATCCCACTTCCAAACCCCCGGTGGTCTCCCGAACTGGCCGTGTGGTGAAACCCCCTCAACGACTTCAACTTGGATTGTTGAGTTCCTCCGATTAGTCACAACTCAAGGTGGGAGGATGTCGGGAATCTCCCGTTCATTCTTCTGCTTTCAGAACAAATGCCTTTCCAGACAGACGGGCGCCTCTTTTTCGCGAAAGGTGCTTTTTAGAATCAGAAGCAGAACAGAAAGGACCTCGAATAGAGAAGGGGCTATGCTAAGATCGTCTTGTTTACAGACGCCCCGGTCCTAAAACAGAACTATTGAAACTTTTAAGAATTAGAATAAATATTTAAGAGCTAATGACAATTTAAGACTTTAATGTTAAGAAAGACTTTAATATTTAATTGTAAATACTGTAGATAGTTTTTGTTCTGTTTTCGTTTTTACATGTATGCTAACAAAGCATTAAAAATTGTGTTTTCATCTAAGAAGTGCTACATTCATCGAGTTTATAGTTTCTTTAATGGATAATAGTTACCCCATCCACACCCGGACCCTTGGATTAGAAGTTTTCAGGTGAGACCCATCCATATTTTATTATTTAGAAGAATAAATATTTTATTAGAAAATTTAAGAATGTTAGAAGAGTTAAGATTTGAAATATGCTGTATCGGGTCAGTAACAAGAATAAGTTTTAGATCAGAAATCTGGTACAGCCATAGTATTTATGATTCTCAAAATGGATGTTTATGCTAAATTTTGCCTTATTCTGACATGTTAAGTAAATCGTAAATTCCAAATAACTTACGAATTTTTTAAATTGGAAAAATCATAGTCCATGATATTCCTGCCAGTATCCAAAATAATATTTAAAAAGTGGTTTGACATCTTTACGATCAAAATATTTCTCAAGATCGACGTTTATGTGAAATTTTGCCCTATACTGCCATGTTAAGAAATTCGTAAATTTCCAATAACTTGCGAAATTTTCAAAGTAGCATATTTATAGTTACTGATGTTCATTACGGCATCAAAACTGATATTTTAAAACTAATCTGATATTTTTACAGTAAAAAGTTTCCATTTAATGCACGTTTAAGTGAATTTTTGTCCTATTCTCCCATGTTAAGAAAATCGTAAATTTCTCTTAACATACGAAGTTTTTTAATTCGAATATTCCAAATGAATAGGGTTCTTGCCAGTATCGAAAGTAATATTTTAAAACTGATCTGACCTCTTTGCGATCATTTGTTCGTGAGATATCGTGTAAACAGACTAACAAACTAACGGACTAACACACTGACACACTAACGGACTGACACACTAACAGACACTCTACAGACAGACACCATACAAATTTTGTCATTTTCGGATTCCTCACACCTGAAAACGTATAAAAAAGTAAAAAAAACCGAGGTCGAAATTTTTCACGATTACCTAAGTTTCCCATACCTATAGTATGATGGGGAACTAAAAAATTATACGTTAGAATATTCAATGCAACTTAAATCAATAACATAAATAATTAAAAAAATAAATAAATAAACTTATAATAGTTTGATTAAAATCACAATTTCAATCAAGCTAATTAAATAAATCCTGGTGATTATTAATGTAATACAGAATAAAATGCTTATTTTTCCCGATCAGTCAGAAACAAAAATTTATCTGGATAATTTGTACTCTATTATAACGATTTATATCTTTCTAGTGTCTTATTTATTTATTTATTTATTTTTAGATTAAATCTTGTTAGATTAAATTACCAAAGCCTAGAGCACTAGGAACTGTGCGAACCAAAGGACTTCCGCCTTTCGATGTTAATTTGAGTCAATACATCAGTTTTTGTTAATTTTAGTAAATTCATAGTGTGTAATAAAATCACATAAACCAATTTAACTTAAAAAATTTATTTACTTTCCATTTTGTTTCCTTTCCTTTGTTAACTTCAGTCCTGTCCCATTCATCCCTACATGTGGGGATGAATGGGACAATGCACATGCATGTAAAAAAAAATTATCATTAATTTAAAATGATAACTTTTCATAAAAGTTAGTATGTTTATTTGTAACTGGTTACTGAAGAGTGCTTATGAGCAATATTGCAAAATTCTGAATTACATATGGTGAACGTTATTAATAAAAACATGAAAAATGCCCCATTCATCCCCACTCTTTCCTATGCATTGGTTATTAACTTTTTTCAATTGCACGTGCTTATTGTATCATATAACTTTCAATTTTCTTTTCCTTACCTTATAACACAAAGGACAACGAGAAAGGCTGAACTTCATACAGATAGAATAATTGAATTCATAATTACTCTATCACTCTTAAACATTGTCAGAAAAGTCACTAGCGCTTAACGCAAAATAAAACGCAACCCTTAGGTTTTAATTGTAGTCCTTAATGCATCTGTATATTTTAGTGCAACCTTGTAAATCTGATGGTTAATCAAATTATATTTCGTACAAAATATTATTTTAGCGCATTAAGAATAATTGTCACTTTCGTTATGATTTTTGCAGATGAAAATTTAAATCAATTTATGAAAATGTCTGTCCTAAAACGCAATACTTTAGCATTTTTTTTAAAATGTCTTTTGTATACAAACCAGTTGTATGACCTGTTAATGCGATTTTAAATAAAGAACATTCCACAATGAACTTGAATAATATATATATATATATATATATATATATATATATATATATATATATTTTAATCCTGAAAACATTTACGGCAGCCAGACAGATAGACAGATGGCTGTCAGCAGACAGATTCACAAACGGAAATCATATTCACACTTAAAAATTGTTAGATTTTATTTAAAACCCTTAATGTAAACGAAAAATATACTCCAGCAAATTTCCAATAAAGCTCTTTATGTAACTGAATATTTCTTGTGTGACTTTGTATTATAATGCCAGTCATACTGAATTCTGTAGAAAGCATTTTTTGTGCATATGAATAAATTATTTCAATTTTATTAAGATTTTCTTCAAAGTAAATTTATTAAAATTTCGTTTACAGAAATATCTCCCATAGAACGCAACGTTTTCGAATACTTTTTAGGGGTTTCTTGTACACAAACCAGTGATGTTATTTATTCCATTTTTTTTTTTTTTTTTTTTTTTTTTTAGGACTGAGAACTATTAGTCTCAATCTGGAGTTTTTGCGGAGTCATTTTTCGATAGTTTAACATTTATCGAAATCTAAAATCTATCGAAAGTATAACTGAATAATTTGAAAGCGATGTTATAATTTGAAAAAAAAAAAAAGAAAAAGAAAACTGATAGTCCTCCGTCCCAAACTATTAGGTGTACCGGAAAGGTCTGTCGTTTTGAATTAAAATATTGACATCGGAAATTTATCCTGGATAAAATTTGAGATATTCTTAGGTAACTTATAAGATGGTTATTTGTAAAGTTCCATGTAAACACTGTAGACAAAAATTTCCGGTTTCAGTATATTAATTCAAAACGATATAACTTTCCGGTACACGTAATAAATTCTGTTTTTGTCAGAATCTCATCAAAATCTTTTTTTTTTTTTTTTGGCGGGGGGGGGGAAAGAAAATAAAAAAAATTAATAATAATCAGTATCGAAACAAACACTATCGAAAAAGTTTTTTTTTTTTTTTAATAATTTTGAATTAGGAAATAAAAAGTGCTCGTGCAAAGTAAAATAAAAATAAGTATTTTTTTTTTTTTTTTTTTAAACATCTGATAGGGTACTTGAATAAGATATTTCAGTTTCAATAAGATTTATGTAAAATAAAAATATTAATGATTGGATTATGGAAATAACTTTCATAGATCATAATGCTTTGGAATATTTTTCGGGTATCCTGTACACAAACTTGTAGAGGTATTCACTACATCCGATAGTAACTTGAATAACAAATATCAGTTTCAAGAAAATCCATGAATATTTATGATATTTAGCGCTCGTTCAGACAGACACAGCAAAGTCATTAACACTTTCGCAACCGCATGTTCTTGTATTTTTGGCAGTTTGCTCCACCTGTGGGCGTTATTCTTATACATTACATTATTTTAAATCAATGTTTTCTGTAATCATATTTATAATATAAATGGATATACATTACAGTTATAAACTTTCTAATCAAAGTATTGGTATCCGTAATGCAATGATTATATAAATGTAAACTTAGAGTGTGTTATTAAGCAATAATGAAACTTCTGTAACCTAAGGAAACGCCCACTGGTGGGGTTACAGATTTTCAAATGACGTGAATTAATGTCAGCGGTCGCGAAAGTGTTAAAAATGAAAAATGTATTTTCCCACTTATTTATTTATTTATTTTTCCTTTTGCTATGGTAATGCATTGAATTTCTTTTAATAATTTTCTCTCTATTACTAATAGATAAAAATCTCGTGCTTCGTTTTACTTTTAATGCCTTTTTTTTTCTAATGTTTTTTATATAGTTTAGTATTTAAAAATTTATTGTTGCCACAAAATAGTTAGCATACAGCAAAATACTTTACTAATAATACATACAATCGTATTTAAAATGCAAATATTTTACAAAATTCATTGTAGCGACAGAAAAATTATGAAATTCATTACTGAAGAGTCTGCAATTAAAAAACTTTAGTTGTAAAAAACTTACAATATGGAGTACCTTTGCCAATAAGATGGATATTTTCGTTATCAGCTCAGTTACACCTTTAAGATGATTATGACATATTAAAATACCTTTAGAACAGTTGTTGACCTTCCCTTGTTAGTTAATAGATGCTAATATATATCGAGACAATATTTAACCAATAGACATAATGTGTTTGAGTACTTTTACATTTCCCTGTTTATAGAATATTTGTTTGATTTCAATTAAAAGTGTCATGTAAATTGTATACATACATGCCAACCATGTTCTTATTAACCATACAATTATTAACGCCCCTTTTTTTCACACCACTTTATTTTTAGAAAAATCCTCTCCAAATGTTGTTACAATTAAATAAGAATAAAATTACTCTAAAAAATAACTGGTGTGGAAAAAAAGGCGAGTACTAAAAATTGTACGGTTTATGTGAGATGGTTAGCAAGTATGAGTATATTATATTATATAAACTTATGTGATTTTTTTCTTAGTCTCTAGATAGTATTCCCCCTCCACATAATAAAATTTGGTGCAAAACATCCTTTCCTGGACCTTGTGGCATAAAAAACCAACTAATCAAATGACAGATCTTCAGAATACAGAATTTGGATTTCCGTCTAAAATTTGTTTTTTAGATTATGCTGATAGATTCAAAGACCAGTCGCTAAAAACACGATTTTCGGATTTACGGCCCTCTTCACTCACGGTCGCCGAAAGCCTGAGCCAATGTTTTCTATGGGAAATTTTCTATACGCATAACTAATTAACTAATACATATTTTTAAATTCTATTTTCACATTCAGAAAATTCCCAACTATTAAATTGACGCATGATTTTTAAAAACGAATTTTTTTAATTTTTAATATTTTATTTTGAAACTGCAATATGAGAAACATCACATGTTGAAAATTCGTATTTTACTGCTTCAAAATAAAATATTAAAAAATACATTTTAAAAAGGTGCGTCAATTTAACAGTTGGGAATTTTTTTAATGTGACGCTGAGTGAAGCGGGGCCCTTAAGGGAAGCTAAAAACGTGTCAATACATCAAAATCAAAATTTCAATTTATGTAGAAACATTTTCTCTTCCCTCTTTGCCATGTGTAATTTTAAGAAAATAAGATACAAATAAAAGAAAAAGAGCTTTACACATAATCCAAAACGTTCACTTTTCTCCCGAAATTTCCCATTTCTGTCAAAGGTCCCTAAACAAAAGTTTCAGTTTCTTCAGCCTCCGTACTATAGTGAGTCTAGTCGGAGACTTATTATTGAAAACTACGACATTTGGAAATTTAAATTTTAATGTGACTGCTCTGTTTAATCGTTAACACATAAAAAATTATCAAGAAAAAATTTCTGGTTTGAAAATAATATTTGAGTTTTTTTATACCTGTAATAGAAAAAATAAATCTTTGGAAATATAGCTATTCAAATTTTACTTCATCATGGCAAATTATCTGTATATACATCAGTTTGTATTAAAAACATATTTCAACACTAATAATCTAATAACCACTTACCAATAATGTACGTGACCAGAAACTATTACATAGCTGCCAAAAGTACCGATTATTGGATAGTGATACGGAAATTTTTACTTTGTTTAATCATCGAAAGCTGCTACAAAATCTTATAAAAAATTTATTTATAAAAATACTGGTACCTAAAAATCGAAAGGACTGCCAGCTATACTATCGTATTGCTCGAAAATTTAAATAGAAGTAAATATACAGACGGGAACTAATTTTCAAACTAAAACTGATTACATAATAATTTTTACTTAAAATTTTCCTTCATTCTAACTCATATACATAATTCTGTTAAATACATTAATAAATAAAATTTGATGAAATATATTGTGTTCATTAATAAGTTAATAAATTTAGCTAATATTTTAGAGGATTAAAACTATATATGGAGTAATAGTTACCAACATTTTTGAAACGACTATCTTTAACAAGAAACTTTGCTTTCATCCAATATCGAATTTCTGTAATTTAATAAAGAAAAATTTATAGATATATATATATATATAAAGAGGCATAAAAAATGTAAGACGCTCCTGCTATAGTGAAAAAACATTTATAATATTAAAAGAAATAATAAATCATGTTTTTCGTTTTAAATCAAAAGAAATAAATTCACACGAAGAAAAAAATAAATAATGTAAAACCAAGTTTATGCTTAAAAATCTTCAAGAAAATAAAAAGAAATTTCGTTTATTATTTAAGAGAAATGTAATAAAATATGGAGCATTGTTAACAAATATATTATAGTATGATTATTCCCAAAATAAATAAATAAATATACATTGCTCTCGGCACAACAACGTACAACTTAAATAGTTGTAACATTTTAATTTATTGCGGAACATTTTAAACTCCGCCTTTATTTCACACCCCTTTATTTATAGATTAATTTTAAGTAATTTTTAAGTACGAGTACGATAAAATAAGAAAAAGTAACTCTTATAAAATTTGGTATGAAATAAACGCGGAGCTAAAAGTGCTCCCGATAAATTACTATGTTGAAAACTCTAAATATTATGGCACGCTTGCGGAGTCATTTTTAAATACAAATGCTGACAACTGCAAACAACACCACTAAAACAAATAGAAAGTAACTGCGAAATATTGTGTTTCCCATTTTACTTTTTCAATGGTTCAATTGAATAGGATTTATAAATGTGAAAACTAATATTTTTGTTAAAGCTCTTTGAAAAGTGTGGGAAAGGTGACTTATATACCTCATAATTTAATTTTACTATTACTGAAACTAGACTTAAATCACGGCTCAGTGACAATATCGAATGAAATTCAACAAAATCAGAGCATTTATTCAGGAGCATTTTTAACTTCACCTTTATTTTCATACTTTTATTTTTTTAGTAACTTTTTCTTATTTTATTGTAACTATGTATTGGAGAAACACATTCAATAATTTAAGTGGTGCGAAACAAATGCAAGTTATAAATGCTCCGGAATAAATTAAAAATTTGGCAACTATGCAAATATTCTTAAACTTGATACACTGAGAGCTGCCAACCTAATACCAAGGATTGCTAGTACCGTCCTTTTTCCACATCAGTCATTTTTTATAGCATTTTTTTCTTAATTATCGTGAATATTTTCAAGAGAATTACTCTAAAAATTAAGTGGCGTGGGAAAATGGGCGGTACTAACAATCCTCCGATTTAGGTGGGCAGCTCTGTACACTGAATGGATTGTATAAATCACATCAACTTAGAACAAGCATTTAGAAAAATTTCGATAAGTATATTAACTTGGTCGACAATGATCAATCAATTACTCCCCAAGAGCAACCGGAAACAAAAACACAACTTTTCTTAACCATTTAACTGCGGGTAAAACTGTAGACAACTACAGCAATCGTAGACTCCACCTTTTTTCAAGATACTTTCAGGGATGAGAAATTTTCGCCTCTTTTGTTACCGCTTGATTATTAGAGAAACATATATAGTATTTTTAAAGTAATATACGTGATTAAACAGTATAAAATTATTGTATAAAAATAGTGATAGCAAAAAATGGAAAAATTTATATTTTCTCAAAGGGTCCTGAAAAAAAAAAAAAAAAAAAAAAAAGGCGGAGACTACGATCCCTGAAACTAAAACGTCAAACGAAAAGCAAAAAAGTGCACTTTTGTTAATTCTTGAATGGGAAAGGCGTAGTAAGATAATTGACCCATGTACAGTTTTTAATCTCTTAGCAAACTTCTTAATATAGTTGCCAACTTAGCACCTTTTGGCTATCAGAAAATGTATATAAAATATTTTATTTTACATTATGAGTGAAAACCGTTGCTGTTTTCTGATTTAACAAAATAAATATTTCTATTAAATTTTTCCGTTAGCCAAAAGGTGCTAAGTTGGTAACTATGCCTGGAAATGTTTACATTCTATCCCAGATTACTGTTAGCCCAACTTTTTTTTTGCAAACCTAACCTGGAAGATTGCTAGATCCCGCCCCTTTTTATACATCACTTAATTTTTAGAGAGTAATTTTCTTGAAATATATTTAGGATTAAATAAGAAGAAAAGTATTCTAAAAAAAAGACTGGTGTATAAAAAATATGCGAATCTAACAATCTTCCAGGTTAGGTTGGCAAATATGTATTTTAAATGCATTTTTCTTCTTATTTCATCGTGATTAAACATTCGAGTAAATTTCTCTAAAATCATACTAGAAAGAAAAAAGGGCGGGGCTAACAGAACTCTAGGATAATAAAAGTTATCAAGTTAAGTTATTAGCAGGACTGCCAACCATCTCATTAATAAGCGTAGACTTGTTAACGCCCCTTGAAAATACGCCCCTTTTCCAACACCACTTTATATTTAGAGTAATTTTCTCCAAATAGTGTTACGATTAAATAAGAATGAAATTACTCTAAAAAATGACTGGTGTACAAAAAAAGGCGGTGACTAAAAGTACTACGCTTCATAATGAGGTGGTTGGTAAGCATGTATTAGTGACTCCATGCTAAATATATTGTTAGTAAACACAACGATATTTCACCTTTCATTGCAATTTTGAAACAATAATCACTATCCTATTTAATGACAAAAATCTGCTGTAATACTTAATGAAATGCAATATTTTAGAACAGCTTAAAAAGGAGGAACTTGCTAAAAATAGCATGATCGTTTATTGATGTCCGGTGGAATAGACGGCAGACATTTTAAATCGCTTATTGACAACTGCCGTTGTTAAATTGTTAAATATGTCAACTGGAAAAATACTTCATGGGCTTCAGAGGCTAGCTCGTTCTTTATGTTAGGTGCCACTATTTTCGTTGGGATAAAAAACGGAGTTTGTCTAGTGCAATCAAATAAAACTATATATTTTTGTCTACAATGCAAGAATTTTTTCAAAATTTAAAGCTTTCCGTCCAATATGCTTATTATCATATAATTTCGTTTTACCGTAGAAGATAGTTCTAGAAAAGTGATTGGTAATATTTACAGTAAAAAAAAATAAGTGTCATACACGTAAAATCTAAATCCACAATACATAAGTGAGAATTTTTATTTTAAATTCTAAGTAACCTTTTGCCTCCCTCAATAGTCCAAGGTGAAGAAGTCAGTTTAGTACCAATGGATAGCTAATTTAAAAGAAAAGAAAAAAAAAAAAAATTTTTTTTTTCGCTAACCGAATGAAATATATACTACTAATATATGCATTTTCAAAAGTTCATTATTTCTTCATTTTTTAAGTTCTCAATTACTTTATTTTTTTATATTTGATTCTAGAGCTATATGTGAAAAAGATAACGATACAAATAAGCCATATTAGTTTGATTTTTTAATTACATATTTATTTTATTTTTTACATAGCAAATGCAAAAATATTCATTAAATAATAGGTTTTCCCATTGAAAATTTGAAATTTGCTCTCTCAGCGAATGGGGGATGTTAATCTTCACATCATCAAATACATATTTTTAAATAATAAAAACCTATTTTTTATTACATATTTGTTAGATCCGATGTGTCTTTGTTGAGATAATTAACCGGTTAAATTTTTTTGTTGCAGCCAACATACGTTTACATTGTTTTATGAGTGGAATAAAATTTTTGTTTACTAATGGGCGGTGGCTGTTGAAATTTATAAATCAACATATGATTCTTTACAGAGAAAGATTTTGTAAAATACTGCAACTTACTCAAAACATAAGATTATTTGTAATAAATTGGAAATGAATATTTCTGAAATTACTCCCGTAATAATAATTATACTGTAATTAAAAGGGGATATAAGTGTATGTATCATTCTATTTTTCTTCGATATATTGCAAATCATTTGAGAACTATTGAAAAATTTTTGCGTCATAATTAAGTGTTAGTCTTGAAAATAAAAAAAAGTTGCATTTATATTATAGCATTCACTTTCTGTAATAAACGTAACCTTCTTTAATTGTGAGTTAAATCAAAATTTAATATCTATCTGATACCGTACTATTCAACCACGATTATTTCATACCTGCCTTTAGTAAGTATGAAATGATCATGGTTCTGAAATTGTAATAAATATTCTATCTAATATTCTTTCAAATTAAATTTTCATTATATTCCAATAATCTAACATTCTAATTAATAGTCTGTAAAATATTTAATTCAGCCCTTTTTTTACACCAGCCTTTATTTCTTCGTACTTACAATTGAATTTGGATAAAATTAAGTGGTGTAGAGAAGAAGGGCGGTACCAACAATTTTATGGAAGATTAATTAGGATGTTAGCAGGTATGCTAATCCAGTCTTTGTTTTATTTAACCCTTTAGTGCAGAGTGTTGACTTTCGACAACATATCCAATTTTGTCTTCTACAGTATTATTAAAATAATATTGAAGCTATTATGTCTCATGTTTGCCGATTGGCAGGCAACAAATTGCTTTTTAGCAATAAACCATAGTTAAAATAAATTATGATTTTTTTAATTACTTTTCCCGTGATTTGTTTAATAAAGGTAAAAGTAAAATTTTTTAAAATTGATTAAAAATATAATCAGGCATTTAAAAGTTAGATACTGGATATATATTTACAATTAAATCTCCAAACATTTTTAAAATGTTAACTAAATAACCATTTAACTATGTTATTTATAAAGGAAGCGCATACAACCACTTTCTTTTATATATATATATTAGTTTATTTTTATTATTATAACTTTGGAAAGATGTTATTCTCTTTTGCTGCTCTTATTTAACATTAATATTTTATGTTTTTTAATAGTGATTTCTTTAGAAGTACATCTGTTCTCAAAATATCAGATTTTTCCGAAAAAAAAAAAAAAAGTCTTATAATAAATACCGATATTACTTCGCCATTCCCCTCTCTTGAAAGGATTCGGAATGCCAATTACATTTTATAAAAAATTGTAATATCATTTATCCTCAGTAATTTTGACATTTTAACTATATAGCATACTTGCCAACCATCTCATTATAAACCGTACAATTTTTAGTACCCGCCTTTTTTTTACACCAATAAATTTTAGAGCATACTTGCCAACCATCTCATTAATAACCGTACAATTGTTAACGCCCCTTTTTTGACACCACTTTATTTTTAGAGTAATTCTCTCCAAATGTTGTTACGATTAAATAAGAATAAAATTACTTTAAAAAATTATTGGTGTGAAAAAAAAGCTGGGTACTAAAAATTGTACGGTTCATAATGAGTTGGATGGCAAGTATGTTAGAGTAATTTTAGTCTCAATTAATCGTAACAACATTTGGAGAGAATTACTCTAAAAATATAGTGGTGTGAGAAAAAGGGCGTTTTTTCAGGGGGCGTTAACAATTGTACGGTTATTAATGAGATGGTTGGCAAGTATGGTGTAGAAAGATACTTGACAAGAAACTCTAGCCCCGCCTCTTTCGGCCTAAGTTTGTTTTCTGTCTTCTTCTTTTGCAATAAGAAAATGAAAAAAATATGATGTTATTGATTTTCTGTTGGAATTTATACATTTACATTACCTGACTAACTTATTCTTCAAATCTCAGTTACTTTTTCTTTTCAAAAGACAACGAAAAAAATACTTATTAAAAAACGTTATTGTTTGTTATTAGCAATTGTGTTAAATAGCAATGTAAGACAGCAATGTAAAATTAAAAATTAATTTTAATGTAGATATATGTACACTCATTAATTCAAGGTGAATACTAAATACTGCAAGTATATTATTATAATTATTATTATTATTATTATTTTTTTTTTTTTAATATTTTTCAAGAAGTCGTAAAAGATTTTTTTTTATTAAATTTCATTGCATATGTAGACAGTAATTAAAAAAATAATTTTAAAAAGTTTTAATTCCTATAAATGAAAATTGGTTAGAATGAGTACAAAATGCTGATATTAATTAAAAACAAAATATTTCAGATACTAGGATGTTAAATACTGAACATGATTTATTCTAGCTCGTATTTATGCGAGTTATGTAGAAGGCCTGGGGAAATCAGAACATCCAGACGGACAAGCAGGACCTGGGTTTGTACCCGATGTCTCCCCATAATTTACTCAAAGAGTAGATAGAACCTCTTTGCTGCTAAAGTCAAAAAAGAGAAGGAAAAAATTAGTTATTGAGGGTTAATTATTTATTTTCAAATAATTTAAAATACTGAATATTATTTTCTATAAGGTAAAGCTAGGAGAGATCGCGTGGTAGGCGAGATTGCGCACATAGGGTATCGGAGGGAAAGAGTAGAGTGAGCGAATTGAAATTTTAGGTGATTGTACAACACCCGTAGTGAAGTGTCGATTTGAATTTGCATATTGATTGCTTCGAGTGTTTAAGATAAAACGTGGTTAATCTGTCTTGTTCTCAAAAATAAATGTTTGAATTTTCATAACCCTTCCTAAGAATATCAATACAATAGTAGTAGTACAAAATATTTTTAAATTAAGTAATTTCTCATAACCTACTGATCTAGACTAACGGTACAAGCACCACGATTTCCTCAAAAGGTGGGTAATTATTTAATAAAACACTCCTCAATCTTTCCTATCAAAATGGGAGAGTTTGCGCTTTTGCTGTTTAGGAGAGACTGCGCGTTTAAAATTCTATAGTAACAGAGATTTCGCAGCTTATTGGTGATGAGACAATGATTATGAGTTTGTTCAATGCCTGGGACTGTACCAAAACCTAACTTCAATAAGTCATTGGACTAGTTCAAACCATTCGAGACGATGCACCAGCTTTATGGAGACTGTCCACAGAATATGAAATTGAACATTATTCAGGAGTGGCACAATCAACAAAAGTCACACCTCTGATGGGATTTACTTCTCGAATGTTGTTAGTCTATGAGAAATTTGTCGCAAAGGATTTAAATGTTATTGTATATCTATTTAGTTTTGCAATACTTTCAAGTATAATGCTCAAGTTTTGAGCAGCTGTAGGCTGCTTAAAAAGAAGAGATAAAACTAAATGCAAACAAAAAAATATCAGCCTACTTAATTTTCTTTTTAAGAAATATAATCGTCTAAATTTCAATAAAATAAAATAAATAAAATAAATATAGAGGATTTTAAAGCGTAAAGGATTTTTAAACGCAAAGGATTTTTTGGCGGAAGATTTAGAGGAAAAAAAAAACTTTAAATAATAGTAAATGATGGGTGTATTCTGCGCTTAAAAATGGGCGGGACTAGCCACATATCATTGCACGCACGGTGTGCTAACAATTTTTTTTGCTCGAAAATGCTTGTTCGAGACGGATACACCGTCCCGAGCACGTTTATTTATGACAGGTGGTTGCACAATAAATTCATATGTACAATAATATGTGAAATGTTTGGGAAAAACGAGAGATTCAGTCAGCAAACAAGAAACAGAGGTGCCAAGTTACTACTAACGGAAAATCAATTTCATACCGCATTAAAGAAAAAATAAAACTTGTCCTATTAAATTGCAGATAGAACACATTAGAAATTACAAAAGAACACATTAAAAATTTTCCGGTATTAAGATTACGGACAATGCGTAATAACTTGGCACCTTTGGAGAAACCATCCTAGCTGAAAAAGTAATGCACTAATTTTAAGTTAAACGAGGTAACTTGTAATTTAATATTATTCTCTGGCATTGCTCTATATCTAATTTTGTTCTTTATTCTGTTTCTTTAGTACTTTTTTTAAAAGAAATTTTTGTAGTTCTTTTTAAATTTCATTTGTTTTTCCGATTTTTTAAATTATAGAATTGCATACTTGCCAACATACTAATTAATACTCCGTAGTATTGTTAGTTCCATCTTCTTTTTCACACCGGTATCTTTTAAGATTATTTTTTTCTCTTACTCATTTGTAATTGCATTTGCAGAATATTACTCTAAAAATTTATTGGTGTGAGACAAAGGGCCGGGCTAACAAAAATACGGAATGTTAATTATCATGTTGGCAAGTATGGAATTGAAATATCAACTTCCGATGCAAAAATATTTGTTTACGAATAACTTACAACAATATCATTTAAGTGAATTATTATTATTGATAACGTAATTGTAATTATAATTAAGCGCAATCTCTTCTACCCATGTTCGCAATCACTCTACCATCTAAGGAGAGATTGCGCAAAATACCTCTCTTGATTTTATTACTACTGTTGTTTTAAATTACAAAAGAGCAGCAAAATAGCAAGGGAAATTCATAGAAGAAGGAACAATTCAAAGTTATGAACCAAAAGTTTAGCAAAAATAAATTGGTATTTGGTTTTTTTATATCATTTTGTTGAATTGTGCGCAAACTCTCCTAGCTTTAGCTTATATTTAAAAAATGGACAAAAAATTTTAATATTATTATTATTATTACTATATTTCACTGTATATGTTTAATGATTATCTGTATACATATATATGTGTGTGTGTGTGTGTAAAACAGTAATTAAAAGACAAAATTTATATAATCATTATATATAAGTTATAATTTTTTTAAAGGAATTTTTTGATGTGAGTGCAAAGCGTAGATATTATTAAAAAAAAAAAAAAAAAATCTCTTTTAGATACTAGGGATAATATAAGTTCTTTTCTATCCCGTATTTATGCAAGTATTGGAAAAGATCGCGAATAAATCAGAATGTTTGGATCGACGTTTGCAACATGCCTTTGAACTCGGAATCTTCCCTCTACCAGCTTGGAAAGCAGAACCTTTCGGCCACAAGTGGAGCAAAAAAGATAGGGGTTGGGGGGGGGGAATTAAGAAGTTTCTAGCAATGAACATTGAAACTTTTTTCCCCAAAACTTTTTTAAATATTTATTTATTATTATTTATTTATTAATTTATTTATTTACGAGAAAAGCCCCGGTTCGGGATCGAATCGAATTCCAAATACGGGAAAAATTTCAAAATCAAACTGGAAATGTATAAAACTCGGCCCGATGCGTGCCAACAGGTTAAATTTTGTTAACGAAACCATTTTTAAATTCAGGAAGTCAATGAAGGTAGCGAATCAAGAAAGGCCCGCTTCGCTGGTCATTATATTTAAAGGAAACTCTTTTCTATATCGCTTTATAAACAAAAATAAAATAAATAATATAAAAAAAAAAAAAAAGAAGAAGAAGAAAAGAAAAGTCATGAAATCGTTCGAAAGCCCGCTTCGGGGCTCGCTGCCTTTAGCTGCGATCCACTCCTTCACAGACTCTACAATCAGAATATTCATCTTATATAAAAAAAACGTTATGACCAAAATGTCTATGTACATAGTGGACGTACTTCTCAAAAATAACATCAAATGTTTCTCCTTGATCCCATACTATACGATGTAAAAGGTATCCTCCATCGACAATATAAGTAGTATTTTTGTTAATTTCAACATTTACACATTGAAAGCAATCATAAATGGCTGATTTTTGTGTTTTACGCATTTCAATTGCATCGAAGTGTGATAATTGATAAGGAGCTAATTCATATTTGAAGAATGTTTCAAGCTCACCTTCAAAAGATTTACTAATCCTCATACGTTGAATATTTGAGAAAAACTGTTTTTTTTTCTGACCTTTGACGTTACATAAAATTTTTACCACAAGTGGAATCGATGAGAAGTTTTCACATTTTATTTATAATGATGTATTTAAGATCTGTGCCAAATTTCAGCTCTATGCGAATTTTTCCAGAATTTGAAATTTCTTTATGTATTCTGTCTGGACTATATGGGGCGTCTAGTGCCATGTGGTGAGATTAAGGTGAGATGCATACTTTCTATTCTTATAAATACCGTTCATATATCTTTACTAAATTCTATTTTATACGCTTCTTAAATTAATATTACTTTAAAGTACCGTCAAAGTGAATATTTGAAAAAAACTTTTTTCTTTCGACATTTGATCTTGCATAAAATTTTTAGCAAAAAATAGGATCGATGGGGATTTATTTAAGGCTTTATTTAAGATCTGTGCCAATTTTCATCTCTATGGGAATTTTTTCGAAATTTCAAGTTTATTTACGGATTTTGTCTGGACTCTATGGGGGCGTCTAGTGCCATGTGGTGAGATTAAAGTAAGATGCATACTTTCTATTCTTATAAATACCGTTCATATATCTTTACTAAATTCTATTTTATACGCTTTTTAAATTAATATTACTTTAAGTACCGTCAAAGTGAATATTTGAAAAAAACTTTTTTCTTTCGACATTTGATCTTGCATAAATTTTTTGCAAAAAATAGGATCGATGGAGACTTATGATGTTTAATTAAGGCTTTATTTAAGATCTGTGCCAATTTTCATCTCTATGTGAATTTTTTCGAAATTTCAAGTTTATTTACGGATTTTGTCTGGACTCTATGGGGCGTCTAGTGCCATGTGGTTAGATTAAAAGGAGATACATGCGTTCTATTCTTATAAATACCTTAAAACTGTCTTTACTAAATTCTATTTTATACGCTTTTTAAATTAATGGCACTTCAAATCACCGCCAAGAAAGATATTTGTGAAAAACCGTTTTTTTTTTACCTTTGACCTTGCATAAAATTTTTAGCACACGTTGGATCGATGGGGACTTTTGACATTTCCTTTATAATGATGCATTTAAATTTTGTACCGATTTTCAGCTTTGTGCGAATTTTTCCGAGGATTAATGTCTATTTTGACTGAACTATAAAAAACATTTAGACATGAACATATATAATATACATTAATTTGTTCTAACCTCATAACGAATCAAAGCAACCGAATTCAAAATTCCATAGATTTTCTCTTGATAAGTAATGAATGAAAAACTGAAAAAGTTAAGATTTCAATAATGAGAAAATTGCACACATGGGGAATTTGAACAAAATCCTATTTTTCTGGTCGTTTTGGGCCCATAAATCTCAAAAAGATTATTAAAAATGCAAAAAAAAAGTTCTCATTTATTAAAAATATTTTTTAAAAATTAATTGTAAAATATATCGTTTATCATTAAACACGGGAAAATATACGAATTATGAATATTATAAAAATACGTCGATTTTTCCCGTTCAAGCATCAATTCTAATGTAATTTTAAACATGGCGCATCACGCGAGTGAATAAGTTCTATTCGAGCACGCGCAATTTCATCTTGATTAGTTTAGATACCGGGAACACCAGATGATCTTGTCATTGATCAGTGACGTAATCATAACGTAACCATGCTATCTGTAGTGGTGTATATCCTTAATGGTACTGGCATTGGTGAACAGTAGGAGTACGCTGGAGCATTTGTGAGGGCGATCTATAATCTTGTCCTAGTACTAAATCAGAGTTGCGAAATAGGAATTTCGACTTTTCCCCAGAACACAGTTGATATTTCCCCAAAATGGCCAATTTTCAGAATTTTCCCCCAAAATTTATTTAATTTAATTTAATTTATTTATTTTAATTAAACCATGCACGAAGTTTTAGGATGTCAAACGTATGTGAACTAATAATAAAACTAACACATAATAAAACTAACGTATAATAAAACTAACACAATTGCCCTCAGAGGGAAAAGTTCCGAAATAGAGTTGTGACGCTCTTCGAGCCCGTTGCCGCACTTCATATAGATTTTTCAATGACATAAGCACAAAATTACTATTTTTTGACTTGTGTTAGTTTTCTTGCCGGAGTACGAATTCCTACGAAAGTAAGGTTAGAAGTATTATAAAGCAAAAATAGCTATCTTAAACTTTACATATTTAGCTAAAGACAGAGATGCCTTTCATGTGGATAATAATTTTATGGCATATCTATTTACCTCATTACAATATATTTAACTGCCCAATTTAGTTCATTATGGCTGTGAATACAATGTATTCGGTCGATTGTAGAATAAGGGATATGTTATGAACGCGCTTAACTTAATATTATGGTACAGTGCTTCCAACGTAAGTCGTACATAGGAGAGAGAAAGAGAGAGAGAGAGAGAGAGAAAACAGTCAAATGAAGGTGCGATAGCTGGGAAAGAGAAAAAAAAAAAAAGGGATCACTGAGAGAAAAAATAAGACAAATTTTCAAGATACGCGTCGTTTCAAACGTAGGCAAAGACAAAAATAGCTTCGTAGAATCATAGAAGACCTTATTTTTATTGCAGTGATATTCGGAAGCACTCATACAACTTTCTCTTACTCTACTCATAGTTGCCAACATCCTAATTAACACTTTCGCGACTGCTGACGTGAATTCATGTCATTTGAAAATCTGTAATCCCTGCCAGTGGGCGTTTCTTTAGGTAACGTAGGTTACATTATTTCTTAACAATATACCCGATATTCACATTTGTACAATCAATGCATTATGGATACAAATACTTTGATTAGGAAGAGTTTAATTGTAATGTATATTTATTTCTGTTAAGTATGAATACAGAAAACATTGATTTAAAATAATGTAATATGCAAAACAAAGCCCAAAGGCGGAACTTACTGTCAAAATGACGAAACATGCGGTCGCGAAAATGTTAATACTCCGTAGGATTTTTAGCTCCCGCCCCTTTTCCAAACCACTTAAATTTTAGAGTATTTCTCTCTAAATGCAATTACGTTACAATAAGAAGAAAAATACTCCAAAAAAAAAAAAAAAAAAGTACTGATGTGAAAAAAAAAAAAAAAAAAAAGCGTTGGATTAACAGTACTGCGGAATATTAATTAGGATGTTGGCATCTATGTCTACTAGTTATAAAAACTTATTTTTTTAACTACATATTTCTTTGTGTGAGGTTACACTCTCTTTCTATCCTCGTTTGAATATTTTACCTATCCTCCTAAAAAATAAAATTAATTAATAAGATTATTAAATTTTAAATTTATTTTAAATTATTTTCAGAATTGTTATCCATACCACATTTTAAATTTAGTGACTGAAATCAAAATATTCAAAAAGTTTTCTATATGGTCTTCGGAACACAAAATTTGAACTTATTGTTATTATTTTTTTTTTAAGCTATGCCGATATATAGCATAAAGAACAACAGCTGCAAACACAATATCCGTATTCAGATAACCTCTAAACACATAATTATAACAAAAATTCATTTAAACTACCAATAATTTATCTATCACATAATTGGAGAAAGTAATTATCATTTCTTAACAACTTCTTTGGGCATGCATGATATATTTTCCTAAATAAATTTCCAGGTCGCGCGCATCGGTTTAGTCATACAGAGTTTTCCGAAGTTTTCTGCTAAATTCGTGCAAGTACATGCTCGGCCTCCTAAGAAAGGTCTTCCAGGGAGAGCAATCCCCATACACTTAGAACCTTTGTGTACTCAATCGCTCTTAATCTCACAGACACATCTTAAATAAATTTCATATATTATTTTTAATACAAAGGAATGTATTCGTTTAATTTTGGGTATCTCTGTACAATTCGAAAAATTTTCAGTTATAGATCCTTATAAATTCTAATTATTTTGTGTGGCGCATCTTAAATGAATGGTGGGAATTTTTCATACCATATTCTGTATGAAACATGCTTAGAAGAAATACATGTTTATTTTATTTTGTTCATCTTTTAAGGGAGAGTCACGAACTGTTCGAAAGGTATTTTTACATGTTATATATCATCTTAAACATTTAAACGAGCAGTTAACGAAAATGTCCATTTTATCGGTAAATGCGTTACCTTGTGTGAGTTTTTTTCTGTTAAAGTTTTTTAATTAGATTCCTTAATAATGTACTTTGCAGATTTTCTGTCACTATAATAAGCTCTAACCCAGATTCGCTTTTTAAGTACGACTGTATATATTATTTGTAAAGTATTTTACTGTTCGATAATTATTTTGTAGCAACATTAAATTTATAAATACTAAAATATGAAAAATATTAGAAAGAAAAAGTAAAAAGTAAAAAGAAGTATTAAAAGAAGCAATAAAAGTAAAAAGAAGAACTTGTAATTTTTAAAATAACGAATAAAACTATAACATAATATTTTTTCATTATAAATATTAATTTGTAAATTGTAATATCAATTTATTTCAAATAAGAACAAAAAATCATGCTGTTGGGGAGAGGGATGCATCATGAATGGGACAATAACAAAATTTTTATGTTTTGCAAGCACCAGAAACTTGACAATTTTTCTGATATACGGCAGTACTGAGGTCATTCATCAAGTGTAGTTTCAGAGTTGGGCTATCTATAGAATGGCAGAAAAAGATTAAAGTGTGTTTTTCTGCTGACAAAGTAACTTTTTCTGATTCAATTAGGTAGTAGTTAAGAAATTAACTATTTGCTTAAAGTTAATATAAATCTTATATGATGAAAAGGCATAATCTTTTACTGTGTTTATGATATTCAAGAAGAATATTGACAATATGGATAGCTAATTTAAAAGAAAAGAAAAAAAAAAAATTTTTTTTTCGCTAACCGAATGAAATATATAATAATATATGCATTTTCAAACGTTCATTATTTCTTCATTTTTTAAGTGTTATATCTGTTGCGTCTTTATTTAAGAGCAGCTGCAGTCAATCTGACTGTTGCCACGCAGTGGTGGTTACATCTTATTCATACAGTTACGGTTACATATCTTACATATATATATACAGTTACGGTTACATATCTAACATCTCCCCTTTTACAAAGAATGACACACAAAAAATGTTATTAAGATATTTACACTATGAATTAAAAAAGGAAGATACAAATATAAACAAACAAATACACAAGAACACTTACTTTGTTACAAAAACAATTACTTATTTACAACCCCGTACCGGTTAGGGGGCTTAATTATACGACCATATTTGGTAATGTATTGTTTAGAGTCCGATTTCTTTTTTGAATTATCATTATTAGAACCATTACCATTCAAATTAATATTTACAGAGTCTTTGTTAGTAGAAGTAGAACCAGTCACTTCAAAATCCTGTTCAAAAATTGTCTCATTATAAGAAGGTTTTAAATCAATTCTATTTCTTCTTAAAATGTTATTTTTTTCATTTCTTACCCAATAGCTTCTAGGGTTTTTATCTCTTTTAATAACTATGCCTCTTTCCCACTGATTTCCAGAACGAATCAAAACATTTTGATTATTTGAAATTTCCGATAAGGGTCTAGACGTTCTATCATAATAGAATTTACTTAAGTTTTGTTTATTTACAATTTTATTTCTGATGTTCGTTTGGAGTTCTGGCTTTAATAATTCTCTATTTATTGGTAATTTAGTTCGTGTTCGTCTACTCATTAAGGCTTGAGCGGGAGAAAAATTTAACCCTTTTATGGGCGTATTTCTATATTCTAGGAGTGCACTGTTAATATCCTGATTAGACTCATAACATTTTTTCAACATATTTTTAGCAATTTTTACACCGCTTTCGGCTTGACCGTTTGATTTCGGGTATCTCGGACTACTATTTACGATTTCAAAATCCCATTCCGATGAAAACTTTCTAAATTGATACGAATTAAAGGGCATGTTATCTGCGACTAGAATTTTAGGAATTCCATGCGAACTAAATATCACTTTTAATTTCTCAATTATTTCATCTGCTTGTTTATTATTTAAGGGAACCTTTTCTAACCACTTAGTTAAATAATCTATTATGACTAAGTAATTATTTTTCCTAAATTCACAAATGTCACACCCTATTTTTTCAAACGGTAATGACAAAATGTCATGTGAAATGAGTGGTTCTTTACAATTTTTTGGTCTGTACTTTTCACAAACAGAGCATTTAGAAATTAAATTTTCAATATCATTTCCCATATTAGGCCAATAAAAAATTACTCTAGCTCTAGATTTACTTTTTTCTATTCCGAAATGTCCATCATGAATTTTATTAAGCATTTCTTTTCTAAGATCAACAGGAACAACTATTCTACCATTATAAAAGACTATTCCATCTTCTTCAAAAAGATCTTGTCTTAACTTATAATAAAATCTTACATTTTCTGTAACATCTTTTTTACTGTTAGGCCAACCATTTTTACAATAAGTTACTAATTTATTTAATACTGGATCTTTTAAGGTACATTTCTTAAACTCATTTAATTTTCTATCAGTTACATGCATATGTCTTGTAGCTTTTACACAATGAACAATTTCTTTTAAAAACTCATCTGTATCATATTCATTAAGATAAGATCTAGATAATAGATCAGCAACATACATTTGCTTACCTGGTACATAAGAGACATCAAGATCATATTTAAGTAACTTTAATTTAATTCTTTGTAACCTACTAGATAAAACATTTACAACACTTTTATTATGAATTGACACTAAGGGTTTATGATCAGTATGAACAGTTATTTTTCTACCATAAATATAATTATGAAACTTTTTAGTAGCAAATACTATGCTTAAATACTCTTTTTCGATTTGTGCATAGTTCTGCTCAGCCTCAGACAAAGCACGTGATGCATAGGAAATCGGTTGTCCCTCTTGTAACAAACAACACCCTAGTCCACTTTTAGAACTGTCACATTGCAATACAATTTGTTTATTAGAATCAAAAACACCAAGTACAGGGGCTGTGCTTATTTTTTCTTTAAGTTCATTAAGAGCTTTTGTATGCACTGGTAACCAATCAAATACTACAGATGTTTTGAGCAATTCCCTCAAAGGAGCAGTTATCTCTGACATGTTAGGAATAAATTTCCTTAGATAATTAATTAATCCTAAAGTTTTTTGCAACTCTTTTTTATTACTAGGTGCCTGTAAATTCATTACAGCTTTAACCTGTTCAGGGTCTGGTTTAATTCCATTTTTATTAAATACATGACCCAAATACTTAACTTCATTAACGCGATATTGTAACTTTTTAGGATTAAATTTTACATTTAATTTTCTTGCTCTTTCTAATACTTTAAGAACAATTTCATCATGCTCCTTTTCAGAATTTGCACAAATTAACATATCATCAAAATAAATAATCACACCAGGTATATCACCAAAATTTTTTTCATTAGCTTTTTGAAACAATTCAGGTGCAGTATTTAAACCAAACGGAAGGCGGTTAAATTTAAAACAACCAAAGGGAGTACTAAACTGACATAATTTACTAGAAGGTTCATCTAATTTAATTTGGTAAAATCCATCCTTTAAATCAAACACACTATACACAGATTTATTACATAACTTAGGCATTAATTCCTCAATCGTTGGTATTAAATGACATTCTTTTTTAATAACTTTATTAAGATCCTGTGGATCTAAGCATATTCGAATTGACTTATCAGGTTTCTCTACTATAACTAAATTATTAATCCATCCATCTGGATTCTCTACCCTACTTATAATTTTATCTTTTTCAAGAGCAATTAATTTCTCTTTTAATTTTGGTTTTAAGGATTCTGGAATCCTTCTGGGGGGTTTAACTACTGGCTTGGCATTACCATCAATTTTAATAGAACACATTAAATTAAATGTTCCTAACCCCTGAAAAACATCTTTATTTTTCTCAATAAATTCATCCTTATTTTTTATTTCAGTAGAATCTACTTTTTCTCTTTTAATCAAACCCAATTCAATACAACTAGGTAATCCTAACAATGTTTTAGAATAATTATTACAGTTTACAACAATAAAATCTAGATATTTAGTACAATTATTCATTTTACACTCTAAGTTAACTATACCTAGGGGTTTAATTAAATTACCACCATACGCTTCTAAAATAATCTCAGTAGGGCTTAAGGAATAATTACATTTCAGCGATTTAAGTAAATCATTATGTATTATATTTACACACGAACCAGTATCTAATTTAACTGATAAGATTTTATTTCCTACCTTTAGCGATTGTATCCAGCTTGAATCCTTAGCACACAGCACTGAATCTACAAAAATACATTTTTCTATATTATTAACTCTCTTGGAGTTAAACCTATTTCTACACCCACTAGCAAAGTGATTTAACTTATCACAAATTTTGCATCTTTTTCCAAAAGCTGGGCACTTTCCTCTAACATGATTATAATTACATTTTTTACACAGATAAATGTTTTCTTTTTTATTTTCACTTCCAGCAGCTGTCTGCGTTCGCGACGTCGAATTGTTCGAAGTCTTATTTTTTGCTTGTTTATTTTTTCCTATTAGAGACACAGCGTCTGCTACAGTACTCGTTTCGTTTAGAATATTTACTTCTGATTTCCGCTGTATTACTTCAGACTGTTTTTTACTTAATTCTGCTGCTCGGCAAATGTCAATCGTCTTTTGGAGTGTTAGATTCGATTCTCTTAATAGACGTTCTTGAAGCTGTTTTTCTTTCGTTCCAATTACAATGCGGTCCCGAATTATACTGTCAGATAAATTTCCATATTCGCAGAATTTTATTAGTTTTCTTAAATCTGTTAGAAACTCATCAAAGTTTTCAAACTGTTCTTGATTTCTGCTATTAAATACATAGCGTTCGATCACGACATTTCTGCGTGGATTTGCATAGTTCTCAAAAGCATTCAGAACATCCGCTAAGGTATTTCTCTGCTCATCTGTTAGCTCAAATGTATTATAGAGTTCGACGGCATCTTCACCAATGCAATTTAATAATATTGCTACTTTGACGTCGTCATTTTTCTCCGTGTGGCCTCCTGCCTTTAAATAAATTTCAAAGTTCTGTCGAAACTTTCGCCATGCTTCGGCGATATTACCGGAGAGGTCCAAACCTCTTGGAATTTTTAAAGAATCCATTCAGGATTTATTCGAAAATTAATTTCGGAACAGTTCTGGTTCGACGCTCGGCTGCGCCATGTTATATCTGTTGCGTCTTTATTTAAGAGCAGCTGCAGTCAATCTGACTGTTGCCACGCAGTGGTGGTTACATCTTATTCATACAGTTACGGTTACATATCTTACATATATATATACAGTTACGGTTACATATCTAACATTAAGTTCTCAATTCCTTTATTTTTTTATATTTGATTCTAGAGCTATATGTGAAAAAGATAATGATGCGAATAAGCCACATTAGTTTGATTTTTTAATTACATATTTATTTCATTTTTTACATAGTAAATGCAAAAATATTCATTAAATAATAGGTTTTCCTATTGAAAATTTGAAATTTGCTCCCGCCTATTCTCTCAGCGAATGGGGGATGTTAATCTTGACATCATCAAATGCACATTTTTAAATAATAAAAATCTATTTTTTATTACATATTTGTTTGATCCGATGTGTATTTGTTGAGATATTTAACCGATTCATTTTTTTTTTGTTGCAGCCAACATATGTTTACATTGTTTTATGAGTGGAATAAGAGTTTTGTTTACTAATGGGCGGTGGCTGTTGAAATTTATCAACATATGATTCTTTACAGAGAAAGATTTTGTAAAATACTGCAACTTACTCAAAACATAAGATTATTTGTAATAAATTGGAAATGAATATTTCTGAAATTACTCCCGTAATAATAATTACACTGAAATTAAAAGGGGATATAAGTGTATGTATTTTTCTATTTTTCTTCGATATATTGTAAATCGTTTGAGAACTATTGTAAAATTTTAGCGTCATAATTAAGTGTTAGTCTTGAAAATAAAAAAAAGTTGCATTTATATTATAGCATTCACTTTCAATAATAAACGTAACCTTCTTCAATTGTGAGTTAAATCAAAATTTAATACCTATCTGATGTCGTACTATTCAACCACGATTATTTCATACCTACCTTTAGTAAGTATGAAATGATCATGGTTTTGAAGTTGTAATTAATATTCTATCTAATATTCTTTCAAATTAAATTTTCATTATATTCTAATAATCTAACATTCTAATTAATAGTCTGTAAAATATTTAATTCAGCCCTTTTTTTACACCAGCCTTTATTTCTTCGTACTTACAATTGAATTTGGATAAAATTAAGTGTTGTAGAGAAGAAGGGCGGTACCAACAATTTTATGGAAGATTAATTAGGATGTTAGCAGGTATGCTAATCCAGTATTTGTTTTATTTAACCCTTTAGTGCCGAGTGTTGACTTTCGACAACATATCCAATTTTGTCTTCTACAGTATTATTAAAATAATATTGAAGCTATTATGTCTCATGTTTGCCGATTGGCAGGCAACAAATTGCTTTTTAGCAATAAACCATAGTTAAAATAAATTATGATTTTTTAAATTACTTTTCCCGTGATTTGTTTAATAAAGGTAAAAGTAAAAAATTTTTAAATTGATTAAAAATATAATCAGGCATTTAAAAGTTAGATACTGGATATATATTTACAATTAAATCTCCAAACATTTTTAAAATGTTAACTAAATAACCATTTAACTATGTTATTTATAAAGGAAGCGCATACAACCACTTTCTTTTTACTCTCATATATATATATATATATATATATATGTATATTTGTTTATTTTTATTATTATAACTTTGTAAAGATGTTATTCTCTTTTGCTGCTCTTATTTAACATTAATATTTTATGTTTTTTAATAGTGATTTCTTTAGAAGTACATCTGTTCACAAAATATCAGATTCTCCCGAAAAAAAAAAAAAAAGTCTTATAATAAATACCGATATTACTTCGCCATTCCCCTCTCTTGAAAGGATTCGGAATGCCAGTTACATTTTATAAAAAATTGTAATAACATTTATCCTCAGTAATTTTGACATTTTAACTATATAGCATACTTGCCAACCATCTCATTATGAACCGTACAATTTTTAGTACCCGCCTTTTTTTTACACCAATAAATTTTAGAGCATACTTGCCAACCATCTCATTAATAACCGTACAATTGTTAACGCCCCTTTTTTGACACCACTTTATTTTTAGAGTAATTCTCTCCAAATGTTGTTACGATTAAATAAGAATAAAATTACTTAAAAAAATTATTGGTGTGAAAAAAAAGCTGGGTACTAAAAATTGTACGGTTCATAATGAGATGGTTGGCAAGTATGTTAGAGTAATTTTAGTCTCAATTAATCGTAACAACATTTGGAGAGAATTATTCTAAAAATATAGTGGTGTGAGAAAAAGGGCGTTTTTTCAGGGGGCGTTAACAATTGTACGGTTATTAATGAGATGGTTGGCAAGTATGGTGTAGAAAGATACTTGACAAGAAACTCTAGCCCCGCCTCTTTCGGCCTAAGTTTGTTTTCTCTCTTCTTCTTTTGCAATAAGAAAATGAAAAATATGATGTTATTGATTTTCTGTTGGAATTTATACATTTACATTACCTGACTGACTTATTCTTCAAATCTCAGTTACTTTTTCTTTTCAAAAGACAACGAAATTAAAAATACTTATTAAAAAACGTTATTGTTTGTAATCAAAGGTGTTAAATAGCAATGTAAGACAGCAATGTTAAATTAAAAATTAATTTTAATGTAGATATATGTACACTCATTAATTCAGGGTGAATACTAAATACTGCAAGTATATTATTATTATTATTATTATTATTATTATTATTTTTTATATTTTTCAAGAAGTCGTAAAAGATTTTTTTTTATTAAATTTCATTGCATATGTAGACAGTAATTAAAAAAATAATTTTAAAAAGTTTTAATTCCTATAAATGAAAATTGCTTAGAATGAGTACAAAATGCTGATATTAATTAAAAACAAAATATTTCAGATACTAGGATGTTAAATACTGAACATGATTTATTCTAGCTCGTATTTATGCGAGTTATGTAGAAGGCCTGGGGAAATCAGAACATCCAGACGGACAAGCAGGACCTGGGTTTGTACCCGATGCCTCCCCATAATTTACTCAAAGAGTAGATAGAACCTCTTTGCTGCTAAAGTCAAAAAAGAGAAGGAAAAAATTAGTTATTGAGGGTTAATTATTTATTTTCAAATAATTTAAAATACTGAATATTATTTTCTATAAGGTAAAGCTAGGAGAGATCGCGTGGTAGGCGAGATTGCGCACATAGGGGATCGGAGGGAAAGAGTAGAGTGAACGAATTGAAATTTTAGGTGATTGTACAACACCCGTAGTGAAGTGTCGATTTGAATTTGCATATTGATTGCTTCGAGTGTTTAAGATAAAACGTGGTTAATCTGTCTTGTTCTCAAAAATAAATGTTTGAATTTTCATAACCCTTCCTAAGAATATCAATACAATAGTAGTAGTACAAAATATTTTTAAATTAAGTAATTTCTCATAACCTACTGATCTAGACTAACGGTACAAGCACCACGATTTCCTCAAAAGGTGAGTAATTATTTAATAAAACACTCCCCGGTCTTTCCTACCAAAATGGGAGAGTTTGCACTTTTACTGTTTAGGAGAGATTGCGCGTTTAAAATTCTATACTAACAGAGATTTCGCAGCTTATTGGTGATGAGACAATGATTATGAGTTTGTTCAATGCCTGGGACTGTACCAAAACCTAACTTCAATAAGTCATTGGACTAGTTCAAACCATTCGAGACGATGCACCAGCTTTATGGAGATTATCCACAGAATATGAAATTGAACATTATTCAGGAGTGGCACAATCAACAAAAGTCACACCTCTGCTGGGATTCACTTCTCGAATGTTGTTAATCTATGAGAAATTTGTCGCAAAGGATTTAAATGTTATTGTATATCTATTTAGTTTTGCAATACTTTCAAGCATAATGCTCAAGTTTTGAGCAGCTGTAGCTGCTTAAAAAGAAGAGATAAAACTAAATGCAAACAAAAAAATATCAGCCTACTTAATCTTCTTTTTAAGAAATATAATCGTCTAAATTTCAACAAAATAAAATAAATAAAATAAATGCAGAGGATTTTAAAGCGTAAAGGATTTTAAAACGTAAAGGATTTTTTGGCGGAAGATTTTGAGGAAAAAAAAAAAAAAAACTTTAATTAATATTAAATGATCGGTGTATTCTGCGCTTAAAATAGGGCGGGACTAGCCACACATCATTGCATCCACGGTGTGCTAACTTTTTTTTTTTTTTGATCGAAAATGCTTGTTCGAGACGGATACACCGTCCCGAGCACGTTCATTTATGACAGGTGGTTGCACAATAAATTCATATGTACAATAATATGTGCAATGATTGTGAAAAAACGAGAGATTCAGGCAGCAAACAAGAAACAGAGGTGCCAAGTTACTACTAACGGAAAATCAATTTAAAACCGCATTAAAGAAAAAGTAAAACTTGTCCTATTGAATTGCAGATAGAACACATTAGAGATTACAAAAGAACACTTTAAAAAAATTCCTGTATTAAGATTACGGATAATGCGTAATAATTTGGCATCTTCGAAGAAACCATCCCAGCTGAAAAGGTAATGCACTAATTTTAAATTAAACGAGGTAACTAGTAACTTAATATTATTTTCTGGCATTGTTCTTTATCTAATTTTGTTCTTTCTTATGCTTCTTTAGTTTTTTTTTTAAATAAATTTTTGTAGTTCTTTTCAAATGTCTTTTGTTTTTCAGATTTTTTTAATTATAGAATTGAAATATCAACTCCAGATGCAAAAATATTTGTTTACAAATACCTGACAACAATATCATTTAAGTGAATTATTATTATTGATATCGTAATTGTAATTCTAATTAAGCGCAATCCCTCCTACCCATGTTTGCAATCACTCCTACCTTAACTGGATGCCTGTCGCGTAGTTCGGAAACTAAGCAACAGTTGAAGCGGTAGACAGCGCCACCTGGTACAGATTGCACGATTTTTTATTCAACAGCCACCAAAAATTTTAAAATGTGGGATACGATATACATAAAAGGCGAATAGAATTGAAGAAACGTCGATTGTACATATCATGTATCACTTCTTTAAATTATTGGTGACAGTTGAATAAAAAATCTTATAATCTGTACTAGGTGGCGCTGTCTACCGCTTCAACTGTTGCCTACTTTCCGAGCATCTAGTTAAGGAGGCTATGCTCCTACCGTATAAGAAGATATTGCGCAAAATAGCTCTCTTGGTTTTATTACTATTGTTGTTTTAAATTACAAAAGAGCAACAAAATAGAAATGTAAATCCATAGAAGAAGGAACAATTCAAAGTTATGCACCAAAAGTTTAGCAAAAAATTTGTATTTGGATTTTTTACATCATTTTGCTGAATTGTGCGCAAACTCTCCTAGCTTTAGCTTATATTTAAAAAATGGACAAAAAATTTTAATAATATTATTATTATTACAATATTTCACTGCATAGGTTTAATGATTATATGTATACATATATGTGTGTGTGTGTGTAAAACAGTAAATAAAAGGCAAAATTTATATAATCATTATATATAAGTTAATTTTTTTTAATGGAATTTTTTGGTGTGAGTGCAAAGCTATTATAAAAAAAAAAAAAAAAAAACTGTTTTAGATACTAGGGATAATATAAATATAAGTTCTTTTCTATCCCGTATTTATGCAAGTATTGGAAAAGATCGCGAATAAATCAGAATGGTTGGATCGACGTTTGCAACATGCCTTTGAACTCGGCATCTTCCCTCTACCAGCTTGGAAAGCAGAACCTTTCGGCCACAAGTAGAGCAAAAATATGGGGAGGGGGGGGGGAATTAAGAAACTTTTAGAAAGGAACATTTAAACTTTTTCCCCCAAAAAAACTTTACATATTTATTTATTACTATTTACTTATTTATTTACGAGAAAAGCCTCGGCTCGGGATCGAACCGAATTCCAAATACGGGAAAAATTTCAAAATAAAACTCGAAATGTATAAAACTCGGCCTGATGCTCTGTGTGCGTGCCAACAGATCAAATTTTGTTAACGAAACCATTTTTAAATTCAGGAAATCGATGAAAGTAGCGAATCAAGAAAGGCATTTCCCGCTTCGCTGGTCATTATATTTAAAGAAAACTCTTTTCTATATCGCTTTATAAACAAAAATAAAATAATAATAATAATAAAGAAAAGAAAAGAAAAGTCATCAAATCGTTCGAAAGCCCGCTTCGGGGTCCGCTGCGACCCACTCCTTCACAAACTCTCGGGTGCCTGTCCCTCCTGCTGTAACAATAGCTTACCAGTGGGCTTCTAGTTGGGTGCTTATCAGATGGCAGTTTCGAAGCTGACAGTATCGGAAAGATTAAAGCAGCGATTTTATATTTGAATACCAGTTACTTATGTTACTATACATTGTGTGAATAGTATTTTCTATACTTATTTGATTTATTCGATCAACCATAAAAGTACAATAATTTCAAACCAAATATAATGTATATAGATAAAGCAAAGAGTTTGTCGGGAATACATCCGGGTGGACCACTCCTACTTTTGATTGGTCTAGATTTAACTATTTTCGTGATGAAAATTGGCCATTTTTTTAATAAAAACTGATGAATTTTTTTGAAAGGTACTGCATAGATGTTATACTTTTTAAAAGAGCTCTAAAAACTGTTCATTTTTTGTGTGGATACTACATACATGAAGTTATTAAAGATATTACGTTCCAAGGTTTTCGTTTAATTAATTAAAATATGAAAATAAATATTAGCTATAATTTGCCAAAAATAAATAAATAAATAAATAAATAAATAAATTGACATACAAATAAATACATTTAATTAAACGTGAACATTTAAAAAATGTAAAAAAAAAAAAAAAAAAAAAAAATACGTATCTCACTAAAATTGACGTCATTATCACTTTAAAATTTTCTACACATTGATAAAGTGCTAATGTAGTTTATTAGCTGTAAGATTCAACAAAAAATTTAAAAACATGGTATATAAAAGTTCTTTTTATCTTATAATTATTTATAATTCTGTTGTCATTTCAGAGATGAGTTGATATGGGTATCGTAAATGCATAAGTAAGCATTTTGGCGAGAAACGACCAAGCTACTCTAGTGCCAAAAAAAAAAAAAAGAAAATGTTTAAGTATTGTGAAATTTGTTTTTAATATTCAAATTCCAAATTCCGCCAAGAAGTCCAAGCTGTTTCAATGTTTTTGCACAATTTTTCTCAATTTTATTTAAAATATTTTTGTAATGAAAGTGGGGAAAAAAGAAAAAGTCTTTTTTTTTTTTTTTTTTTTTAATTGGCCTAGCTATACAAAATATCTCCACATAAAATATGCGTTTTCCGTTCTGTTTATTATGAGAAAGAAAATGACTAATGCATTTTTCCTGTATTATTGACATCTCTATAAATTAAATTATTCAGTACCAAGACGGGTTGTGGTGAAGAAGTCTCTGCCGAAGTCAGCGATGGCCCGAAGCGAAGTTTTTAAGCAATTTCAGTGTATTTTCTTTTTAGTTTTAATTCGTAAAACGGTATAAAAAATATTGATTCTTTTCTTTAATTCATTTAAATATAGTGACCAGCGAAGCGGGCAAAGCCTGCTACAATATGCTATGATCGGCTACATCTATCGCATGAGACAATTAATTTTTTGCGGTTATAATAGTAGTTGATTCAGTTAATAGTAGTTGGTACATAGAAAAAAAATATAATTAAATATGTCAACCTGATCATGGTACAGCCTTAATATAGCTCCCTTTGGCGACTTTTGAATTTTTATCGCCATTTTAGACAAAAATACATAATTCATGCGATTTCTTTTTCTGTTTCTTTCTTTACTCTTCTTTTTCTTGTCCTTTTCTTTCTTTTTTGTTTGTCAAAATTTTATAATTTATTTAAAATTTTGATGCGCTATTTGGCTTAAAGTGGTTTACGCGAAATAGAGTACTTCGCGAAAAATGACCGATCAATTTCAGCATCAAAATTTTAAAAATTGGATTATCAGTAAGTAAAGCTCTTTAATATAATGCTAAATTAGTTTTCATGCTAAGCGTGATTCATCCGTACCAAAAACATACTATTTATACAAAACAAAAAGGGGGAAAAAAATCCAAAATTGAGGTATATTAAAAAATGTTATGGTTGTTTTTTTTATTTCATTTTCTCGTTTTCATTTTTTTTTCATATGCATGAGCAAATTTAATATTTTATAACTTTTTATTTTTCGCGGGAAAGCATGTTTTCTTTTATGCTGAAAATAATAATAATAATAATAATAACTCGAAATTTTTTTGGCAACAATGAAAAATTTAAACGTCCAATTTAAAAACTATTACCAGTTAATTATTTTCATATTTTAATTAATTTTAAAATATCTAATAAAAAATTCGTTACAAATAAGGTACCAAATGAAATGGGCGATTTTTTTGAATCCGTCGGATTAAACAGCTTATCCGTCAGACAATTAGATTTTTTTTAAATTAACTAAAGTATGAAAATTTTGTGACAACTTGCGTGAACACACAGACAGAGTCCAAAGAAATCTCTTAGCCGTTTATATATTGTAACGTCACAGCGTGCTAAGTATTCCAAGAAGTATATAATACTTCCATGGTTCAACAATTAATTATTAAAGAAAGAAAAAATAATGAAAATTAAAAAGAACGTGAATTGTTTTAAAAGAGCACGAGAAGTAAAGAAAAATCTCGGTTGTTCTATGAATTGGAAGTTGGATAATTTTCTCTCTTGCTTGATGGTTAGGAGAAATGGTCACCAACCTTTGGTGATTATTTAACTATATGGTTTGTTTAAATACAAGTGAAATTCAGTGTGTAAATAGTGTAAATACAAGTAAAATTAAACAGTATATTTATTTTATAAAAAGGCTCAGTTATTTCAAATGAAATAACATTAACGAAGTTTAAAGTAGCCTATTAGGTACCAACGGCGTACGTTACAGTGGTGGCTGCCATTTACGAGACGAACCAACGTCAAATTTTTCCTTTACTCAAGAAAATGTGAGACTTGTTATTTTTTAGAGAAATACATATAGTATTTATTATATATATAAATTAAGTACTAGAAGATATTTATACTGAGGGAAAAAATGATGCTTTTGAATGTTATTTATCGCTAAATTGGCTTTGTTTTAATTCAGTTGTTGCAATTGTGTTAGAGGAATATTAGTAGAAGAGAGAGAGAGAGAGAGAGAGAGAGAGAGAAACATTTACGTTTATTTTATTGTTTTAAGCTAAACTTTTTATTTTAAGTGATAGAAAAAAAAAAAAAAAAAAAAAAAAAATCAAAGCAGTCTTTGGGGACTGCCGATAGAAGTGAGAACTAAGTAACTTGTGAATTGTATCGTCGAGCTATTAGATTATTATTTTAGAATCATTTTTGGTTTGTAAAGAAGTGTTTATGATCTGTATTATATGATTCGGCACAACATTTGTAGCTACCCAAATTAAATGAACTAAGCCATATATCAGGTAAAAATATTGATTACTTATGAAATTATTTTAATTAGTAGCTAAGATACAAAAGAAAACTGATTCAGGACACCTCAAAACGTGTAAATCAGGTGAAATGTCGAATTCCACTTTCGATAATATAAAATAACTTTAAAATATCTTTCGAATGATGTATTAAAAATAATTTAATCATAACTAGAATTTGAAATATTGAAATTTTAAAATATTATAGCGCCATCTGGCGGTAGAAATTTCTGTGATATACTGTTCAATTTCAAATCAACAAAGCTTTCTAATGATGTATTACTTATGAAATTATTTTAATTAGTAGCTGAGATACCAAAAAAAAAAAAAAAAAAAAAAAATCCATTCAGGAGACCTCAAAACGTGTAAATCAGGTGAAATCTCGAAATCCACTTTCGAAAATATAAAAGAACTTTAAAATATCTTTCGAATGATGTATTAAAAATAATTTAATCATAATTTGAAACTGAAATACGCGTATTAGAATAAAATTTAATTTGCAATTAAAATGTAAATTTTTTCCAAAATCGATGAAATTTGAACTGCAACTATCCCGTGTGCTGTTAAAGGCGCACAGTAAGTTTCAAATAATTTAGAAGAAAATTGAAGCATTTTGAAATTTGCAACTTTTATTCCTAGTAGAAAACCACGTGATGTCAATTAGAAAAAAATATGTTTCTTCCCGATAAGATTCTCTGTGACTGGGTTGTCATGGTAACGAACGCCTGCCGAATTTCATTCAAAGCGTCAGCTGACGATGACGCGAGTTTCATGATTTTTGTTCACCCAAAAGTGCTCAACACGCCTAAAGAAGTTTTCACTTCGAAAAAAAAAAAAAAAAAAACATTTTTTTTTTTTTTTTTTTGCAGGGACACAGGAAAATTCTTTATCATTATGATGTATGGGCCCAAATTTTGTAAAGTTCGATAGTGTCTAAACACCTTATTCATTTGAGATGAAAATTTATACGCATATTAAGAGTCACAGTTACATGAACTCTATAAATTTTGGTGAATCTCGCGTTTATAGTTTTTTTTAGAGAGACACAAAGAATAATTCTTTTTGATTATGGTCTATATGGGACAATTTTTTTTAAAATAATAAATTAAAACTGCGATAGCGTTTAAGCGCTTTTTTCAATTGAGTTAAAATTTACGCGCGTCATATAGGTCATTGTTGCACGGAGTGTAAAAAATTTTGGTGAGTCTAACACATGTAGTTTTGTAACAGTGACACAACGATTTATCATTATTGCCTACGGGCTGAAATTATTCGAAGTGCGATAAAGTCTAAATGCCTTATCAGAATGAGCTGAAAATTTATATACATGCTAAAGGTCACCTTTGCTCGAACTGTAATATCTCTTGGTGAATCTAGTACTTATAGTTTTTTTACCATAAGTACTTTAGGGATATAACAAAAAGATCTTTATCATTATATGGCCTGTGGTCTGAAATCATTAGCGTTTAAAAGCCTTATCCGATTGTGTTGAAAATTTATGCACGTACTGTAGATCACCGTCGCATGAAACATAACGATTCTGGTTTTACAGACTGATAGGTTTTTACAGGGACACAAAGAACAATTCTTTAACATTACGCCCTGTGGGCTCAAATTATTTGTAGTGCGATTGCGTCTAAACTCCTTATTCGAATGAACTGAAAATTCATACATATGTTACAGGTCATAGTCGCAGACATCACATTGCGAATAAAGGGGTCTTAATGTATGACATAAAAACAACTGAAAAGTCACTTAAGATACATAAATGTCTTAATATAGGGGAGACCCGTGTACCTAGGGCCACCCCACTTTATTTGAATAATATTTAATTTTGAGTTTTAATACTCAATTGGGCAAGTAACAACACCAATTGCTACTTTTACAACTACTTTGGAACTTTTGAGAAGAGAGGTTTGACAAGTTACATGTAGAAAACGAATTTACATGGTTTGAAGTAAAATTTTGCACCTCATCTCTTTTGCTATTTTACAAAGGCGAGTCAAATATTTTTCTTTCATTTCTAGTGTATAATTTTGCTTGTTATATTGAGTAATAAATGAGATATTTAATTAGTCCTCTCTGCATGTGGATTTTTTAGCGAAAGGCATTTTGAATGAAGTTACCAAAACTTGTACCTAGGGCCAGTGTGTTTGGACCTTTTAACACTTTCGCGACCGCATGTTTTTGTCTTTTTGACAGTAAGGTCGGCCTGTGGGCGTTTTTCTCATAAGTTACAATTTTTGAAAACAAAATTTTCCGTATTCACATTTATATTACAAATGGATATGAATTATAATCATACTCTCTCTCCAATCAAAGTATTTGCATCCATAGTATACTGCTTGTCCAAATATGAATATTGTGTATATTTTTTAGAAACAAATAACATACAAATTGCAAAAGAAACGCCCACTGGTGGAGTTTCATATTTTCAAATGACGTGAACCTACGTCAGCTGTCGAGTAAGTGTTAAGAAATACAGTACAGCCTATAGTAATTGGATGCTGGCAAACCCTGGTAAACCAATCACTGTATATGATGTTGCTGAAAGTGTTAGCAAGTCCTATCTGTCAGCCTTTACTCCTGTAAACATTCTATCAGTCTTTCGTGTAATTGGCATATAGCCAATGAATCAAAACACATTCACTGAGGATGAATATTTAAGTTCAAATGTGACTGAACGACAAGATCCCTCCATATATTAGAAGAAAAAATATCACGGAAGAAAGTGAACGAACAATAATAGAACTGAATCTGTTTTGTGTCCTGTTGAAATTTTGAAACCTTCAACATCTAACATCTTTTCGTGTGTCCTGCTTTAACAGGTACGAACCTCAGTAAAACCTTTACCTAAAGCAAAACCTCCCACATCAAAGATGTGACCGAAAACGGGAGAGATCTAGAAATCGAAGAGACACTCCAGAAAAAAAAAAATTGAATGGGAAAAAAAACATATTAGAATATCCCAAAGAAAGAAAAAAAAAGTGAAAAATTTTGTGTTTTAAACTAAGGCAACAACATGATAATTATTATATAATAAATAAATATATTACTTGATATTGTTTTTTTTTATAAAATCCGTATTTATATGCTTATTTTCTATTTATTACAAAGTTAAATCTAATTTTGAGAGAATGGCCCTAGGTACAGTGAGGTCTGGCCCTAGGTACAATGAGGGTGTTGTACCTAGGGCCACGAGTGATGTTTTTTTAAAAACCTTCTATTTGTCGGAATGTATTATTTTAGGTATTTATATTAATCCCAATTGGAAGTAATTAGTCTTAAAGATATGTTCATATCAGTTTGATAATTTTAAACAGGTCAAGGGCTCTGTTTTTGGGCATTGAAAAAAAGCGGCCCTAGGTACACGAGTCTCCCCTACATCTTAGGCATCATAGATATCTTAATTTAAGACATAAATATGTCTGAATACCAATACAGACACAAAAAATGTCTGAAATACATAACTATGAGAAATTTCAGACAGCAAACATGTCTAAATTTTCAGACATTTTTGAAATTCAGGCACTTGCATTACTTAGAAAATTTTTCATATGGAATCTACTTTAAGAAACATACTTATCCAATTAAAACTTCTTTCCACATTCAATAAATATAATATCATTTTATATAATAGGTTGTTAAGCATAAGCTACTTAAACAATATTTAAAGGATACTTGGCGCTGGATTATTGAAGCCAATAAAAATTACAACGTCAGGAATGCCGAAATGAAAAAGTATGGGAAGCATACAGCTGTTTCGGTAGCCTTTAGCATACCGTCTTCAGTGCATAAAGAGCACTGAATCTTTATGCACTGAAGACGGTACACTTAAGGCTATCGAAACAGCTGTATGCTTCCCATATTTTTTCACTTCGGCGTTAATGAATTTGTAATTTTTATTGGTATTACTATTTAAAAAATATTAGTTCATGAAATGAAATTTTCAACGATTAATACTTTAGATATGTGTATATTTGCATGGGATTATGTTTAATATAACTCATAAAGCAACATATTATAACGCGAAAATTATTCGGTTAAAAATAAATAATAATAATCTTTATATTTAAAGCTTTTTCATATTTGAAGAAAAAGTACTAAGATGAAAGCAGCAAGTAACTTATTGCGAAGAAAGCGAATCGTGAATAATTTGTGCAAAACTGTTTGTTATTAATTATTATTAATTTCGATTTAAAAACTGTTTTCTTCCACATATTTACTTGCACTTAAACGTAAGATAAAAAAAACTTTTGGTATTCATGTTCATAATTTGTTTTCTTTCAAATATCAGTTTTAAGAAAGTTATAGTTATCCAAAAATATCGAAGGCTGGAAAAATAGTTTTTCACATTTGATATGCTTTCTTTTGATATGCTTTCTTTTTCTTCTTCTTTTAATTCTAAACCTCTAGGTATGAAATTTAATGCAATAATGTATATTAACTGTTAAACACTATATTATGAATAGTTTTATAGCAAAAAATATGGAATATAACATAAAACTACCCGTGTTTTGCAAATACTTGTATAATTAGAAAAAGGATCTTTGTTGTATTACTTGTTGGTTTGATTGTTAAAGTACCTGATGTTATCAGCGCTGTCTGATGCATGGTTTCGTATTCCGCGACTACTATGAGATAAAAATTATTCATACTCAATTATTCATATAAGATAAAAATTATTCAAAATTGTACAATGCTTTTATGCATAAAAAAATATTTTTAATTTAACTTTGTTTCGTACAGTAGTCTAATGGGAATTAAAATGTACCTGTCAGAAATTTCATCCTTAGACGTATTTTAATTCACTTCTCGATCAGTGTTGCCAGATTGCACGACTTTTTTATTTAATAGTCACCAATAATTTTAAGAAGAGATGTTTGATTACAGACGATTAAGTGTCGATTATGTACATTAAATATCACTTCTCAAAATTGTTGGTGACTGTTGAATGAAAAAATCGCACACACACGCACATACCGTTTGTCTGATTTTAATAAAACATTTCATATAACACTCCCATATGATTCAGATTTAGAATACCACGTTTGGACTTACTGCTAATATTTGTTTTTGAGTTATACTGATAACAAACTTACACACAGACCAACCGTTTAAAATTTGAGTTTGGATTTCAGGAAATTTGACTCAAAAATAATACTTTCTCTGCCATATATGGATATAGAGCAAGTAAAAAAAAAAATAAATAAATAATGGTTTCGTATTCCGCGACTACTATGAGATAAAAATTATTCATACTCAATTATTCATATAAGATAAAAATTATTCAAAATTGTACAATGCTTTTATGCATAAAAAAATATTTTTAATTTAACTTTGTTTCGTACAGTAGTCTAATGGGAATTAAACTGTACCTGTCAGAAATTTCATCCTTAGACGTATTTTAATTCACTTCTCGATCAGTGTTGCCAGATTGCACGACTTTTTTATTTAATAGTCACCAATAATTTTAAGAAGAGATGTTTGATTACAGACGATTAAGCGTCGATTATGTACATTAAATATCACTTCTCAAAATTGTTGGTGACTGTTGAATAAAAAAATCGCACACACACGCACATACCGTTTGTCTGATTTTAATAAAACATTTCATATAACACTCCCATATGATTCAGATTTAGAATACCACGTTTGGACTTACTGCTAATATTTGTTTTTGAGTTATACTGATAACAAACTTACACACAGACCAACCGTTTAAAATTTGAGTTTGGATTTCAGGAAATTTGACTCAAAAGTAATACTTTCTCTGCCATATATGGATATAGAGCAAGTAAAAAAATAAATAAATAAATAATAATTAAAATAAATAAAACTAACATCTTTACCAGTCCAGGAATCACTTGATTTAACATAACTCTTTTTTCGTGCATATTTTGTATCTGGATATGTCACTAGTTCTGAAAATACACTGACACAGACATCCCACTACCGTATATAAGTATCAAAATCTGGTATTTACATACTGTCTGTATCTGTGTTCTTACAGTCGAAGAAATACCCAATAGAATTTAAATTTTAATCGCCTTTTGTATCAAGGCCCCATTTTAAATCTTAGTCGACATTTTAATCCCGTCAAAATTTTAGTTTTCTTAATTTTTGGCACCCTTAACCTTTTGCGGCGCAAGATAATTCGGATCATTTAAATTACACTGCCACCGGAATTCATGAACAAAATTAAATGAAAAGAAATTTAAAATTTTAAGGTTAAAAAAAATAGGCCTTTTCTGCTACCTTAAAAACGTAAGTTTTTGTTATAAAATTTTCGGGAGAAGTTTTTGCAGCAGGAGCTTAAAAAAGGCGTCCTAGAAGCGAGGACAGCGAGCCAGAAGGGGTTAAGACCGAGCTTTGCAGCCTTAAGATTAAATCCATAACTGACTTTATCAAGTGTTTGTGTTTTGGAAGTAAGATCGTTTGAGTACATTAGGGTCCTAGGCGTGAGGGGGAGTGCCCCCCGTGGGGGTCTTTATAAGAGGCCAAGCCCGCATTTACGCAAGTTTCGGAGAAAACCATTGAAACTCACTTTATCCAGAATGGAAGTTTACTGTTTCTGTTTATTGTTAAGAATATTTTCTAAAGAAAATAAATACATAAATAAATTAATAAATAAAATATAATGACCATGGGATTACCGTTACATATAATAAAATATAACTTCTATATAAATATTTAAATGATATATTATTTTCAAAAAGATTTAAATTTATAATATTATAAGCAATATTTTTGTGGTTATTAGAAATCCCTATCTTCCTATACATTCATAAAGCAATAATAATTCCTCATTGTGACTTACTTTAAAATTTATAACGTACTAGAAAAATATTGAAATGCAAATACTTATTTTGTTTAAATTGTCAAAAATACAAACACGAGTTTCGAAAATAAGTGTGCATTTAAAACCAGATGTATACGTTTGCATCCAAAAACATTCAATTTCCTAATATAAAATATGCATGTCTCTTGCATGTCCATTCTTCATCTAATCCAAAATCTTTTTCAATTGTTATACACATAAGAAAATTTACTATTGAATATTTCATGCGAAGAATAGTAGAATCAAATATATGAAATTGCTTTCTGTAGTTTTGAATTTAAGAATAAAATAAAATAAGTTAAACCTAACTATTTGATAAACCCAATGAATACTTTTTAATATAAAAATTGCTTTTGAAAAAGTAATAAAATAAAATGTGTGTTTTTGTAGAATAAAGTCGGCAGCAAAAATATTGAAGCACTAGTAATAATTCCTACTTAAAAGGTAGGAACCTAATACTGTTTTCTTCAATAAATATTTGTCGAGCCATGATCATAGTCTTATACTGTTTATAAAAAAGCAAGTTTGTGATAAAAGTTAACGGTCAAACTAAAAATAATATGTATGAAAATTGTAGATGTTTGCTTCAATAATTTTGCTGCCCAGTGTAGCTCTCATAGATACTATTTCTCAGGAATGTCTAAAGTTACGAAGTTCTGAGAATGCATTATTTAGCTCAAATCATGAACCTATTATTACAGTGACAGAACAATAGCAAACTTTTGGTGTGGCAAAGATCTTTTATAAAACATATACGTGATAATAATCACTACGGTAAGTCAAACTAGCCAATACGGAATTTTTCTCGGCAAGCTGTAAACTCTGTGTTTCGACGTGTTTGATTTTTTTTTTTTTTAAATTTATATTTCCTTTTAAAAGTTAGATTGTTTTGAATATAAAATTTTCGCAAGCAGTGGTGGTTAGATGTTCTGTAAAAGGCTGTAAAGAAAGTTATGTCAATGGAAAATCTATTACATTTCGCTGATAAGATTTTTTTTTTTAATTCTTTTTTTTTTTTAATATGAATATTTTATTATTTCGCACTTTTTAAGTAATTATTTTTTAAAAGGCTCATAACTGCTATGATTATTGCTTTAAATTAATAAATAACAATTGCACAGAGTATCTGGGGAAAAAAAAGTTTATCTCATTAGACTAATGTCGTCATTTTTTCTTATTATGTCATTGAACTGAGTCCACGAGCTTAAATATTGTCCATTTATAAATCTTATTTTATTTTTTATTTCATTTTGCACGCGCGCTTTTTAATTCCTAATTCAAAATTACTAAAAAAAAGAAAAAAAAACCTTTTTCGATATTGTTCGTTTCGAAACTGACTATTATTAATTTTATTTTCTCTTTCTTAATAATAATAATAATAATAATAATAATAAAAGATTTTGATGAAATTCTGGTAAAAGCAGAATTTAATTTAGTACGGAGGACTATCAGTTTTTTTTTTTTCAAATTATAACATTGCTTTTAAATTATTCAATTATATTTTCGATAAATTTTCTATTTCGATAAATATCCAACTATCGTAAAACTGGTATCGTAAAAATCAGTAGATTCAGACTAATAGTCCTCAGTCCTAAAAAAAAAAAAAAAAAAAAAAAAAAAAGAAAAAGAAAATAAAAGAACCACTCAAACAAATAATTGCTAATAAAACAATAATTTTCAAAATGGTTGGCTTTTGCCTACTATCAGCTGACTCATCTTTGGCACACTTTCTTATATTCCTGTAGTAAATCAATGTTTTGTTGAGTGTAATTATAGGTTTACGGTTGAAGCGGTTCTGTTAGTTGGAGCAATTTATTAGTTGGGATTGGATCGTCGTGAATAAGATTTCGATGGTAGTTATAGTGGAGTTGTAAATTCTAGCTATTGGTGAAGTTTTGGTGTATAGTTTGATCGGAAGGTATTTTAAAGAATGTATATTTATTATTCATTGAGGTTGAGAATGAGGTTAATGTTGAGTGGGTTTTAATCAACCTAAAGCTACACTCATAGCTGCCAAAAGTTTTAATCTTTAAATCAATCAAATATACACTATAAACGATGGGCGACGGCATGGGACACAAATTTAAGGATGGTCCGTAGACATGTCATCACACTTTTTTTTAATGATGTCAGATGGCTACATGCTAGTTTAGCATTTGTGAAGTTGCAGGCTGTATGAAATCAAAGCGGGGAATGAGAGCTTCCCGCATATTGCCGACTTATTTAGACTGCCCTACACAACGCACTGTACCACCTTCACGCGACGTTTTCAGACACACATATTACTGCGAATCCTTTTACAGTCGGCAGCAAAACTATTGAAGCACTAGCAATTATTCCTACTTAAAAGCTGGGCACCTAATATTATTTTGTTAAGTAAATATTTGTCGAGTCATGATCTTAGTCATATACTGCTTATAAAAAAGTGAGTAGAGGATAAAAATCAGCCATCAAACTATACCCAAGTAGCACGGGAACGTTCTGTGAAAGTCTAATAACGGTTACAGTCGTTCAAACATCGTGTTTCGTGTCAAGAGAACGTTCGATTAGACGTTCAAAAATAGTATTACTTAGAGCGTTCTGAAAAGGTTTGCTTCGTACCATCTATAAAACGTACAAGTCTAGTTCTATGAAAAACGTTGAAGAGTATCACCGTCGTAGCACGTTCTGTCACAGTGTGATTATAACGAATATGAGAAAATGCCTTTATTGTTTTTCAGTTTTTTTCCCTTATTTTCAGTTTAAAATTTTGTTGACATGTAGAATAATCATTGAAATGTAACAGAGATGCGGTGAGAAAAAATTACAAAATTTTAAACTTTAATTATATCCCACATAGCAATTTCAATTTGCAGCGAAATTGCAGCAATGTTGCTTTGTAAGCCAACAAACTTGCAGCAAGTTCAGTGTGACAAGCTGTAAGTTCATAACAAGATTGAAGCAAGTAAACGCAAACTCCGAAGTCACCATACGCCAAATTTGCAGCAAACTTGTCGTGCAAATGGCACTCTTACTGTATCAAATTTGCTGCAAATTTCTTGCAAACTAGTAGAAAAGTTAGGTTTGTCGTATTAAAAGTGCTGCAAATTCATTGCAATAAGCAAGCTTGTCAGTCACATCAACTTTTAATGCATTGCAAACTCAGATTCTTATCACGCCACATTATCTGCAAATACACATAGAAACATGTAAATATAGCTTGTATTTCGCATAAGACTTGTCGACACGAGACTTCGAGCCCCGTGGATAACGTCACGCTTCTTCCCCCAGTAAACAACACGAGCAAGAAAACGTTGCGAAACCGCTTCAATATCAGTCTTTGGTTGAGTTTCAAATACTTACAAAGCAATTTAAGTTTGCTACAGAAAGGGTGTGAAAGGAAAATAATAATAATAATAATTAAAACGAAAGATAGATTTATGTTGTGTCTACTTTGCGGCAATTTCACGGCAAATTTATCGCATCAAATTTGTCATGGCAAGATAATGTCAAGAAAAATCAAACTTGCTGCAAATGTGCATGTTATCTGGGATGTTATTATAATCATTATAATTATTTATAATTTTATTTAAGTTTTATGTTGTTGAATTCTGTCAAACGCATTACTCCAGATTACTTTTGCAGATATTCATTATTATTTGCTTCTTAAATTGTTAATAAATTAAGTTACGAAAAATTAATTTATTTTATTTATTTATTTATTTATTTATTTATTATTATTATTATTATTATTTTGTATATACCAAGAAAAATGTGTTGGATAATTCGGAATTTTTGATCTCCGGTTTTCCATGGGTTTATACACTCTTGAGATGTCCAGAACACAATTCTACCATTCTTTCAAAATGCCAGCCTGCCTGTTTTTTTTTTTTTTTTCTTTTGTGCGTGTGTTATCAAAGTTTTGTGGATTGGACGGAATTTAACCAAACTTGATGTTTAGTTAGACTTTAAACTAATTTGCTAAATATCAGGAATATTTAATTAGATATTGACATAAATATCGGCCTTGGTGCTCATTAGCCTCTGGAATGTATCACCAGATAGGGTTCGCTTCTATTCTGTAAATTCTCCCTTTTATGGGGAGATTATATCTCAGCTTCTACAGTGCACAAATGCATCAAACTTAATATGTGAAACAGATATTATATAACACTACGCTGATTTAATTCGGGTGCATATATTGACCAACTGGTGGCGCTGCTCTCCTGCAATTTAATCCCGTTAACGTAATGGCATTAATTCAGTTTTTGTGATATAAATAATTATAAATACACTGAACTTGGTATGTAAAATTAATATCATATAAAACTTTGCAGAATAATTTTGCGTGCATATCGGACAACTGGAGGCACTGGTATGCTGCAATTTAATTTTATTCAAGGGAACGGAACGCAATAGCTCATTTTCTATGATTTATAAATGCTCTAAATTTGGTACGTAAAATAGATATTACGTAAATTTTACTGATTCACTTCGGGTACATATCAAATGACAGGTGGCACTGTTACGTTTCAACTTACGGGAAGCCTGTACCTCACCTTCTATAATACGAATACTTATCAAACCTTGTATGTGAGACATATATATAATGACAAAATGTTTTGCTTCAGTTTCCGTATATATCCACCGACAGATGGTGCTGCTATTGCTTTCTGCGATTTTTCAGATATCTGTATTTCAGCATTTTTTGGTGAAAAATGTACAAAATTTGATATATAAAAATGTTAATTATAAAAACCTGTGTTGATTAAATTTTTATGATTAAATTAATAAATTTTAAAATTTTATGGATGCTGTATCTCACGAACTAATGAACGTAATTTATTCAAACTTCGTTTACTTGGACTGTGACCTAAACTGGTGGCGATTATATTTGTTAATAAATCGTTCAATAGGTGGCGCTGTCATACCATTATTTTCAGAATTTTTAATATGTAATAATAGGTCAAAATTTCGTATAAATGTACATGAGTGAGCATTGTTTTTAACTTTACCCTGGAAAATTAAATATGTGTATATATATATATATATATATATATATATATATATATATATATTAGTAATATTTAATAAAAAAAAAGTATGGGCAATTTGTATAGTTCATCGCTTTCGCTATTGTATTAAAATTTTCAATATTCTTGCTAGAAAAGTCGTCTATACTTTTAAAGTGAAAGGATGAACCCTAAATCTGTGATAATTTAAAACAAAGTTATCGACTTTTCACATTTTTCATTATGTAAAATACATTTCTTAAGATACATATTTTGCATACTGTAAAATTGATTTCTTTTTTGGATATTTAGTGTTATACTTGTTTGAGATGAAAATCGTATACATTTACCATGGAAAATAATTTTGATAGATTATTTTAGCAAATAATATTTATGACATCGATCTGCGCAGGAAAATATAGAAGAAAGTTTTAGGATGGCCTCAGTATAATAATTTTTAAAAAGGTTAAGTTTTGAACAGTATGAAAAATCTTTATTAGAAACGGGTGTTATTGAATAAATTGCTTGATCGACAGAAAGTTTCGCCGCGTGTAAATGCCATCTGCTCTGTTATTCCACAGAAAGTTGGTATTTCTTGTCGTGGCTTGTGGGATCCAAAGTCCAAAGCTTCTGACTACTGCTTGCTTACTCATCATATTTTGTATTTACATTCAGATTTGAATTTATCTTTCGGATACGCTCCAACGCCTTGAAGATACTGAAAAGTTCGTTCACTTACTTTTCCTTTTTATAAAATTTTCATACGTGTGCATTGAAATCTTACAAAATTTAGTTTATTAAAATTTATCAAAAAAAAAAAAAAAAACATATAATATTTTAAAATTAAATTTGAAAATTTTAAATTTTTTACATCTTTCACGCTAACTCCTAAATTTATTTCGTTCGATATTTTATTATTACAGTTCAACGTTGTAGTCTAAACTAGCAAACCCATGCGAATTTTTCGCACTTTTCTTTTCTTATTTACTTTTAAAATTTGAAACTCATAAATATTATACCGAATTCCCCATCTAATTAAAATTTTAATTTACCAGAAGCCAAATTATTATTAGTACCAAATTAATATTGTGCAATAGTGAGACCAAGATCATTCAAAGAAAGGTTTCAAAATAAAATTCATGGTTGAAGGCCCAGTTTCATACTTTCGCAGGCAGTACAGTTATAGTATAGGATTTCCATGATGCCTTTGAAATTTTTGTCACGATTTTTGTGATGACTTTTTATTTATTTTGGTATAATATTTTGTTTAAAAAAAAATAATAATTCTTATTTTGATTATATTTTTATGTTTATGATTTTTAGTCAGTTTATGACAATTATTCATATTCTGTGTAATCTTTAAAGTATTTCTATGTTTAAAATGACGCTTATAAAGATTGAAGAAGCAATTTTTAAAAATACAGTTTTCCATAAAATAATGTAAGCAGACAAATTTCGTAATTTTTTCTTATTAGTTCATTGAGCTGAGTCCGCATGCTTAAATATTGTTCATTTTTAAATATTATTTAATTCAAGGGCTTTATGGACGTCTAGTGCTCCTCTACCTGAAAACAGAGTAAAAGATTCTGCCGTATTTCAAGTTACAGGCATGGATATGGCTGGTCCTTTGTATCTTAAGAATGATAAGAAGAGTTGGATTTTGATTTTCACATGTGCTATATATAGAGCTGTTCATCTAGAGCTAGTGACCTCTGCTTCAACAGATGCATTTCTGATGGGTTTGAGAGGGTTTGTGGCTCGCAGAGAAAGATGCTCTGTTATCTACTGTGATAACGGAACAAATTTTGTTGGCGCAGCTAATTTATTGAGAAGCTTAGATTGGCAACGAATACAAAAATATGGGTCTGTCAACTCCATAGACTGGAAGTTTAACCCGCCAACGGCGGCGTGGTGGGGTGGCTTCTGGGAGAGGCTGATTAGGGTAATAAAAGACCTTCTTAAAAGAGTCTTAGGACGCGCCTGTCTTACGTACGAAGAAATGACAACTCTTTTAGCTGATGTTGAAAGTGTAGTGAATTCAAGGCCTCTAACATATCTTTCGGAAGATGCGACTGTAAGGCCTATCTTCCCATCTATGTTTCTTCAAGATGTTCACGAAATTCAGCTTCCAGATGTTGATGCAGTTGAACAAGATTCTTTAGCAAAGAGGCTCAGATACAGGCAGTCCCTACTCAGAGCTTTGAGAGTTCGATTCAGATCCGAATATTTGGGTGCTCTCATACAGCGAGCAAACAGAAAACAGCCAGAAAAGGGTATCGCTGTCGGAGATATTGTATTAATTGGATCTGACAACAAGAAACGAATCCACTGGCCGTATCACAGAGCTTATTCCTGGAAAAGATAAGAAAGTTCGACTTGTAAAGGTTCAAACTTCGCAACATGAACTTTTACGACCTATTCAAAGATTATATCCTTTAGAAGTAACATCATCAAATGATAGTTCAAAACTGAAAGAAGCATACCATTCAAAGGAAACCTCTGCTCAAACTGTTAAACCCGTTGTAACTTCAGAAGAGGAACCAGTCAGATATAGCAAAGCGGGAAGGAAAATTAAAGTCCCTGAAAGACTAATGTATTGAGAACTATACCTGCAACATTTGATTTTGATTATAACCTATAATCAAAAGGTGGGAGGATGTTATAACTGAGCCATTTTCAATTTCAGTGTATAAATTTGTTTATTATTTATCCTCTATTTTTTGTAAATTCACGTGCTGAACAATATGTCAAAGAAAAAAAGAGTTAAATGAATTTAATGCTTTTAATTTTTATGTAAAATATCAGCGCGTGCTATCTTCAAAATTTGTTAAAATGTAAAGATTATGTGATGCGTGTGGCATCGATGGTTTTTTTTTTTTTTTATTCAAGAAATAGAACAGAATAAAGTTAGCAACGATGTTAGTTGCATTTTTTTCATATAGTTTTAAATTTAATTTTAGTGAACTACTTTTTACCGTAATTTTAAAGTGTAAATAAGTAGTATTGGCGTCCGCTTTTATACAGTTTAGTAAGAGAAAAGCTAGGAATTTGCGGTGCTTATTCCGTTGCTTTACAGGAACAAACCTGCTTTCCCATTTTCTTCTTTTATACATAACTTTTAAACAAATAAACACATGGGCATGAAATTCTATGTCATGTTGTTATCATATCATTAATCGAATTTTACATAACTTTAGAATAAGTAATAATTTTAAACTAATAATTATTAATTTTTCTCAAAAGTAAGCTTTGGAAAAAATTAAAAATTTCAACAATTTTAGCAAAGAAAACTTAATGAAAAATTGTGTTAATGATGCATTATAAACAAGTGAAGACGCACATTTCCTCAAATGTTAAACAAAATCCTGGTTTTACTTTCTGTGTCCACTTTTCTTTTACTTTAATAACGGAATTTTTGAAAAAAAAAATAAATAATAATAATAATTACTAATTTGTATAAACTGTGATCATCACCAGAATAATTAAAACGTCGATAAATAATTTAATAATGAACGCCTTCTCCGACTTTCATATTTCTATGTAAAATTTAAAAAAAATTATTCACACGCGATAAAATGAAGAAAAAAGAAGAAACAAAAAAGTGACTACATGAAGAAATATACGGTTTTAATCTAACGCATGGATGCGCGTACATCTTTAAGGGCCCTCTTCACTCACCGCCGCCGGAAGCCGAAACTAATGCTATTCTATGGGAAATTTTTCTTTACAAATAACTTATTAACTAATACATATTTTTGAATTCTGTTTTCACATTCTGAAAGTTCCCGGCTGTAAAATTGACGCACCTTTTCTAAAAAATTATTTTTTTATTTTTTTATATTTTATTTTGAAGCTGCAAAATACGAATTTTCAATATGTGAATTTTTTTCATTTTGCAATTTCGAAATAAAATATTAAAAATTAAAAAAAATACATTTTTAAAAAAGGTCCGTCAATTTAACAGTTGGGAATTTTCTGAATGTGAAAACAGAATTTAAAAATATGTATTAGTTAATAAGTTATTTGTAAAGAAAAATTTCCCATAGAATAGCATTAGTTTCGGCTTCCGGCGGCGGTGAGTGAAGAGGGCCCTTAACCTATCTGTAATGCATCTTCATGACCATTTTTCATTAAGTTTTCTTTTCTAAAATTGCTGAAATTTTTCATTTTTTCAATGTTTACTTCTGAGAAAAATTTACTGATATTTAGTTTAAAAATTATTACTTATGCTGAAGTTATATAAAATTCGATTTATGGTATTTAAAAAAACATACTATCCAAATTTTATACTTCTGTGTTTTTTTGTTTAAGAATTATGTGGAAAAAAAAAAAAAAAAAAAAAAAAAAAAAAAAACGAGAAAAAAATTTATTGTTTAAAAATTTGTGCACTTGTGTACTTCTTTTAACTAATTTTTATTTTTTGTTTTCCATTGATTATATTATGTGCATTATTATAGTTTAAAAAAATAGAATATGTAACATACCTGGGCATTAATTTGAGATTTCATTGATAATTTAAAATTTAATAAAATACTTTTGTGTTTGAATGCTAAAAGTTTGCAGTAAGTTTCAAAATTTAGACATAAATATTTTTAAATTTTTTTGCTTAAGGGCCCTCTTCACTCACCGCCGCTGGAAGCCGAAGCTAATGTTATTCAATGGGAAATTTTTCTTTACAAATAACTTATTAACTAATAAATATTTTTAAATTCTGTTTTCACATTATGAAAATTCCCAGCTGTTAAATTGCTGGACCTTTTTTAAAAATATATTTTTTTAATTTTTTATATTTTACTTCGAAGCTGCAAAATACGGATTTTCAATATGTGAATTTTTTTCATTTTGCAATTTCAAAATAAAATATTAAAAATTAAAAAAATACTTTTTCAATAAAGGTCCGCCCATTTAACAGTTGGGAATTTTCTGAATGTGAAAACAGAATTTAAAATTATGTATTAGTTAATAAGTTATTTGTAAAGAAAATTTCCCCATAGAATAACATTGGCTAGGGCTACCGGCGACGGTAAGTGAAGAGGGCCGTTTACTTATTAAAATTAATAACCAAATATGGTTATATTCTATTGTTAAATTACAATGATGCAAAATCTAGGGGAGAATAATAATTAGTTAGCAGGGGGAATATTATCTTAAAAATTTTCAAAATATTCCAGAACTTGAATTTATTTATTTATTTGTTTTTGAATTCAAATATTTATCTAGAATATTCAAAATACTTGATCTTTTGTTATACCATATTTTAATGCATGTATGTAAAAATTTATAATACTAAGACAATTATTTACGAAAAAAATAAAAATAAATGACAAAATAAAAACTACACAAAAATAAAAAAGAAAAGAAAAGTTAAATAAGGAAAGGGGAAAGAAAAAAGAAAGAAAAAAATAAGTAAATAAAATAACAAGTGCAAAACTTTGAACAGACACTATAAAATTCAAGAACTCGAAGCAATTGTTCCGGCTCGAGAAAAGACACAACCCTTCATCAATCGAACAAAGTAGGCACGAGTGCTGCAAAAAATCTGCAACGTAGCTCTTGTACTTGCAGCACTCGTGCCTATTATGTTCGTCTGACGAAGGGTCGTGTCTTCTTTCGACCCGAAACAATTTTTGCGAGTTCTTCCATTTTATTATTTATGAAATACATTTTTTGCACGTTCAAAGAACGTTCAAAAATTGTTTACATAACGTTGTGAGAAGGTGTGTATAGAACGTTTTCAGAACGTTTCTACACCATTTTAGAACGTTTACAGTACTTTTTCTAGAACGTTCTGAAAATGTGTATAACGTTTTGAAAACGCTCTAAAAACGTTTAGAACGTTCTGAGACCGTATACATAGAACGTTCTCTGGACGCTTCTATAACACCGATGGTGATAGCTACACGTTCATTGAACGTTCCCTGAACCGTACTATTGTACGTCTTCAAGATGGACAGATAGACGTCTATAACACGTTCAAAGGGAACGTTCTTAGAACGTGTTTGCAGAACAATTTTTGAACGTTCAGAGAACGTTTCGGTGCTGCTTGGGTATATATAGAGGGTGATTCAAAAAAACGTGGACAAAATGACATGGTAGATCAGTCATGCAACAAGGATCAAAAATCGCATAGGAACAGAGGGTCGCAACGGTGATCAGGCACCGTTACAGGGCGTCTAAAATAATACATATCACAAAGAGAAGAAAAAAAACCATTACAGATAATTTTATTAATAATTACTCACATGCAACTTATGCAAGCCAAATGTTCAGCCTACAGGAGATGCTCAAATTTTCTGGCAGATGCATCGAGACACGCCTCGCATCTACGTTGCACAGAACGCCGCACCTTCTCAAAGATACCAGGTGTATCTCGAACACATCCTGCTGCCACAACGATTCTTCCTACCAAATCTTCAGGCATTACAACAAGTGTTTCATACACAAGTCCTTTTGAAAATCACCATAAGAAAAAATCCAAGGGAGATAGATCTGGTGACCGTGGTGGCCATGCGATTGGTCCACCGCAATCAATCCAGCCGCCAGGAAAAGTAGCCTGCAGATGTGCTCTGACATCTGTACTGAATGTGCAGGAGCTTCATCGTGTTGAAATCGAATGCGTTGAAGAATAGGCATCGGAACATCATACAGCATTTCTGGTAGAACCTCTTGCAAGAATGTTAGATAAATGGGACCGTTAAGTCTTTTTAGGAGAATGTACGGACGAAGTAAACAGTTTCCTACAATGCCAGCCCACACGTTAACGGAAAATTTTCGTTGTGCTCCATGCGGACATGAAGCACCGGGTTTTCATCCGCCCACGTATGCAGGTTGTGAAAGTTCATCACACATTCTAATGAGAACGCAGCCTCATCCGGAAAGAGAACACTTGCTGCGAAGTTTCGGTCTGCAGCACTTTCTTGCAAAAACCAAAACGCAAAATCCATACGATTGTTGTAGTCTCCCGGTTCCAGTGCCTGGACGAAAATTATACCTCTGGGGGTCACCGAAGCGGGAGAGCCATCCCTTCCGTGGAGGATCAAAATTGCGATGGCATGCCTCCGGACCATCTCTAGGGGTGAGTCCCAGACCGTCCCATACCGTGCCCATCTGCGCAGCACTAGTGCAACGTAAAACCCAACCAACCAGTGCCTGGACGCGTTGTAAATGTTAAAGATGTAGTCCTTCGTCATGTACAACGCGCCAGACAGTAGCTTGGGGGATATGGGTCTTTTGAAGGATTACACTGGAGTTCTTGGACAACTCTTTCTTCAACATCAACTGTCGGAGTTATTCGTTGGCGACCAGCATCCGGCTTATGCACGTTGAACGAGCCGGTTTCACACAATCGTCGATGCAGACTGGTAAAGAATGAGCTGCTAGGCACCTTTATACCAGGATATTTCTCTTTCTCACGATACATTCGCAAGGCTGCTCGTCCATTGCAGTTGGTCATACCGTAAATTAAAGGCATGTCAGCCATTTTGCAGGTGCATATAACTAGCCATGTTACGCCCAACGCATCCAGAACTCGAATGAAGACAATCTCCGTTTGCTCAGTTCGTGTTTGTATTGCAACGCCTTCTCGTGGCTCTAGCGCCTGTTCCTATGCAATTTTTGATCCTTGTTGTATGACTGATCTGCCATATCATTTTGTCCACGTTTTTTTGAATCACCCTGTATATACGAAAAGTGTGGATGTACGCTTCAATAATTTTGTTGCTGACTGTATATTAGTCTCCCCTAATCACCTTTAAATTTTGTCCAAACATTTTCCGACAGCGCTGTATCTATATATATATATATATACACACACATCCGTGTTTATAAAATCCGCTGGAAGACGAATGAAATGGAGAATAGCGCTAAGAAAGATTTGCTAAAAGGAATTTTCAAAATGTTTGTTGAAAAAACACACTGTGCCAAATACAACATTATGCCTAAAACCATAATGACAAATGAAAGCTGTAAAAAATGTACCGAGGAACAAGTGTTCAAACAGTAATAAATAATAAAGTATAAACTGTAAATAAACACCGTAATATGAAAAAAAAAATCTCAACAATTATTTCAGGTTGAAATTATACCACGGCCTTTCATCATTCGAACAAAGAAGGCACGAGGGTAGAAAACAAAGCGTCTGCGTTACGAATTTGTTGGCTGCACTCGTATCCTACCTTAACTAAATATGTTTTACTCCTAAATCTCACTTATTCTAAAAAGCGTAATTACACTAGCCGCTGCATTTACGGCAGCGGCCGTAAGTGTAGCGGCTCTTATAGAATTAAGATAGTTTCGTAACTTACGTTACGAAACCAATGTAGCACCAATGTAGTCCAATGTAGCACTGGGAGGGTTAAACTAAAATATTAAGGGAAATTAGATCACTAAATGTGTGGTTGCACCTTTTTTTTCACTCCTTCCTATTTGTTTCACCTAGCAAAGGATCGTTGTATTATTTCTGCCCTAAACAATTATTGCGAGATTTTTTTTTTTTTTTTTTTTTTTTTTTTAATTTATGGTGTTTATACAAAGTTTTTTTTTTTTTTTTTTTTTGTTTGTTTGTTTATAAGCATTTATAAATGTTTATAATCCGAGGAAAGAAAAAAAAAAAAAAAAAAAAAAAAACATACCGCTTTCATATAGAAAGAATAAGAAGCCATTTTCTAAATCCCTAAACTAGAAATATAGATTTCCGAGTTATGTATATAAGGTAAACAAATAACAACGAAAGACGAAATGATCCTAGTCTACACTTTTCCAGATTGTAAAACGATATTACGAATATTATGAATATCATTAATCCTTTGTTTTGCAAGAAATTCTCGTTGATTTGCTAGAATTGGGTTGTAAAACAAAATTATAGTTACTATAAAACTCGCCTCTGGTGTTCGCACTTATTTACAAAGATTTTTAAATGAGACTGACCCCACCATAATATAGGAAACGGTTTAGAATTCTAGTAGGGGTTTTTAGAACTCGCTAGCGAAAGGAACTAGAATTTATAAGAATGACACGGAACTAATTTTACTAGAGCCATAATTTAGATTCTAGATGCCAGTCACATAAATTTTTCTCAGTGTAAGTAATGTTAATTGTTTGCTGAAAATAAATGGTAACTTTTGTTTTTTTGTTTATTGATAACACATATACATCAGATTTGTATGCTTGACTTGTAGTCCGCTTGCAAATCTTTGTCAGATAAAGACAAATAGCATATGACAGCATTACAGAGACGAAAAATTGGAAGAACACCCAGGGCCACCGCGGGAATCGAACCCGCTATCCTATGCTCGAAGGCGATTAGCAGTATGGTGACATAACCACTCGGTCACGGAGGGCCCAAATGGTAAATTTAAATTTTTAGCGAACATACAAAAATAAACAAAACTAACTGTAGTGCAAATTTAATTTCTAAAAAGCGTAGTTATTTGGGAAAAAATATTTATAATTATTTGCAGTAAAAATGTTACTTTAGACAGATATTCACATTTGAAAAAAAAAAAAAAAAAAAAAAGCTATTTTACGGAATTTAAGAAACCGAATTCCGTATATAGAATTTAGAATTAATTGTCAGAAAACTAAGGATGTCGTGGTGGTGTGGTGATTAAGGCCGAATGAATATGATCTGTCTGATACGACAGTCTCAGTTTTAGGTAAAATACCTTCCATGAGGGTCTTTCTTAGGCATAATAGCCTCTGTTCATGGAAGTTCCGAAGGAAACCACAGAAATCTCTAAATAGTTTGGCCGAGGATCCTGACCTAGGTTCAAACCTGAAACATAGCGTTTATCAGCTTTGATCTCAGACACTGGTGGTACGAAGACCAATGATCCGGCATAATTGTAGTATGTCACATATAAATAATGGAAAAATTAAAAGGATATTTTAATTTGAAAGAGCTTTTTTTTTTTTTTTTTTTTTTTTTTTTTTTTAAACTGTGTTCCTGTTCATTTAGATAATTATAATAATTCGAGCAGTATTAATGAATTACATTATTTTAAAATATTATAAGTCTTATTTTCAAGAATCTTCAAATTCATTTGTTGTAAAGTAACTTTAGAAACTTAAAAAATATCTAAAACATGCATCTTAAACATTTTAACAAATTTCAGAGTTTCAACAAAACAACTTTAAACATAAACTTTCCTCATTAAAATGCAAAGAATTTTGTGACAATTGTTATAAGAGATTTCCAAGCATTTTTAAGCTTGATGTAAGTTTTTGTTTAAAGCTAAAAATATAAATCTTGACATGCAGCAGACTTAGTCGCATTTAATTGTATTTAAATAAATGATATACTTTAACAAAGTGACATATTTTTAAAAAATCTAGAGCATAAATAAAATTAACTTCGAAATCCATTAAAGTTAAACTATTTTAATATTAAAAAGCATGTTCAAATCACAAAATTACATAGAGATTTCTTCCACATGATTTTTTTTTTTTTTTTAGATTTTAGCATGGTGATGAATACACAGATAAACTTTTTTTTATGTTTCCAGGTTGTGCTAAAAGAAGCATTCTATGGTATGTTGAGTTTAAATATATTCCCAGAACTGTCAAAAATATTATTTGCTTTCATTGTTTTATTATCTACAGGGTGGCAATAAACTACTTTCCTTGTTTGGAGACAAGTGCCGGTAAGATGAATGAACAACAACAACAACTACTACAACAACAACAACAACAAAAAACTACTTCATTTACAGTTTGTGAAAGGCACAGAGAGAGGATTTCTTAAAAAAGAAAAAATAATACCAAAAGTCGCCGACTGGGGTTATTTCTGCGAGCTTAAATATCCAAAAAAAATCTTATTATCGTTTATTCACCAACAATTTCTACACTATTGAGAATACCAGAGATCTTCCGATAGAAGTCAATGAATCCAAAAATAAAAAATTCTGAACTACTTTGCACAAAAGGTGGTTGAAAGTCCTTTTCTGTCAAAAGATAAAATTAATAAGCAGAAAAACCCGAAACATAACAAAAGAGCGTCTTATAAACACATTTAAAGGTGTTTGCAATTTATGGGCCACCTTTGGAACACTATGCGCCGAAGGTGGTCCACAACCTACAATTTTGAAATAATATTATAAAAATATTTAAATTACATTTTACAAAGAAAATTATACTTGATATGTGAAACAGATAAGTGTAGCATTTTACGAAAAGAAATCTAGCCACATAAACCCAATCAAAAAATTATAAAAAAATCTCAAAGCTTAACTATGGCCACATTTGTGTCACCTACCTTAATACAAAACGCTTACTTTTTCAGAAAAGGAAAGAAAAGATATATACTATATATATAAATATATAAGATAAAAATTTTTTTTTTATATACCATGTTTTAAATTTTCTGATGAATCGTGGAGCTCTTATCAATGTGAATAAAATTTTTAAAGTGATAATGACGTGTATTTTTGTGAGATGCATAATTTAACTTTTTATAATTTTTTAAAGTTCACGTTTAATTAAATATATTTATTTTTATGTCGAAAGAAAATGAACTCGTATTTTTTTTTTTTTTTTGGCAACAATTAAATTATAGCTAATATTTTAATGGCTATTTTAACACTGTTAGGATGCTATTATTTTCATATTTTAATTAATTATAAGAAAACTAATCAAAAATTCGAAAATCGAACTTCGAAGTATTGTGTTGTCACCGGGCTCTGAGCTACTGTGAAAGTTTCAAATGTCTAACTAGTAGGGAAGTTAGTCAAAATTCGATTGCAAGATTTGCACCGGACAAACAAAACAAACATACAAACAAACAAACAAGAATAGAAGTTAATAAAAACATGGTAATAAAAAAGGAAACGGATAAATAAACAAATAAACAAACTTTATCCTCAGTTTCTTAGACTTATTATGTCATATGGAAACGTGCGCCGATATTATTACGTAAATTAAATACAAACAATATTTACATTAAATAATTTTTAAACATAAAAAATTTATTATTACGTATTTCAATCAAACGAAATTGTCTTTTGTTTCATTCTGTGCAACTATATGTTTCACGAAAGCAGAGATGCATTAAATATCACGGAATGAATCTCCTTATCTAAGATTACCAACGTTATACTGCATGGCTCAAAAGAGTTCACGAAACATTTTGAATATGTATAAATTTAAATATACTAAAAATGGAAATACGGATGTTAGTTGAAAACCGTGAAATTTTAACACGCACTTTCATTTTAATAAATGGTTTTTGAATTTATATGTGTTATCAAATTTCATATTAATAATATAGTTTTTAGATGCATCAATTTTATGAAGTGTGAGAAATCTGTGTGAAATAATCGTAAAAGAAAAAAAAAATGAAGAAATAATTGAACAATTGTTTCGTGTTTAAGTAATGAATTACAATTTTTCTTTAGTCGAATATATATGTATATATATATATATATATTGATGCCGTATAACAAAATAAAGGAAGAAAAATATTAAATGGGTCACAATATTTTAATGGAAAAATGTTCGTTAATAAATTCTATTGAAGTAAAAAAAAAAAAAAAAAAAAAGTAGAAGTAAAAAAAAATAAGTTGAAGATGTAAAAAGTAGAAACAGTAATATATATCATAAAAGAAAAACTAAAACGAACCCTGGGGTTAAAAAACACAAGAAAACAGAAAGTAAGAAATTAAACATTTAAATAGTAAACAAAACAAAAGAAATATTTATTCCTTCCTTTTATCATTTTATAGTCTTGTTTTTAGTTTTCTAAAATCATTATTATTTCATTTTTTTACTTGGATTTCCATGAAGATTTTCCATGTTGGAAAACTGTAAAAATATTGCTAATGATCTTGCGTCAGCATCTTCGAGTTCCGATACCTATGAAACGTTTATGTAAATTTTTCGTTTTCTTATGGCTAGGGGCAAGTGTGATAATAGATAATAGTGGTTTGGGGTAATAGTGACTTTAAATCCTATCTGTTACCTGAATGAATAGATTCACATTTCTTCCACATACTATGTAATTTCAGATGATTTTCTACGAATTCTGTCATATAATGTTACGTTTCAGCAATAATTGGGCATGGAAACATAACGTTACTTTTAGCAATAAAATAAATAAATAAAAATGATAAACAGGTGTGTCACTTACACGAAATTCTCTTGCCCTGCACTTCAATTTTATAAAGATAGATTGCAGATTAAGTCGTAAGATCAATAAGGTAAGGCAATAAAGTTCAATCTTTCTGAAGAATAATTTAAAATAGGTTTAGGAATAGTTATGACGAATTATGCTGCAGTGATGCCAGATGGTTGAAAATTATTTCCCCAAACAGGTCTTTAAATTTTCCTCAAATCAGGGTTTTTTTTTTCGAAAAAATCCCCGCCTTGATTTCTACTAAAAAGGGAAAATAATTTTTTTTTTTCAAAAAATAAAATAAAATAAAATAAATAAAATAAATAAATAAATAAATAAATAAAAAAAAATAAATAAATAAAATAAATAATGATAATAAAAAATAATAATAAATAAAATATCAAGCAGATTTTTCTATGATTTAAGCTCAGATTTTTCACTAAATGAAGGCAATTTTTGAAAAAAAATCCCCAAATAACAATAAAGCTATTGAAAGTCTCTAGTCGTAGGGATAAATCTTTACATTGCCAACACTGACAGAAAGTTGAAGAATTCCCCATATTTGTCCCCAAAAATTTTAGAATTCCCCAAAAAAGTCCCCACAAACATTTGGTCCCCAAAAATGTCCCCAGAATCCTTAAAAATCCCCAAAATGTGGACAAAATCCCTAATCTGGCATCACTGTTATGCTGTATGAGAAGAGCTACTATCCCTCTTCAACCCCCTGTTCATATATAGTGCCTACATTTATTTATTTATTATTTATTAAATTGTAAGATGTTATTAATTTGCCTTTAAACTTGCCAATCTTAATCAAGTTTTTCAAGTGAAAAGCTATCACGAACTTCAAAATACCAAATTTAAATTTCCTGCGATTATTTGTTTATAAGTTATGAAGATAACAGGTATACATACAGACCAACCGTTAAAAATTGGATTTTCGTATTCACGGAGCTTTGAAACCTGATATTATACAAAAAACCGGAGTTGCGAATAGAACTTCGAAGATGGCTTTGTTTACAGTATGTGTATGAAAAATTAATTTTCTTTCCTGAGCACTGGTCGTAGGCATAGTAAAATGTAGCAAAGCACTTTCATCAATTACATTTAATATAGAAGAACGTTTAGCTTATGAGTAGCCTTGTTTATAAACTATCTGTACATTACACTGTCTATTTCAATGCAATTTTATATGATAAACACTTAACACAAAATGAAATACACTTCTTTCAATTTCGAAGTATATCCTCAATATATCCAAATACTTTCGGTAGCCCTGTAAACGAATGATGAATGATTTCCTTACCAGAATCTACACAAAACATGTTTTTATGCTCAGAAAAAAAAAAAAAAAAAAAAAAAAAAAAAAGCTAATTTCATTTGGTTTAGTGCCGTCTATAGATGTTAAACTCTTCTTATCTGCAATTTAGCTCATACGCGTAATGTATTTGAATTCTTTTGGATGTCCCTGCACACAAACCATTTGCTGGATCTCAACGAAAATTTTAGTGTAGCATCCCTGTATGATACATATTTAGAACATAGAGTTTTAACTTCCTTTTGCTATTTGTTCTTGAAATAGTGTATGCTGATAACAGACACACAGACACGCACGCGCACGGACGCAAAGACTAATCGCTAAAAACATGTTTTTCGGGTTCAGGGGACTTTAAAACGTGTAGATATAACAAAAACTCAGTTTTGAAAATTTCACTCCAAAACAATACTTTCTTTACCATGGGTAAGAGAAGTATGGCTAAGAGTAAGTAAAAATATCGTTTGGTATTGGTGAGGCACATGTTCAAACTCCTGAAAATCTTGTGAAAGCTAAATTTCCTCAGGTATTGGTGCTATTGGTAAATTTACACAGCATCTTCGGTGTGAGTGATAACTTTTATGAACACTCTGTAAAAAGTTATGCCGTTGAATTTTGCATACTCTGGTAATTGTGACGGTGTGTTACGGGTAATAATGATTTTGGATAGTTACCTTGTCTCCTTCAAAGATATAAAAAATAGTTACCTATTATTTCTAGTGTACGGTTGAATTCACATTTATGGATGTAGGATATGCAATTGCCTTTATTGAGACCGTGCATCACAAAGTGAACATCAATATTATAACACTTAAAATTCTATATCTGAATAAGCACAGCTCCTCATTTGAGTCAGAAATTGTGTAGAAGATGATTCTTCTGCTGGGTACAGTGTACTTTGTGACAATCAATTTGATATTAAATTTGAGGATGAACCGCATGTATTTACCCAAGAAGATTTTCCAGCAGAAATACAAATATTTTCGTAAGACAAAACATCGATAAATTGCCAATCGAAAATTAGTGAGACTTTATTATTAAATTTTTGAAAAATAATTTGATTTTAAGAAATTATTATCCCAAAAAAGAAGAGACATCAACTGTTTGTGAAAGAGACTTAGAACTAGTCTTAAAAATAATAGAATTATTTCTCACCTCAAAGTGCCAAAGTTCTTGTTCTTCTGCATTTCTCGATGGACATAACACAAAATAGGCCTAAACTGTTTACACAAGCGATATTGTATTATGCTACAAAACTATTAATACCTCCTCTACTTTTTCTATTGTGTTGATTTTATATTTTTGTTAAATGCAGCCAATAATTTCCCCCCCCCCTTTTTTTTTTTTTTTTTTTCTTTTTTTTGTTGATAGCTTGTTAACATGTAAAGCTATATTACTGTAAAAATATCTGTTATTCTATTAAATTGATGGAAGAATTCAGTTTGGTTACATTTTTCTATATTAAATATATTATGCATGTTTCTACATTTATTATATTAACTGTTTTGTTCCATCCAGTTCATTTTCAGTCATTTGTGGGAAAATACAGGTGTGCTCAACTTTTTTTCCTCTGCTACTTTCGTAGATAAAAAATGAAATAAATACATGAATGTTTGCAAAGATCAATAGTTTTACCGGTAAATCTAGCAAATCTGCATATGAGGGACTAAGTATTATTCAAATTCATCTGATGTCACTAATGTTCCGTGACAAACTATTATTAACTATTATCCCAATCTCAGAGGAATTAGTAACAGCAGAATTTATTTTGAATCCTTTTTCCCAGCTGAATGGATACATTCCGGTAAACAAACAAACAAACAAACAAACAAAAAAAACAAAAAAAAAACAAAAAAAAAAAAAAAAAAAAACTGGGTCGGAAAAATATGAATTAGCCTCTTTAGAGCAAGTTAAAGTAGAAATATAATTTTATCCTGCTACCATTAACAAACTAGCACCTACTTACATTCTTTAACTTTTAATTTCTGTTAACCATATATGACAGAAAAAGCACTGTTTTAAACAAGCAGTACTCTCCGCCCTTTTTTCAGTCCACTCTCATGAATGAAAAATTTTCAAGTTTATTGCTACCACTGTGTTTACAAAATAATCTCAACCTGTATAATCATGGCACTGCACTATCAATTTACCAGAAGTATTTCTACATGAAATTAGTGGTGGAAAAAAAGGCGGAAATTTCTTATCTCTGAGAGTGTCCTAAAAAAAAAGCGGAGAGCATGACCTCTGTTTTAAATCAAATTTTTGAATTTGAGGTTTTCATATATATTTAAAAGAGTTGAGGCTTCCTGAATCAAAAATCAAGTATTTAGTTATTGGTCAGTGTGTGTGTCTGTATGCCTGACTGCCTTCGTGCTGTTATCAGCACAAATAAAGATATGAAAAAGCTTAACTTTACTATATTTAGTCTGTATCACATGAAGATGTACTTGATTTTTTTTTCTTCTTGAAATCGAACAAATCATTCATTTAGAAGGAGATCCAAGAGATAATACATTGCGTCTATGGTCATAAGTAACTCTAGATTGTTTTGAGTTGAAATAATAAAGTTTGAATCTTCATTGCAAGAAAAATTACATACAAGTGTCATGAATCAACCCGTTAAAAAAAAATCAAGGGAAAAAAATGGAATAAAAAACCTATATATTTATCAGTGGAAAAAAATAAATCATTTTATTTAATAAAAATCTCCAAAAATAATTAATAATAATGCTATGTAAAAACTAAACTATTTCAAATTGTTTTCTCTTGTGCAACTTTTTATTAAAATACTGTCCTAAACATAAGTTGATTTTAGTAGAGATTTATATTTATTCTATAACATTTGACGTCAAGAGAAATTTACACAAACTAGTTCTGAAATACAATTTTTTTTATTAAAAACACACAATTAACTGTGGAATAAAATCATATGATTAATCATATGATTATAAAATCATAATCATATGATTTTATTCCACAGTTAATTGTGTGTTTTCAATAAAAAAAATTGTATTTCTCTCCCATTGTTTAATGGTGTTTTCCTTTACCTGCGGCTTATTTTCTGTTGAGCTACCTAAATGATAGACCAGAGATGTTTCAGCCTATAAGGTTGTCTGAGTGAGTAATGCAGACCGGGATGTCGGCCTGGATAGCTCAGTGGTAGAGCATTGACCTTGTAAGTCAAAGATCCGGGGTTCGATTCCCGGTCCAAGCATTATTTTCACTCAGTCGGAAAAATAAAATTTCAATAGTTCTGAAATGTTAGACTTTTCTAATATTGAAAGAGAACACTGTTAAAAAAACACATAAGTTTACGTGCTTTTGCCCGTTTAATTTTTACAGTCACGACTGTTTTTTTACGTGCAAAACGAGCACACCCGCATTTTCTGACATGAATTGATATTTTCCGTTATGCCACAAGGTTCTCAGCTGTCTCTTATCACTTTTTTAATGGTAAACTTTATTAATTGTTTTTGGTAATTATCTTCAAAGGAATAATACACAAAATGATTTGTATATAAAGTAGTATTCAAAAGGATAAATTACGGGAAAAACAATAATTAATGGGTATTTGGCCGGAAATTTTGCTGGTGAGTTTTGCGAAAGTTTTTTTAGCTGTAGTAAAACGAGCTTGTAGTCATCTACTTTATTTTCTGTAATGTTAAACGGTTACTAGTCATATATTATAAGGCTGTATTCTAAATAACTGAGGTAATTTTGTAACTAAGTGTATAATTAGCTTAATTGTTTATTAATATAATGTAATTAAAATATAAATGTTATTAATCTATGAGGTATATGAAATGCTGGAATTTAACTTTGTTAATGTAAATAAAGTTTATTTTTATCAGAGGAGCATCAATGTGTTATTTTTGTTTTAATTTAGCATGCTTAGTTATATCTTGATTTTAATTCTCCTCTAGTTTTTTTGAAAAGACCACAGAAAAGCAGGATATTAAAAAAAAAAAAAAAAAAAAAAAAAATATTTGGATAGTTAAAATCTTAAAATATTTAGAATTCAAAATTAAATTTTATCGGCAGTTACGAAATCACATTTACTAAAATTTGATTTGAAATAGCTAAATCAATATTTAAAAAGAACTTTATACAAACACTGTGAAGATGTTATTTTAGAAAAATTGTATTTTCTTACATATGCAGTTGTATTTTGAGGAAAAAAAAAAGCCATTTGGTTATAAATTTTCCTTATTAATGAAATGATTTACAGTTAACACTGCATACTAAAACCTTTGAGAAAATATAAGTATTAAATAATACGAATAGTAATTAATTGAAACTTAAGAGTAACATGCAAAAAGAAAAAAAAATCTCCAAAGCGTACAATAATTACCAAGATGATAAAATTAATTAAGAAATCATTCAAATTGGCATGTTCATCCGATCTCTAATAAATAAAATTTGCGGCTTCCTTTATTTTATTACTATATTTTCCGTAAATGTACATTTTGACTAATGTGAACTGGGAACTAAGATGTCCGTTTTAACATCTCGGAACAAATTCCCTTATCTTTGATTTGTTACTTCACTGTGTGCCTCATTTGTGTTGAAAAATATGAATGAAATCGCCGAAGATTTACAGCTATTTATAGTGGAGTAAGCGAAAACATTTTACCCATCAACTTGAATATTCATAAATCTAAGTATTCATAATTTATAAATTAGATATCTGACGAAAATTTATCAGATTCTTTCATTTAAAATCCCTTGTGAAAACGAGTTAGACGTTCATAAATATAGGTAACATTTAATGAGGAACTGTCAGTTTAAATTTAAAAAAATAAGCCATTTACCAATTTATCATTATCATTCATATTTAAAACAAAATAGATAAAATAGACATTTAATAGACTGTGTAAGTTTTTCTTTTTGGAATCAGATATAAATTATTTATTTTAAGTTGATGCCAAACGTAAAATATAAAAAATAGATAAAATACACATTGAATGGACTGTGTAAGTTTTTCTTTTTGGAATCAGATATAAATTGTTTATTTTAAGTTTATGCCAAACGTAATATACCAGGTGATCCAAAAGTCAGGACAAACTTTAAAAATGAATAATTCGAAAACGAATCAAGATACAAAGATACGGTTTTCACCAAACGGATGAAAAAGAAACCGGGTTTTGTGTGGCAGCGAAAAAAAAAATTAGTTCTGTTGGCGAACAATAGATGACGCTATAGTGTTTTATTCCACCAAAAGATGATTTACAAATGAAAAAAGTGTTGATAACTTACAAGTCAGCTTAATTACAGTTAATTAGTACTACTACAATAACTGCTCAATGTGCTGTCCATCATTCAAAAGTACAGCTGTGAGACGATTCACCACACCGTTCACAGGATTTAGTAGCATTTCTTGCATTATGGCAGACACATTTTGGCGGATGTCATCTTTCAGTGCTGCTAGTGATTCCGATTGGTCGCGGTGCACTTTTGACTTCAAGAATCTCCACAGCCAAGAGTCACAGGGTGTCAGATCGGGAGATCTTGGAGGCCATGCGTGATTAAAGTAGCGACTGAAAATGCGATATTTCGATGCATGTAAGCTTCTACAACCATTACCTGCCGTAGTTGCTCATTTTTATATCGTTTGTTGCTTTGATTAATCCTACATCAGTAATCCGGCAGCGCCATCTGTTGGTCGCCAACAGAACTATTTTTTTTTCTTTGCCACACAAAACCCGGCTTCTTTTCCATCCGTTTGGGGCAAACCGTATCTATGTATCTTGATTCGTTTTCGAATTATCCATTTTTAAAGTTTGTCCTGACTTTCGGATCACCCGGTATAAAAATAATTTTTATTTGGTTTATTTCGTTTGAACGAAATAGGCGTCCGTCCTATAAAATGATTCCTTTTTAAGTGAAGAATATTTTACACAAATTAGTTCTCGAATTTTCTTCCTATTTTTATGCTGAAAAGATAGAGTGCAGGGACATTAAAAAAAGAAGCCGTTGAAAATGGTTTTTTAACTGCAGAAAAAAACTTTTATTGAAGATTGTTGCGTGGATTAAGATAGATTGATTGCACTAGGGGCCCTAGGTCTGAGGCGGGTATCCACCGTGGGTGTCTTACTAAGGAGTCCTAGCCCGTATTTACGCATTTTTAGTGAAGAATATTTTCCACAAACTAGTTTGTCGTCTTTGATAGAGTGCAGAGATATTAAAAGTGAGCTCTTGAAAATAGTTTTTAACTGCAAGAAAAAAAAAAAAAAAACTTTTGGTAGAAAAATTTTTGTGAAGAATATTTTTCACAGTTCTTTGTGATAAATTGTTATTTAACTTACAATTTTTTTTTTTAATTAACAAAAATACAGAAATTCTTTGTTTAGAATATGGAAAGTAATGTATAATAACGTTTTAACTTTTACCAATAGAACTAATATTAGAATGGACGGAATTGAAATATTAGTTCTATGGGTAATTTCAAAATAAAATTTTTAAAAGTATGATTTGAAAATGCTAAATTTACAGAGAGCTGTTTTTAAAATATACCGTATGGAAGTTTCTTTATATAGTTTAGATTTACATAGATTCGAATTTTGCTAGTATTTAAAAAATTATTGTTTGCAAATTTTCCTAAATAATGACGGGATTTAAAGTTCATACTGTATAACGAATTCCTTTAGAAAATGTAAGTATTCAGCAATACTAGTTATTAATTATCCGAAAATCAAAAGTTATAAATCTTTAACAGAATTTAATATTCATCAAGAAAACAAAGAAAACTATTTAAGAAATCATTTGACAAGTTTATCTGAGCACTACTAAATGAAAGATGTCGTTTCCGTTATTTTATTACTACATTTTCTTTAAATGTATATTTTGACTAATGTGAACTGGGAACTAAGATGTCTGTTTTAACATCTCGGAACAAATTCCCTTATCTCTGATTAGTTATTTCACTGCATGCCTCATTTGCGTTGGAAAATATGAATGAAATCGCTAGAGATTTACAGCTCTTTAATGTGGAGTGAGCGAAAACATTTTACGTACCAACTTGAATATTCATAAATCTAAGTACTCTTAAATTATACATTAGATAGCTGACAAAAATTTAACATATTTTGTCATTTAAAATACTTTGTGTAAATTATTTTTAAGTTCACAAATATCGTTGACATTTGAAGAAGAATTCTCTTAGTTTAAACTTTAGAATTTAAGCCATTTACCAATTTATCATTATCACTCATTTTTAAATTTTGCTTTCTTCTGTATTAAGTTGAGAAAATTATTGTTTTTGAAAAAATTTTGACTTCCAGTGTTCCATGTATTTACACGCTTTGAGATGTCCTAAACATAGAATGATTATCTTAAGAAAATAGTCATCTGTCTGTCTTGATATGTGTGACAAAAAATTCTTGACAGCCTTAGGTGAAGAAGAAATGAAAAGAATTTTCGCTCAAATGGTGACGCTGTCGTCTGGATCTTTTTAACTTTAATATGCAGCACAGGACAAAATTTTGTATAAATGCACACAATTAGTTTTTTTTTTAAACCAATCATTGTAAAACTGAAAAATTTTGTTTGTAGTAATAAACAACCAGGATAAAATTTTTGTATATGAAGGGGCATCGCTTGCACCTGAAGGAAAATTAACCCCTTCCTTGAGGAAGTAAATTTCTAATAAGAGTAAAAAAAAAGGAATCGCCAATAAATTTAAAACGGATGATTGAACCATGCATGTGAGATAATTTGAAAGAAAGTTATCGATAAAATAATAATAATAATAACAATAAGCCGTCTTTGATTCCCCCCTCTTGTTTTTACAATGTAAAATGTAATGGTAATTGCATTCCCCACTAAAAATAAAAGTTTAAGGAAGAACTCCTCCTCCCCCCCCCCCCCCCCCTAAAGTTTTTCTCTAAAAATATATGCAGAATATCTGTAAAATATATTAAGTTATTTGGCCCATTCTTAATAAAGTTTACAACATTTCTTTATGTCTTCAAAATTTCTGAAGATATTTTATAGAAAAGATAAATCTTCAAAATATCTTAAATATTTGAAGAATGTCTTAAGAAAATATTATTTTCTCAAGAATATCTCCGGATTATTTTTAGTGGGGTTAGTCTACATTATTTGAATTTCCCTAAGAAATTTGAAAACATTTTTTTTTTCTTTTCTTTCTTTCTTTATAACTATAACTAGAATCTCACTGGAATATTGCAGTTACCTTTCCAATCCTTTATTGTCTAAAATATTTCGAGTACAGCATCTGACACGTATACCTAATTGCTATCGAACTGCACTATTTCTTTACTTGAAAAATGGAAGCATTAGCAATAAAGCTTGGTTAGTTCAATTGTACAGCCACACAGACGCATTAAGCCCCCTCCCCCCCCTCCCAAAAAAAAAAAAAAAAAAAAAAAAATCATAGTCGATTCTTGTTTTACTCACTTTTCCTTCTTTTTAAAATTAATCAGCTATTTAAGTCTAAAGTATTCTATATAATAATAGCAAAATGATATTTTAGGAAACGAAAATTTAATAATAAATTTTTAAAATTGACTTTTGTATATTTATTTAGATTTCAAATTACGTAAAATATTTATTCAGTAAAAATATTATTTCAGCACACAAGAATTTTTTCATATATATATATATATATATATATATTATTTTTTTATTTTTATTTTATATATTTATACATTTATATATTCTTTTATTTTTTATCGCGTATTAATCTGATTCAATATTATATCATGCTTCTGTAATATGCAAGAATATTCAACAATAAAATATATCCGGTTATGCATTATAATTTATTTTTCAATATTTAACGAATTAATGATGATATCTTTGAATAATATTCCAATGATTATATCATTAAATGTATTCGGAGATTCAGATCTATGTAAGACGATTTAACATCATAAGTACTTCTTGAATGAATAGAAAAGATTAATCGATGCCTTAAGGATTATATTTTAAATGAAATTAATCATTCTCAGTTTGTTTGATTTGTTTTCATAATTGCGTAATAAACTGCGTACTGGAAGCTAAGAATTATTGATTTCTGAAAACAGAAATTTTCGTGTAAACATCTGAATCTTTTAATTATATCTGAATACGACAGAGAAATAAAAATTTAAACTTTTAATGAATAATTAAACTATTTTAATGTTTAGAACACCTACACTAATGATATAAAGTAAAAAAAAAAAAAAAAAAAAAAAAAAAACGATTAAAGAATAAAGTATAAAGTATAAAAATATTATCGTGTAAATCTAGAAAAATATTTTATGAAAAATACAAATATGGATTTGATTGGGTGTCTATAGTTGGAATGCCCTCCGTGGGGGTCTTTCTAGTAGTCATAGCCCATATTTACTCGAGTTTCGAAGGAAACCACAGAAAACTCTGAACGGCTAGGTAGATGAGCGCGATCTGGGATCGAACCTGGTACTTTTCCATCTACCAGCTTTGAGCACAGAACCACTCGGTCATTGCTGAGGCCAATAAAAATATGGAATAAAGAAAACAAATCTTGCAGTAAGAAGCAAAAATGTTGAATCCATCGCAAAACCTTTATATTTTTTATAAAATTTTTCTCAGTGTAAACCATTTTTAAAAGTTATTCATTAATAAAATATTTTCCATGTTTAATACAGAACGTTTTCATTTCATAGAGGTGAAAAATTAAATGTCGAAAGAAAGTTCAACTTCGCTTTCTGCAAACGACATGTCAGAAAATGCACATTTTCAAAAATTTTATTTATTTATTTATTTATTTTATTAGAAATGAAAAGAACTGATAACTTTGCTGTAAATTATCACATATCTATGCTTCAACCTATCGTTTTAAAGATATTAAAGAACTCTTTTGAAAAATATTCACATTGAAAATGCACATTCTCATGACTCCCCACAAGTGCCAAGATTTGTGCGCACACTTGCAGCAGAAACTGGCCTTTACTTAATGAAATAATAAAAATAATAACAATAATAATAATAATAAACTGCAACCTAACAGTGAATACTGTTGCACGATATTTCCCAAAATCTTAATAGCTCCAACTGAATTAAAAAATCAAGAAATGTAAAGTTTTATTCAATTCCTTTAATTCGTTCGTAAGATACAGCGTCAACAAAATTTTGTTAAAATACCCACAGAGAGATACAAAGACAGATATTTTCTAAAGATGTTAGAATTGTGTTCAAGTCATCTCGAAATGTGTAAATCCATCAAAAACTGAGAGTTGAAAAATTTCCCGAGACCAGTATTCTTTACTTATGTAGAGAGAAAAAAATTAAAAATTAACAAGCATCATCATCATAATCCTCAGCATAACCATCAGTAACAAGCAGCAGGAAATTAAGGAATTTATGTTGAAGAGAATTTATAGAAGTTAAGAAAAGATTAGGAAGAATCAAAGGTTAACTATTACGACACTGTCGTTATATTTTCTAAAAATTTCCAATTCATTTCTTTATCAAGTTATGTTTCACTTCTTCATGAATTTTGAAATTGAAGGTAGAATTTTTCTACGACGAGGGCAAACAAGCCATCGTACCCCTATGATAAATGCTTCAATAATGGTGGTAATTATGTTTCAAAATAATCTTAACACTATACTTCAATATGCAATAAAAGTGTCTTTCTAATAATGGTTTCCTTTCGTTTCCTTGCTTAAACGGAACTTACTTTTTTGTATGTGAGATTATTTTTAGACATCTTCATTTCTTCTATATCATCTCCGTGAAAGATCAAAATTGTGATTGCATGTCTGCGGACTACCTAAGGGGTCCGGTGTTCAAATAAGTTGCAGACCTTCGCCAATGACCCATAGTGTAACACTAGTGCAACGTAAAATACCACCGTACCTTAAACTCATTTCTTCTATTGTTACATATCTTCCTACTAACTGGAAAATATAGGAATTATACAAACGTTTAAAAAGGAGCGATTAATTTAACACTTTATAGTGATGCGAGTTGAAATAATGATTTTTAAAATATTTTTATTGTCACCTTAAATTTCTTACTGATTACAAATGAACACTATTATAGTCTATATACATCTTTCCGCCTAAATAAATATTTTTACGTAGCACTATTAATGTTGCCTTATGAAAGGATGCTCGTTTATATTTTCTTTTATTCTGGTCAACACATCGAAATGAGTTACATTTTTTGAAGCACAACTCAAATGAATTAACGGTTTAAAATACTTTAATACTTCCCTATTATTTTGAATGTTTTTAAATTGTATTATATTACGTTTTCTTTTTCTTTCTTTTTTTTAAATACTTCTTGCTTAATTTTGTTTTTCTATTCATTAGAAAGTTTTCATTCCGGTTCCCAACGGTAAATGAGTACAAGTAAACACCTCTTAATTGTTGAGCTATTTACAATTGATTTGTACACTAATTACACGTATTTTGAAATAGCATTTTAAAATTTAAGCGATATACAAGGTGTCCCATAAGTCTGTAGACATTTTAAAAATTCATAAAAGTTGAAGGAATTGGTAGAATTTGAACGCAGTTTGAGAAAAATCTATTCTCGTAAAAATGATTTTTTTTTTTTTTTGGGGGGGGGGAGGTTAATTTTTTTGTCGATAGAGGGCGCTACACGGTTGCATAACGAGAAATATTCAAATTAGAGTCTTATATATTGCACAATTTTTCGATTAACGTAGTCTATTTTCCATTTTGCCTCCTATTGGCGTATGCATGAAGTTAATTACGATGCTGACTTGGTGGATAAAGCGTTATTGGTAGAAATGTTTTCCCTCAGGTAAAGACCACCGACTGAAGCTGCAATTAGCATTGTTGTAGCTTGTTCGCAAACTATAATTTGTGGTGATGGTGGACACATAGGTAGGATTTATATGCCTGTAAACATTTGCATTTAAATTAATATAATTCTTCACGGAAATGTGTGATTGCTCACGTACTGCGTTCTCTGTCGATGAAAATTTTAACTATTTTTTTCCCTTTACAAAAAAAAAAAAAAAAAAAAAAAAAAAGATTAACGTTTCTGCAAACTGTGCTCAATTCTACAAATTCCTTCAATTTTTACAAATTTTTAAAATGTCTACAAGCTTATGGGGCACGCATTTAGGATTGAAACAGTTTACTATATGGCAATTTGTCCGAAACTGATCATTTAAGAACAAGAATCTACAAAACAAGAATTAATGTGTGAATGTTCTTAATCTGATTGGTAGAATACATAACTGATATCCAATAAAATGCTCCCTTACAATTTCAAATGGAAACTGATACTTTGATTCGATGTTAACATGGAATACTTAAAAAGTTATCCACAGAGCTTAACCCTTTATCTACTGACGGTACTTTAATGTACCATCACATTAAAAAGAGTATAACATCGAATTTATAGAAGAAATGTCAAAGATATTTATACGAAGGGAACCGATGTACCTCCCTTTAATTTCACTACAAAGCATTAGACGATACATATAGCCATTTTTGTTCCATAAGGGATTTTATGGAGTGCACTTGCTGTTTTTGCTTGATATTTTTCACGATCTTCATGTGTGTTATAATTAATTCCTATATTATTTCAAGAATATCCAACTAATCTTAGAAAAAATATGAGGAACATAAAGAGTAAATATTTCTCAATTTTTTTTCATGTCAAAATAGTTTTTTCGACCTCTATGTACCAAAGGTACATTAAAGTACGACCTCACAAAATCCTCGTTAATTATTATGATGAGGTGATATGCATAATTTTTAACATATATATCTTTAAATAATGCACTTTAGTAACTATAAATATATGTTTCAAACACAATTTTTGTCTGTATCATAATGCAGTAGATAAAGGGTTAAAGTACGTAACTGTTAATATTAGCCAAGTGTTGTGGGATGTTTGATTTAATTTTAAAGCATTAAGCTGAATTCTATTTCAAAAGTTTATTTATTGAGCTGTGCTCATTTACATTTATTTAAAAATAATAAACATATATTTTTAATAAACTCGCTATTTTTATTGGAAATAATGGGCGTTAAACAACTAGGTATCTAAAATATTATCAGTGCTAATAAATGACCAAATTGGTTAACGATTGAATTTTGGTTTTTACAGCAATTGGCCAATGTAGTTACTGTCTATTCTCTAATTCATGTCCGAAACAAACAAAGACAACTCTACTCGAGAAGGTGTGGACGCTATAACTGAGGTAAGCATTTCTCAAAATTTTATTTCTGACGGTTTCCTTCCACCCCTATTTTGATAAAATCGCAGCAGAATTGACGCATCCGTAAAAACTGTCATTGGACTTTAATCCGAAAACAAACATTAATTACTGAATATGTGAGACTCTCCTTTAATTTTCCACAGCGGAATTCTGATCTTGCGAAGATTTTAGCATTCTACTTTGATAATGTGTTTGGATCCGATAATTCAAAGAGTTTAGGAAAGACGTGGAGTTAATTTTAACAAAATCGTGGTAGGATGTAGGGATATTGTTGATTTGTTGGTCGATTAGTGTTGGTTACTAGTAAACTAATATATTTTATATGTTTAATCATGTAACATTATAATAGAATTTAAGTATTTCTTTTAACCAAAGGATTTTAATTTAAGTAAATTTTTAACGAGGAAAAGAAAATGGCCAATTACAATATGAAAACGTCATTTGCTAAATGTAAGTGGTGAATTATTTGCAAAATTTTATTTTGAAACTACTTTTGTAAATAATAGAAATTGCAGAAAAGTGAACAAACAAATAAGTGATTCCCAGTTATAAATTCTCACATATTGATTAGTACTTAGAAATTATTTCAAAGTTTTATCAGTGATTATATTAGAAAATAAGATAAAACTTTAATGCATTTTTACTGAATTGCCAATTACTTGTTTATAGCAAGACTGGGAAGGAAAACATTAATTTTTTTCTTGTTCAAGCAATTTTCATACAAACCAGAAGTATATGTGTCCTATTCTATTCTAATAACAATTAGACTTGATTTAGTTTTAAAAGGTAATACATATACTCCTGTTTGTAAAAAATGCAACACTATGAAGGAATCCTCAGAATCAAATGAAATTTAATGCATGAACAACTTATATTCGTACAAACAAATGACTAAATTGTCAAAGCAAAATAATAATAATAATAATAATAATAAGTGCTCAAAATCAGTATTTGATGTGGCCACCATGCGCTGCAATAAGAGCTGCTATAGGACGCGGCATAGAGTCAAACAGATTTTGAATGTATGCTTGGGGAAGAGCATTCCATGTTTATTGTAGGCGTACCTAGAGTTCGTCTGTTGAAAAGGTACGACGAGGATCAAGAATGAGACGCCGACAAATGAAATCCCACACATGCTCAATAGGTGACATATCCGGCGAATAAGCAGGTCACGAAAGAAGCTGTATGTTTTCTGCAGAAAAGAAGTCTTGCACATTCCTTGCCACATGTGGGCGCGCATTATCCTGCTGAAAAATAGTTCCAGGAATGCCTTGAAGGAAAGGAACGACTTTCGGATCCAGCACTTCTCTGATGAAACTGTCGCTGTTAAGATTACCTAGAATTTGTAGCAGCGGAGATAGTCCATGATACGCAATCGCACTCCAGACCATAACTCCGGGTTTTCGTTCACTATGATATTTGATAATGCACTCCGGAATTTAGCGTTCACCGGCATAGCGTCTAACATGAATGCGGCCATCATGGTGCCACAGATTAAAGCGGATTCATCAGAAAACACCACTTGTTGGCAATCTGCACGCCAGTCTCTATGTTCATGAGCCCATTGCAGCCGCAAGCGTCGATGATTTCGCGTGAGGGCGGATCATGTATAAAGGAGTTTGTACACGCAGTCCAAGGTGCAACGAAGCTTCGACGAATTAACGAAGCAGACAGTGATACGCCTGTAGCAGTGGACCAATGTGCCGCCAACTGTCTAGATGAAGCTGTACGCTCCATCATCGCCATGCGGACCAGGTGTCTATCATCACGCATTGACGCCATTTTTCGGCATTTACTCCCGGATTTTCGAGTTGTCAGGTTCTCGTCTGTCCACTGCTTTCAAGCTTGCATAATTGTGCTGCTGCTACGCTGCACACGAGCTGCTATTGTGCGATAGGAAAATCCTCCTTTACGAAGGCCGATGATTCTCCCCCGTTGAAACTCCGTAAGTTGTTCAGATTTCGTCACCTGTCGTCGACGAGGCATAATTACGTCTCACCTTACGTTTACCACAAAGATATAAACATAGACTAATTTAAACATGCCGCTACAGCCCTTTATTTATACGGTTTCAGCAGCACTCCAGAGGGCGCTTCTAAGGAAGAAATTCAACTCAAAATGGGCAGCTCGTTCATACACCTAGCAAAGAACTTTACGCATGCATAAATTAATACTAACATTAACTCCTTCTCTCCTACAGCCCCTGTGGCGATATATACAGATGGATGTAAGACAGTTTATGGTGTGGGTGCCGCATTTTGCGCCTTTGTTGACGGGGTCTGGTTCATCAGTGGTCCTCTAGGCTTGGGGACTGTAACACTGTTTTCCAGGCTGAGATTTTCTCTATCAGCCAAGCAATTTATTGGTCAATTTCCTATTTTACCAATTCGAAAATTTATATCTACAGTGACAGTCTCTCAGGTCTTCAGGCTCTGGCTCGCCACAGGAGTAACCATCTTATTATTCAGCAAATCAAATTAGATCTCCTGTCTAAGCCCGATATTTTCTCTTTAGCTCATGTCTCCGCTCACAGGGGCGTCGCGGGCAATGAAATGGCAGATCTCTTAGCAAAAACTGTCACTATAAAAGAAGCAGTGGATTTCGTTGTGCACCCCCCCCCCTCTTACATCAAAAGATAGCTTAAAGCACGACTAAAGAAAGAATGACAGCTATACTGGGATACATCTTCCAAATGTAGATTTACTTTTAACCTCCTCCCAAAAGTGTCAAATTATAACTTTGACCTTTCCCCAGCCATAACAGCCTTCTTAACGGGTCATGGCCCGTTCAAATCACATCTTTACAAGTTTCATTGCTCGCGCACTCCACAATGTGAGTGCGGGGCTGAGGGTAATGCAAATCATTACTTTTTCTCATGCCCACTAACTCATGATTGGCGTATCTTTATCCCACCTAATAAACCTAACGACTGGCTTTTTAATATCGTTATCCGGCTTCCCCTACGTCAGAAACTAACCAGAATCTATAACTTCTTAATGCATCTTTCCAATTTGACCAACTAATTTTTCAATCTTCCAAGGTAGTTACCGACTTTTCTCTTGGAGGTCCATATAATCTTTCAACATAAGCCTTTCCATACGGGGGAGCAAGGCTCCGTTCTTCTTTTTAAATTCTTGTTACCTTGTCGCCCTTTGTCGTGTGGAAGCTCCGCTTTGGCGACCTCTGTATTTTTTTTCTGTTTATGCAATAAACAACGGAGGAGGTTTAATCTTTAGACACAGGCTCTTTTGTATCTCCGCAGTGCTATCGGAGCCCCTCTCTAATGGTTAAAATCTCACAAAACCGTTGCCTAGTGGTGAGCGGCCACCTTCCGTCTTAGAATCTTAGAATCATTTGCTTTACACAGCATAATTTGCTTTTCCTGAATATTTCAGCTTAATCGCGTCACTCTTTCATGCTGTTGCATTTTTTACAAACAGGAGTTTAACACTACTCACACAATAGAAAGTTGTATTGTTGTTTCTTCACGGTATAAAATAAAATTCCGATTGCTGTACTCTAGTCAACCTAATTATTGTGGTTTCCAGTCGATATCAAAATATAAATATTTACATTTCCGAAAGAAACAGATTTTAGAAAAATAGATTTTAAAATTTTTTCTTCGTTTTTATTTCGTTCTTTTTTTTTCTCTTCTCTAAAGTTTTATTTGAACAGATATTAAAGTTTATGGTTAATTGAAAATTTCTATATTGCTATCTATATGATTAATTTAAATCAGAGATTTTACATATTTTAGAATACTAAAATTCTTTTATTATAAGAAAATCTCAAAACTTCTCTTTAAATGCAAAACTTTAACTTTACTGTAAATTATGTAATGTTGAACATTTTGAGTAAACGTTGAAAAGCTAGTAATGCGATAGGACAGAAAATTTTCCTATTTCCTAATTCTTATGACAAGTACCTCCGAAGCACGCATACAAGCATCTAGCGGAAAAAACAATTAACTTTGCTAAGCATGTTTAACTAACATCTCTAAATAAATATATGCATGTACCATATTGTAAATTTTGATTGTTTCTAGTGAAAAGAGCATTTTTAAACATGTTTTGTCAGCTCCAAGTAAACGTTTGCATACAGCATATTACGAGTTTTAAATTTTCAAATAAAATTAATAAATTTTTTTAAATAGAAAAATTTCCTATATTTTTATTAAATATATTTTAAAGAATATCCTATTTATCAATACATACTGTTATTATAATTATTTTTATTATTATGAATTTACTTACATTTCATCAGCGGAGACAATTTGAAATTTAACTGTGTTTAAACAAATTTTGTTACGAAGTTTAATTTGAATAATAGTATAAATTAAATTTATAATAATTTAATTTGTAATTTCAATTAAAGTAAAATAATAGATATTCCATAAATTCTTTCCGATTTTAAAATGTCATAAAAAAAATAATAAGTATATAAAAAGAAACTAATTGATATAATAAAGTGCGGTTTGCATCTTTAGTCTTGTAAAGAAGTTGGATTTTGTATCATCTAATAAATAATAATAGCAATAAAAATAAGAAGAATAAGAAAATAAAAACAAAAATAAAAAAATTCTCGGGCATATGAACCTGTAATGTCGAATTTCGTAAGATTTGAGCGTTTAAAATTACTACAATGCACTCGTTGAAAAAGCTCGCTTGATAAATTTATATTATACGAACGATGAACCAACAGTAAATGCTTTGGGAAAATTTAAAACTACAAAGAAAATTGTATTCACATGGATGGAACACGGGCGCAGAATTCATACCACTATCAATGTAAGAAATTTTTCTACTTCTTAAATCAATATTACAGATAGAGAAATTCCTTACACAGATTGTGGTATGAATACTGTGCCCGTGTTCCATCACCGAGTTCACGTTCGTTTCTATGTTCGGATGAAGACTGTTGCAGTGTCAATCCATGTTATTCGTTTTTTTTTTTTTTTTTTTTTTCATAATTTCATTAGAACATCACATTAAGTAATTTTATTAATTACAGTTTTAAATCGGTTTCGCAGTTTTTTTTTTTTTTTTTGTTTTACTTCATTGAGTCGATTTTCTCCTTTCCATGAAAATTTGCATGGAGTCACATGAGTTGCGGTTTGATTACATGTTTGTATATCTGGTAATTTATGTTTAATATTTTAAAATTACAAATCAAATTGCATAGTCTAAGTTGATGTATTGGATCAGTGGTAGTGAACTCGGCCCACTAATGGGCATTCCAGATTTTAAGGTGTGCGTTAGGGTTTTGTTCTATACTGAAACACTTTCTTAAAAAAAAAAAAAAAAAAAAAAAAAAAAACATGAAATGATAAAATGCTTTATTATCTGCTTTAACAGTGTTTTACAAAATTTATAAAATATTGTTACTTCTTTACTTTATAAGTCACCGTTTTTGTGAAACCGGTGGGCGTTTAGAAAATTTTACTACTAACAGCATAAATACCAACATTTTAATTTATTCTGGACTATTTTTAACCCCGTCTTTATTTCGCACCACTTTATTTATAGAAAAATTTTCTCTAATATATAACTTCGATAAAATAAGAAAAAATTACTCTTAAAAAATCAGTGGTATGAAGTAAAGGCGGGGCCAAAAATATTCCGGAATATATTAACAGTTTCGCGACCGCATGTTTTTGTCTTTTTGACAGTAAGGTCCACCTGTGGGCGTTATTCTTCCAAGTTACAATATTTCAGAACAAAATTTTCAATATTCAGATTCGTATTAGAAATGGATATACATTCAGAGCTGCCAACCTAAACCGGCAAATTGTTCGTACCGCCCCTTTTTCTACACCACTTAATTTTTAGAACAATTTTTTTTCAAACCTATCTACGATGAATTAAAAAGAAAAATACTCTAAAAATTAAGTGGTGTAGAAAAAGGGGCTGTACTAAAAATTTGCCGGATTAGGTTGGCAGCTCTGTACGTTATAATTATGCTCTTTTTAATCAAAGTATTTATATCCATAGTATATTGGTTGTACACAAATATGAATAATGTGCATATTTTTAAGAAATAAATAACATACAAATTGCAAAAGAAGCGCCCGCTGGCAGAGTTACAGATTTTCAAAAGACGTGAATCTACGTCAGCAATCGCGAAAGTGTTAAAATGTTGGCAAGTATGCTAACACGCTAACAGACATACAAAAATAGGCAGTAGGTATAAAAAGCTTGACTATCCCTCTTTTGCATGATTCAAGATGAATTTTTTGTATATACTTAAGAATATATTAGGGGACATTTTTCCCCCCTCTGACATTGATTACATTATGAAACTATCTGGTCGATTTCGTTATTTTAAAACTTAATTATAAATGGAATTATATTTTTTTCAGCATAAATACTGGCATTTATGATGTCCTTTTTATTATTATTATTATTATTATTATTATAAATTTTCAGCAATTAAAGAACAAGGAAAATATGATTTTTCTAAATGTCAGTTAAAAACACGATTTTGTATGGGATATAAACGTATAAATTGATTACGTGAATTTGAACTGTCACTAACAAATTAATAAACAAAATAATTTCATCACTGTTTCTGCAAAAAATCAGTTTTTGTTAAGATAAATTGATTTACAATATGCCTTATTTCATTTGCTTCAATAAGTTTAATTAAAAATTTTAATGCAATATAGTAAACAAAAACTGAGATTACGTGACTTGCACAATTCTAAAATTTAATTTTATATAAATATTTATCCGGCTGAAGATAATTATTAGATTGAAAATATTCTTAAAGAAAAAAAAAATATTTATATTATAATACATTATTTATTACTAATCATCAAAGTTTATTTATTTTTTTATATTCTGTTAAATACCCTCAATGCTTTTATAAGTTTTACATCTATAATACGTTTTTTGTTTAAATAATAAGATTTTTTCTTAACTAAAATCTTAATATTTGGCCACTAAATAGGTCATTAAAAATTTATTACATTTATTTAATAAGTCCAATTTTCTCTGTAAGTCTATAACAGACAAAAAATAAACTAAATAGTCGTAGTCTAAAATCTCGCTTCATAAAGTTATTTTCAGAAAATAATATGCAATATGAAATGAATAGAATAATTCAGAGTTATTTTTAAGCTTTACTTCTCTTATGTTTGGCTGCTTTTTTTTTTTTTTTTTTTTCTTTTTTAATCATTTCATATTGTAATCATTGAGTAAAATTTAATTTGCTGTTTTATTGTCAGATCCTTCTTTAAATTATTAAATTCGAGAAAAATAAGTACTAATTCTGGATTTAAATTTTTAGATTTCATTCCATCAAGATTTTTAAAATCAACAAAGTTTAAATAAAGAAAATTTGGCAAACCTACACAAATATCCAAATGTCAATAATTATGCATTAATTATCGTTTATAAAATATACTCTTAAATGTACTCTAAATGTACTTAAATGTAACTCTTAAAATAAACTCTACTTCATACTTCAAACTTTTTCTATGACTAAATATTTTTCTTTTAATTTTACATATTTCAGTCTGAAGCACTAAATTTACGTTAATAGAAAATCAAGATTCATTGTTGAACTACATAGAATGAATTCCTGGAAACTCAATTAGTTACGCTAAGTTGCATGTTTCATTTAGAAATTTTATCTAAACAGAGTTAGTCTCTTTCAATTAGAAATATTTCTATCTGAAAGATTAAATTTACACTAACAGAAAATCAGGATTTATTGTTGAACTGCATGGAATATTTTCCTTAGAGTCCAATTAATTATGCTAAGAAGCACATTCTATTGAGAGGAAACTGTAAGAAAATCGAGAAGATTAAGGTACATAATTACAATAATTTTATGACAACAATGCATAATTTGATAAATGTTCATGCGAATGTTTAAAAACTAACATTTAATGAGATTAAAAAAAAAAAAAAAAAAAAAAAAAAAAGATTTGGAATCATAAAGTAAGAATTAAATATTTACGTGTTTTAAATGCATGTGAAAATTTTTAGTTTCAGAGGCGTGAATAATCAAATTGTCTGAACTTTAAAAAAAGATCTGAAATATTTCAATTAAAATTTGAATGGAATAATACTTTTTTTTTTTGGATAGATATATTCAGTTTAAAAGAATGAATAAAAATTGATCTCTTTTCACAACAGGATATTTATGGATGAAACACATGTTTTGATGAAGAACAAAAAATACATAACACTTGCATATTATTAAACATAAACAAAAAGCATAAAAAAATACATTGAATTAACAGTACATTAAATTTACATTATAATCATATTAATTTCATATTTTTTATGAAATAGCATGCGTATGAAAAAAGTAGAAGATTTTTGTTAATAGTTTATATTTTTATCATGGCTATCAGATTCGTATGCAGCTTTTGTTTAACAAAGTTTTGTTTAATTTCAGGTAAGTATGAAACACTAATACTTATTAGTAGGTTGTAGAAAAACTAGTACTCACATGATTTTCAAAGTGTAAAAAAAAGTAGAAAGACACCTGCTACAAATATTTTTTTGGTGGATTGTGCATGAGTAAAAGAGACTTTTCTTTAAATTGATTTTATTGGAAAACACATTTTGTTAAAAATTGCATTGTTATTTTCTTTTCCGAATACTTAGAAGAATACTTTTAAACGATTTTAAAACGGACAAATTGTTGCAAACAAAAATTATGGTAAATGTGTAAGACATATTGTTCGTATACTGCATGTCAGCCCCAATACTGTTTCTAATTTTATAAGAAAGACTTTTTGGCCTAAAAAGTTAACTCCTCTCAATGCAAGAAAATTAACATACCAGCTTAAAAAGAGCAGTGGAAGTATTGCGAATGTTCAAAATCAAGCAGGACTTATTCACGTGTCAAGTCAAACAGTTTACAACTAGGTAGAAAAATCCTAAAAATTCATTTTCAAAAAGCGGAAGCATCATCCAAAGTTGAAAAAAACACACACACACACACATACACACATTGATAACCGTTTATCTTTTTCTAAGGAACACATGCCATGAACCTCAGAATGAACTGCTGGGGTATATTCAGACGAGAAGAAGTTTAGCTCAGAAGGTGCAGATGGTTAACAACACTACTGGCATTGTCTGAAGATTTCAAAAGAATTTTATTCATTTCGACGAATCAGGTAAATGGGGAGAGTTTGATGGTCTGGTCCTTAATTGACCAGGCAATGTTCCTTCTTGCCTCTACGAGACATTTACTTTTTTATTGTCGCTTCCGAAATTTTGCTCTCATTTTCTGCTAACCTTGTTGTCTCTTTTATGTCAAAGTTGTAATGTTAAAATAACAATATAAATATTATTTTTTTAAAATTAATGTTTTGTAAAATGTAAATAAATTAATGTTATTACATAATTTCACATCTATGAATAATGCACCTTCTAAAAGGCAGCGTTAATAATTATAAATTTATTTTAAGGGCACTTTAAGAAATTTAAATTGTGTTTTCTTTTTTTTTAATACTTTGTCTTTTTTATCATAAGATTACCATAAGATTTTTTGGAATAATAAGTTCATCATCATCATCATCTTATTCAAGGATTAGGTTGGGAGCCTCTTCCAGCTTCTTGGTCTAACCACCGTTTTCTGGGTCTGACGTAGTCTCGTTTTCCCTTGGAATGTAGTAGATGGCAGCTCTCGGTAGTCCTCCGCGTGTCATACTTTGGCCATGAATAGGTTCTATAACATATTTTATTTTGAGAATTTAGAAAATTAATTTGTACTTCAGATAGAAATTGTGTAATGGGTTTAAAGTGTTTCTCTAAATTGGCTGGCTAATCTACAGTGATAAGATATAAAATATTATTAAGTACAAATATATATATTAGGTTCAACATTATCAAGATCCACTAATTAAATAACTAATCAACTAAATGGTGCCACATATTCTCTTAAATCATGAACTTAAAACTTCTTAAAAATATACACCTTAAAGCAATGGTTTGTTTGAACGTGCAATAATTTAATTGATTTATTGTTTATCTAGCTAAACGCTAGATGGCGCTTGCTCACTGCTGTCTTGAAGTTTTTCTATCATTAATTTCCTTTCAATGAAAGTTTTAATGTTCATTGATTTACGTACAATTTAAGTTATAATTTAACTAGCAGAAAATTATAATTTAACTAACTCAATAAATAATTACTCTGTGAATTTTATCTTTAATGAAAATGCTCACACGTTAATTCTTTATCGATTAATCGTTGTTTATAATACTTTTATTTCATTAACTTGTTGATATCTTCCTATTCTCCAGTTTGTGTAAAAGTTTTACATGTGGCTACTCTGTTTTTTTCAAATTTTCTCTCTGGATTCCTTGATGATTTGATTTAATAATTTATTTAATTTCTCATTCAAAATAGTTTTGCTGCCTCGATCGGGGCTGGAACAATATAAATTGCTATGATTAGCTATATTGTTTTACGAAATCGATGCAGCTTTCACAGCTTTATGAAGAACATGCCCCCTGACGAGTTTTTACTTCTAATTTTAGGATTTTTTTTATCCAATTATTATTTCTGTGGTCCTTTAGTTATTTTCTCTGTCATTAAGTTTAATGGTCCTTTTTTTAAATTATTATCGTTCATGTTGGCGCAAGTAATTTAAATTGTTTTTGTTTCTTATTGGTTCTTAATCTGTATCGCAGCATTTTTGTGTCAGTCTTACCTATAAGTTAAAATCAGTTCTAATTTTGTTGTGTTGGTATTGTTTTGTATCTATTTATTACTAAATATTAAGGTTAAATTTTATTACGACAACTATCATTTATATATATACATATTAATCACTGATTATTTGATAGCCTTTTGTATATAAAAGAGTGTTTACTATTATCAAAAAATTAATTGCCTTATTCTAAAGAAAGTAGTCAAAAATGGTGTTGTAATTATGTTTGCTAAAGAGCAAGGAATAATTTATCATAAAATTTGAAATAAAATAGTATAGCATTGTTTGAAAACTAAATTTTTATAACAATACATAAATTAAAATATTTGCATTTCATCAGAATTTACTTTTTTTTTTAATTATTATTTGAGTTTCTGTATTTTACTTTATAAAGCCTTTTTATTTATTTATTTATTTATTTATTCATTATTATTTTTTTTTTTTAACGTGTTATGTTTATTATAGACATATTTCCACATGGATGAAAAATAAAGAACAGCTTAAATTAATATTGTGTAAGTGATATATTTTTCTTTTTTTAGTTTTGTATATTCTAATTTGAATCATTACATCGATGCTAATAGAAAACTAACGTGTTTTTGTTCAATCTTCCGGAATAAATTCCCTGAGGACCGATTAGTAATACCATGTTACTTGCATCGTTTGAGGTAAAATATATGCAAATCAAATCTCTCGAGATTTATTATAGCTTAATTTATATAGAAAACTTATGTATAGTTAGTTTATAGAACAGTATGGTTATATATAAAATTTATAAAAGCAAAACATTCATACATAATATGATAAATTTGTAAAATTAATACTATATTAACATAAGTATCAAAGATACTACTGTTGACTTTTCTATGTATTCTAGCTTATTAAAAAAATTTAAACTGAACATTTATATTGAGGCTATATTTGTTTGAAGTTTTGAGATTTCGTAAGTTATGATGATTATTATTTGTAAATGCAATTTTCACTTCAATGTTATTTACTTACTTATTTAGTTATACATTCATTTATTTTTAACAAAAGAGTAATTATGAAAAATATTTTGTAATTAAGAAATTATTTACAATATATTAAAAAAAAAAAATCTAAGATAAAAAAAAAATAATAATAATAATAATAATTAAATGGTAATTTCTTGTAATTTTAGCATATATATATATGACTAAATTTCCCTTTTGTTTATACAAATTGACCAAAAAATAAAATAATATAAATAAATAAATAACATAAAATAAACAATTTAAATTAAATGCTAGTTGCATGAATAGTTCAAGAAATATGAAAATATTTCACTAAATGAAAGAATTTCATATTAATTATTAAGGTATGATAAAACGAAATTTTGTATTTCTTACTTGGACGCGTTTAAGATCACTATAATATGTATATTAATTAGGAATATGTTTTTAAATTAAGAAATTATTTACAGTGTATAAAAAAAAATCTGAGATAAAATTGAAAAAAAAAAAAAATTAATTAAATGGTTATTGCTTGTAATTTTAGCATATATGTATGTGACTAAATTTCCCGTTTGTTTATACAAATTGACCAAAAAATAAAATAATAAAAATAAATAAAAATAAATAAATAAATAAAATAAACAAATGGAACTAAATGTTATTTGCATGAATAGTTCAAGAAATATGAAAATATTTCACTAAATGAAATAATTTCATATTAAGGTATGATAAAATGAAATTTTGTATTTCTTACTTGGACACGTTTAAGATCACTATAATATGTATATTAATTAGGAAATATTTTTAAATGTTTAACTGTAAACATAAAAGTAAAGTTTTAAAATTGGGTGTACTTTAAAAAAAATTTTGTTACTGGTTATTTTATTGAAGTGTTAGATCGATATAATTATTATCTTCAGCTATTCTAATTTAAACATTTTTGTATTTTGTTTTATTTATTTATTTATTTATATATTTTGCTTTTCTTATATATATACAAAGAGAGTAGCTGATTAATGAAAATCTTCGATTTATGATTTTGATGATTTTACACGTTTTGAGATTTCTTAAACAGGATTTTACCACTTTCAGAAAATGTTTGTTTGTTACCAAAATTTTGTGGCCAGTGTAACTGACGAACCAATAGTAGATACTAAACATAATTGTACATTTATTTGGTCCTTGACTTAAAATGTTGCTAAATAGATTGAAAAACTAAAATAATTCAATATGAGTGTTTATCGAAGACAGATGATGCAATGTGCAATGTTTCTCGTTTACGCGAAGGCTACATCGTAGCTTCAATAATATACTGCATTAAACGTGGTATATTGAATAAATATTACGTAAAACTATGGTGTTTCAGTTTGGATGTACAGGGTGACAAGAAATAACTTGGATACACATGATACATTATAACTTTAATGCTAATGAGAATATTACGACCAAACATCAATAAATATGAATACATTATTTTGTCTATTATATTTACAAATTTTCAAAGTGGCTACCTATAGCCTTAATACAGAACTTTAAACGTGTCACAAAATTTTCGGCTATGGGCCGCAACTCACTTACTGATATTTTATCCCATTCCTTGCATAAAAATTCCTTTAGGGGTGCCAAAATTTTATGAGGTTTAGCACACACCCTTGTCTCCAAGATGGATCAAACAGAATAATCCATTGGGTTAAAATCTGGGGAATATGGTGGCCATTCTTGAGCTCCAATGAAGACAGGAAAATTTGTTTTGCACCAATCTAGAGTGCCTTTAGCTCTGTGTGCAGGTGCGGAATCATGTTGGAAGGTACATCTTTTGTTTCTAAAGAACTTTTGCGACCAAGGTAAGACAACATTTTCCAAAATGAGTTTGCGATAGTGGTAGTTACAGATATTTGGTTTGAAACTTCGTCCAAGTTATTTCTTGTCACCCTGTATATCGGGCGACAAGACACTTAGGTGTAATTAATTTTTTGCCATCATTCAGATGGTTATAAATCAGCATCTATTATTTATAATTACACTAAAAGTCATATGTTTCATACACGTAAAATGGTAGGTGGTGCTGTTACATAATTTACACACAGAAAAGTTTTATATTTAACTGAAATGTCTGAGATATATTTTCAGTATCACAGAATATTAGTTTTGTCGATGTTGCAGATTAACTCACAATTTCGAAATCTGAACTAGAAATCAAGCTATAGCATCGTTTTGGAATTTCTTTACTTAATGGTTTTTATTACGATACATTTTCAAAAATGTAATTTCACAAGTTCGTTTTGAATTAAAATAATGCATTTTTTAGATTCATGATTAATAAAAAAAGGTACAAAACAAAATTCTATATGAAATATATGATATCGTTTTTAATATTTTCAAACAGATTTGAAAAGTAATAAAAGTATTTATAAATAAATAAATTCAATTAAAAATAAAATTAATTTAATAAAATAAATAAATAAAAAATACGTTTACTGGCTAGGTACAACTATAGTATTTCCCCACCGCTGAATTTGGCGATATTTCTTTGGCGCCGATTTGAACGATAACGATGTCGTTCTGGACTGTTTGCGATATAATATGGCAGCCTGCATGCTATTTATTTTGGATTTATGATTTTATGATTTATAATTTAGATATGATTTTATCATTTATGATATAAGATTTATGACTATTAAATTCATGATTTAGCCCTAATCGCCAAATTCAGCTGCGGGAAGATACTATAGTTGTTCCACTGGCTACTTTAAAACACTTATTCTGGTGTATTTTTTCCCTGTTATACTGAAAGTTGAAAATTGTTTTCATTTCGGTTTGTATGTGTGCGCTCTAACACAGATAAACATTTTCGTAATTTCTTCAAACTGATATATGTTATTCCAATTCAGTATGGTATGCTCCGTAATGAAAATGACATAAGTACCATGAAGAGTTTGGATACAGGCAATCACAAAATACATTGCTTTCTATGAGAGGGATTTTTTAAAGTCATATCTAAATCCTTCTTACAGTACAAATGAAGTTGATATTTGTTATCCACATGCACACACACACAAAAAGAAAAAGAAAAAAAAAAAGGAAAAAAAAAGAAAGAAAAAATATACAGACACGACATTATTTCATTATTTAAAACATGAAAATCTGACATTGACAGATTTTAATTTAGTGCCAGAGGCCTACTGCTAAACTTGTTAATATCGACAAATTCTTCTTTAGTTAATTCGTGACGATCTAAATTCCATGATATAGTTTTCATTAAATCAAACCAATGTGTTTCAGCTGCAGATACTGTAACAAATAACGTTGGAAGTCCAAACTGTCTTATAGCCGCAAAACAACGTTTTTTCTATTTTTCCCAATGAGGGGGAGGTGTGCCTTGGGGGGGACTCATGTCAAAGGTGTGCCTTGGGGGGACTCATGTCAAAGTTGTACCTTGGGGGGGACTCATGTCAAAGTTGGGCCTTGGGGGGACTCATGTCAAAGTTGGGCCTGGGGGGGACTCATGTCAAAGTTGGGCCTTGGGGGGACTCATGTCAAAGTTGTACCTTGGGGGGACTCATGTCAAAGTTGGGCCTGGGGGGGACTCATGTCAAAGTTGTGCCTTGGGGGGACTTCATTCAATAAATCCCCATTCAATAAACCGACTGAAATAGGCCCTTAGCACTATTAAGAGTGACGTATAAAAATTCGATAACGCTGGGCCTTGGGGGGACTCACGCCAAAGTTGTACCTTGGGGTGGACTCATGTCAAAGTTGGGCCTGGGGGGGGGACTCATGTCAAAGTTGTACCTTGGGGGGGACATATGTCAAAGTTGGGCCTGGGGGGGGACTCATGTCAAAGTTGTGTTTTGGGGGGGACTTCATTCAATAAATCCCCATTCAATAAACCGACTGAAATAGGCCCTTAGCACTATTAAGAGTGACGTATAAAAATTTGACAACGCTGGGCCTTGGGGGGACTCATGTCAAAGTTGTACCTTGGGGGAGACTCATGTCAAAGTTGGGCCTGGGGGGGGGGTACTCATGTCGAAGTTGTGCCTTGGGGGGACTTCATTCAATAAATCCCCATTCAATAAACCGACTGAAATAGGCCCTTAGCACTATTAAGTGTGACGTATAAAAATTCGACAACGCTGGGCCTTGGGGGGACTCATGTCAAAGTTGTGCCTTGGGGGGACTTCATTAAATAAATCCCCATTCAATAAACCGACTGAAATAGGCCCTTAGCACTATTAAGAGTGACGTATAAAAATTCGACAACGCTGGGCCTTGGGGGGACTCATGTCAAAGTTGTACCTTGGAGGGGACTCATGTCAAAGGTGGGCCTGGGGGGGGACTCATGTCAAAGTTGTGCCTTGGGGGGACTTCATTCAATAAATCCCCATTCAATAAACCGACTGAAATAGGCCCTTAGCACTAATTAAGAGTGTATTATAAAAATTCGACAACTGTACCGACTGAAATAGGCCTCTAGCACTAAAAAGAAGAAAAAAAATGTTTTCTAAATAATATGGTATGATTAGCATTAAGGTTTAGAGGGCCGCAGCAAAATATTCAGATGCACTAAGGATTATAATTCGAAATTGAGCAGTTGCTTTTTCTGTAGTGTTTTTAACACATTTTAACAATATTTAAGACTGATTATGACTTCGATAACGCTGGGACTTGGGGGGACTCACGCCAAAGTTGTACCTTGGGGGGGACTCATGTCAAAGTTGGGCCTGGGGGGGGACTCATGTCAAAGTTGTGTCTTGGGGGGGACTTCATTCAATAAATCCCCATTCAATAAACCGACTGAAATAGGCCCTTAGCACTATTAAGAGTGACGTAAAAAAATTCGACAACGCTGGGCCTTGGGGGGACTCATGTCAAAGTTGTACCTTGGGGGAGACTCATGTCAAAGTTGGGCCTGGGGGGTGTACTCATGTCAAAGTTGTGCCTTGGGGGGACTTCATTCAATAAATCCCCATTCAATAAACCGACTGAAATAGGCCCTTAGCACTATTAAGTGTGACGTATAAAAATTCGACAACGCTGGGCCTTGGGGGGACTCATGTCAAAGTTGTACCTTGGGGGGGACTCATGTCAAAGTTGGGCCTGGGGGGGGACTCATGTCAAAGTTGTGCCGTGGGGGGACTTCATTCAATAAATCCCCATTCAATAAACCGACTGAAATAGGCCCTTAGCACTATTAAGAGTAACGTATAAAAATTCGACAACGCTGGGCTTTGGGGGGACTCATGTCAAAGTTGTACCTTGGAGGGGACTCATGTCAAAGGTGGGCCTGGGGGGGGGACTCATGTCAAAGTTGTGCCTTGGGGGGACTTCATTCAAGAAATCCCCATTCAATAAACCGACTGAAATAGGCCCTTAGCACTAATTAAGAGTGTATTATAAAAATTCGACAACTGTACCGACTGAAATAGGCCTCTAGCACTAAAAAGAAGAAAAAAAATGTTTTCTAAATAATATGGTATGATTAGCATTAAGGTTTAGAGGGCCGCAGCAAAATATTCAGATGCACTAAGGATTATAATTCGAAATTGAGCAGTTGCTTTTTCTGTAGTGTTTTTAACACATTTTAACAATATTTAAGACTGATTATGACTTCAAATACTTCAATTAATCTATCTGTCCGATTGTCTGCACTCTAGTAGCGTCAGTAAAAATTTCCGGAATTTCGTCAAACTGGTATATGATATTCAGGTTAATCATGGCATGATCTCTATTGAAAATGGTATAAATTCAGAACTGGTTTGTGCACAAAACTACCTCAAAGATAACCACTGCACTGCGTTCTATGAGAGATATTTTTATGAATCATGTTTGAATAGCTTTCTAGTGCACAAATAATAATGAAATTACATTTAAATAAATACAATAAATGTGACTGAATGAATAAATGCATGAATGAATGAATGAATAAATAAATAAATTTATTGATTAATTTTCAACACCAGTCTTCCAGTGCAATTTTTACTGATTTAATGAAAGTTAAAGTGAGTGTGTTTCTTCGGTTTGTCTGTCCGTATTCTAATATACATAAATATTTTGTAATTTGCAAGACTAAATTTTTGCACACGTTTCAGAAAGTGTATGTAAAGAATTTAAACACCAATTTTTTTTTTTTTTTTTTTTTGCGTAAATAAATACGGTTTTGTTAAGAAAATCATATTTATTTTGTTGACTGATTTTTGTACAGTTATTTTGTCAGTTTGACAATAATACCTGTACAGTTTAACAAACCGACTTACATTAATTAACCGTAAGAATATGATTGAAAGAAGAATCATTGTTATACGATAGTCCGATAAGCTACATGTACATAGTGGATCACTTTATGAACTTGAACAGCCAATGAACGAACGAAGGGACCCATTCGATTCTTGTAACAACATTTTTGTGAATCTATTATAACAAACAAATTTGTTTGATTTAACAAAGTCTTTGTTTGTCCAACAAGAAATTTTCCCTTGTGTTTAGATGTAAGTTTTATGATAGCCTTAATACAGCAGTTTATCATTAATAAAATTCTTTTTAAATTAATGTTCAACATCATGACTGTCGTCTCTAACAAGTGAAATTGAAATACTTTTTCTTTTTCTTTTTTAATCTATTTACTGAATTTTCACAAGCAATTATCTCATAATTTCGCCATGTTGCTAGTAGTTGTTCCTCTGATATTGTAACTAGTTTAAAATAGTAACCATAACTTCGTTTACGAGGGAAATTGATGATTTTTCATTGCATTTTGTACTACTGAATATTTTGAAATAATATTTTGAAAGATTGTGTCATTTAGCTGATGTCAGAACACTGTTCCCTAAAACTTCATTTTTATAGTCTGTGTAAAAGTATCGTACATTCAAGAACACTACAAAAGACAAAAGGCAAAATATCTTTAACTTATTTAAATCACACAAGTATATAATCTATTTTCATTTGAAATATAAACATAATTACAGAAAATCGTATTAAAATTGTGTAACTTTTTTCAACAACAGGCGAGCTTATATTTAACATTATTCAACAATGACCGTGAGGGGTCTTTGACAATGTTATGTCATATTTAATATCAGTTATACTGAACTTTTTCGAAGCTACAGTCGGTAACAAAGGTGTAAGAACACTAGAAGAAATTCCTATGTAAAAAGTACACTTCATAAATAAATCCTTATCGAATCATGTTCTTAGACTGACTAAGAACAGAATTCGACAAGGATTTATTTAACAAAACCGTAGTAAGTGTACTTTTTTTACATAGGAATTTTTGCTAGCGACTGTAACTTGCATCATTTTTTATTTCACACTTTTTGAATTCTAACATATTCTGGAACTAAAAAACAAGAAAGCACCTTGCTCTCATTAAGTCATAGCTTAACATCAAGTAGGCGCGGTTGAAATAACAACGATTTCCTGAAGGTCGATATTGTTGGCGAACCTGCAGCACTTATTATGTCCTTCTGCTCAATTAACGAAGACAAATTCATTGATCAATACAGTTATCTTCTGTACTTACTGTTCAACCGCTGCACATTGTTTTCATCATATTCACACATATCCACTTATACATTTTCATAGCTTCACATATCCACTATTCCTTTTTTATTTGATCGACCTTTCTATATTTCATGTTATAAAAATATCCCTTTTTCAGTATATAGCTTGTTAATTATTATTATATTATTTTAACTTTTATATGATTAAACTCAAGTGGTCAGTAATCTTCTAAATCTTCTGATTTCAACGAATTTCTTTTAACAATCCTTCGCTTAGATTTTATTCTACTAAAAGAAAAACAGATTACAGTTCTAGTAATCTGATACGCTTAAATGGCTTAACAACCTTTATTTTTGTGCTTCATTTAACAACGAGTGGGTGTATTTCAAGAAAATACCGCTTTTATGTTATTTTTTACGGGGGCGATATTACAGGGATATCAAAGATTTTTCAATCAAAGTAGAAATATTTTGAAGGATTATTCAGAAAAAAAGAAGCTAAGTCCAATTTTAAGGAATTATATGTATAATGTAAAGGAAAGACGAAGAGAATGGAGAGAAAATGAAGAGAAATAACTCTTTGTTTTGTAAAATGACACTGGTAGGTCACATGGTATTTTTTAAAGTCATTATTACACAAGTAAATTTAAAGGTACAGTCGGTAACAAAAGTGTCCGAACACTAGAAAAAATTCCTATGTAAAAAAAGTACACTTCATACGGTTTTGTTAAATAAATTCTTATCGAATCATATTCTTACACTGACTAAGGACATGATTCGACAAGGATTTATTTAACAAAACCGTATGAAGTGTACTTTTTTTACATAGGAATTTTTGCTAGTGTTCGGATACTTTTGTTACCGACTATACTATGAAATAAATTTAAATATTTAAAGATCAATATTACGTAAATTATTAAAAAAAGAATACATTTCGTTTTTTGTATGATCTTTTTATTGTATGATGTAGCTAAAATTATAATAAAAATGAAGCTTATATTTCATTTTTTAGCTTAAGAAATATATTTTCGTAATAAATTTTCTAGAAAATGCTAATATGAATATGGATTTACAAATATAAAAAAAAAAAAAAAAAAATTAGAAAATTTGTTTGATTTATTTGATATTTCGTATTTAAAAAAATATTCACCGTTTAAAATAATTTTATAATTAATATGTGTCATTAAATTTCATTTTTAAAAAGTGTTTTTAGTTACGTCTTTGCTTCTATTTTTTGTAAATTTAACATTGGCCATCATATATTAAAAAATCGCTTATAACGATACGTTAGAGTTTTTAATTTTTTGTATAAATTTATTTTATATTCCATAATAGGTGAATAAGACTTACAGCTTGTAGTTTTTCTAGAAATTTTCGCCACACATTGTTTTTTAAAGAAAAATTGTATTTACTCAAAGAAAATGCATAATAAAAGATAATATTTACACATACACATATATATATAGTCGGTAAGAAAAGTGTCCGAACACTAGCAAAAATTCCTATATAAAAAAAGTACGCTTAATACAGTTTTGCTGAATAAATCCTTGTCGAATCCTGTTCTTAGACTGACTAAAAACAGGATTGGACAAGGAATTTTAACAAAACAGTATTAAGTGTACTTTTTTTATATAGGAATTTTTGCTAGTGTTCGGACACTTTTGTTACCGACTGCATATATGTATAATTTTTTCTTCATTTAATGTAAATATTTTAGAATTGAGAATAGAATATGTATAATTTTACAACATTCGACACTTAAGCTTAGGGTAATTTGGTCAGAATTTTATTTAGACATATTTACGTAGTTACATCGAAATTAAAATAATGAAACTAATATACATTATTAAAATGCTTAAAAGTGTGTTTTCTTTATATAAAGGTTTGCATAAATTTAATAATTATCTACAGAACCACACAAAAAATTCCGATAACGTTCCGCATTCATCCAAAATTAAGTTTAATTTTGTATAAAATTTTATTTATTACATGGAATTAGGTGAATAGTTTTTATTTGTGTGTATGATGTTTGTATGCGTGAACAGGGAAATACAAAAGAATTTTGCATCATTATTGTCTACGAACACAATTCCTTTTAAGTGCAATTTAACATGGTTATACTCCATTTAGCGGTATGTAATTAACATATGTCATTAAAAAGTTTAAAATCGTGTTTTCTGTAGAAAATAGTTGGCACAGAATTATTAATAAGTTTATATAACTACACAAAAAAACCTGATGTATTATGCAATCTTTGTCATCAAATTTGGTATAAGCATTTATGAGTTATAAGGCATTGACACAAGGTTATGAGTTAAAAGCAAACTGATATACACATAGATAGATATAGACAGATAGCTACAACGATGGATTAAGGAGTGATGCAGCTTTCCCCCCTTAGAAATGTATATGTTTACGCAGAGAGTAAATCATATATATGTGTGTTTATATAATTAATATGCATAATACGGAATAAATTAAAATGATTTGATATAGGACGTTGACATTCCTATTTGCAGATCCATTAGTTTTGTAAAAATTGGTAGAAATCATGCAAAATTTTGTGAAAAGTATTCTTTAAAAAAAAATATTTTTCATGAAAATAAATGGAGCAAAAGTATCTTATATGATGTTAAAATCACATATTTTTTAAGAAATGTCTCTAAATATGGGATCAAATACATCAGCTATTTTGACATAGTAATATAATATATGTCTAGTTTGTGGCAATACATATATTATGTAATAAGTAGGGTAGATTGGGGTAAGTAAATCGTAAGCATATATACATATATTAAGTCTACCAGAAAGTTCTGTTCGTTTGAATTAATAAAATGACATCAGAAATTTCTGTTTAACAATATTTATATGGTAGTTTACCAATTATCATCTTATTTTATTCTTCGGATGGTGTGAGATGGAAGCACCAATGACAAGAGTCACAATTTTTCGATATCTAAGAATAGCAACTAACTGAGTGAAAGTCCTGAATGTTACATTCACTGCTATTGGAGGAGGAAACAGAGGGAGGGGTATGAAACATAAAAAGGGAATTTTGGAGTTTATATAAATAGGAAGCACAAATACATGGGGAAAAATAGAGAGGTTAAAGACAGAGCATTACAAATTTTATGAAAATGTTTAGGGATAGCCAGAGTATTTTTGAATTTTATAAGAGCATTTTTTATAATTTTTATTTACTTTTTGTAACAGGGATTGTAATCAGTGTGCACCAACCTTTCAGTCTGTCTAGGACAGATCTGCATATAAAAAGCATCTTTTTGTCTATCGTGCGGTATTGAAGACAGCAGTACTTTATCAATTATTGTCTTAAAAGTTACCCAAGACTATCTTAAATATTATCAGAGATATATTTTCAATGTCAGTATTTTAACTAAAAAAAAAAAAAAAAAAAAAAACTTTCCATTAGACCTAATACATATAATGTGTTTTTGTGTGTGTATTTCTACAATTTATATTAGTATATCAGCTTAATCAATAAATAAAACAACTTAAAATATCACACAGATTTCTAAAAAAAAAAAAAAAAAAAAAAAAAAAATATATATATATATTTCTCTCTCTATATAAATATTTTCGGAAATATATAAAAATACAGTTTATTTTTATTTTTAAAATGTGTCATTATAATTATCTATAAACTGATTTTTATTTTAATGAAAAATAGAACAACTTAAACTAGGGTATTGCATTTGTTAGTGGTTGAATATTTTACTTACTTCTTTTTAATTTTGTTCGTCCTAATTTGACATATTACATTTACGCTCATAGAATACTAACGTGTCTTTGGTCAACTACCCGGAATAAAGTACCTGAGGGCCGATTAGTAATGTTGTGTTACTTGCCACATTTAAGATAAAATAAATGCAAATTAAATCACTTTAGATTTATTATGGTTTAATAATAACATGGACGTATGAATAACTTGCTTATGGAAGAGTATGGATATTTATATATAAATTTTATAAAGAATATTATGCTTTTAAAAAAAATAACCATTTAATAATAATATTCTTTTTTTTTTTTTTTTTTTTTTTTTTATCTGAATTATTTAGAATAATGTCGTTTTTTTTTTTTTTTTTTTTTTTTTTTTACATGTATTTTAGATTATTTCTGAATTTTTATCTAAAAAATGTTATGATTGTATATTAGTTTTAGATTACGGCATTTTGTAGTATTTTACTTAGATTTTATCGCATATCTGTGCAAGATGCTTGAGCAATACACAACAAGCCTGTGCAATACATATCCTGTTTCCTGTTTGTGTAATACACAGTGCATATATATATGTATTAAGAAACACACATATAGCTTAAGAATTTGACTTTAAAATTTGAATGAAAAAAAAAAAAATCTGGTGTGTAACAGCCACACGACTTCCATTACCCAGTACTACACACATTATAAACATTTTATATACATTTTTGATTTAAATAAGTAACAAAATTGCTCTATCCGTCAAATAAGTTATTTAAAATAATAATTAGAAAAATAATAATCAACCAAATAAAAATTTTCAAGAAAATCGTTAGAGTCGTTTCTGAGATGCCAACATTTACAAAAAGTCAATTATTGATCGTAAACAATAATTACATGCAAAAGCATATTTAAACGTGAGTTAAAATGGCGAGTTTGAAAAAAAAATCCGTACAGCTGTTTTTAAAGGAACGCCCTTGGGAGACCTGAAATTAAGCTATTTATACAGGACGCCTATCAATTTTCCTGAACTAACCAACTATATCATTCGAAAGGACATCTAATAGAGTGTTTATATAGCAAGTTTGAAGAAAATCGTTAGAGCCGTTTTTGAGATACGGACTTACGGTCCCACTTCCGGTTTCCGATGTCCCACTTCCGGTTAAACTCAATTATTGACAGGAAAACAATAATTACATACAAAAGCATATTTAAAAGTGAGTTAAAATGGCGAGTTTGAAAAAAATCCGTACAACCGTTTTTAAAGGAACGCCATTGCGAGGCCTGAAATTGAGCTATTTATACAGGACGCCTATCAATTTTCCTGAACTAACCAACTATATCATTCGAAAGGACATCTAATAGAGTGTTTATATAGCAAGTTTGAAGAAAATCGTTAGAGCCGTTTTTGAGATACGGACTTACGGTCCCACTTCCGGTTTCCGATGCCCCACTTCCGGTTTTTCAATTTTCACCAAAATTTGGAAATTTCATCTGTAGACCAGACGTATCTCAATTCTAAAGTTTCGTAGCTCTATCTTTATTAGTTTCTGAGCTATAATAGCCAGAAGATTCTCCACACACATACACACACACACACACACACACACACACACATACATACACACTGACCAATTTCCAAAAACCACTTTTTTGGACTCAGGGGACCTTAAAACGTGTAAATCAGGTGAAAACCCGATATCGAATTTTCAGACCGAATACAATACTTCCATTACCTACGGTAGTAGGGTAATGGAAGTAAAAAAAATCATAGCTGCGAATTTTTTTAATTTATTTCGGAATGTTGTTATTCCCGCCTCTTTTTCACACCGTAATATTTTTAGAGTAATTTTCTTAAGATTTAATCGTAATTATACAATGAAGAAAAACCTTTCAACAAAGATTACGATGGGAAAAAAGGACGGGGCTTAGAACATTCCGGAATAAATTAAAAAACTTGGCAGCTATGCATTTATAATGTATATGTTTCGGAAATGTTTTTTTGATTAATTTAGACTTTTTTAGAACGATTATTAGTTATAATAATTACTTTTTTAAAAAGTCATTTTAAAAAAAATGTATATTCTGAAATATTTTATTTATATTTACTTTAATTTATTATGTAATAAAAATCCTTTATTGGTATAATACATCTATAGTATATGCAGCACATGCTATGGAGAAATATTATAGCGCACGACAGGTCTGTATAACTGAAAAAGACATAATATTAACTATATTATATTTTTTTTCTTTTTTTTTTTAATATGTATGAAAGAATTTTAAACCAAACTGGCATTTTTATGATTAGTTACATATATTTATTCACTATAAATTCTTATTAGTAATTAATGCTTTTTAAATGAAATATTATTAAACAAACACAACCCACAAAATAAATATCCCAGTTTCTTTCACCAGCCATTGCAAAAACTAAGTTAAACTGAGTATTTTATTTGGTATTTTACTTTTCATATTTAACTGTTTTGTTTATATATACAAAAAGAAATTATTGAATTCGGGAAAACATACGACTTTTGTTTCTGATATCCTGAACATGATCTTACCATTTTTAAAAAACATCTTTCCATGTCTGTATGTGTTTACCAAGAATTTGCAAGAGCTGAAATTCAAAATAATTCAAAATAATTCAAGGTTTCATTGTCATAATTCAGAGTCTATTTATATTTTACGTAAACTGCAATTTCACAGTAAATATACTTACATTCATGTTGTGAGGTTATGTTTTTACCTCCAATCTCCCAGATAGACATACTTTTAGCAGGAATTGTATAAATGGTGAAACAAGAAAGGCGAGAATTGTCAAACGCAGCAATTTATTTAAAATTCTGCGTTTGAAGAGAAAAGGGATATAAAGAAGGGATATAACTACCCAAGAATTTACGTGTTAAGTCAATAATAATGAAGAAATTTAAAAACTGTGTTTTTGCCAAAAGTCGCTGGTGACAGGTGAAGCTAACTGTATTAAAAACTTCTCTACCTCCATCTAAAATTAACTTGCTTACGAGATCATATCCTCCGTTCTTTAGTTAACATATTTAACTGTCACTTTAAATAATCACTATAGCAAGCTTACCTCAAAATACTTTCCGATCAAATTATCGCATAAAAGCTCACTGAATATCATAACTTAGTTAAAACTCAGGACTTTCTTTCGAAAACTCATAAGTCCCTTCTCAGCCTTCTTCACAACTCTCCAATTCCACCTAACACGTTGCTTCAACTCAACCAAAAACTATTTGACCTAAGTAAACTTTTCTGAAGCTTCGTAAGTAACATATAATACATCTGATATATATGAGTTTATAACATATAATATATCTGATGACAATAGACATATTGGATTAAAAAATTAAAAGATAATTTATATCCAATTTCAAATCAAAACTATGAAAATATTAATGTCAAAATGTATGCTGCGTGACAAAATATATTATGAGTGTTTTAATTTATCCTTAAACAAATATTCCAAAATAACATTCTTGTAGATAATTATCAACAAATTTCAGCTTCAATTTCAGCATGATTATGAATAAAGTTTAATAAATACTATGAAAATACAAGTTGAAAAAGAAAAACAACCATGAATTATTTTTATCCAGATTTAGAAATCAGAGTGCAAAGTTTACATATGTTTAAATATATATATATATATATATATACATATATATTATTATTATTATTATATTCTTAAATGATAATAATAATAATAGTATATGAAATGGAGATCGTGCTCTTTTATTTTTGTTTTTTTCAATCGCCATAATAGAAAAAATGAAATAAGTCCATGTAAACACTTATGTTATAAGAAGAAGTTCTACTAAACACGCTATAAAATCGTAAATTTGCAAACATTTTAAAATTTCTGATAAATAAGGGAGACTTAAAAAAAAATTAAAATGTTTTTATTATTAAAGCTTTAATATGTTCCATAAAGAGAAAATGCGCGTGATACAAAATTGTTAAGTAATTGGAAGATTGAAAAAAAAAAAATCTTCACAGTTAAATTACGCAAGCATAAGAAATTATGCATTTTAAATAAGAATATTCATAAAATACTTTTTAAAAAATGGTTGTGTTTAAATATTTAAATATAAATAACTTTATTAATATAAAGATCGGGGATTTGTTATATATACTTTTGTATTCATAAAAATCGTGATGGACGTTCAATTAAAACTGACTTAATATATATATATATATATTTAAACAATTCCATATCAAAAGTTTTTTGTATCAACAGTAATTTTTTAAAATATGGCATTAAATTAAATTTATGTATATATATATTAAGTATTAAATAAATTTTGAAATAATATTAAATTTGAAATCCTTAAACTTTACATTATGTACAACAATTATAGAAAATCATGAAGTTAAATAATTATTAATATAAAAAAAAGAATTTGTGGAATCTATACAAGGTAAATTTATTTTTTTCATTTAGATTTAATGAAAAAAAATAAATTTATTTTTTAATAATACTTGAAAAAGCATTAAGAAATACGCAACAGAAAATCGTTAGTATTTTATACTATTCAGATAGATCAACCACCTCTAATATGTGCCTTTAATCCAAGAAAATTTCTGCAAACTTTCTTCGTTTTGTCGCAGAACTCTTCAAGCTGCCTTGGAATCATGCGATGAGCCGATTCGCAAAGTGAAATACAGGAAGCGTCTAAAATTTCTCGTGTAAAAGAGAATTAAGGAAGCGTTACAAGAGAAGCTTCTATTTTGCGTCTATTTACTTAACATTTAAATCTCCTGTGAAACAGATCAGAAGTTTAAAGCAAGTAGAGATTAAGATACTTAAATTATTTTAAAAGTGAAAGTACAAGTTTTGAAAATATTTTTCTTATTTATATTCAAACCCATTGAAAAGTTTTATACTAATATGAGTTAATGTCATCAAAATATAACTTTATTATTTTCGAGAATGTATTGTTTTTGGGTCAAATTCTTTTTTTTTTTTACCAGTCACAATTATTGGACTTTTAATTATACAGTACGATAATAAAATGTAAATAAATAAAAATATTTAAATATTCTTAAAAAAAAAAAAAAAAAAAAAAAAAAAAAAAAAGCAAAGGCTATTTTTTCTAGTTGAAATCTCTATAAACGTGAATAAAAATCATAAAATAAAAAATCAATTAAATATGCTTCTAGTTCAAGTATGTAACTTTTATTCATTCATCTAAATTATATTAAAAATTTAATAAAAGTAAATTAATAAAAAATATGTATATTTTATTCCAACGTTTGAGCTAAATATTGTGTATTGTCAAATATGAATTTTATAAAAATATATATATCTATATCTATCAATGATTTAAATGTTCATAAAAGAATTATGGGAAATACTTAAAAATAATACTATTACTATTAGTACTTTAAAGAATTTGAAATAATTTTTTAATAGTGTAGCAAGAAACATTAAAAAAGTATCGATCAGAAATTTGTGTCAATTTTAAACGATTCAGGCATATAAGCTCAAAGAAATTTTTTAAAACTAAGAAATTTTCTCTGAACTTTCTTGTTTTACTCGTAGATATTTTATGGAAAACGTGGGATCATTCGATTTACGCAGAAGAATAGATGAAGCGAATGATACTGAGCATGTAAAAGAGATTTAACGAATCGTTGAAAGAGAGATTTCTGCTCGACATCTACTATTTACTTAACAATTAAACCTTTCTTAAAATAGTTTGAAAGATTAAAGCACGGAGAAATAATTCGCTTAAATGAATTCAGAATGAAAAGCTTTCGAAATGTTTTCTCTATTTAAACTCAAACAGTCGGGAATAATTTTTTTTAAAGATATTTGAATTATTTTTTTCATACGTCCAAATGTGATATAAAAATAATTATTTGATATTTAGATGCGACATACCATATTAATATATATATATGTATATATATTCAAAATGTACCGGGAAAAAAAAAATACTTTTATTCAAAACTTTCTTCAAATTGACTGGAATCTCTATATCTGAGGAGCAAACATTCAAACCGTGTTTTCTCCTTCGAATGCAATTTTTCAGAAAACACAAAAAACTGATAAATTAAAAAATAACCCTTCTTAGACCCTAATTATCATTTGTTTAGTTGTATTATTGGTTACTAGGAAGATCTGTAGGCCTACTTCACCTAATAAACTTAGTGTTAATTAGAAAAATGCATTTGAAATTTGGAGAAAGCATGTTTTGACCGAAACACAGAGGAGAAAACATGTTTTGAATGTTTCCAATGTGGACAAAACAAAACATTTTTTAAATGAAAAAGTATGTAGCTCGAATATTGATGAAATAACATTCTGAATGTAATAAAGTAATTAACAGAACAGATTTTGTTATGTAATTATAAAATTAAATTAAATATTTACGCTTGAAAATTCATCATGCAACTTGTAGGGAAGAACTAAAATTTTTAAGCCAATTTGAAATTTAAATTTTTAAACCAATATCTTCACTTAAGCAATTTCATGCTTCCTCTGTTTCTTCATATTCTACATGAAAGATATTATTATTATAATGATATCTTTATACCATTTAAAATCAGGCTAATTTTTTCACTCTTCACCATACAGTAATTGTAAAAGTTTGTCTACGTCATTCTGATGCCTTTAAGTTTGAGATGAATTCTCTTGCCTTGTTTTTTTTTATTAATGCTTAAGTGGCGTTTTCTATCACCTCCTCTCTTTTCCTCAATAGGTTCACCAGCATGTACCTTAATAACAATATCGGCTAGCATTGTACGACCTATTTTAGTTATAGCCATGAAATTGTTTTTACACACAGGAATTCTCCTACCACTGCTACTAGTAATAAAATAAGAAGCAGAAAATGCATGCTGTAAGCCAGATGATTGCGATTTATTTTGGGTTGGGTTATTAGGTCTACGTCGAGTTACATTTTTTGTAACAACCAATGAGGCTATAATAGAATCTTGCCGCTGTTTGTCCGGAATTTCGTAAAGTCTATCCCGAAACTTCTTAACGTCATTAGGTCTAACATCAGTGCATGAAAAAGTATTAATAGAATGTTTGCATGGAGCATAAATGTTGCTATCTAAAGGTGCTGAATATCGTTTCTTTTTCGCTTCTTTTTTTTTTTTTTCCACCAATTCTCTGTCTTTTTCTAGTTCCATAATTAGAAGTACTCACTAATACACCATCTATTAATTCTTCCATTTGAAAAAAATAAAATAAATAAATAAATAAATAAATAATAATAATAATAAAGTACACTCCTCTAAAATGAAGAAACCAAGATAGAACTAACGAAAAAACAAACATAAAAGCTGGTACATGTACGAGTCACGCGACCAGAAAGAGCAGTACTGACTGGTTGGCTGGAGAAATCACAGTTTGACTGAAAACAGGATCTGGAGGAAACACTGTTTGATTGAAACCCTAACTTTCTAAGAGTATTTATAATGTGATAAAAATTATTTTGGTTTAAAATAATAGTATAATTTTGTGCTATTTAATGTTGAGTTCAGAGAAAAATCACTAACTCATTTTTTTTTAATTTTTGGAGAAAACACGGTTTGAATGTTTGCTCCTCATCTGTGTAAAAATGTCAAATAAAATAAAGTTTGCTACACCGGGAAAGAAAAACAATATTTTTATTCAAAACTTTCTTCAAATTGACTGGAATATCTATATATATGTAAAAATGTGAATTAAAATAGAATTTGCTACACTGTTAAAACTACAGGTGACACATGGCACTCTCTGGGGATGAAAAGCTTGTCTCACTGGTGACACCTCTAGGGGTACCAAATGGCACCCTTAATTCAGGGTGCCTTAAAGGGTGACAGGGAGCATCACAAATTAGAGTAATGGCACCCCTTCTCCAAGGTACTCCGGGATTGAAAGGATGTCACCCTAAAGGCAGAATAATGTCACCCCTCACTCCACATGGGAAAGCCATTTTATTCCATGATAAACAGTGGATTTTCTCCCCCTCCGATTCTGCTGCAATTTTATTTATGGCTTGAATCGTGAATAGAAGTTCTTTATCAATTTTTACATTGAGTTTACTAGGGTAAATAATCAAAACTCCATCGTATCTCAGTAATGTACTTTTGCAATGGCACTTGACTACATGTGAGCTTTTCTAATACTTTCAAATAAAGATAAAAGTGTTTAGAACTTCGACTTGTTTAGCCGTCTGGCTGTGCTCTAACGGTCACAAATACATTCGGATTGCTCTAATTTTGTTATGTCATTGGCATTTACTACAACGTGATCCCTATTCAAAATGTAACATGTAGCGTTTATATAGTTTATTAACAGAGACAGCCAAAAGTATTGTTACATTACGATGACTAGAAAGAAATTATTTCAGGTACATTTTAATGGCGTTCTACCATTTCAAGCATAAAACTGATATTCATTAATGAAGTGTACTAATACCTAAATTCTGTGGATTGGGGGTGCAAATCAATTATTATTCGTTTACAGAGCCTTACAAGAGTTTCATTACATAATTCTCTAAGGAAAACCGCTTGCATAATATTTGAATTGTGTTACACTATTGATTATAATTTACAGTTTTTTTTTTTTTTTTTTTTTTTTTTTTTTAACAGAGACATGCAAAAGATTTTGGATACAGTACTGTATCCGAAGTAATGTCTCTTAGCGATAATTGTTGGAAGTGCGTTTTCAGCTATGATATGCATTTTTAAGTTTAACTAATTTTGGATATTATAGGTTATGTGTAAATGCTATTTATTATGTGCAGTGCTACACAAAAGAAATCGTAATCATTACTGAATATAAGCGTGAATTGTTGAAAGTTAGTTTTTTTAAATTTAATTATGAATTTTCAAACTGAACTATATTTAATGCACTAAGGTATTTGTAGAACATAAATCCATACATAGAAGCCAAAAATGCATAAATCATCTCAGAGTAATAATTTCTAATAGTTAATTCAAAAGTTTTTTTTTTTCTTGAATTAAATTTTAGCTTAATAAATGCCTAATAATAATTAGCGTAATAAATGCATAAAATAAATAAATAATAATAATAATAATAAAAAAAACTTATCCTGTACAAATATGTATATTATCATGTATTTCTTACACTTATTAAGAAAAGTTGTTGACAATGATTTTTTATCGATTATGCGTTTTATATTAGTAGATTGAAAGAAAATAATTGCTTTTATATCACTCTCTTACCGATTTTCATTAAACTTTGTAGAACAATCATTTATTTTTTATAAAAAATTACAGTAAGTGTCACACATAATTGGGGGGGGGGGTCAAAGAGAAATAAAATTATTATTATTATTATTATTATTATTATTTTGTGTCACCATGTTACCGATTTTAATGATATCACTAGCTTTGTATAAAAAATACAGAGAAGTACTGCATAAAACAGTTGGGTTTGGGGGGGGGGGAGGTGACAATCGGAAATAAAATGACTTTTCAAAATCTAAACTGTTACTTATTTTAATGATACTTCGAGTAAATGTCCCTTATTTTTTACAAAGCAAAAATTACAGTAAGGCTGATATGTATCTTCGCAGTTAGGGGGGGGGGAGAAAAAAAGATTAATTTAAATCACAATGTTGACGATTTCACGAAACAATGTGTAATTGCCACTTAATAAATAATTACAATTAGTGTTAGATATGTCGGTGGTGGGGGGGGGGAGAAGAAAAAGTTTTCTTTTATATTACTATGTTAGCGATTTTAATGAAATTTTCAATAACTATCACCTGCTGTTATGAAAATTACAATGAGTGTTATATATACCTATGGGGGAAAGAAGAGAGGCTAAAGGGGAGAGATAAAAAGAAAATAATTTGTTTTGTATCACCGTGTTACACTGTTTTTAATGAAACTTTGTATAATTATCCCTCAATTACACTGCTCGGCATGTAAAATAGCCCCAACACCATTTTTGCAAATGCTTATGTAAAATAACCTCTTATGTATAATAATCCGAATATGACGGCCATTTTGCCCTATCACCCACCGTTTTTTAGGGACGGCCCCCTATATTTATTACTTTTCGGTAATTTTATGGTTATAAATTTTATTATTAGGGGGGGGGGAGGATTATTTTAACTCTGAAATATCTTCTGAGGGACTGCACAGTTGGAAAATTCTAACACATGAACATTTGCGGATTTGCCACTGAAATTATGTATTACATTTCTTATATTTTTTAAATCTATTATTTATGTTATTTATTAAACATTATATTTTCTTGTTTTTAATATATATATATATCAAATTTAAATTTACGTTTAGGTATTATTATTTGGTTTTCATCAAATACATTGATTATTTGAATCCTAAATTTATTTGATTTTATTTTTCCATTATTTTCATCTTATTACTCCAGATGGCAGCACTATTCATGATTCAATATTAGGAATCATCATCTGATTTTTTTTTTTTTCAAGGATTTGAATCCTTATCATACATGAATTCCACTGTGAATCCTAAAAATTACTCTATGGTCAATGCTATTTTGAACTAATTAACTGTGGATCTAACTGCTAACTGATTGTTACATTTTTACATGTGCGAGTGTGCGACGTTCATTGCTTCAATTTCATTTAGAAAGGTTAAAGTAATCTTATTATTCTACAGTTTTATGGGTTTAATTTTAATCTTATATTTAAATGGTTATGGTTTTTCATATTTAGGTAAAGGTTTTATTATGATTATCGATTTATTATCGTTTCATTATGATCTTCGTTTTTCTATATTGACTATGTCTATTTCTTTATTGAGTTGTGTTCATTTCAAATATTTTATTCAGTAAGTTGAATTTTTGTATTTTTATTTTAATCTTAATTTTATGGTTTTGGTTTGTCATATTAGGTTATAGTTTTGTTTTTATCTTCTCGTTTAATGGTTTTTCTATGGGTGTTTCGGGCCTGCGAACAAAGAAATTCTTAGCTTTTGCTTTCTTTGTTACAGAAAAACATCCATATTTTAGCATATTTGCATTCTACCAGGCCCTTGAAAACGTTAGAATGCAAATAATGCTTTTTTTCTTATTCCAATTTACAATATTTATTTCGATTTTTCTTTAATTCTTCTTTGATTTGATATGGGTAGTCTTAGCTTGTGATCCAAGGAATTGTTTTAATACTGAAGTTGAGTCATCTTTAAATTTCATAAAAATTTTTTTTGCACTGATTATATTAATGTATTTCTATATATATATATATATATATATAACAGAATTATTAAATTTAAACGCTAAAAAATTATTATTATAAAACTTTAAATCCTTACTTTCTCTATTTAAATTCAACGGAAATTCGAAAATATCTATTTAGAAAAATTGAAATAAATATTAAGAAAATGCGAAACTGAAAACTATCGCTATTTTTAACAAATCGGGTGACTGAATTAACACTAAGAAATGTTTTAAGTCAAGGGGATTTTCTACGTATTTTCTTTCTTTTGCCGTCTTCAAGACCTCCTAAAACCAATGATGAGACAATTCACATAGAAGAATACATGAAACGTATAATATTGTAAATGAGAATTGAGGAAGCATTGAAAGCGATTATATGCTTCGTCGATTTACTTAACCATTAAATATCCCGAAAAATATTTTGAAAGTTAAAACCAGGGAGAGTTTAAGATATTAACTGATTTTAAAAGGGAAAATAGTGCGTAGTTTATAAAATATTTTTCATATTTATATTCAAACAAACACTATACATTTATATTAATTTGAGTAATCATCATCTAGACATTTTTCTTTCACATTCAAATATTACATATCTATATCTATATAAAATATTTTATTGAATAATAATAGGGTAAAGTGCCCTTCCTTAATTTCTCCCCCTTTACTTCTATGCCTATCCCTGAGAGGCGCCACCTGTCACGCAAGGCAGAAGAAGCGGGAGGTCAATACGAAAGATTAACTAACGAGTCAATAGTGAAAGTTTCGTTCTCCAAGACACATACATCTGTTATACACGTTGGATTTCCTGTTTTTAGAAGCGGTGAGTTATCACCGTTATCACTATGTCTTCCGCCATGTTGGGAAGCAGCATGGTCTCAATTTCGTCCTTCTTTCCTGCCCCCCATACGGTATCTTCCATAGACCTTATATAGATAGACCACGCATCCCCCTCATTATCTGTCCGCGAGATGAGCTAGCTTTCCCAGCTAAATTATCACGTGATGCGGACCGGGAGAGAGAGACGAGAATGAATATTATGTTATTTTTCCAAAGGAAAGAAAGTAGTTTTGGGTTTTTTAATTTCGGTATTATGCACATACTTTTTATTTAAGTCTTTAGATTTACGCATCGTTGGAAAGCTAAAATGTCATAGATTAATTATAAAAAAGTTTCTTTTGTGAAAGACCATTTTGAAGGGGAGAATTTTTTGTTTGATTCTTACAAAAATAAGTGCTTTCTTATGGAAGAATCTCCCTCAAGTCTGTGTCACGTGACATACGGCGCTGACCGCAAAGGATGAAGGTATCAGATTACACCCTCATGTTGAATACATTCACTATAATGGGAAGAGCCATACTATAGACCTTATATAGATAGACTACGCCACCAATAGGACTTCCCATTATAGTGAATGTATTCAACATGAGGGTGTAATCTGATGGTATCTTCCCAGAGAGCACCCAAAGTGTTCCGACCCCTCTCAAGAGTTGTGACTGCTTTTGTTAGAAGCTGTCAGGGAAAAGAGCGATAAAGCCTAGCTATGGCAGTCTGCACTCCTCATTTTTATTCGAGCATGTTCCCTCTTTTGTTCAAGATTCAAGATAAACTGTTATCGGGCAATTATTTGTATTATAGGGTGAAATTGAAAGAAAAGAAATATTTTTACATTCCTTATATAAGATTTTATATTCATGAATTATTTATTCAATACATTGTAATTGTCAAGATTTTAATAATAATATTTGATTTTAATGGATTTATTTTTGCTTACTTATTGAAAGCTAGAAAAACAGCAGAACTTCTAACGCATTTAAAATTGTAAATTCTGCTTTCTCCATAATTATCTTTTACAAGTTTATAAAAATTAAATACATAAACTAATTAATTAAATAATTAATTTGAAAATTAAAATATTAAATTGGAATGTAGAAAAAATGTTTATTCATTTATTTTCTTTAAATATGAACAAATATTACAACTTTTCAAATAAATTTAATAATAATACATCAATTAATGCACCCAAAATATGTCGTTTAATAAACTGATAAACTATCATTAATTCATTATAGAACTTTGAAAAATAAAAGGACAACGAAAAATTTATAGTCAAAAAAAAAAAAAAAAAAAAAAAAAACTAAAGCAAAAACAGATATAACAGATAACTTTATATACAAAAAAATTATTATCAGAATTATTAAGATTTGAAGGGAAAAAAATATACTAAAATAGATTCATAAATATTAGAATCGCGCGGTGGTTGAATCCTTATTACTTTTTTACAGTAAGCATTCAAATAACAGTTTATAATTTAACCGATAACAGTTTATCTTGAACCTTGAACGAAAGAGGAAACATGCTTGAATAAAAATCAGGAGTGCAGACTGCCATAGTTAGGCTTTATCGCTCTTTTCCCTGACAGCTTCTAAAAAAAGCAGTCACAACCCTTGAGAGGGGTCGGAACACTTTGGGGCTCTCTGGGAAGATACCAACTGCTTCTGCCATCAACCCTAACGACGTCAGGAAAGTGCCAAATATCACATTATCGACTTTTCAAAGAGGAGAACAACATATGTATGTTTCTAAGGTTTAAATGTCTAATATTTCTTTGAGTAATTCTTCAATTGATTGCTACAGTTCTTTGTAACTTTATTTATTCTGAAATAAATTTTGAATCATAAGTAAAGTCCCGTTTTATTGCATTTTTAGAGTGTGATGAATTTGGAACTACGTTTTTACTTTTGCCAAATATAGGTTACTTTTAAAACACAATTTTCTGACCTGGTAAAATATTTTTATAGTCAACTTGGCTATGTTTAGATGTTTGTGGATAGTTGGTGAATTTAACATCCAAATCTGGTAGGTTTTGAGGAAAAAGTATAGCTTCCAAGGACCTAAAAGTGACTGGGAGATGAAATTAGGGCACTTTAGTTTATATAAAACGTTTTGTTGATTATATGACATTTAAGATATTACGGTATTAAAAATAAATAAACATACGAAGGTTCTAAGAGATAACAACAGTTTTCTTATTCAAAGTTTTTTTCCAGTTTAAATCTTATTAAATATGTAAAAAATTAAACAAAATAAAAAAATCTCAAAATGTATTACAATTAAATATATAACATGTAACACAAGGTGAATTTGATGTCCATTCACACATCGAAAATGTATGTTGACACAAGTTGATCACATGTTGATAAAAGTAGTTAAAATAACTTAGTTTTTTGTATTACTAACTAAGATCAGTAATTTCATCAATATCATAAAAAATTTTTTTTATTAAACTTTTGGATTAAAATGTACTGTTAAATTTAAAATTTTCTGAAAACTGTACATCAATATGAAAACAACAAAGAATTATTAAAATTTAATGAACATAAATTAAATGCGAGACATTCATAAAACGTTAAATTTGCCATTGGAACATGGAAGAAATTTTAATTATTTTTTAAATAATAAATTAAAAAGCATTAAAGCGTACGGATCAAGCAATTATCTCGATTTGAAACGATTCAGATAATTAAACTAGCTCTGAGAAATGTTTACATCCACGCGTTTTCTTCGAAATTTCTTCCTTTTGTCAAAGATCGCTTCCAGCGTTTATAGAATCATGAAATTATCCGATTTACAAACAGGAATAATACACGCACTGTAAGACATTGCGCATGTAAAAGAGGACGATAGAAGCATTGAAAAAGGCATGTATATTCCGCGTCTGTTTACCGAACAATCAAATCTACTGTAAAGTAATTTAAGAGCTTAAAGCAAGGAACGATTAAGATACTTAAATCATTTTAGAAGTGAAAACACTACTTCGAGAATATTTTCTTATTTATATTCAAACCAATTAAAGCTTCATATTGATTTGAGTTATATATATATATATATATATATATATATATATATATATATATTTAAGAGTATTTGGAGAGAAGACCAAATAATTATTTAAAAAATGTATTCCAATTGAAATCGTTACAAATGTGGGAAAACAGACACACAAAATAAAAAATATGGTGTGTCACTCACATGACTTTCTCTTACCCTGAAATTTAATACTATAAATACAGGTTGGAGATTAAGAGGTAAGATAACGAGTACTGTTTTGTAAACCTATGTTAAACAATTCAAATTAGCCTTCGGAAGAGTTTTATATGATAATAAGTTCTGTGTGAGGGGGATTTCTGCCCCGTCACCTCCCCCCCCCCCGTTTCATTAATGCACCTACACTTATATAGAATTTAATTCGGTTATTAAAAAATAATTCTCTTTTTAAAAAATAATTTATTAAAATTATTATTTAAATTAATTATCTTCTATGATAATTCAGACGATTTCCATATTAGAGAAGTAGTATAACACTAAATATATATTAAAAAAAAGTTGAATTTATTCTCAATATTACATTAAAGAAAGAAAAAATTTTTTTGGTTAATAATGAAAAAAATCGATAACTCTATTTTAAATTATCGCAGATCAATGGTTCAACCATTCGTTTTAAAGTTATTGGCGAGGTCTTTTTAAAGATACCCATCAGGAAAATTGACTCCCCTTGAGGGGGGACTTCCTCCCCAGGGGGGCGAGGCGAGGCTCCTACATACACAAAAATTTTTCCCTGTTGACTATCTCTATTACAAAATATATATATATATATATATATATATTCGTTTCATTTGGTTTAGTGCAGTCTATAGATGTTAAACTCTACTTATCTGCAATTTCCCCCATAGACGTAATGTTTTTGAATACTTTTGAGTGTCCCTGTACACGAACCATTTGCTTCATCTCAACTAAAAGCTTACTGTAGCATCCTTATATGATACACATTTAGAATACCGAGTTTGGAATTTATGTTACTATTTGTTCTTGAGATATGCTGATAACAGACAGACAGACACACAAACCATTCGCTAAAAGCATGATTTTCGTATTCAGGGGACCTCAGAAAATGTAAATATAACAAAAACTCACGTTCAAAAATTTGACCCAAAAAAAAAACTTTCTCGACAATACTTTCTACCCTAAAACAGTACTCTCTTTCTCTCTTTTATTTTTACTTTCTCGGGTAAGAGAAAGTAAAAATAAATAAATAGAAAAAAAAAAAAAAAAACATGAAATACAATGTAATTTGATATGCATGTAACACATGGGTATTTATTATTGATTCACACATTTGAATTATTATACAATCAAAATAAAATTATTTATTTATTTATTTATTGCAAATAATTAAGAGCTGTAAATTCATGATTATTTAGAAATGAGGAATTATAAACAATTCTATTCTACTTTAAGTGTAGAATGTAGAGTAATTCTAAATTTAAATTTTTCAGTAAGTTATTTATCAATGATTGATCAAACAACGCGGAAACATTAAATTTCTCTATTCCCGAAATAAATATTAAAAATACTTAAAAACGTCATTTTTACAGTTAGCAATTAAATGAATTTTACTTAAAATTTTTAATAATATTAGAAGAAGCACTACAAAGTGCAAAGAAAAAAATTGTCCCGATTTTAAACTATTCAAGTATTTAAATCAAATTAAAGAAATGTTTTAAAATCGAGACATACTCTCCTGAATTTCCATCCTTTTGCTGAAGAAATCTTCCAACGCTCATGGAATCTTGTGATGAGACCATTTCTCAGAAGAATACATGGAATGTAATGTAACACCATAGCCTCCTAAACTAGATGCGTGGCTCGGAAACTTGGTAACAGTCGAAGCGGTAGACAGAGCCACCTGGTACAGATTACGCGACTTTTTTATTCAACAACCACCAAAATTTTTTAAAAGTGGGATATGATGTACATAAAAGGTGAATAGAACCGAATAGAAAAGACGATTATATATATCATATATCACTTCTTAAAATTATTGGTGGCAGTTCAATAAAAAAGCCACACAATCTGTACCAGGTGGCGCTCTCTACCGCTTCAACGGTCTCTACTTCAACTGTTACCAAGTTTTCGAGCCACTCGACAGGCATCTAGTTTAGGAGGCTATGGTAACACATTGCACATGTAAAAGAGAATTAAAGAAGCATTGAAAAATAGATTTCTCTTCTGCTTCTATTTACTTAACAATTAAATTTCCTTAAAATAGTTTAGAAATTTGCAACAAAAAGAGATAATAATGAATAAAATTTTTGAAATTTTTACATGAAGGCAGAAAAAAAAAAAAAAAAAAAAAAAAAAAATCAAAGTTAAATGTTCATAAAATAAATATGAGAAATACACGGTGATAAAAATTAAAGTTACATTTTCAAAAAGCTATAATTTTAAATTTACCGGTCCGAATGACTTGACATTTTACCAGAAAAATCGTCAGGGTATAAACTTTTGTTTGCAAGGGAAAAAAAATAATAATTCGAAAAATGTGGCGTCAATCAACCTTTTGGTGTTTGTTTCATAAAGCTGCTCATTTTTTCTTGTCACTATCACTGTTTTTGCTGTAAACATGCATTCTTATTCTTTTAGGTAAAAAATAAAAAAAATAAATAAATTGTCATAATCCTTTGGAGCCAACTGTTTTCTGCTATTTTATTGCTAACAATTCTATTGCTGTTTAATGAATCCATTTAGGCGTTCCTCTCAAATTATCCTGATAGCGCCATCTATGGACACAATTTGGAACTACTTTTTTCTCCGCCAAATGAAATTCCATTGCTACATGATTGTTCTGTTAAAATATCGAGTCATTCTATCTGACTGGTAGTTTTAAAATTAGTATAGCGTTTTGAAATCATAAAATTAATGAGAATAACATCTCATAATATCGCCCTGTACTTTAAAATACTAATTTTACTATTAGAACTTAAAAGAAATGTGTACTATTTTTTTTTTCTTTTTTAACAATATTACAAGAAGCATTAAAAAAATACGGAACAGAAAATTGTCGCAATTTCAAATTATTCAGACTTTTAAACCAATTCAAAGAAATGTTTTAGATCTAAGTAATTTCTCCTGAACTTTCTTCTTTTTGTCGCAGAATTCAACTCGCTCTTATGGCATCATGAGATTAGTCGATTCATACAGAATGATGCAGAAAGCGTAAAACATTGTGCATGTAAAAGAGAATTAAGGTAGTGTTAAAAGAGAGATTTATATTTTGCGTCTACTTATTTAACAATTGAAACTTCCATAAAATAGATGAAAAATTTAAAGCAGGGAAAGATTACGATGCTTAAACGATTTTTAAAGTTTAACTACTACTTTTGAAAATATATGTTTCTTATTTATTTCTAAAAGCAATAGAAATATATTGCTTTGATTTGATTGAATTTCATTTGAGTAATTTAAAAAAAAAAAAAAAAAAAAAAAAAAATCCAAATACAGAAAAAAAATATATATATATATATATTAAAGTTGTGCTTATCACGTGATATCGAAAAATACGTACATAAACGCTTTTAAATATCCGAGGACATTTGTACAATACTTCATTTATTTATTTTTTTTATATATATATAAAATTTCCGTTAAAATTTTTCAGTAGACAAATTGTGCTAAAGTTACAAACTATGGGGATATGTTACCTACTAAAAAAAAAAAAAATAATGAAAATTATTAGTTATTTTTTTAATCGGCAAATATGTTGTCAAATTATATTCATAGAGAGAATTTTTGTATTATAGAATTATAGTATTATATATTATTACAGAATTACTTATTAGTATATATTATTATATTATTATATTATTTATAGATAGAATTATTCATATATATTTGTAAAGAAGTAAAATCAAAAATTATATCTATGCAAGTAGCTAGACAAAATATTGAACTGACATTTTTTTAAATTTATTTTTTAGTTACAAATTTTTATTTATGACTTTATGAAGCGATTTAAAAATGTGTGAAAATTATTAAGCTATGGAAAATAACAAACATTTGTTTCACATATCAAATAAGAAAAAATTGTTTATCATATTTAAATATTTCAATTTCAAGTAATAAATGCTTTAATAAACATTAAACCATAGCTGCTGACATATTAACTAATATTCCGTAGAATTGGTAATAATCGCTATTTTTCTTTCTTTTCTTTTTTTTTTTTTCCACACACCAGCCTTTTTTTTTTTTTTTGGAGTATTTTTCTTTTTATTTAATCGTATATACATTTAGAGAGAGTTACTCTAAAAGTAAAGTGGTGTAGAAAAAGGGGCGGGTACTAATAATACTACGGAGTATTAATTAGAATGTTGGCAGTAATGCTAAATAATCAGTTTATATTTTTAAACTATTCAATTCAATAATTTGTAAGAAATACAAATCAAACCATAAAAGTGGGAAACTTTTCTAAGAAAAACATAAATCTTGATAAAGTTTATTTACAAGTTAAATTAAAATAAATAAATAAATAAAAAATAAAAAAAAAACCTATTGTTTATCATTTAACAGGTGTATTTCCTTTCTTTTTGCTACAATAAGTAAATATATAAATAAATAAATACACTTGAATGGTCACTTTATTATATACAACCAAAAGTAATTTACGTAAACGGATTTATTGTTTAATTCTTGTTTACACTGCACCCACAGAACTTGTTTCTGTCCACGAACAGTAAATTAAATTCTAAACAAGTTTCGATTAATGTTATTTCACTCAGGGGTCGTACTCCCCGCACTTTTTTTAGGACACTTCCAGAGATAAGAAACTTCCGCCCTTTTTACTACCACTATTTTTACTTCCATTACCTTACTACCGTAGGTAATCGAAGTATTGTATTCGGTCCAAAAATTCGATGTCGAGTTTTCAACTAATTTACCCGTTTTAAGGCCACGTGAGTCCAAAAAAGTAGTTTTCAGCAATTGGTCAGTGTGTGTGTGTATATATGTATGCATATATGTAGGTATGTATGGAATCTTTTGGCTATCATATCTCCGGAACTAATAAAGATTGAACTACGAAACTTTACAACTGATACAGGTCTCGTGTACAGATAAATTTTCCAAATTTTGGTGAAAATTGGAAAACAGGAAGTGGGTCATCGGAAACCGGAAATGGGACCGTAAGTCAGTATCTCAAAAACGGCTCAAACGATTTTCTTCAAAGTTGCTACATAAACACTTTATAGAGGCACTTTTGAATGATATAATTGGTTAGTTCAGGAATATTGATAGGCGTCCTGTATAAATAGCTCAATTTCAGGTCTCGCAAGTACGTTCCTTTAAAAACGGCTGTACGGATTTTTTTCAAACTCGCCATATTAACTCCCTTTTAAATATCCTTTTGTATGTAATTATTGTTTTCCGGCCAATAATTGAGCATAACAAGTTTTTGTAAAAGTTAGTATCTCAAAAACGGTTCTAACGATTTTCTAGAAAATTATTTCATTAGTCCAACTTAGATACCCTTTCTCATGTATTACGTGGTTATTACAAGAATATTAACGGTCATCCTGATTAGGTAGTTCCGTTTTAGATCTCGAAAATTGGTGTTTAAAAAAAATAACTCTATCTATTTTTTTTTTTTTTTTTTTTTTTTAACTGGCTATATAAACTCTGTTTTATACGTCTTTATACGTGTATCATGTTTCTCTTACTAGAAAATTCCAAAAAAATGCATATAATACCAGTGGCGGATCCAGAACTTGACTTTTTTTTGGGGGGGGGAGGGGGCTAAGATTTTTCAAAGTGTTATTCTAGACCAATAAAAAAAATTTACTATTGCAATATTCAATTGTGAATGTCAGTGTTTTGGGGAGGGGCTTTAGTCCCCTAGCCCCCCCCCCTAAATTCGCCACTGTATAATACGTGTAATGGTGGGTAATGGAAGTCGTGTGTTTGTTTCACACCGGATATTTTATATAATATTCACTGTGCTATTTAATCACGAGAAATTACTATAAAAAATCGATAATATTTTTTTTATAAAATATGTCATATAACAAAATTTTTGTACTTTTAAATTTTTATGTAGACTTTATCTACCAATCTTGAAATAAACTATAAGAAGTCAACATTCAAAATATTCACTTCCGAGATAATAATAATAATAATAATAATAATAAAACTCCATAAAAAAAAGTGCAGATTTAATTATTCATAAATTAATCTGTGTTTAGTTTCATCACAAAATCTGATTTCTTATTTAAATTTGATGAATTCGAATCTAAAAACTTCTTAAGCAATTTAAGAAAACTTCTAATTCTTCGCTATTTTATTGAATTACATTAACAATTCGAAGCATATACTTTGATTTCGCTTTAAGAAAAATCAGATTACATAAAATGTAATCTTATTCCCTTTACTTGCTTAACAATGTCTAGTTTATTCCTTAATCTAATAGTAAGTGGGAGTACCTTATGGAAATTACGCATTAATTTACTTAGCTTTTTATGTGGGCGACTTAACTGAGATTATGCATGTCAGTTTCCATATTAAAAGGGGAATGTTACGTAATTATCTTCTTAGAGTTATGTTGTTTCACATATTCCTTAAATAAATCATTTATTAATTCCAAGCAGGAGCCTGACTTTAAGAAAGATGCAATTTTATGACTCCCTTTCGATTTCTTGTTTCTAAAAGAAAATATTTTTATTATTACGATGGTGTTAATTTATTAAATGTAAAACTTTACTTTCAATATAAAAATTCCATAATTTTATGTCAGTATCATTTTCTGTTTATTTATTATCAAATTTTAAGCAAAAAACTTCAAGAAATAATTTAAATAAATTAGCTCTGAATGAATTAGCTCTTTTTTCTTTCATATTGCTAATGCGAATTGGGGGGGGGGGGGGGCAGATAAGCAAGAAAATAATTTTATGTTGTATTTATTTACTTATTTATTTTTTTATTAGTACAACCGGAACATTGCTATCAATCAGATTATTCTCGACTTTGTCATAATAGTAACCAATGCTGAGGAACGCAACTTAATAGTTTAAGTTAAAAAAAATATTATTTATTTCTATTTTACATATTTATTTAATTTACTATGATTTTATTTATATTTAGACCAATTATCGAATGTTTTACTTTGGTTCCATCTCTCAGAAAAATTAATATACATATATTTAAATTAAAATTAAGAAAAATCTGTTATTATTTTTTTTTTAAAGAAATTATTGTGGTAATTGTTGCTAAGGGATGACACACAGTTATCACTATCAAGTAAGATTAGCAGTATAAATGATAAAGCTGCTTACATAAGCAATGTTTTCAGTGAAATGTGCCTGCCTAGCACAAAAAATTTTGGCTTGTAATTACACTTACAAAACCATTTTTAATTCAATAATAAAATAAAAATGCAAATGTGCAATTAGGATATTACTGTAGACTAAATAGGAAATAAAAACTTTTAACTGAAAAGTCTAATTACTACCATTAACAGCAAAAACTTAACAGGCTAGGATGCTAAACTGAGCCCTAAGGCTCAACATGACAATGCCTTACCAACTGAGCTTATCGGTCGAACTATTTGCCGATATGAATGCTGATTTGGTAAATAAAGATGCAATCTTACAGATAACTTTTTTTTTTTTTTTTTTGTCGCTATAATTCTAAGAGGAAAAATGTATTATCCTAGTATAATATACCACATATCTGTAACCATGAAGTTGGAATGGATGAAAATAAGAATTTAAAATTTTGACATGAGCGAACACTTTTAGTTCAAAATTATTGAAGATATATTTGGTGGAGGATCGATGCCACATTAAGTCAAACATTTGGTTTAAATTTCTAGTCTATTAAATTTTCGCTTTTCTTAAAATTAGTTCTTTTTTCTTTACTCTATATGCAACATTTAGAGATTTTTTTTTTTTTTTTTTTTCATTAAATATAATATAATTCAAATTTTATGTGAAGAAATATAAATACTTAAAAACCAAGAAATAAACATGTGTTGCTTGGAAAAAGTGAATTAGTTTTAAGAACAGCGAATATTGGTCCTTTTAAGAATCGAACATGTATATGTGACAGATGCACATGCATTTATGCTTTAATCCCATGTCCGCGTTTGACAAGGGTCGCGATAGCCCGGTTGGTAGTGCACTGAGCTCGTAATTGGAAGATTGCGGATTCGATACTCGAGCTAGCAAAAGATCGTCGTGTAATTAAGGGTGGATGGTGCACGTAAAATCTGTTGCGGACACAATGTTATCCATGTTTCCGTTCAAATTATATATCTGGGGGGACAACAAGCGGCGGAGCCACCCTCTATGTGGAGGATTAAAATTGTGATGTCATGTCTCCGGACCATAATTAGGAACGTGTTTCCGACCGTCGCCAGTTACTCATAACGCAGTACTATTGCGAAGTTAAACCCAAGGAACCAAACTCGTTCATCAAATGCTACTCTCTCTCTTAAAGGGATGGAGAAAATTAAAAATCACTCTTTGAAATTATTGTTTTAGAAGTATGAGAATTTGCATACACGTGCATTTCAATGTATTAATTTTAAATATATTAAAATTTCTCAAAAACTATAAAAAAAAAATCAAATTTAAAAGTTTTAATTTTTTTGAAAAATTTTAAAATTTTTCATGCGATTGGGTTTTCAAAATCCCTCCCCCCAACCCCCGGAATTTTATATTATTACAGTTTATCATTATGTTTTAAACATATTCATGCAGTAATTGTGAAATGAATGATAAGTTAATAATATATATATATATATAATATGTGTGAATGATGAAATTTTTGTTTAAAATATATTGACAGACTATAATTATATAAAATCACAGGGAAAATTGGAAATTCATTCGCATGTAAGCTTTTCAAAAAAGAATTGAAATTTTAATTTTTTAAAATTTTAACAGTTTTCGAGAAATTTTAATATTATAATACTGATGCATTTCAATGTATATATATCAAAATTCTCATAATTCTAAAACAGTAATTTCAAAGAAGGATATGTAACGTTCAACATCTCTTAAAATTTGAGCTCAGTTAAGGCTGCTCTATATACGAGTTGACGCCGACATTTCTTTTGCATTAGAGTTGTCAGATGCACCCAGTATATCTCTAGATTATCAAGCGGCCGTCGCTCTTTCGGCCATGATCTGTTACCCTTTTTTATTGTTTTTGTAGTACCAACTTGACAAATGTGATATAGGAAATTGTTTAACAATAATTTTCTAGAACCATTCCAGGGAAAGACATAAAATGATAGATACGAGATCTTACGAGATGAAATCATAGCTGTAATAAATGCGCCAAACGGGAAACCTGACGTTTTCTGAAGCAAAAAGCTGGCTGCTGCCACGTTGGCCTGCATTATTATAGGAGCTCTAACTCGTGGAAGAACTCTGAGGCGTCTTGATAAGAACCAAAATTCGAATTACCGGCCTGATCCTTTTAAGATCTTGTCAAAGTTAGTTTTGGCTTTTATATATATACACTACTGGCCATTAAAATTGCTACACCAAGAAGGAATAATAATAACGGAATGAAATTTGTTGGACACATACATTATAGTAGGAAGAACAATTGATTTAAATTTCAGGAAATTTGGAGTAATATGTACTGAGAAAAGAGTACATAAAGCAGCGACCTCTGTGAGCAATAACAGTACATATCTGCCTAGGCATTGAATCAAACAGCGATTGGATGACATGTAGTGGTAGAGCACTTCATGAAGTTTTAACACGATAACACAATTCATCGATGAAGCACTTCATGAAGTGCTCTACCCGTACATGTCATCCAATCGCTGTTCGATTCAATGCCTAGGCAGATATGTGCTGTTATTGCTCACAGAGGTCGCTGTTTTATGCACTCTTTTATCAGTACATATTACTCCAAATTTTCTGAAATTTTAATCAATTGTTCTTCCTACTATAATGTATGTGTCCAACAAATTTCATTCCGTTATTATTATTCCTTCTTGGTGTAGCAAGGCCAGTAGTATATATACATACGTGTAAAATTGATGCAGATGAAATGCTTAGGACAAATATAAATACCCTGGCTACATAGTGTGGAAAGCGACCAGCAAATCAGTGCCCTAAAGATTAAGCTTTTTCTCAGAGGTCAGTGCGATCGAGTTTATTGCTTGGAAAACAGAAACTAATGTATTTACCATAGATATACATAGTTATAAGACATAGATTGATCATGGGGGAGAAAAAGTTATTCCTTTTTACTGCGAGAAAGACGGCCATTTTGACTAGTTGATGGCCGTTTTTCTGTGGGTGAATACACACAGATAATTTAGCAAATAAAATTTATGAATAATTTATGTACTAAAGGTAAATGAAAAACTGCAGATACAATTCCAATTTTTTTTTTTTTTACTACATTTATTAATTTAGTTAATATTTAAAGTTAAACTCTTTTTATTTACTAAAATCAACGTTCTTTACCTTCGCCGCTGGTAACTATATTTAAAAGAATTTTGAAAGTTCTATATTACTTACTAATATAAAATCTTAAAAAAATACCAAACTTTAAAAAAAAAGTATTCCATTAAAAATCAAAACAGTTTTTATTTCATAATAATAAAAAAGCAACTTATTAAAAAAATGACATTTTTCATAACTTAATTAAATATAATTTACTTTTATGATGACTTATCCCCTTTTTTAGGACTGAGGGCCTATTAGTCTCAATCTGGGATTTTTGCGTTGTCGTTTTCGATAGTTGGACATTTGTCGAAATCATTTTTCGATAGTTGGACATTTATCGAAATCTAAAATTTATGGAAAATATAATTGAATAATTTGAAAGCGATGTTATAATTGGGAAGAGAGAGAAAAAAAAAAAAAAAAAAAAAACTAATAGTCCTCTGTCCTAAACTAAATTCTGCTTTTGCCAGAATTTTATCAAAATCATTTTTTTTTAAAGAAAAAGAAAAGAAAATTTATACAGTATCGTTGAAAACAATATCGAAAAAGTTTTTTTTTTTTTTTTTTTTTAAATAATTTTGAATCAGGAAATAAAAAGTGCGCGAGCAATATGAAATAAAAATAAGTAAAAAAAAATGAATTTAATGATTTAAATTTTATATAAAACATGATCGTATGCTATCATAAAAAGTAGATGTAAAATTTAAAGTTTAATTTTTTTGGCAGCAATTATAAATTAAAATAAATAATTTAATAAAAGTTTAGAAATTAGAATTTCTATTTTATATATATATATATATATATATATATATATTTGTCATAAATTTATTAGAAGAATTAAGACACGTAATATTTCGAGATTTTGAAAATTCATCAACATTCTGTTCTATTACAATTGCTGAGTTTCAATATCAGTTAATGACTGATGCGAAAAGATTTTTCGGCATCAAAAATCTTTGCATGATAACATGAAGATGATAAATCTATATAAATTACTATATCTATTGTATTACCGGTTATTTACGTGCTTAGTTCACGTTACTAAGCAGACGAAACTGGGAAAGGACAATCAATTCTTATGCAATATTTACGATTTGAGCAAAAAACTCGATTGCAGTGGTATGGGAGGCTTAATTTTTTTAGCAGTACTTTAAGCATTTGGTTACATGCGCTTACCACACTGTATATTCTAGATGCAGTACCCTGGTTACACTCGCTCGACATACAGAATACTTGGGACAAGTGTAACAACATGTGATAAATTAAAAAGCTTAAGAAATGGAACAAATATAAAGTTTATGTTTAAAATCTGCATACAAAACTTAGTTTCCTTACCCAAAACTGTGGATATTATTTCGCAAATGCAGCAAGGGTAAAACTTCTAATTTTGATAGGTGCGCTCTGCTATAGAGTGGATATATAAGCAATTTTTGTCTCTAGCTTTTAAAACTATCCCTTTTTCATATTTGATTTGATTTTCTAAGATTAAAAATAATGGAAGAAAGATTCATATAAACAAGTATGGTGACTATTAAGATGAAATGCACCTTATCAGTTGAGTTATTATAACAACGTTGTTAGATTGGGGATTCTTTTATTCAATAATGACCAATAAATTTGAGAAGTGATATTCCATAATTTCATTTTTTCTATAAACTTTCTATAAAAATAAATCATTTATGTGACTACTATTTAGGTTTAATATATATATTTTTCTTTTTGTAATACTTTATAATTTTTTTATATTTTTGATGCGCTACTTAGATTAAAATGGCTGTTGCTATATTAAACTTCTTGTCAAAAAACGTTTGGTGTACTTCAACACCAAAATTAAAAAAAATCGCCCAGCAGGATCTATTAATGAAACTTATAAAATAGAAATATGGTTCATAAAGTTTAAATAATCCATTAAAAAAAAAAAATCTTTTGAAACACAAATTATTAATGTATCGTATCACATAAATCTTTTCGAAGTTAAAATAGAATTTAATAAAATAAAAAAAAAGTAACTTTTTTGTTTATTAACCAGAAAATTGATGAAATTTGAAATGCAAGTTGGTCTTGTGGGGTACAGGCTTTATATTTTTGTGTTCGTGAGAGAAAATTAAAAAAAAAAAAATGAAAACTGTAATTTTTAATCCCACTTCAAAAACATGTGACTTAATGTGAAACAGATTTTTTTTTTTATTCCTCTTAACGGTTTCCACACAATCTTCTGTTGTTGCCACCTAAAATTAATACTTTAGTTAATTTTAAAAAATCTATTGTCCGATCGATAAGCTGTTTAATCCATCGGATTCACAAAAATTTTCCTTTTCATTTGGTACCTTATTTGGAACGATACGACTGATATTTTAAATTTATTTTCTAATTTTTCTAATTTATTTTCCTCATTTTAAATAAATGTACGTTTTTTTTTTTTTTTTTTTTTTTTTTTTTAAATTCTGTCATAAAAAAAAAAAAAAAAAAAAAAAAAAAAAAACTTGACAACAATTAAATTATGAATAAAATTTAAATGGCTTATTTATCAGTAATTAGAAGGTTATTATTTTCAAATTTTAATTAATTAAGAAAAAAACTAATCAAAAATTCGAAAATCGGGCTTCGAGGTGCACCAGGAGAGGTCATTACGAACCTCCATGCAAATGTGTAGATCTGCGATCAGCCGTTTTCCTAAAAGGATCTGAATATACATACACAATGACACGCACACAAACATCTTATTTTATTAAATGTATAGACTAGTGGATCTGCAGATCAGGGGCCTCAACGTCCTATTTGCATCAGACATTATTCAATAGGTCATTTTTATTTATTCCTTATTATAGAATAGTATATATTGATTCGATCGACTTATTACCATAATCAGATACATTCCTGAGGGGGGCTGCCGCCCCCTTAAACACCCTGCTGTATCTCTCTTTGTATGCCTATTTGTATATCATATAAAGTGTTACGGAATTGTAAATAATTGCATTTATTTTTGTATAAATTCTTTCAAAGAGGCTTAGAAAGTCGATAAATTGCTAATTTTGTGCATTTCTAGTCGTTTTAGCGTTAAAATAGCCTAATTTTCCATTAAAAACGCATTAAAAAGCTTCAATAAGGGAAAAAATGGATTTGGCACCAAATTTGGAGACTGTTTCCCTCTTTGGCGATTTTTTTGGCGACATTGGCGAGACAATACTTATTAGGGATATCCCAAATATGGAAACTCGAATCTCATTGGCTGATGAGATACGAGAATATTCCAGAACTGTCTGTGTGCGATAGAATAGTATAAAAGGAGCACTTTTTTAGCCAAAGTAGCCAACCTCAGATCTGTGTCAGTTTTGTCAAATGCTTGCTTTGCTTTGAGTCTATTTGAATGAGACTTGCTTTATGTGCTATTGATAAAGATTTTGTAATGCTGTTTTGCTGTTGACGGCTGTTGTTTAAGCTATGTTTACTGGTTGAATTGAAGCTAATACTTGGTTTATAGACCTGTATTTTTCTGGAACTTTCTGTGAATAAATCACTGAATTTTTGCAAGTTTCGCCTTTTATTCTCGGACAACTTAAGAACCCTCAAGTACGAAACAATATGTATTCTTAATGACGGTCTTGTATTATTTCCCTGAAATTCATAAATACCAAATTTCATAACTATGAAATTTCACACAAAAAAAATTACTTAGCATATCGGAAATATTTTGCGTAACATTTAAACTAATTATCAATTCTATGCCCACAATTTTAAACAGGAAAACATGCTTTTAAAATTCTAATAAAATTTCATTATATTTGGTGGAGTGTAACCATGTTAAAATAATCTTTTAAGAAACACCGACTATAGACCGTAATAGTGCGAAATTTTTTTATGTATCCCGGAAAAGTAGCCACAGTCATTATAAACGCCAATAATAAGAATAAACCTAATTAATTATAACTCATTAATTTTTCAAACTAATTTGACATCATTTGGATGATTACAGTACATACTCGAAATTATTTTGTGTAGTCCCATAAATTATTTTGTCTATATGTAACCTTTTTTAAGAGTAAACATGATTTTAAGCATCTTTATAATGTATGTTAACTTTATTAAGTCCAATTCGCATTAAAGTCCATAAACGCATTAAAGTGCGCGCTTAAATTAAAAATTTGTCCATAGGCTCTAAAGTTACGAAATTTATTCGTGTGTCTTTGTAAACGAACCATAAACATTCTATACACCAGTAAAAACTATTCAGCTTATTTTGCGTTTAAAATCAATAATTGTTCCAAATTTAACATCGTTTGGATGACTTCGTGACATTGTCAGAACACTTTTGTATGATCCTGTACATTAATTTAAAAGCTTAAGAGCACATATTTTCTTCTAACAACATAAGTTTAAGCATCTTACTCACGTACGCTAGTTTCATTTTTTTCATTGCAAAGTAATGATATTAAAATGCGTTTAAACGAAATTCACCCCATACGCTGTAATGTTAAGAATTGTGGCGTGTCCCTGTACAATGTTTATAAAAAATATTGCAATAAAAATTATACAGCTGCTTATATGCAAAGCTGGAACGTGTGCGCCAAATTGCAAGTCAGTCGCAGGATTTTTGCGGCCGCTAATGCGTTACATACAAGTTCTTCCCATAGGCCGTAAAGATCAGAAAAACTTTGGTGTGTCCCTGTACACCAACGACAAATGGAATACACATCTAACACTATACAGCTAATTCCGTCGGGTCCATAAATATGTGTACCAAATTGCAAGTCAATAGCGTTATTTTGGGGGCCGCTATCGCGGTACATACAAATTCTTCCCATATGATAAGGCCGTAATGATAAAAAAATTTGGCGTTTCCCTGTACACGAACTACAAATGGAATGCACACCCAAAACTATGCAGCTAATTTCGTGGGAATCATGAACATGTGTACAAACTTTCAAGTCAATAGCGTGATTTTTTGCGGCCGCTATTGCACGACAGACAGACAGAAAGAAAGAAAGACAGACAGACACACAGACAGAGCCCAAAACCGTTTTGAGTCTGAACAGAGGGCCTCCATCGACGTTTCTGCAAAAATTGGAAGTCAATAGCTTGATTTTTGCGGTGGCTATTGCGGTACATACAGATTCTTCCCATAGACCGTAATGATAGAAAATCTTTGGCGTGTCCCTGTACACGAATTACAAATGGAATACACACTCAAAACTATACAGCTGATTTTGTGGGGCACATGAACACGTGTGCTAAACTGCAAGTCAGTAGCGTGATTTTTGTGGCCGCTATCGCGATACATACAAATTTCTCCCATAGGCCGTAATGATAAGAAAAACTTTGGCGTGTCCCTGTATAAGAACTACAAATGGAATACATACAAAAAACTATACAGCTGATTTCGTGGGGCTCATGAACATGTGTACCAAATTGCAAGTCAATAGCATTACTTTTGCGGCCGCTATCGCGAGACAGTTACACAGACACACAGACAGAGTCCAAAACCGTTTTGAGTCTCAAAAGAGGGCCTCCACTGACGTTTTGGCAATGACCAATAAGTTTGAGAAGTAATATTTGATATACATAATAGAGGATCAATCTTTGAAATGATTAGGCAACTGTCACAATAAATATTTGTTGGTGGATATTGTATAAAAAAATCGCCAATCTGGCAACAAGAGTTATAAGCCGATGTTACACAAAATTACCCTACTTCACCTTACTCAGAGCTATGCCTTCTAAAAAACCCACTCTATAACTTCAGGTAGATATTTATTTCTTTTAAATTAACATTTGAAAATACATTTATTGAAATTTAATATTTCTTTTTTTCAAAATGTCTGATGGAATACGATGCAAGCAATTAAACTTTCGAAAATTCTCTCGTTAAAAATACTTTTAAAACATTTGTAAAATATTATAATGCTTGATTTTATTCACAAGAAAGAAAATATGTATTTTTGAATATTAATTTAAAAAAATAATTTCATGTATGTCCTTGTGGGAGTTTTTTGAAAGTCTAATTTCTATTGAGATTTTCAAGAAATATTCAATACTTTCTTTACATCGTAGAATAAGTTTTTTTTTTTTTTTTTTTTTTTTTAATATGTGTTAAAGGAAGTATCTGTTTTTACTTAATATGCATATGATGTTGAAATATTTAAAATTCTAGGTAATAACTTCTCTTAAGTGAATTGATTTGAATATAGTTAACCCTGTCTTTAAAAAAACATGACTTTTAATAAAGATTTTTTATAAATAAATTTCATATAAAAAGGAAAGTAAAAAAAAAAAAAAAAAAAAAATCTTGAAAATTCTATTTTAAAAGTTTTTCAGAAAAGAAAAAATGATTCAAAATAAAAAAGTATTGTTACTATATGCAGATATCTTTTTAAACAAATTTAGAACCATTTATAAAATTAAACAAAAACAAAAAAAAAAAGCTAAAGTAAAAATAAATTAAAAAACCCTAAAAAAAGTAAAATAATAATAATAATTACCAACCTTAAACATATCTAAAATAAAACGAATACAACAATTTTAACAGTACAGCAATTTAAATAAAATCTAACATATTGCCTTTAATTTCAATATCATGTATAACGTAACTATAACTTAATCAATTACTTCACATCAGACAAAGGTAATTGGGCTATTTACATAATATTTATATAAACTGTTACTTTAAGGCAGAATAGTTCAACTACTGCTGGAAAAAAAAAATTACATGACAGAAACACCAAGAATACAATGCTTTACCTTTGGGTTATTTTTTGGCGCATGTCAAGCAACATAAAATAAACATGTAAACATGTCTAGCCATGAATATATGTTGGCTCCAGTCTGATCAATTTGGCTCAAGTTCAAAAATTGAAAATTGTAGCATTCAATACAAATAAATGTTAAATGTCATCGGTAAAGCATTTTAATTGTTTTGATTGTCAATGTACTTTAACAAAAATGATAAAAGTTGTATTATTTTTAGCGACAGGAAAAATGTATAATTAAACATTTAATTGGTTTTATATATATATCACTTGCATTTTCCCTTCATTTTTTCGATAATATTTATTTATATTTATACTTATAACTTCGCATATTCACAGTATTTTTTATTATTGTAAAAATATCGCATATTATAAGTAGCCTATTTAGAAAAATTACATGTATATAAATACATTTAAATTTAAAAAAGATTAAAATAACATTATCATATTCTTCATTACTATTTTTAAATAAAGAACCTGTATATTTAATTATTAGGAAGAAATTTTAAGAGCGACAGAAATTTAGAAGTTTCATGTAATGAAAACCTTAAATGCCAACTTAAGCACATTTTAGCTACCGGCAAATTTATCAGAATTTTTTATTTTATTTAATCAGTGAAAAGTGCTTCAGAAATGCATAATTTTTTTTCTGTTAAAATTTTCCGATATTTAAAAAGTATTGAAGTTGGCAACTATGATTATATTTGAGCATGAGACTTAGTACAAACCGTTGTATAAAATATTAAACCATCACATTTTCCTATTTTTGAATAGTAAACCTTGGGTTTTCGCTTTCCTTTCATATTACATTTTTAAACTAATATATATATATATATACATATACATATATATATATATATATATATGAAGGATACATTTCATAACAAATTTTAATTACCTATTAATTGCTAGAAAATATTCTAGCAATAAATAGGTACATGCCAATACCAGCACAACAAAAATAAAACTGATTTTAACTCAGTACAAGAACTATCACAGAAATGTTGCGAATCATATTTAGATCCAATAAGAGATAAAAGCAATTTAAATTACTTACGCCCACATGAGTAAAAAGGACCGTTATACCAATTGACGGAGAAAATTGATGAAGGAACTCATTAAATGTATTAAAAGTGATTTAGGAATTAAGAATCTATTTAAAAAGTAAGAAAAAATAAAGGACCACAGGAATACTAACGAATATATGAGTTTAAAGGTAAGAAAAACAAAAAAAAGGTATTCTTGTATATATTTTATATATATATTAAATTGATGTAATTGTACTACTTTTGTAATTTTGGTAATTTTATAATTGTTTTTGGAATTTTTAAATTATATGTATGTCAGATTTATTCTCAGTTAATGGTGGTTTTCTATTTGGTGAGAAGTTCGGGACTAAGGATAGTTATTAGGTAATTGCTACTGACCTTTCAGAAACTTCTCTTTCACCCCTACACTGGAGGGCCTCCCTGATAAAGACCACAGTGTCTTTTGGGGGTTTATTTCACTTTATTCATGGTAATTTATTCATATATATATACATATAATCCTATTTAAATTATTTGTAATGTATTCTCAGCAAGCGATGCGCCACTTCTCTCTGACGTATATATACGCCAATTTTTCTAAGGGGTTGAACGCGAAAACGAAAAAATTATTTTTCAAAATAATGTATGAATTTAAAAGAACACATAAAAGTATTATATATATATATATATATATATATATATATATATATATATATATATAATTCTCTAAAATTCTCGTTTCTGGCAATCGATGTGTTAACAAGGGGTAGCAACTTTCCTTTTAACATAGATTTACATACTGTACTTGTTTTTTAACCCTTAATACACAATTTGTCTTTATAACATTGGAATGCAGGGTAAGAGAAAGTCCGTTGGAATATCACACCAAATTATGCTCTCCGTATAAATAATAATAATAAAAATATCATCAGTATGATATTAGCTATAAATATCTGTAACATATATATTTTAGATGTGTACATAATATCATTTTTTAGCGTAATTTACGATACCAGTCAGTATTCCTAGAAATAAATTAATGTCAAGTTCATGAAAGCATGCGTAAAAACGTTTGTTAATTAAACTCGAGCAACGCAGAGATGAAATATTAATCTATTAATTCTATATTTAGATATTTCCTGTTACACCGCAAGGGAATGATGCTGACATAAATCAATAATGCTCTTCAACGAAATAGAAAGTACTTAATAGAGATCTAGGCTGAGAATAAATTCTATCGATATTTAAGCGTATTTTTTTTGCAAACAGAAACAGTTATTTCTAAGTGACTGCATGTGTTCATTAACGAAATCTCGATAAATCATACAGGTCTCTTCGGTAAAATTGAAGAGCTGTAACATAATTATTGCTATTTTCTTTGAATCGTTATGTTTTGCATTTAATATTTTACATGTGAGTAAAGGTATACAATTTTGGATTTTATGCAAATAGCATAATTATGTTCCGCTCACGTATATGATATACTTCAAAATAATAGTTATTGTTAATGAAAAAATAAAACTCATTAAAAATAAAATTATACTTTTAAAAAATTAAAGAACACGCTTTTATTGAAATGTGAACTAAAAAGCACAAAATATCTATCTTTATAATATTAAAATGCAGGGTAAGTAAAAATTGTGTGAGTGACACACCATATTACAGGGTGATTATAAAATAATTTAGAATTAAACAAAAACTATTTTTAAAAAATCTCCTCTGACTGGACTCGAACATTAGACCTTTAGGTTCGTAGCCCGGAGCTTTGCCTCACAGCCACAGCGTTCACGTAGGGTGTGTCTTTTTTTGTTTGCTCCCAGAGTGGTTACAAACAAACATACAAACATACATACAGGTGACACTAATAAAAGCATGTTAAAAAAAAGCACGCGTTTTTGCAATTTATAAATTTGGCTTACAGATTTTTTTTCTGCACATGTTGTCATCGTTTATTTATTTATTTATTTATTTTTTGCGTATTTTAATGCCTTAGGATAAGTTCATAATTCAATAATTATTAATATGTTACAAAGAGATTTTAAAATTAAATAGTTAATATAAATAAATCCTCATTTATTAGGAAATGGTTTATTTATATATTTACTAGCTGTGAATACCCGCTTCGCTGGGTCATTTTTAATAGCACAGTTATTTGTTATTAATAATCCATCAATACTTACTTGACAATTTGTTATATAAAAGACACATTTTTTTTTTTAATTGATTAATTTATTCATTTTTTTTTTGTTTATACATAAATTATACATAAATATCTTATGACTAAGTATACATTAATATCTTAAATTATCTTAAATCAATTTATATACTAAACATTTCTACTGAAATACATTCTTATACACTACGTTTACTGTTTTGTGTTCTGGTGCATAAACAAATAAATTATCTTTCTGTCCCACGCGTGAAAAAGCTACATAGAGTTGGCCATGTGAAAAACAGGATTCTTCTAAATTAACCCCACAAAATCGGAACGTCTGACCTTGGGCCTTATTGATAGTTATACTATAAGCTAATCTTAGTGGAAATTGTAATCTTTTAAAACAAAATGGTAAGTCATTCGCAATTAATGGAATTCTTGGTATAAAAACCAAGTTTCCTTTTTCTTTGCCAGTTAGAATTTCTGCCTCAATGATGTTGTTCAAAATTTGTTTTACACATAATCTTGTACCATTGCATAATTTTGGCGCATTAAGATTTCGCATTAATATGACTGGTGATCCAACTTTTAGCTTCAATTCATGAGAAGGCATACCAGGTGGCTCTAATGAATTTAAGAACTCTATCGGAAAGTTCAAATTTTCATCTTGATTCATCATTGAATCTATTGATTTATAGACTTTTTCCTCTCCCGGTATCATATCCTGTACTCTTTCATTTATTTGCTTTACTACACTATTTTTTGTAGCCAAAATTGCTCGTTCATACAACCATGTTTTATTCAAGTAATTTTGTTCTATTGATGGATAAATTTTTTCTATAAGTTGTTCTTCGGTATCTACTACATGACACAACTCTTCTGATAAAATTATTTTACCAGACTGTAGATCTAGTGGGTAGGTGCCATTTCCAATTTTCAGAAGATTGTCGGCAAACTCTTGTGCTTTTGGGTCTCCAGTTATTAGTGCTCGCATATTTTCGGTTAGTGATAACTTTTCAACATTATTCCAAAAAATTGATCGTTTTAAACACGCATTTATTTCGTCAGCTGGTGTTGATTTTGGTATAACTGGTAATGTTTGTCGGAAATCTCCAGATAGTAGCAATAAAACTCCGCCCATTAGTTTTGTATTCTTCCGAAGATCTTGTAGTGTTCTATCCAGTGCTTCAAGTGATTTTCGATGAGCCATTGTGCACTCATCCCATATTATAATTTTGCACCGTATTAAAATTTGGCCACGTACAGAAGATTTTGTGACATTACAGACTGGGAATTCTTGATCAGCTACATTTAATGGCAAATTAAATGCAGAATGGGCTGTTTTTCCACCTTCCATTGATGTCGCGGCGATTCCAGAAGATGCCAATGCTAATGCGATTTCATTTTTTACTGAGATTGTAGCTAGGATTAAATTGATAAGGAAAGTTTTGCCTGTACCTCCTGGTGCATCTAAAAAGATAATCCCTCCTTTACTTGTGTCAATACGACTTATTATTGTGTTGTATACTATTCGTTGAGTTTGTGTTAATTTTGGTTTATTTTCATTGATATAACGTTGCAATTCTTCTACATTATAATTAAGTTCTTTTGTTAATTCTGAATTAAACACGCTTGATCCGCCTCTTTCAGGAGATTGCACCCCAAGAGCAACTAAATTTTGATTGCACATTGCGAAACATCGATCTTCTAAAATTATTAAAGCTTCATTATAAATATTATCGTTGAAACCAATATTCATATCTTGATTGTCTCTACGCACTCTTGCTAGAATATCATCACTCATACTATCACGATATTTCATCCATAGTCTATTCGGATTTGAAGGATTACATATTGTTATAATTATAGCAAAGAGTTCACGTAATTGATTTGCTGTTGCTGTTTCTGCAGCCTCTTTCATTGCCTGTTCCCATTGATTGTCATTTTCTAATAAGCCACGACGCTGACAGGCTTCACGATATGTCTCGCAAATGTAACCATCTACCGTTCGAAGATCATCAAAGGAAGTTGGTCCACGTACTTCATGGAGTAGTAAACGTAAATAAAAGCATTCAGCATTTTTTGGGTGTACCGTATATACTCGACCGATAGCATTATCTTTAAATACACCCTCAAATCCTTCAACCGGAATTCCTCTCTTTCGTCGATTAAATACTCTTCGTGATGAGTCCCACGTGTAATAACTGGGAATATCTCCATAAAAAAGAGTCTTAGCAAAGGGATCATTGAGACACAATTCGAAAAATGCCGTCAAGGTTGTATTAACAGGTTGGTTTGCAACTTTTTGTGCTGTTTGATTAGTAAAATATACTCGTTGTCCATTTTCAAGGTGAACTGCTAAGTGAAAAACAGCTGGATCTCTGTCATGAATCGAAAACCCTAATATACGCCAAACTGCTTCGTTACTATTTATATACCGTCCCATTTGATATCTTAAAATTTCATCGTTTCGATTTTCATCAGTAATTCCAAAAACAGCCATATCGCTTCCTTTGTTAATATATTTACACACATACTTAATTGACTTGACAGAACTGCAATATTCTACATTAATATGAGCATCAAACATTTTTGATAATAAAGGATTATAAGGGACAACCCATCGATTATCAATTTCAATTTCTTCGCCTCGTACTCTGATTTTTGCTGTAAATCCTCCTTCACTCGGTGGTCGACGTCGATATTTCGGGTATGCATCATCTCCTGTTTGCGTCTCACTCAAAAATGATCTTGGATATCGTTTTGAACATTTATTATCTTTCATACAGGGTGATTGCACATTAAGCGCTCCGCAAGGCCCATGTATCATGTCTTTCACGATTATTCTATACAGAACAGGATCTTCATCCGGATTTGGAAATTCTGCTTTGATAACGTCATCGATCTGATTTGAGTGAATTTTTTCTTTCAGCCAAATTAAATTGTGTGAGTGTGGCAATCCTCTTTTTTGCCACTCAATGGAGAACATCCAACTGATAACATTTCCAAAAATAGAACTCTTCACAATAGTATTAATAAATTTTACTTGTTTCTGTTTAAACACGCGCGCAATTATATCATGTCTGTCATGTGGCTTTTGTCCATACTGTAATTCATCTTGAATTTCTTTCCATGAAGAATTACACGTAAACGTTATAAATAAATCAGGACGACCATATTTCCTTACATACGTCATTGCGTCTTGTGCATATTCAAGCATATGCCTAGGGCTACCAGTGAACGTAGAGGGCAAAATTACTAATCGTCCCAAATTTTCTATATCTCCATCATTGGCTACTGCATCCCGTAAATGAATATATTCATCCGATCGTAATTTATTTTGATTTTGGCGGATAAATAACAGTCTCTCTGCTTCAATTTTTGCTTGCATATCAACAATAAACTGTAAAAACAACTGCCGACAGTTGAGTATATGATTGTATTTATTTTCTCTCTCCATTATCCGATATGCATAAAATTCCTTAGAAGAAACTTTTTTGTTTGTTGGTCTATTTGTTTCTGGATTAATATGATAAATATTAAAATGGTAACCATCTTCACCGTGACAAAATATTAATGGATACTGCAAGGCGTCATACATGTGATGAGTTTCAGCGATACGTTCCAACTTATTACTTCTTCGTTGTACCACAATGTCTCTATAGCTACTTTCACTGTCCACCATGACTACAGCTATTTCATTTACTTGAGGTGCATTAAATCGTCTTTCGTGCTCACCAATTGGCCTTTTATCTGCTCGAATGATTATTTTATAACTATCTGAAACCATTTTTTCCATTGCTGTTTTAAATATCTTTATTAATTCATTATTTTTATGAAGAAAGCGCTGTAAATAAAGAATTATATCTCGATGTAATCCTGTAAAAGTTGAAAGCCTTTGGTCCAGTTCGTGTTCTTCATTTCCTACAAAATAAACTTGTAAAAATTTCGGAGTATCATTTGGGAAAGACAATAATGATCCAATTTTATGATATACTTGTCCCTGTATTTTAAACACTGGATTGAATCCTGGTTCTTCGATTACTGCAGTTGCTCCAAATGAAGTCATTTGAAAGCATGCATTGTAACGCCTAATATTTTTTAAAAATTCTTTAGAATTATGTGTTTCTCCTTTCATAAATTCTAGGAATTCCGGTGGCAGAGATTTCAAGTCTGGTAATTTAATTTTACCATTCGAACAGCATGTACTCGGTGTTTCTCCTTTGAATTTTTTAGCTTTACAAAATTTACAAACTACATTCATTTTACCGATTACTACACTTGGATGTTGATTATAATTTCTAGTGGGATTATAATAAAACGCTTCATATTCAAGACTATATCCTCCCCGACGTTTTTCACGAATAGCATTTACGGTTGTTCCTGACGCTTGAGCTTCCATTTGATCATTTAGTCGAAGGTTACGCATTTTTATTGTATTTTGTATTCTTCTAGCATCTGTCTGTTCATTTGTTTCTCTTTTTCTTTGTAATCTTTTTCTGATTTTATCTGTCTCTCTAGAATCATTAAACTGCTCTTCAGTCTGGTTATTTCGCCTGAGATAATAATTTTCCCGAAGTAATGATAGACGCTGTTCTCTTTCTTCCGTGGTTTCATTTCTTCGCGACATCTTTTGCCTCTTCGATACAATTCGAGAACGCGAGAATACGCTCTTACGTTTTGGCATCGTTAGTGATATTTTTCACACTGCACTAAAAAAGAACACTAAACTTAATAAGATTTAATTCTTCACTGTAAAAATTATTACTCACTGTTATTTACAATCACACTACTTATAAGTTTTCTTTTGTTACGCAATTCTTGTAAAAAATCGACTAAAGCACGGGCTTGACTTTTCGTCTTATATAGTCGCGAAAATTATCCCCACTAATTACTAAATTTTCTGGATTGTTCTACAAATTTCAACTTTTGAATTTTTTAGAAAATTTGAAAAGTATCGAGAATGATCCAGAATATTTCGACCAATTAAAATATTGACATACATTTTAGGGATTTCCAGAAATTTCTAAAATATTTTTGATCGTCTAAAACATTAGTATATACTTTGGAGCTTTTTCGATCATTTTAGAATATTCTAGATCATTCCAGAGCTTTCTTAATCATTCTAGAATGTTCTAGATCAATTTAGAATTTTCTAGAACATTCTTGGTTGGCTCAAATTTTAAGACTTTCTAGATCATTCCAGAAATTTCTAGAACGATCCAGATCATTTCCGATCAATAAAAATATTTTTGATCGTCTACAACATTTGTATATACTTTAGAGCTTTTTTGATCATTTTAGAATGTTCTAGATCATTCTAGAACTTTCTTGATCATTCTAGAATGTTCTAGATCAATTTAGAATTTTCTAGAACATTCTTAGTTGGCTCAAATTTTAAGACTTTCTAGATCATTCCAGAAATTTCTAGAACGATCCAGATCATTTCCGACCAATGATAATCACACATTTTTAGAGTTCACATCTTTCAACCCCTGTATCTGCAACACCCTTAGAGGTATCGACTTGCAACCACCATAGTGCACGATGGGAGCCTTGTACCTATTGCTACATACAAACACTATTCGTCTACGATATGTAGTTTTAGCTGCAAAGTGAAATATAGGGACACACACCTCAATTTTTATATATATATACAGATTATTTACTCCATTAAGTATATTTTTAAAACCTGCTATAAAAGCTTCTGTGAAGGAGTTTTCACACATACTTTCACTTTTTAATTTATTTACTTTGAAATTTTGAATAATTAAATTATTTCATTTTTCATGAGAAAATTTCGTTTTAAAATTAATTTTATTTCATATTAGTTTTCCGAATCCTAATGAAGTTTACTTTTTGATTCATAAAATAAAATAAATTAATTGTATTATATAGTTAATTGCGTAAACCAGATTAAGATAAAACTTTATTAAATCTAGACTTCATTCATTTTGGAATTACATTAATAGAACTCATAAATTAAAGATTTCGTTTTTTATTTGGATTTTAAATGTAATACTTTATTAATAACTTATCATTTGAGAGATATAAATTAGCTTAATATTCTTATAAATAAAAGTGTTCTCAGATTTTTCCTAAACAAAAAGACTCTCAAATTATATGTATTTCAACATCGGATATAATAATTTATTTGTGTTTACGCAATATTAATGATTTCAGTTTAATAACGGTCATTCTCTACTTAACCTGATGCAATAGATTTTAAATGACTCATATTAAAGTAATTATCTATTTCCTGTTTCACAATACTCATAAATCACCTCATTCTCTTGGCTCTACACAAGCGCGCCAACGATAGGGTTAATATTTTCCAACCGCTTCTCAAAATTTAAAAAGTTTATATATATTTCAATGCACGAACAAAGAGTAACACTTGGCGCTTATTTGGCGACGCCAGGATCAGGTGATTGGCAGGCTTGCCAGATTTGGCTGGGTAAGTCGTGCGCTAGCTTCTCTCTCCCCGTATACTTTACGATTATCTCTTGACTTGAATACACGTTAAAAAGTTACCTCTCTCTCACAGTATTTTTAATTGTAGCATATCCCTGAAATCCATTCAATAATATTTTCTAAATGTTTAAATAAAATGATCAGTCACCTCCTAACTTTGCTTTCGAGTGTTTTATTTTTGTATGGATTGATGTTGAACCTGACAACCACTAGTTTTTAAGATCATGTGCCGATTCATCAACAGTAACTAATAAACATCATTATATGTAATTGGTTTACGTGCCAGTCGGGGATCCCTGCTTCAATATACGTGAGAGAGAGGGTATGTGCTTCTAAAATTTATTATTAATAAGGCGTTTTATCCAGCGTTGGACGTTGTATTACAACTTTTATTGGACCTTTTTTTTTTGTTTTGAAAGGAACTTCTAACTGTCATCCATTTGTCAAAACTTTCTATTTTTCTAATATTTTTATAATGATGACTCAAGCACCCATCTTCGATTTTTTTGGATCCAGTACTCTTAAAGAGAAGTAGCCTGCCATCGTATTCCTTCCGTAGTAGAAAACTTTCCCGATGCGCCGCTGATGTATTCCAGATGCCTGTCAGCAAAGTCCTTATCTGCTGCAACTTATGAAAATAAAGCAGCCTGTTTTACGATGCTTCACTCAGGCCAGTCGGAAACGGAAGAAGAACAAATGAAAATACTGAATCATCGCGTCTGCTGTACTACTTTCCCCCAAATTCTGATGCTTAGCGGAGATTGAATTCGACAATAGCTTTGTCTGAAAGTGAGAATGCTTAATATCTGCAGCTATAGTCCTCTAATTTCTGGAACTTCAATAAGTGAATCTAAAGACTGCTGCTAAAGCGCTCGGACAGGGATTATTTTTATAAAATTAATGTGACTCAAAGAACGTGTACAGACTTCTAAAAACAATCTAGGATTCGTCGATTAAAAACTCATCAGTGATCGTATTCTTAAACATTTTTGATTATCCTCCAGTAGCAGGTAGTGTGAGTACATTGATTTTTTATTTCAGAATATAGAGCAATATAGACTGCGTAAATTTTTTTCATTTGATTGTATTGAACATTTTTAAATATCTATTAACTCCTTAGTAATTTTTCGTTTCATTTATTTAAAATGTGTGTTTTAAATGAATAATGACATATTCGTTTTTATTTATATATATATATATAATTTTTTTTTTCATAGCGTGTTTTTAAAATTTTAACGAATATTATTTAAAACAGTTGTTTTAAGATATATTGGTGTACATGTATATATATTTCAGTGTGTTTTATGTTATTTTTAAATACGTATATATTTTTGATTATTACTCAGGGATAGAGTTATTGACAGAATTTTTGATTATGTGGTCATTGTTTTAGTGGAATAATTCTGGGATAATTTAATTTTTATCCTTGATGGTGCATGTTTACACAATTAATTCTTTTATAATGATAGGGTGGTTATAAAAATATTTTTAACCCATGATGGTTCAAATTTACATATGTTATTATAATGATATTTTCATGAGGGTTTATTTAAAAAAAAAAAAAAATATTTGAACTTACATTATTAGGTGTAATTTATAGTAATAATAATAATAGTTTGGATTATACCCTCATTTGACTCTTAACTGTATAGTGCAATTACTGGTAGATATCAATACACATAATACATATATTTTTTTTGAGAATAGTGTAGTTGCTTAAAGAACTTGTGGATACTAACAAATGTATCATTTACACTTTATTTTTTCAAAATTTTCTCACAAATACATTTTTCTTTTCCACAATTTTTATTATTCTGCTGGCAATGACATTCATTTTTCCTTAAAATTAACAAAATAAGTTTTGGAATTATGTGTTAAATTTTATTTATATATTAATAATACTGTTTCTTTCTTTATTTTTTTTACTTATGTTTATTGCATATTTTAAAGGGATTTTATTTGAAATATTTATTGAAATAATAATTAATTTTTCCCTTGGTGAGATTTTTGGTTAGGGTAGATATTGACAATTTCCTATTTCACATAAGGTATGACATGCTGGTGTAAAAAAAAAAAAAAAAAAAAAAACGGAATTCTTTTGTTTACATTTTCATTATCAGTTTTATCCTTTTACACAAAACACAACCTTAATATAATTTTTACGGTCATGTAATATATTGTATAATTCTAGGTTTATTGTAATTATGAAATATGACCTTTAATTTTCTCTTACACTTACACATAGCACACAAAAGGAAGAATGGACACATAAAACGAAATTACCTTTCCTGTGGTATTTTTAACACATCAATGCAGTGATATGCACTTGTATCTCATGTTTTTGTCATATACATATTTTTTTTTTTTTCACAGACTTGCTAGGGGTCTTCTCATAATTCTATTTATTGAATATTTTTTCATTAATCTTATAAATTCTTAAATTTTTAATGCAAATATTTCATTTTGTTAGTCAAAATTTAAGATAAATTTTTTATTCTTGTGAAGTTGTAGTGTTTTGCAGAAGAGCTTATATGCCTTCTCTCGGGTACTCTAGGGTGTGTTAGTTTTTACTGTTTTGTTATCTATTGTCCAGACAAAATTTTCGGCTGGACCGATTTATGTTTTTTTTTTATTTATGGACAGTGAATGGCGAAACATTTTTGTGAAACATTGCAATTTCTTTTAGAAATTTTTTTCATTTAATTATTTTTGGCCTTATGATTAAAAATTTATTTTAATTAGATAAATTGCTTTTTGATACATCTTTAAAAGTAGTAATGGCAATGAATTATTTAAGGTAATATAGAGATTTATACAAGAACAAACAAAAAATTTTTAAACTTGTGCCAATTCATGGTAACATATTTAATCATAAGGGTTTCAAGCTAAAAAGGAAATCATATGCCATTATGTATTAGTTATTGAATTTTGTTTTCAAATAATGGTTTTGTTCACACATACATGAGAAAACAAATAAGGTTAAAGAGTCTTTAACACATTTTTTTTAATCAATGATGCAGAATGTTGATTTTAAATTTCTTGCTCTTTCATATTATGGATAAAAGAAAAATTATTATTGCACTTGAACATATTTTTATTTTACTTCTATAGTGATTTTTTCCTAATTTGCAAACACTGTAAATCATTTTTAAGGACTCACATGAATGTGTAATTTTTCGAGATACAGATGTTTTGGTAACTGTACATATATACACTTATATTTTATTTAATTTGGTACATACATAATACCACATACACAATTTATTACAAAAAAAAAAAATACAAAAAGTTTCATAAATAAGTTTCACAAGTGCTTCATTTTTTTTGTTTAATATTATTGTCCATTCTTAATGTAAAATCCTTATAAAAAAAAGGAACTATTCAATTTTATACACTATAATATAAATACTTTTTGGGTAACCTTGCATGTAAATCTAGTCATTCTAGCCTTGCTATAGGGTTACTTTTGTTAAATGCACATGGGTGCACCTCACACACACATTTTTCTTCTTACACAATTTTACTCTTACATACAATTATTTGACATTAAGTTTTATTGCCACTTTTTCACTTTATATGTTATACAATATTTATTTTCTATTTTTTTTTATTTTTAAAATATATGAGATGCACACAAACATAGATAGGAATTTTATATTCTCTATTATAACCAAATCATGGAATTGATGCGTATATATTTTTTTTTCGTCTTATCACAAAATACAATGTGTTCAATTGTGACTATTTTCAATGTGAAATATCTACACATATTTACAATTTTTTTTTTTGAAATATTTACATGTGGAACTAGCTTATATGCTAGCCGTGTATTTAAAATATTTCTGTTATTTACAAGAATTACACACACATTTTTACACCATATAGTTAAACATTTCTCATTCAAATACTGTGTTTGAGAACTTGTAGCATTTTTATTCTCTAAATGACACTTATATATTTTTTATTTTTGCATGTATATGAAAAATTTTGTAAATCTGATTTGAATCATCAGTCTAAATTTATACATGGATTTTTTTTGTTTCACATACATTTTTCTCACTTACACAATTGTTTAAATTAAAAAAAAAAAAAATTTTTTTCAAAAAAAGAAAAAAAAAGTTACGCCACTTCAACAGAACACAGCCTATTAATTTTGGTATCCTTGTCCATCAAGTTTTTAAATTTTAGTAGTGATAATACAGAAATCTAATGATATTAAAATTACACTAAACAAAACCTATTTTATTTTCAGTATTTTTGTGCAATTTGAAATATTCATTTTTACCTGAACACTTGTTTATACTTTATGAGATTTGAAAGTTTATTTTTATTGTTTTAATCTCTAGGAAATATAACATTTATTTTACAACCCATGTTTATACACAATCTTTAAATACTTACATAAATGAAGTTTCATGTAAATCTATATTTATTTATAGTCTTGATTTAGCTATACTTTCATTTATTTTATATCACACACACACACACACACTGTATAAGTTGCTCACACATATTTTTAATTAACTAAGAAAATTAATGTCTGTATTAGTAGTTTTTTTTTTTACTGATACAACACTATAAAATTCATGGAATGATTAACCACCTTATTCGAAGAACTTTCCTACTTAAGAACAAAAAAAAAAAAAAAAAAAAAAAAAAAAATTGCCCTGTTTTCAGGGAATGTTGGTACATGCACATATAAAAAAAAAGAGATAAAAAGATTTTTATTTTATGATATTGTCACATTGCTTTTACTGCTCTATTATGTACTTGTTTAATTGAAATATGAACGGGTACTTTGTCTTAAAATATTTAGCACATTTATTCAATTTTATATGTTTACTGATGTGCTATGTGACACTTCTTTGATCGACAGAAACTTTAAAAATATATATAATAATAATAAGTGCACTTCCTGCTTGTAGCAATATTTTTGCTTTTATTTTACTGATCAGTTTATTATTATTTAATGTGTGCAGTTCCCCTATGTGGTCTAGCTGTATCACATTTTAATGAAGCAGGTATATGCAGGATATACATGGCTATTTATGCTATGGTTATATAAAAAATGGATATAAAAGAAAATTCATGCTTTTTATTATTTAAGGGCCCTTCTTTTATTTTTCTCAATGCCTGTTGGCTTTCTACATTTTGTAGATTATTATTTTATTTTGTCGACATTTTTATTTTACACTTTTTACATACAGATCTGTAGTTTTTTTTTATAAAAAAAATTTGAGGTGACTAAGGTAAAAAGAGAAAAATGATATTAATAATGGACATTTTTTATGTTGTTTGAAAATAAACAGACAAAACTTTTAACGAATAAATAAGACATGGAATAGTTTTCTTGTATCATATTGAATGTGTGCATTTGACTAACATCATTTATTTTTCAGAATGCAAAGTTTTTGCGGTGACATGTAAATTAACAACAAGACCTACAGATATTTTTAAGGACCACAAGTATTAAAATTTTTAATTTTCATTCTTTTAAATTTTGTATTTTATGAATGCTTATTTTAATTACCACCCTTGCATTTGGTGACGACTAAATGCAATGGTGAGGTTATGAGATGGTGGATTAGTTGGCTTGGTGGTTGGCCACCACTGGGTTAACAGTTGTTTATCTTACATCTCATGACAATGGGTATATTTTCTTTTCAAGATTAATATTTTATGCCTTATAATTTTAATAAAATATAAAGAAATAGAAATTTATATTTTTTTTGGTAAAAAAAAAAAAAAAAAAAAAAAAAAAAAAAAGGGTTTTGTTGATATTAATTTTAATAATGTCATTTAATTAAACAGAAGTAACCTATTCATTTTTTTTTTTACAAACTTAATAGATTTTGATTTCTCCCCAAATGTTTATTTAGGGTAAATACAAATATAGATCTTATTATTACAAATTGATTTAAAATTTTTCTTGCAATTATTTAAAGCTTGTTGCAATCAATAACACTTACCTTTCTTTTATGATAAAAAATGATATTTTATAGTATGTCAGTGCTTGTTCCATTTCTAGATCCTTAAATCTTTTGGCATGAGTTTTTCTCAATTTTTACAAAATTTTCTTCCATAGTCATTTTTCACATACACACGAACGACATAAACATGTCTTGTCAGAATGCTTGTTGTGACACTTATGTTTGCACAACCTGTAAGCCTCTTCTGACTTTTCTTACACTTTTCTCGGTATGTGATCTTGTCATGGCCTCACAAACCATTTGGCAATTTCACTGTCTGCTGAGATACACATTCACTCTGGATTTGGACAAGTACTTTTGATGTTCTCAATATTTTAAATTTTTCTTTTAGTTAATGAAGAATAGGTGTTGATAAAATAGTAGTAATTATATGAAATTTGATTAAAATTAAAAACTTTGTTGAATTTTTATTTTCTAAAAACATATAATTTTATGCTAAATAAATTTCTAAATTTATTAATCTACATCACTGTATATTTTATATATTAATATGAATATTAATTAGTTTTTCTACAGAGGATTTTGTCAACCAAAGTCTAAATAAGTTACAAACATTGTTGTCACCTGATGTAATATTCAAGATTTTTTTTTACACTTTTTATTGTCTGTGCACTTCATGAGAAAAGAAATGTTTAATAATAAGTAAATTCTGTATACCACATCTATAAAGATTCAAATTAAGAATATCTCATTTTTATGTAAACATTATTTAGAACTTTTGTATAGCATTATATTATTCATAATATATCTGGTGAAAAATTAAGGGATATTTTATTGTTATTATGATATATATCATCTGTGTTAAGTGAGCGAGAGGTAATTTTTCTTTTTCTGGTTGTGGGGGAGGATATGTGTGAAGGAGTTTTCACACATACTTTCACTTTTTAATTTATTTACTTTGAAATTTTGAATAATTAAATTATTTCATTTTTCATGAGAAAATTTCGTTTTAAAATTAATTTTATTTCATATTAGTTTTCCGAATCCTAATGAAGTTTACTTTTTGATTCATAAAATAAAATAAATTAATTGTATTATATAGTTAATTACGTAAACCAGATTAAGATAAAACTTTATTAAATCTAGACTTCATTCATTTTGGAATTACATTAATAGAACTCATAAATTAAAGATTTCGTTTTTTATTTGGATTTTAAATGTAATACTTTATTAATAACTTATCATTTGAGAGATATAAATTAGCTTAATATTCTTATAAATAAAAGTGTTCTCAGATTTTTCCTAAACAAAAAGACTCTCAAATTATATGTATTTCAACATCGGATATAATAATTTATTTGTGTTTACGCAATATTAATGATTTCAGTTTAATAACGGTCATTCTCTACTTAACCTGATGCAATAGATTTTAAATGACTCATATTAAAGTAATTATCTATTTCCTGTTTCACAATACTCATAAATCACCTCATTCTCTTGGCTCTACACAAGCGCGCCAACGATAGGGTTAATATTTTCGAACCGCTTCTCAAAATTTAAAAAGTTTATATATATTTCAATGCACGAACAAAGAGTAACACTTGGCGCTTATTTGGCGACGCCAGGATCAGGTGATTGGCAGGCTTGCCAGATTTGGCTGGGTAAGTCGTGCGCTAGCTTCTCTCTCCCCGTATACTTTACGATTATCTCTTGACTTGAATACACGTTAAAAAGTTACCTCTCTCTCACAGTATTTTTAATTGTAGCATATCCCTGAAATCCATTCAATAATATTTTCTAAATGTTTAAATAAAATGATCAGTCACCTCCTAACTTTGCTTTCGAGTGTTTTATTTTTGTATGGATTGATGTTGAACCTGACAACCACTAGTTTTTAAGATCATGTGCCGATTCATCAACAGTAACTAATAAACATCTTTATAGCTTCTTCCCGATTCTTGGTGCCCGCAGTACAAAGTAGTATGAGCGTTTTCTGAAATTAAAGGATAAAGGGATATTTGTGATCTGTCGAAAGAGGAAATTTAGAATTTATTTTAATTATGTATAACTGCAAAATGTAAAACAACTTCATATTAATGTAAAAAATAATAAATAAAAATTATGCATTCCTCATAAATTATGAAATACTTTCCAGGTTTCTTACTCTCTTTAAACTTTCTTCATTTTTGCTATTAGTTATTTACAAAGTAATTATAAATATATATATATATATAAATGAGATATATCGTAATACAATTTAACCTTAAATTTTAGGAATTAATAGATTCAAACCAATAGCAACACAACAAAAATAGAACTGATTTTAACTTATATATATATATATATATATATATATATATATATAAAGAAATTTTTTATAAAAAGAATTATTTGTTTAAAAATATTGATGGAAAGTTTTTGAAAAAAGGCGGGTCTGTACGAACTCTGCTTTTACTTATTATGGGATATGTTTATAGTAAAATGAAGGGGAGTAAGAGAATGACTGAGTGCATTTTTTATTGCATAGAAAAATTAAATCATTCAATTTCTCAAGAGTTATAAATTATTTTCACATACTACGAGATATATATTTTGCAAAAGTAAGAGTGAATCAGAAAATAGTTTGATGAATTCGATTTTAAAAATATGAAAAGAAAGTAATAAACTAACAAAATATTTTCAACAATATGACAAGAATAATATAGGAAATACAACAAGAAATCATAATCATGTATCATACTTACAGATAATAAATATCTTTTCAAACTTACTGGATATAATTACATGAATAATAAAGAAAGAGAATGAAACAGTGAATGTTTTATCTATATTGAAAATTATTATAATTATTCAAATGTAATAAAATTAAACTAAGACACCAATTTTGTTGTTTAAGTAGGTAATTGAATATATATTTAATTTAATTAATTAATTAACTTATTTTTTGAATTACATTTATTTTAAGATTCAATGAGATTTTCAACATTCTTAAACGTTATTGTTGGAATATTTATCATTGTATTATTATTATTATTATCATTGTATATATTTTATGTTTGTCTTCTACAACAATTTATGTATGGTATATAAATCAATTTTACTTATTGTTGATTCATTTATTTTTTATTTATCTATCAAATATTCAGTGAATCACAAAGCCGAAGAAAACTCCATAATTTAAGAAGTCGATAAAATTTACAATGTATAGCTAAAACATTTTTTAATTTCAAATATTTGACGGATCAATAAAAGAAATTTAAAGTCTTCATTTAAACATATTATGTTGCCTTATAGCTCACAAATTTAAATCTTGGTTATAATTTTATATCAGAAATGATGGTCTGTGAACTTATCATAAACTCAGCTTTTATACTCTTGTGTAATATACAATATACAGTTGCTCATAATATTCTTTAATGAAAATTTTTCAAGTTTGAAAGTTAAACTCCAGACCTATTGAATAGTTTATTTTAGGTCCGAATCGAATTTCACTTATAATACTGAGACGTCTGAAAGTTATTATTCTTATTATCTATATATTAGGCAAGCGTGGAATTTGTGGTACACTTTTAACATATTAATTATAGGAGTAGATAGTTAAAAATGATATCATTCGAAAGGTATAATAAGACAGATTAACAGAATACATTTTTTTTTCTTAAAATGTCAAGAAGGTATTTAAAAATACTTTTATTTTTTTTATGCATTTTTCCATTTTATACACATACTCTTTCATATTAAAAAATACCTAAAGTAGAAAGTTGTTAAATCTGACAATTTCTTAAAACTCCAATAAAACCATAGACTCAGTAATTTGTAAAGATGTAGCATCACTATACTCTCAACTACAGATTTTTATTCTAAGAGAAAACAGCTATTAGAATGATAGAAATTTGAGTGAATGGAGCAGTAGATCTAAAGTTTATACTGTTAAAAATATACGCAAATTAAAAAAGGATTTAATTTTTGTAAGTTCTAATTTTTTAAAGATCTAATTTCTTTATTCTTTTCTTTCTTTCTTTTTTCTTTGTGATTTACACCAGCTCTAATTTGAAGATATATTTTTGAAACATAATGCTTCCAATTAACTGAAATTGACTAGTTATTTAATTATTAAATACTAATAATAATACTAATAATAAATGGATTTATTTCTATACGCAAGTGAAGTGATGACGTCACCGACTATCCAAGGGGCCAAACAAAAGGTTCCCTATGTCCATTGGATTTTTTAAATTTTTTTTTCTTTTTTTAAACCTTAAAGAAAATTATCTCCCGATTTAAATCCCCATAATAGTCATATATAAGTTACTGTCTGCGTGTGTCAGATTAAGTTACTTTTCCTGTAAAATTCATAAAATTTTAATTTTATATTTCAAAACTCTAGGCCGCGGTAGCCTGGTTGGTAAGAGCAGCGAGTTCGTGATCGAAAGATTGCGGGTTCGGTCCTCGAGCCGGCCGAAGACCGTCGTGTACGCTAATGGCGACTGGTGCACGTTAAATTCCGTCGTGGTCGCAAAGTCCTCCAAGTTCCCATCAAAAATTATACCTCTGGGGGTACCGGATCATGGGTCTAACTCGCTCTGATCCGGATCAAAATTCGAGTTCGGCTGGTGCTGCCATCTTTCACCAGCTTATGGAACTAGAAGTCGTACTTCCTCCCTATGAGGCGTTCCTAATAACGGAAGACGCAACCCTCTTGCCTTAAAATCCGGTAGTTCCACTACCGGGGCTCGGAATTTCCGAGTGGCACACGACAACAACAACAACAAAACTCTAGAAAAATAAAATGGCACTCTTCTATTTTCGAATGTAAAAATAAACATTTCATTTGAAAGGAAGGACATTCATTTCAAAGGAACAGGTTTGATATCTGTGGTCCTTGGCGGAAAAATAAAGGAATTAATTAATAAATAATAAAAATACGCAAATTATCTGGCGAACATATTAATTTCCTTTCAAAATTCATGATTATTTTAATAATGTATATTAAGAGAGCAATCAGTAATATGAAACAATCTATCGTACAATATTCATGTATTACGAAATCACAAGTATGTATGCTTTCGTATAACGTTTTTGATCGCCAAGTACACAAAACGCCAAGAATGAACAGATATCAGACCTATGCCCATGTTGTTTCTAGAGTTTTGAAATTTAAAATTAAAATTTTGCCAATTTGGTAGAAAAATAAATTAATCTAATATATGTGCATGATTATTAATAAGTAATACCCAAATATGGAGATTAAAATCGGGAAATAATTTACCTCAATTTTTAATGGGTTTTTTACAAAAAATTCAATGGACGATGAACATAGGAAGTCTTTTACTAGGCCCCAACAACAGTCAGTGACGTCATACTTCGCTTGCGTATATCTTCTGCATATATAAGAGAAAGTATAAGATTTGGAAAAACTTTTGATTTCCGGTTTCAGAAGAATTTATACATTTTGAAATTTCCTTGCATTTCAGTTAACTAAAATTGACTACTTACTTTTATAAAAATGGAGTTATTTACTAGCTTCTGCATGCATAAAAAAAAAAAAAAAATAAATAAATAAAATATACGTCAAAAATTTCGATTTCCGGTTTTCGATGAATTTACACGTTTTGAGATTTCCTTGCATTTGAATTAACTGAAATTGAGTAATTATTTTTTTAAAAAGTGGATATATTATTATAACATCTGCTGATATAAGAAGAAAGTATATGCAGGGGTGTTTGAGTTCCGGATTTTTCATTTTATTTCCCACCGCTGATTTTTTTTATAGGGATATTATTAGTAGTTTTCTAGTAATGTTTAGCAATTAAATATAGCCAAAAATACAATTCGTAACTACTGGTGGGAAATAAAATAAAAAATCCGGAACGCAAACACCCCTGTATATGATTCAGAAAAAGTTTAGATTTTCGATGAAGTTGCATGTTTTGAGATTTTCCGAACTTAATTCGACCATTTTTAGAAAATATCTTTCTAATTGAGTTCGAACATTGTACTTTATGATTCAATGGACTTAATTTAACCGAATTTTATATTTGATTGGACCTTGGTTTGAATTGGTGTCGATTAGCTTTTGGCTATATCACCGAACAGGGGGCAAATCCACGTTCCGTAGAGCCCCTTAAATAAATAATAGGCCGGCGCATCACCGCCATTTTTTTTGCCTCGTAAGAGGACAGCATTTCCGCTTGGCGATTTTATCGCTTTACTGGCGGTTTTAAGAAATTTTCATCTAAAAATAAAATCGGCCAAAAATGATAAGCAACGCAAGTGATCTGTTTCTGTTTCTTAAATAATTCATAACATTTGAAAGGAAAAAAAAAAAAAAAAAAGTTGCAGTTTTAAAGGAATTAAGTTAGCGGTCATTATTAATATGAATTTATGTACAGTTACGTGATGTATATATAATATTAATATAGAGACGTTTATTTCAATTTAATGCATTTTTTTTTTTTTTTTTAAGTTTAAAAAAAAAAAAAAAGTATGAATTTTTTAATTTTTTTTCCCACTAGAAAGTAGACATAAATTGTAATATGAAATAAATATCTCAAGAAAAATAAATCTAAAAATAGAACAAAATAATTAATTAATTAATCAATAGTTCAATTAAAAAAATATATTAGGTGTTTGTATAAATTCGTGCGGTTTTTTATTGCTTCATTTCACAAAAATACATCAGATCAAATGACAATTTTTAATCAAAATACTCTTCATTACTTTCTACAACCTTTGCCCATTTTTCGGGTAACAAATGTATATTACGGCGATAGAAGCTCTCGTCTTTGGATGCAATAAAATGATCCGCGTTCGCACGAACTATTGCAACGAACGACCTGATACTATCAGGACACAGAAACAAGACAACTTTGGCGAACGAAAAAAACGTCGCCAAGACTCTACAAACACACAGTAAAAAAGCGTTTCTTAAAATAATTTATGGTTATTAAAATACATATTTAGATTTAAATAATACTTTTATTTTTTATTTTTTACTTTATAAATGTCAGAAATGCAAAGAAAAGTATAAGTGAATAACAATAAAACTTACCATGCAAAGCTGTGCATTAGGCCTCGGGATTCTGCCCATTTTCTCCTTCTTGCATTATCCGAAGGAAACCTAAACATTTTGTATCCTTTTCTGGAGTGTTTACAGCAGTTTATCGCTGAAGAACCTCCCATATTGCAGTTTATTTCACTAAAATTACGAGCAAGACGGTAGAAACAATGGCTGCCGTTTGTTTATCACGCTGGGTACATGCGGCAACCCTAAGGCAAAAAAATGTCGGATGCGCCAGCTCGTATATATAGGAGCCTTAACGTTCCGATTTTCTCTCATTTCAGGAAAAGCTCAGCATCTACAGTGTACCAAACTTAGAGAAATATATTAAGTAAAACCTGTTGATTCACTTTGAATGCATATCGACAAACAATTGGCGCAGCTGTGTTGCAATTTAATTCTGTTTACGAGAACGCATTTTTTTTTTTTTTTTTTTTTTTGCTATGCGAAAATGTGGTCGAGATTCGACCAATGGGTAATGTTATTATTGTGTAACGTATTTATAAAATTTTTTAGATTTTCACTAAATCTAGAAAACATTTCCTTTTATTTCTTTTATATATACTTAAATATTTCTATCATTTCCAGTAAAAAACTACCCTTCTATTTCTACTTTTATGTGTAATAAAACATGTTATTTATAAATAAAAATGACACTTTAATTCAGTACATAATGCGTTTGAGTGTATATTTCAATATAAATATTTTAACAAAATATTTTTTAGACAGATATTTTACAAAAGATAAGGATGGTATATTCTTTAAATTTAAAATTAAAAATATAATAAATAAAAATCTAAAAAAAGCACTTGATGAAAAAACTATATAAGGCATATATCAGTAAAATAACTAAACTATTAAGGGTTTCAAGTTTGTTAAATTTATAATTCAGAAAAGATTTTTGTGTAAATACATGTTGAAAATACGTATTAATTATAATGAAAAACAATAATAACACTGCTATAAACCGCCAAATTATGGCAAAACATTTAGCTAACTCAGAGCAAAACGTTAAAAAAAGTTAAAACAATTAAGTCAAACAACAACAATAATAATAATAAATAGTAAATAATAATAAATTACAACTGAAAAAAAATTACGGTACTTTACTATTACCCAGATCGAATTCAGTTTGAGAGAGAAAAAAAAAAATGTAATAAGTTTAGGGTATTATCACGGCAATTATTAGCGAGGATTTTGATGACTTATCACTAGAATTGTTATTATTATTATTTTAATAATTTAATTTAAATTACATTTCAGGATTCACATTCACTATTTTGGTAAAAAGAAGTTAAATTTTAAATAATCGTTTATTATTATTATTATTATTATTATTATTATTATTATTATTGGCTATTTATCACAATATTTGGACCCTGATTTCAATTTGGCGAATATGGCAAATTTGAAAATATCGATCACTCGCTAAGCAATACATAACTAAAGTAAAATACCGTTATATCTCATCTCTACGCTGCTGAAACCAATCGCAAGCACGTCAAACTTATACAAATTACCTCAAATATGAACGGTAATTCACCTTGTGTCAGTGAGAAGAGCACTTGTTTTTGTCATGCATCTTATTTGGTTTATAAATATTCGGAGGTAAATATTATGAATTAAATAATCTAGCTGTAAAATGAGTGAAAAACCTAATATTATTTATGGTAGTCGAGTTGAGTTAGTTAGTAGCCTGATAACAAGTTATGTGTTTCTACAACGGGTGGTTGAGTTTGACTTATCCTCCAAGATGGAATAGCAACTATTCCATATTATTAGCCATTTTTGTAAAACTTCAACGTTGAAACCTTTTGCAATACTATGTTTATTTTGAATAGTAATTTCAAAATAAAATGTTTATATAGCAATTATTCTCCATTTTATGTAAAAATATAATACTGTTCCGTTTTGTCCTCTAAGGAAATGTGTGTTACATTCGGCAGAAAAAATATTGAAGCACACACATCCACATTTTTCATATATTTATTTTAGTCTGATCACTAATTTTTATTATCAACTTACTTTTTACTTAATTAAAAATTTCGCATGCGAATTCTATTTTTTGTAACGCAAAATCATCAAAATACATTAACAACACTTGAAATTTTGCAATGGTCGAATTAATAATGATCCAAAATATTTCAGCTTATTATGATGAGCTGAAATAGAAATGGAATTCCATATTCACCCATTTTCCTCAATATGTATGTATGTATATAACACAATTTATTTTTATTTTTATTATGCTACATTTTAGAGAGAACGACACTTCAGGCATAGATATATAAATATAGAATATTATGTTCGCACAGTTTTAAAAAATTGCACTATATGCAATAATGATAATGATTTAAAAATAGCTCCTGAAGATCTAAATATAACCTTGCAAATTAACTGTTATCCGTCCCAACTTTTAACCTAGTGTTTCCAGTGTTTTCTTCTTTAGGCTTGTTCTTTTTCCTCGTTCAAGGGCGATATTTACCGATACAGATAAAATTTCATTTCTAGATCTAAATATAAAGAGAAATAAAGAAAAAATGGCTTATTGGATTATATGATAAAAAGAAAGATTTTAATTTTAAAGTAAACACTCTCATTAATTGGTTTTCAAATATAAGTAGAAAAATTTGAAGACTATTATGCTCGCACAGTTCAAAAGAATTCGCACTATATGCAATAATGACACTGTAAAAAATATGTTCTTAAAAATAAGTATATATTGTCTCAAAATAGCCCGAAACAATATATACTTAAATTTGAAAACCCATGTACTCATTTTTGAGTGTATTGACATGTCAAACATGGGGATATTGGGATTCTTATTGACCAATCCCATTTTTGAGCATGTCAATATACTCAAAAATGAGTACATGGGTTTTCAAATTAAGTATATATTGTTTCGCGGCTATTTTGAGACAATATATACTTATTTTTAAGAACCTATTTTTTATAGTGGATAATGATTTAAAAATAGCTCTTGAAGATCTAAAAATAACCTTGAAAATTAACTGTTACCCGTCCCAACTATTAACTGAATGTTTCCAGTGTTTACATCTTTCCATTTGTTCTATTTCTTCGTTCAAGGGCAAGTACCGGCGAGTAGCCCCGTCGCACGAAAAGGGTTTGTTAGCAGGTAGGGGGTTTATTTCATATATTTTATTTGCTTTCTAGTATACATTTTGTAATTCTTTATATTATTGTATTTATATATATATATATATATAAATATATATATATATATATATATATATATATATATATATTATTGTGATGTATTTTTAAGCCTTTTTTAGAATTTTTTACATTACATATGTTAGATTTTTATTCGGTTAAGGTGGTTTTCTGTTTGGTGTGAAGATGGGGGCTAAGGATAGTTATTAGCTAATTGCTACTATCCTTTCAGAAACTTCTCTTTCACTCTTACACGGAGGGTCCTCCCTAGACCTCTTTTTTTTTTTTTTTTTTTTTGGGGGGGGGGGGGTTATTTCATTTCAATCATTTGTAAATTTATTCCTATATACATATATATAATAAATGTTGAAAATATATACCAATTATAGAATGATATAACCCTAATAAAAGAGAGATTTCTTTTTTTAACTTCATGGCATTTGAATATAAATATAGTTTTTATTACACGTAAGGATATTTATGTTTCAAAAAGTATTTTCTGTCAATAAGAACTATTCTATATAATCAAAATAATTAAATAAATAAATAAATAAAAATAGGATAAAAATTTCTGTGTTGTAATAGTGTGGGAAAACACCATTCTTCTGTATGACTGATTCATTGAATTAAATACAATGCCATTTGTAATTTAAAGTACAGGCATTTTCAAGTACAGACGGTAATAGTTTAATCCGCCTTTTCTATTCTTTATACAAATAAAGTTTGTTTAAATTTCCCAAAGTTTTAATCTCATTTATAACTTTAATGTTCCAAGAATTCTGCAGTCTGGCCTTTAATAAAACCATCACAAACACAGCACCACTACTAAAGTGTAATATATAAGATAAAAGCGTCTCAGGTGGCTCTTTAATGAAATTAAATATTTCTTTAATGAATAAATATTTCAGTCCTGAAGTTTAAACTTCAGAATTATTGAATCGTTTTTTCTAGATTTGAAATGAATCCTAGTAACACCTCTGAGACATCCGAAAATTAGTCCATTATAAGATCTTGCTGGAAACTTTCAATTCTTATTCTCTAATAAATATATTTTTATTTATCTTTATTTTCTTCCTTTTTTTTTTATATGTATACCGAAAGGATTTTCTACTTTAGAATTTTTTTTTTTTTTTTTAGGAAAATAAAATAACTCTTTCATTGGAAAGTTTCATGTTTTTGAGTCTATACTTTCCATTGGTTATTTTAACAAAACATTTCAGATCGATATTTTACAAAAGAAACTCAGTTTGTTTTATATATTTATTAGTTTATATCGCAGTTTGCGCTTTTCACATCAAACGAAAATGATATATATATATGTATTTTTTTTTTTTTAGAGAAACTTTTAGATATATATCTATAAATAGATGATGAATGATTATATGTAAACGGCTAAGCGATTTCCTTGGACTCTGTGTGTAGACGCACTGAGAAAAACAATACAAACAACGGAAAAAGGGAAAAATAATTTAGAAATATCAGTCGTATCGTTACAAATAAGGTACCAAATGAAAGGGGGGGCAATCTCTCTGAATCCGACGGAGTAAAAGCTTATCGATCGTAAAATTAGATTTTTTAAAATTAACTAAAGTATGGAAATAACAACCTGGTAATAGCTTAAAATTAGACATTTAAATATTTAATATCATAAAAGGAAATATGCTTTCACGCAAAAAAAAAAAAAAATCTATATATATATATATAATAAATTTGATCACACACATGAAAAATTAAAATAAAATAATAATAATAAAAATCTAGCATAATTCTCCGGAATTTTGTTTCATAACTTTTTTAATGTACCTTATTTTTTTTTTGTCTAAATAGTATGTTTTTGGCATGAAACACGCTTGGCATGAAAGCTAGTTCAGCATTATATTAAAGAGCTTTATTTAATCCTGGACAATTTTTTAAATTTTGATGCTGAAATAAATCGGACATTCTTCGTCAAGGAGTCTAATTTCGCGAAAGAAAGTTTACGCCAAGTAACGCATCAAAAATATAAATAAATTAAAAAATATTGAAAAATAGACAAGAAAGAAACGAAAAATAATCGCACAAATTATGTATTTTTGTTTAAAATGGCGATAAAAAGTCAAAAGTCGCCAATGGAAGCCATATTAAGTCTGTACCATGATCAGGTTTATATATTTAATTATTTATTTTTCTACATACCAACTACTATTAACTAACTCAACTACTATTATAACCACAAAAAAGTTGTCTCATGCGATAGACGTAGTCGATCATAGCATATTGCAATGCTGCCAATATTTTAATTTATTCCGGAGTACTTTTAGCCCGGCCTTTATTTCGCACCATTTTATATATAGAAAAATTTTCTTCTATATAAAATTTCGATAAATTAAAAAAAAAAAAAATTCTTTTGAAAAGTAAGTGGTACGGAATAAAAGCGGGGCTAAAACTACTCCGGAATAAATTAAAATACTGCCAGCTTTCATATTATAATATTATGTTTGCCGTGAAATTAGCATGAAATTTTATGGTTGATCGAATAAATCAAATAAATATAGAAAATAACGTGAAACAATCTGTTCGGAGATCTTTTTAGTAATGAGAACTACACTACTACCTTTAATGTTTTCATGAATTAAACAAAGATTGCGTTAACAAAGTTTGATCTATTGGCACGCAAAAAGCATCAACCCGAGTTTTGTGCATTTCGAGTTTGATTTTGAAAATTTTCCTGCTTTCGGAATTCGGTTCGTTCCAGAACCAGGGATTTTCTAGTTAAAAATAACATCTAAAGAAAAAATATTCTTTCTGTTTTTTTTTTTTTCTTACCGGGAATAATATTCCTGTATTTAATTATAGGTGCAGTTATAAAAATCTATAATATTTTCAATTATCATTTTAAAAAGCTACACCTGTTTCTGTTTAAATATTTGTGTGCACTCTACTTTATAAATACGAATTTCTTTCTCAAAACACTACTACAAAGAATTAATTTACCACGAAATTCCTTCTACGAACACTAATATATAGAATTAATTTGCCACAGATTCTGTATAACAGAACAGGAATTAGTGTTTTTACTTTCCGAACACTATAGTGAGGAAAGTATTGTAATCATATCAAAAATCCGAATTTGAGATTTTGATGTTTCTATACCTTTCGAGGTCCCCTGAGTCCGTTTTCACTATTTTTACGATTATGTATGCATGTGTGTGTGTATGTATGTGTGTATGTATGTGTGTGTATGTATGTGTGTATGTATGTGTGTATGTATGTGTGTGTATGTGTGTGAGTGAACACACTAGCGTCCAAACGCTTTGCCCGAATGAGCTGTAAGTTGGTACGCATGTTGCAAGTCAAAAATCCTATTGATTTTGATGAATCTAGCACTTATAGTTTTTTTACAGGGACACAAAGAAAAAATTCTTAAAAGTGCGATAGCGTCTAAACCACTTATTCAATTGAGCAAACAAATTATACACCTATTATATGTCACAGATACTCAATCTGTATAGATTTTGGAGAATCTAGAAGTTAGAGGGTTTTTGCAGGGACACAAAGAAATTTTTTTTATCATTATGGCCTATGGGGCCAAATTTTAAAAGTGTGATAGCGTCTAAACCCCTTATTAATTTGAGCAAAAAATTTATACACATGTTATAGGTCACAGTCGCACCAATTGTATTGATTTTGGTGAATTTAGCACTTACAGTGTTTTTACAGGGACACAAAGAAAAATTCTTTATCATTATGGCCTATGGGACTAAATTTTTAAAAGTGCGATCACATCTAAACGCCTTATTCAATTGAGCTGGAAATTTATATGAATATTGTAAATCACTGTTGCACTAACTATAAGCATTTTGGTGAATCTAGCATTTACAGGTTTTTACAGGGACACAACGAAAATTTCTTTATCATTATGATCTATGGGCTCAAAGATCAGTAGCGTTAAATAAAACATCGTGTAATATACGGAGAAAAATACTCAAACACTCTATTGTAGTTTTATCTCTTTTGTTTGTTTAACAACTCCTCTTTCTTTACTTTATCTACAAAACTGTTAATTACTCAATGTTCGGAAAGTCGAGTGGAGTCACTCCAGATTTTTTATTTTAATTTGTTTTCGGTCAGTTCTAAAAATATTCACTGCTGTACTTTGTTCATACTGGAGTTTAATTTGCTCACTGAAACAATATTTTGTTTATGTTTGCAGACTTCCGTCCTTTATTATTTTAAATTCTTTCATAACATGATGAATTGCACTTCTGCTGCATAGATAGTTTTTTGCCAAGCTGTTTCGATTGGCAACCAATTTAACGAAATATTCTGCAGAAACTTCACCTTGAAACAATAAATCATTTTGTTACTTAATTCATTATAAGAAAATAGAAAATTTCTGTAAACTAAAATGACACGTCTCTTTGGAATCTTAAAAAAATTACTGAATTCATCGAAATACTTTCAAATTCAGCGTTTCAAAATTCTCCACTTAAAGAAGAAACGTAGAAGAAACAGAGATCGGCAAAATGTTACTGAAATAATTTAAAAGTACATCGCGCAAATAAATGAATAAATAAATAAATAAATAAAGTTGTAAACTCGAGGAACAATACTTAAAAAAAGTAAGAAAACCAACAATGTGTGTCTGTGTTGCGATAAATTGTGATCATTTCTCTTTCAAATTTTATAATTTATTTTCTAATATGTCATACACCCAAAGAAAAAAATATGATCTTTTTTTTTTTTTTTTTTTTTTTTTTTTTTTAAGAAAATATTTTACATTACTATTAATATATTGTTATTAACGTATTTTATATACATTAATAACACCGGCTTGTGTACACTCAGAACAAAATTAATAACCCTCCTTCAATCTATATGTTAATGCAGCAATATTATTATTATTAAAACCAAAGAGTGGATTGTAATTAATCGAAAAAACTAACTATTTTTATATTTATATCAAAACTTTATTTCTCGGTAACGACACTTAGATGTTCCGAGCTTTCATGTTTCTGTTTACAAACTGAAATTAAAACAAAACCACCGGTACATGGAAAAAAGGGCGATCGTAGCGCCACTTCACGACTTATTAAATCAGGGGATTAACACACTCTCCATGATTGAAATTGCATTAATTTGAATAAATTTACAGCAAACACAATTATTTAAAATACAACATCAATAAACAACAAAGTTGAATTACAGATTGCAGTACCAAATTAATGTAAATTATACAATATTTTACAAATTCTATGTTAACTAGCAAATTATTCAATAGGAAGTAATGCAATTTTTGTGATTCCTCTTTTGAATTCTCCTGTCTTTGCCTTTACCTTCACCGTTCTAATTTTTTTTTTTTTTTTATCAGAGTCATAATGCATTTTAATAACTCGGCCTATGAGCCATTTACAAACTGGTAATAGGTCCTCTTTTACTAAAACCATTTCACTCACAACCAAATTATTTTTTTCAACCACCCACTCGGTTCTTTGCTGTAGTGTTGCTAAAATAATCATTTTTCCATTTTTTCCAAATAATTTGAGTTACCCTTGTTGTTCTTTGCCAACGAGTTAAACGATTCTCATTTACATCTATTATCACTGTTGCGTTCTATTATCACTGGTGTGTGGTATATATTGTGTTCATTGATCTACCGATCAAGAAATGTCCGGGGTCAACACATTATAATTGTCAAAATCATTTGACATAGGTGTAAAGAGGTGTCTCTACTTATCGTCAACAGAAGCCAAGGCAATGTTATTCTATGGAGAATTTTGCCACATTATAACTCATGAACTAATACATATTTTTAAATTTCGTTTTCACATTCAGAAAATACACAGCTATTAAACGGTTTATCGCTTTCTGAAATTTGATTTTTTTAATTTTTAATATTTTATTTTGAGGTTGTAAAACACGAATTTTCTGAACGTGAAATTATGCATTTTTGATCTTAAAAATAAAATATAAAAGATTAAAAAAATCAATTTTTAGAAAGCGTAAATTGTTAAGCAGTTGTGAGTTTTCTAAATGTGAAAACGGAATTTAAAAATATGTATTAGTTAATGAGTTATAATGGGACAAAATTTCCCATAAAATAGCATTGTCTTCAGCACAAAAAGAAGAGTCCCATTAAAAAAAAAAAAAAAAAAAAAAAAAAAGGCTGTATTTGAGTATACCGTTAACTTGTATTACTATAGTTTCAAACTCTTCATATGTAAGACGCAAATCTCCTGTTGCTCGTTTTAAGTGACGTTTCACAGATTTTACCCCTGCCTCCCACAATCCACCAAAATGAGAGGACCAGGGAGGAACAAAATTCCAGTTTATGCTTTCAGTAGTAAAATATGATGCTAAATCCTTTTCAGGGAAATTAAGTAATCTGTAGAATTTCTTCAATTGGGAGTTAGCTCCCACAAAGTTGGTCGCATTATTTGTGAATATTTTTGAACATTTACCACGTCTTGCCATGAAACGCTTTAGAGAGACAATCAAGGCATTCGATGTCAAATCGAACAAAATTTCAAGATGAATTGCCTTGGTTACGAAACATATGCATATGCATATTTTGTTCAGTACGCCTTTTCTTTAGTTTTTATAGGTAATAAAAGATGGATCACACAGGTCTAATCCCGTTATATAAAATGGAGGTGCCCGTTTTACATATTCGTATGGTAGGTTTCCCATAATTTGTGATGATAAAATGGGTTTATATTTAAAGCAGGTCACATGCAGGTGAGTTGTTTTCCGCGCTAAATCTCGGCCACCCAATGGCCAAAATTTTAAATGGCCAAAGCTGCTTTCAACAGCCCTTGAGGGCCAATATGCAGTAATTTTTTATATACACTAGAAAAATAAATTTTACATATCCTACAATTTTTTAGCAGGAATGCTGGGTGTTTTTAAGAAAATGGCAAAGAGGCTTTTTCAAGCCGTCCACCTACACGAATTATCCCTTTTTGATCCACGAAGGGATTCAAACTTTTAATTTAACTGATATGTCCCCTTTACCTGACAGGACTTTTTGTACATGTTTTATCCATACTTCTTCGGTTACCTGCACTTCTTTCAATTTTAGAGGTCCAGCTCTTTTCAGTTTATTTCTACAATTATAAATAAATCTAAAAATATAAGAAAGAACATTAATTATTTTATAATAAGTGTCACTAAGACATAAAAGTTTGTTTAAAATGTTCGAAGTGTCATAAATCATCATAGATGTTTCAGAACAGTTATAATTATCGGTAGAAGTTCAAACGTTCTCGTTCAAACGTTCTCGAGTTTATCTCGTCCAAACAAAATTTTTTCTCACTTTGGGTCAAGCACATTGTAAAAAAATAACTATTACCAGCTGCAAGAAACTCTCTGTGATTGGAGAAAATAATTATTTTCTCCAATCACAGAGAGTTTCTTGCAGCTTGTAATAGTTATTTTTTTACAGTGCACTCAGCTTCATGAATCACAGGTGATATACACGGTTAAAAGAATTGTGACTCCATAAAAAATCTGCACTTGTCCACCACTTGTCAGTATTCATTAGGGTGACAGCACTAATTTCACATGTCAGGAGGTCAGCTGGATTGATTTTGGTTGAGCAGCAAAACCAAGAATCTGGATCAGTCAATTTTTTAATTTCATCCACACTATTTTATGACGAATGATTTTCATCTATTGCTGGATCCTATGATCCAGTATAACGGGACTTTGGAATCACTTCTAAAGAAGATATTAGATGATATTTTACGATCCAAAATCTTTTTAGTTCCAATTCCTAGTCTTGCAGCAATGAGTGCACTAAGTAATTCTAGACGAGACAAGGATATCTTCTTTACTTGTTCGACTCTTATTTTAGAACACATCAAATGTACAGAAATTTGTCGATGACTCTTCACGTTAACATATACAACAACTCCATAAGATATTTGACTTGCATCAGAAAAAACATGTATTTCTTGGTTTGCCTGAAATGGTTCCAAAATAAATTTTGGAATTTCAATTTTACTCAGTTCCGGAACTTCACTGCACCACTGGGACCACTCATCATTGATGTCAGAGGGAAATTCAGCATCCTAAGGCAGTTCAATAACCATAACTGCTGCAACAAAATTTTTAACCTGACAGTAAATGGTGTAATAAAACCCAACGGATCACAAAGTTTTCCAGCTGTCTGAATAATAAATCGCTTAGTATTTTTCTTCCGTTTTAACGAGTCTATCAAACAAACAGTCTCTATACTGAAACAACCTTCTTGAATACCCCATTGTATTCCTAAAACTTTTAGTTTTGTGTCATTTGAATCACTTAAACAAAATGGATAAATGTCGAAATTTTTTTTTAAACTTCTTAATCACATTTTTATCATTAGTCGCCCATTTACGTAAGTTCATGCTAGCTTTACTCATAATTTCTTTGGCCTTACATGAAAGTTTTAAGGCTTCCATTGTATCATCTGCTCCTGAAATAAGGTTATCCACAGACATACACGAAATCAAGAACTTCAAAAACTCAGGAACCAAATTTCTAAATTTTTTAATATGTACAGCTTTATGGTTGCTAACAGTAAAAAGGGGCTTGAATTCACTCCAAAGAGTAAACGCTTGAACCTGTATATTTCCAGTTGTTCATCAAACTCATTCATAATTAGCCTGTCGATTTTCTTAACAAAAATAAATCTAACTGCGTCTCTGTCTTTCCGAACTAAAGCAATTTGCAAAAAGGCCTTTTCTATATTGGCTAAAATTGCTACCCTGTTAAGTCTAAAATATATAAGCAACTGAAATATATTAGAATTTAAATTTATGCCAGGCCATGAACAATCATTATGGGACAACTGACCAACTTCCTGTGAACTAGCATCAAAAACAACATCTATTCTTGTAGTGATACTGTTTGCTTTATACACAGCCTGATGAGGGAGATAAAAATCAGATCTATTCACTGGTTTTAAAGTATCAGGAACCTTTTCTATCATATCCTGATCTAAGTATTCATTCAAAATATCCCTATACCTTTGATAGAATGAATTATAAGATTGCATTCTTCTTGCTAGACTTTTAAACCTTTTTTTTTTTTTTTTTTTTTTTTGGCCACATCAAAATTATTCTCTAATTCACTACAATTCGTCTTCCAAGGTAAACTAACAGTACATTGACCGTTTTTAAATCCGACAGTTTCATAAAAAATCTCAAGTGATTTATCTTTATCGCAACCGTGTGGAGCATCTCTAATTCCGATTGGTTCTAAATCAAAGATTTTTGTCAGTTGTGTCTCGACATTTTCATGAATAAATCCACAACGCACTTTATCATCTCGGAAATTTTCAATACTACCACCTATTAAGTTCCCAAATGAAGAATTTTGCAAAACTAAATTTTTATTAGGTACACAAATTTCTCCTGATATAATTAAATCAAAAATTATCTCTGAACCTAGGAGCAACTCAATTTTTCTTGGTTCATAGAATTCTGGGTCGGCCAACTTAACATTTTTTGGTACTGCAAGTAATGTTTGGAACTATATAAAAATCCAACTTATGACTAAAGAATTTGTCTACATTAGAGATTACTGTACTCATTTTTGATTTTACAGTAGTTGAAGTAGTTATGTTCCTATTACACGAGCGTCAAAAGTTGCTTGAATCTACCGGCGATACAGTACTACGCTATGGTTTCCCAATGTGTTGCACGAAGCAAGCAGCTTTTTTCTGTTGCAGCAATTTTATCGCCCGAAAGCAAGCGATGTCGCTTCTAGCAGCCAATGTAATGGTCTCAAAATGATGTCACGGTTTGATTGACATTTACGTCTCTTCTCCTCCTTCCTCGTCATGCTGTAGAGACTATAGTAACCATAGCATTACGTCCTGAAGGTGGGAGCGCGATGACTCTTTGTTGCGGCAATTTTTGTCGCTTCAAGGTATATCGTGTAATAACAGCATTAAACAACCTATTGATAAATTTGCATTTTCTTTTTTCAACTGGAGCATTTCAGCTAACTTAAATAAGCAAAGGTGAATCATACTTCCATTATCTAGTAAAGTTCTCGCCTGATATATTTTTCCTTCATTATTCTTAATAAGAACCATGGTAGTAGGTAATAAGACTTTCTTCACAATAATATTATTATGACTAGTCGCTGTCATAAAACATGCGTTTTTATTTTTACTTTCAAGAGAAATTGCATTGAGTTCCTGAGAATTCGCAGACTCACTGGAGTCTAACGTTTGATCAGACGACGCGACGGCGCAGTCTCATAATTTCTTTTTATTCTGAAGGAACGGAGATTTTTCTCGATCAAAAAAAAATCGAAGAATTATGGTTACCAAAACAACAAAAACATAAGCTTTGTTTTTTTACAGAATCAAACCTATCTTTCACACTTAATTTTTCGAATTTAGGGCATCTAAAAAATATATGTTCAGCATTACACAGTCTACAGGTGTTTTCACTTTTATCAGTTACAATTGATACCATTGATGAAACATTTGGATTGCTTCGTTTAGGAATTATTGACGTTTTTTATTTAATTATTATTTTTATTTTTTCATTTAATGTCCTCGCATAAACTTTAAGGAAATCTAATAATTCTGTAATAGTAGGTAAAGTAAACTTTTTTAAAATTTCTTTCTCACTATAATTTAGTATTTTAATCTACGTTTTGGCTTCAAATAAAGGCAAAAACAATTGAGAAAACCCTTCTAATTTTTTATTTAAACATTCTAATGATCTAACAACTTCATTTGTCACGTCAATTAAATTTAAAATCGCAGATGCTGACTCATTCTGAACAACAGAAATGGTTATGAATCTCTTGAGATGGGCGTAAATTTGTTCCCGTTTATCCGAATACCTCCCTTCTGGTAGAGACCACGCTAGTCGATAATTAGAATCTGCTATTGAAATACGATGGGGGAACAAGGGAAAAATATGAATAAATAAAAAATAAATATCAATTAGAAAGAGCAGAAACCAACACGGTTTAAGACGGATGCAGCGGGTTAAGCGAGTTTTTTGGATGCCCAACTTTCCCTAAATCCTTTTCAAGGCAAAAAATAAAGTTAAAATGAAGAGTTGTATATTATCAGGGGAATTTTTTTTATTTTATAATTATTCATATTTAAAAACCAAGTTTAAATAAACTAAATCAATCATACATATTGTATTTTTAAATGTTGTACATTCGACTCAAGTATTCTTACTGTTGACCAAATCATAATCATAGAATACATTTATACTACAAAAATATTTAAAAAATGTACATAATCATCCGTAACCAAGCAGTGTCATAATAGTGTTAAATTTCTCTTTTTCTCTGTATATATATATATATATATATATATATATATATATATTAGTAATAGTAATAATAATAATAATAATATACGTAGCAAATGTATTTTTTCCTTCGGTCTTTTTTCTTTTTTTCTACTTCTTCTTCCTTTTTTTTAATCTAAGTATAGTTTTAGCAATCCACCCACCCAATTAAGCCAATATATACAATAGATACACACACAAACACACACACACACACACACACACACATATATATATATATATATAAAGAACATTTTGCAGCTTAATCATATTTACTTAAAATGTTATTGTGATTCATAAATTATTTCTTATTTACTTATACTATATTAATAGTTTCATTTATATATATATTTTTTCTAACTTAAGTTACGCACTATAAATTATTATTTAAGCAAAATGATAAAACCAGTGCATTTCAAAGAGATGTAATAAATCATTTTTATTCTATGCTTAACAAATAAAAGAAATTCATTCTGATACACCTCTTACCCCACAATAATAACCTTATCAGAGGTAAAAAAAAAAAAAAAAAAAAAAAAAAAAAAACCTTATCTCAACCATTTATCAAAATTACTTTGCCGAAAGTGGGTCCATAATGTAGGATTTTCTAATAAAGTTGATGCATTCGAAATGACTTGATATAAGTAAAAGTATGAATATATTTAAAGTTCGTGAAATATTACCATTAAAAAATTAGAATGTTCCATTTCAAAATATTTTAGACTAAAGGGAAATAATATTTCTACTCTTTTTTGCACTGATAGGGCATTTATAATTTATTTTAGAGTAAAATTCTATCGAATTTTACTATTTTTTTTTTTTTTTTTTTTTTTTTTTTTAATTCATAAACAAAGTAAAATAAAATAAACGCAGAATGAAATGATTAAAAAAAATAAGAGTCTTTGTATTTAATTAGTTTTGTTATTAATATTTAATTGGTATATTTTAAAATTCGTTTCCAAGGGATACAAATATGATGTTGTATATAAATATTATACACACTAAGGGAGAAAAGAAATATATATATGTATGTATATGTTTTCCTTTTCTGTTTCTGCAACTGCCAATTTTATCGTGTAAAAAGCAAATATTCGAACAGATTTTATTATGTCGCCCTCTACATAGGCTTTAGGATTGAGCTCAGTGTTAAAAACAAAATGCAATTTTCAGGAAAATTGAAATTTTAGAAAGTATTTAAAAAATGGCAGGGATAAAACAATTAACGATGCCACAAAAAGTATTAATTTTAGAATGAAAAAGAAAAAAATATTTTAATATGTGAGATAGCAAAATAATAAAATGTTAACGGAACATTGTTGAGATGATTTTTAGCAAGATATAATTTTTTTTTTTTTTTTTTTTTGGCTGTTAAACTAGAAATTTGACTTTAGGTGGCCATGTTGCTCATCTAAGCGATATGACTGCATTTAAAAAGGAAAAGTTTGAAAAATCAATTTGTATCATTTTCATAACATTGAAAAGATTATAAAAATGTGTATAGCAAAATATTTTTTTCAAAAGTAGTGCGGGGACAGTTAAACAAATCACGTTAAAAACCAGAAGATCTGCAAAAAAATCTACCGTTAAATAAATGAATTTAAAAAAACAAGACTTCAATTAACCCAAAATTAAAAAAATATGTATGAGTTAATTATTGAGCTGAACTGGTTTTCTCTGATGAGTTAAGTTTAATTTATTTCGAGCTGATGAAAAAAGCTAACAGAACGATAAAAATGTGACAGACTTAAAGAAAATTGCACTCTTAAAAGAGTGATACATTCTCCGTACATTATGGTACGGAGGTGCATAACTTTGCAAGGTGTCTGGCAAATTTTCTTACTCAAGGGATCAATTATCTGGAAATAAAACGCGGCCATTATAAAAGTGGCGCACGACCGACTATTTTGAAGGTATCTCTGACTCTCCCGCAAACAGCATTTCAAGATGATATTGCACCATGCTGAAAGGCGTTTGTGGTACGTTTATTTGATTCAAATTGTTACAATTACCTATTTATTCCCAAGAGTACCTATGATTCTGACGTGTAACTTCTTTGAAAGTAATCATATCTTTTTTAACTTTAAGTTAAATCCCGCAAAGTATATCGTAGAATTTTTTCTTTAACTAACCTGGATATAGTCCTAATCTCAATCTGCTCGAAAATGTTTAGTCTATAAAAAGGCGGAAGGGAGGGGAGAGGATTCGAAATTTGCAGCCTACAACTCTGCAAGAACTGATAAAAAATATTTATGATATTTGGAACAGAGAAATTTCTGAGATTTATATTAAAATGCTGCATAATAGTGTGCCATTGTGCATTAAAGCAGAATTCCACATAAAAGTGGAATTAACCCAATGCGAAATACTTATTTTTATTAAGTAATTGTTTAGATATAACAATAAAGAGTTTTATTTCATATATCAAAATATAACCTGTTTATTTCATATAATAAATAATAATAGAATACAAAGTATATGTGTATTATACTACATTAAAAAAAAGCTTTATGTACATTTTTATTAAGTACTTCGGAGAGTCTAATAAAGTGAATAATTAAATCGAAAATGCACATATTTATCATTTCATCTCTTTAGTATTATGCAAATATGGCAACTTTAATTGTTGCAACCATTGGGTTTGAAGTTATTACAAATAAAAAAGGTATACGTCAATTTTTCTGCAGTGCGGCTCTTTTTTCTTTTTTGTCCCTTAGTGTATATATAATATGTGTTTTTAAAAATAAATAAATTTTTAAGTTATATAATTTGGAAAAATGTAAAAAACAATTTAAATGTATAAATTATTATGTATTAAGGTTATAATTTTTTTTTCAATTTGTAAAATTCTAAAATGTTTACATAAATTTATGCTATTTGTATTAAATTTTCTTGACGATGTGATTAAAAACAATAATTTTTAATTACTTGAAAAATTCACTTACAATAAGCATTGTCATAGAATAGAATGGTCCGTGAAAGCAAAATATTTACATATTTTAGTTTGGTTTACAATAGGAGATAACGCGCAACAAATTCTATTAAGTATCTTCCTTGCAAGTATATAGCAATAATTGAATTGTTTTCTATACATGAGGAGCAAACATTCAAACAGTGTTTTCTCCTTGGGATATAATTTATCAGAAAATACAAAAATCTAGTAAATTAAACAATATCTATATTTGAACTCTAATTATTGTTTGTTTAGATGTATTACAGGTTTCTAGGAAGATATGTAGAGATACTTACCTAATGAACCTAAAATTAATTAGAAAAATACACTTGAAATTTAGAGAAATCATGCTTTGATCAAAAACCCGAGGAGGAAACATGTTTTGAATGTTTCCAGTGTGGATAAAGCACTTTTTGAATGAAAAAGATTAAACTATCATAGCATGAACAAAATAAACCAACATAAAAACTGGAACGTGTGCGGGTCACGTGACCATTAATAACAGATCTGATTGGTTGGCTGGAGAAATCACCATTTGTGCTCTGTAGGTAGCACTTTTTGATTGGAAATTTTAATCCCTTTCTTAATCTAAGTATAGTTCAGCAATCCACCCACCCAATTAAGCCAATATATACAATAGATACACACACAAACACACACACACACACACATATATATATAAAACATTTTGCAGCTTAATCATATTTACTTAAAATGTTATTGTGATTCATAAATTATTTCTTATTTACTTATACTATATTAATAGTTTCATTTATATATATATATTTTCTAACTTAAGTTACGCACTATAAATTATTATTTAAGAAAAATGATAAAACCAGTACATTTCAAAGAGATGTAATAAATCATTTTTATTCTATGCTTAAAAAATAAAAGAAAATCATTCTGATACACCTCTTACCCCACAATAATAACCTTATCAGAGGTTAAAAAAAAAAAAAAAAAACTTATCTCAACCATTTATCAAAATTACTTTGCCGAAAGTGGGTCCATAATGTAGGATTTTCTAATAAAGTTGATGCATTCGAAATGACTTGATATAAGTAAAAGTATGAATATATTTAAAGTTCGTGAAATATTACCATTAAAAAATTAGAATGTTCCATTTCAAAATATTTTAGTCTAAAGGGGAATAATATTTCTACTCTTTTTTGCACTGATAGTGCATTTATAATTTATTTTAGAATAAAATTCTATCGAATTTTACTATTTTTTTTTTTTTTTAAATTCATAAACAAACAAAGTAAAATAAAATAAACAGAGAATGAAATGATTACAAAAATTAAGAGTCTTTGTATTTAATCAGTTTTGTTAATAATATTTAATTGGTATATTTTTAAATTCGTTTCCAAGGGATACAAATATGATGTTATATATAAATATTATACACACTAAGGGACAAAAATATACATATATGTATATATATGTTTTCCTTTTCTGTTTCTACAACCGCCAATTTTATCGTGTAAAAAGCAAATATTCGAACAGATTTTATTACGTCGCCCTCTACACAGGCTTTAGGATTGAGCTCAGTGTTAAAAACAAAATGCAATTTTCAGGAAAATTGTAATTTTAGAAGGTATTTTAAAAATGGCAAGGATAAGACAATTAACGATGCCACAAAAAGTATTAATTTTAAAATGAAAAAAAAAAAAATATTTTAATGTGTGAGATGGCAAAAATAATAAAATGTTAACGGAATATTGTTGAGATGATTTTTAGCATGATATATATATATATATATTTTTTTTTTTTTTTTTTTGCTGTTAAACTAGAAATTTGACTTTAGGTGGCTATGCTGCTCATCTAAGCGATATGACTGCATTTAAAAAGGAAAAGTTTAAAAAATCGATTTGTATCATTTCCATAACATTGAAAAGATTATAAAAATGCGTATAGCGAAATACTTTTTTAAAAAGTAGCGCGGGGACAGTTAAAAAATCAGGTTAAAAATCAGGAGATCTGCAAAAAAATCTACCATTTAGGAAATGAATTTAAAAAAACAAGACTTCAATTAACCAAAAATTAAAAAATATGTATCAGTTAATTATTGAGCTGAACTGGTTTTATCTGATGAGTTAAGTTTAATTTATTTCGAGCTGATGAAAAAAGCTAACAGAACGACAAAAATGTGACAGACTTAATGAAAATTGCACTCTTAAAACAGTGATACATTCTCCGTACATTATGGTACGGAGGTGCATAACTTTGCAAGGTGTCTGGCAAATTTTCTTGCTGAAGGGATGAATTAACTGGAAATAAAACGCGGCCATTATAAAAGTGGCGCCCGACCGACTATTTTGAAGGTATCTCTGACTCTCCCACAAGCAGCATTTCAAGATGATATGGCACCTTGCTGAAAGGCGTTTGTGGTACGTTTATTTGATTTAAATTTTTACAATTACCTATCTATTTCCAAGAGCACCTATGATTCTGACGTGTAACTACTTTGAAAGTAATCATATCTTTTTTAACTTAAAGTTAAATCCCGCAAAGTATATCGTAGAATTTTTTCTTTAACTGATCTGGAAATAGTCCTAATCTCAATCTGCTCGAAAATGTTTAGTCTATAAAAAGGCGGAAGAGAGGGAAGAGGATTAGAAATTTGCAGCCTACAACTCTGCAAGAACTGATAAAAAATATTTATGATATTTGGCCCAGAGAAATTTCTGAGATTTATATTAAAATGCTGCATAATAGTGTGCCATTGGGCATTAAAGCAGAATTCCACATAAAAGTGGAATTAACCCAATGCGAAATACTGATTTTTATTAAGTAATTGTTTAGATATAACAATAAGGAGTTTTATTTCATATATTAAAATATAACCTGTGTATTTCATATAATATATCGTAATAGAATACAAAGTATATAAGTATTATATTACATTAAAAAAAAAAGTTTTATGTAAGTTTAATGTACATTTTTATTAAGTACTTCGTAGAGTCTAATAAAGGGAATAATTAAATCGAAAATGTACATAGGTATCATTTCATCTCTTTGGTATTATGCAAATATGGCAACTTTATTTGTTACAACCATTGGGTTTGAAGTTATTACAAATAAGAAAGGTATAAAACAATTTTTCTGCAGTGCGGCTTTTATCTTGTCGATGTGATTAAAAACAATAACTTTAATTACTTGAAAAATTCACTTACAATAAATATTGTCATGGAATAGGATGGTCCGTGCAAACAAAATATTTACATATTTTAGATTTGTTTACAATAGAAAATAATGCGCAACAAATTCTAATAAGTATCTCCCTTGGAATTATGTAGCAATAATTGAATTGTTTTCTTTACATGAGGAGCAAACATTCAAACCGTGTTTTCTCCTTCGGATACAATATATCTTAAAACGCAAAAATCTAGTAAATTAAAAAATAACTACATGGGTTTCTAGAAAGGTATGTGGAGATAGTTTGCATAATGAACTTAAAATTAATTAGAAAAATACATTTGAAAGTTGGAGAAATCATGCTTTGATCGAAAATGCGGGGAGGAAACGGGTTTTGAATGTTTCCAGTGGGGATAAAGCACTTTTTGAATGAAAAAGAATAAACCATCATAGCATAAACAAAATAAACCATCATAAAAACTGGTACGTGTACATGTCACATGACCATTAATAACAGTTTTGATTGGTTGGCTGGAGGAATCACCATTTGAATGAAGACAAGCTCTGGAGGAAGCACTTTTTCATTGGAACCTTACTTTTCTATGTAAGTTTATAATGGGATAAAATTGGTTTTAATTATCAACTAGTGGATCTGCAGATCAGGAGCCTCAACGTCCTATTTGCATCAGACATTATTCAATAGGTCATTTTTATTTATTCCTTATTATGTAATAGCACATATTGATTCGATCGACTTATTACCATAATCAGATACATTCCTTAGGCGGGCTGCGCCTCCCTCAACCCCCTGCTGTATCTCTCTTTCTATACCTATTTGTATATCATATAAAGTTTTACGGAATTGTAAATAATTGCATTTAATATTTTGTATAAATTTTTTCAAAGAGGCTTAGAAAGTCGATAAAATGCTAATTTTGTGCATTTCTAGTCGTTTTAGCGTTAAAATAACCTAATTTTCCTTTAAAAACGCATTAAAATGCTCCAATAAGGGAAGAAATGGATTTGGCGCCAAATTTGGCGACTGTTTCCCCCCTTGGCGATTTTTTTGGCGACCTTGGCGAGAAAATCCTTATTAGGGATATACCAAATATAGAAGCTCTAATCTCATTGGCTGATGAGATACGAGAATTTTCCAGAACAGTCTGCGTTCGATAGAATAGTATAAAAGGAGCATTTTTTTAGCCAAGGCGGTCAATCTCAGATCTGTGTCAGTTTCGTCAAATGCTTGCTTTGCTTTGAGCCTCTTTGAATGAGACTTGTTTTATGTGTTATTGATAAACATTTTGTAATGTTATTTTGCTGTTAACGGCTGTTGTTTAAACTATGTTTACTGGTTGAATTGAAGCTGATACTTGGTTTATAGACCTGTATTTTCCTGGAACTTTCTGTGAATAAATCACCGAATTTTTGCAAGTTTCGCCTTTCATTCTCGGACAACTTACGAACCCCCAAGTACGAAACAATATGTATTCTTAATAAACGACGGTCTTGTATTATTTCCCTGAAATTCATAAATACCAAATTTCATAACTATCAAATTTCATACAAAAAAAATTACATAGCATATAGGAAATATTTTGCGTAACCTTTAAACTAATTATCAATTCTCTGCCCACAATTTTCAACAGGAAAACATGCTTTTTAAATTCTAATAAAATTTCATTGTATTTGATGGTGATGTAACCATATTAAAATACACTTTTAAGAAATACCGACTATAGACCGTAATAGTACGAAATTCCTTTAGGTATTCCGGAAAAGTAGCCACAGTCATTATAAAAGCCAATATTAAGAATAAACCCAATTTATTATAACTCATTAATTTTTCAAACTAATTTGCCATCATTTGGATGATTAGAGTACATACTCGGAATTATTTTGTGTGGTACCATAGATTATTTAGTCTATACATAACCTTTTTTAAGAGTAAACATGATTTTAAGCATCTTTATAATGTATGTTAATTTTATTAAGTTCAATTCAGCATAAACGCATTAAAGTGCGCGCTTAAATTAAAAATTTGTCCATAGGCTCTAATGTCACGAAATTCTTTCGTGTGTTATTGTAAACGAAAACCATAAACATTGTATACACCAGTAAAAACTATTAAGCTTATTTTGCGTTTAAAATTTATAATTGTTCCAAATGTAACATCGTTTGGATGACTACGTGACTTTGTCAGAACACTTTTGTAAGATCCTGTACATTAATTAGAAAGCTTAAGAGCACATATTTTCTTCAAACAACATAAGTTTAAGCATCTTACTCACGTACGATAGTTTCATTTTCTTTATTGCAAAGTAATGATATCGAAATGCGTTTAAACGAAATTCGCCCCATACGCCGTAATGTTAAGAACTTTGGCGTGTCCCTGTACACAATTTATAGAAAACATAGCAATAAAAATTATACAGCTGCTTATATGAAAAGCTGGAACGTGTGCGCCAATTTGCAAGTCAATTGAATGATTTTTGCGGCCTCTATTGCGGTACATACAAATTCTTCCCATAGGCCGTAAAGATAAGAAAAACTTTGGCGTGTCCCTGTACACGAACGACAAACGGAAAGCACACCTAACACTATACAGCTAATTCTGTTGGGCTCATGAATATGTGTACCAAATTGCAGGTCAATAGCGTTTATTGGGCGGCCGCTATCGCGGTACATAAAATATCTTCCCATAGGCCGTAATGATAAAAAAACTTTGGCGTGTCCCTGTACACGAACTACAAATGGAATGCACACTCAAAACTATACAGCTAACTTCGTGGGGATCATGAACATGTGTACAAAATTTCAAGTCAATTGCGTGATTTTTGCGGCCGCTATCGCACGAGAGACAGACAGACAAACGGACAGACGGAACCCAAAATCCTTTTGAGTCTCAACAGAGGGTCTCCATTTACGTTTCGGCAAAAATTGGAAGTCAATAGCTTGTTTTTTGCGGTAACTATCGCGGTACATACAGATTCTTCCCATAGGCCGTAATGATAGAAAATCTTTGGCGTGTCCCTGTACACGAACTACAAATGGAATACACACCTAAAACTATACAGTTGATTCCGTTAAGCTCATGAACAAGTGTACCAAATTGCAAGTCAATAGCGTGATTTTTGTGGACGCTATCGCGATACATACAAATTTCTCCCATAGGCCGTAATGATAAAAAAAACTTTGGCGTGTCCCTGTATACGAACTACGAATAGAATATATACCAAAAACTATACAGCTAATTTCGTCGGGCTCATGAACATGTGTACCAAATTTCAAGTCAATAGCGCTATTTTTGCGGCCGCTATCGCGCGACAGACAGACAGACAGAAAGACACACAGACACAGCCCAAAACCGTTTTGAGTCTCAACAGAGGGCCTCCACTGACGTTTCGGCAATAATAGTATATTTTCGTACTAATTTGCGTTGAGATTAAAGAAAAATCACTAACTCATTTTTTTTTTTTTTTTTTTTTTTTTTTTTTTCTGGAGAAAACACGGTTTGAATGTCTGCTCCTCACATAAAGAAAACTTCAATACTAAAAATTTGTCTACTAAAATTAAAAATAAGTGTATTAACAATATATATTATTAATTAAAAGATGTAAAGACAATTAATACGACAATGACTACAATGTTAACAATCATAAATTTTTAGGTAAAATTTTCTTTTCTTTTCTTTCCTTCTCCTTATCTAAATAATTTTGTATTTATTCTCTTTCATTCTGTTTGTAATTTTTCTTGATCATTAATATAGCAATCCATCAAGGGTTATTTAGCGGTAAAAAGATAATGATAATGTCATTGCAAATTCCACTACCATTTACATCTTTTAACTACCAGTTGTAGTTTTTTGTGCCTTTTATTGTACAGAAATAATCTGGTGTGTCATTCATATGACTTTTTCTTACATTGTTATTAAAAAAAAAAAAAAAAAAGGTAGCAGAAAAAGGCGTAATTAAACAAGTACTATCTATGAACCTACTTTAAAAGCCATTTAAATTAGTTTAGGAATTTGACATATAATTTTGTGAGCGAGTGAACTTTCATCCTTATTAACATTTATTGCCCATTGCGCAGCTCTAGTGCGACGTAAAACGCAACCAACTAACCACCAACCCTCTTAACATTTCCATTAAATACAGTACGCACATTAAAAAAATGTCAAAGCTATTAGGAAATTTAAATTGTATATATCAAATTATTCAGGCTGCTTTCACTCACAATATGCCTTGAAACTTAACAATCTTGATCAGACTTTTACGTGGCAACCTCATACTAACTTTAAAATACCGAATTTGAATTTTCTGAAATTATTCCTTTTTAAGTTTTACTGACAAAAGACATAAACACAGATCAACTACTAAAAATATTATTTCTGTATTCAGAGGATCTAAATACATGGTATTCTAAAAATATGTTGTCTAACGTATGGTTATGAAAAATTAGTTTTTATTTAGAGCAACTGTCGTCTACAATGTAGGAAAGCACTTAAATAATTTAGGTTCAACAGATCAGACTATTTTTGCTGAAAATTCAGTAGTCTTTTATAGTGTTTACGTGTTATCTACAAACCACAATGTGTACATAATTTAGTCCTAAATAAAAAAAAAATAACCCGACAAGAAATGTACTTCCAGCAATATCCCAGCTTAGCTCCAATGTATCGAATTTATTTTGGGTATCGCTGTAAACAAATGATCTTATACAAACTTAGATAGCCTTAAAATTTCCTGCATACAAGAGTTTTTTAAACTATGTAGTTTGAAATCTGCAGTCGGCAGCAAAAGTATCCGAGCACTAGCAAAAATTCTTATACCAAAAAAAAAAAAAAAAAAAAAAAAAAAAAGAAAAAAAAAAAAAATACTGTTTTGTTAAATAAATCTCAATCTCAGAACATGATTCGACAAGGATTTATTTAACGAAACAGTTTTAAGCGTACTTTTTTACATAGGAATTTTTTCTAGTGCTCGGATAATTTTCCTGACGACTGTAGATTATAAACTACATAAACAATATAAACAATAAAACTATATAAATAATAATTATAATCTTCTTTATTCAATACACAGTTCAAATTAAGCTTTTACAGTCGGCAGCAAAGGTATTCGAACACTAGCAATAATCCCTGTCTAAAAAAAGCACACTTAATATTGTTTTGTTGAATAAATCCTTGTCGAATAATGTTATTAGACTGACTAAGAACAAGATTCGACAAACATTTATGTAACAAAATTGTATTAAGTGTACTTTTTTTACATATCAATTTTTGCTAGTGCTCGGATACTTTTGTTGCCAACTGTACATAGAAATGAAAGCTGAAAATGGTAATAAGAAGGGTAACTTATCCACGCCTTTATTGAAAGGATTGCTTATCCGATTATTTCTTCAAAGTAATTAACCCTTTGATGACCATAACTAAAGCGTTCTGAACAGTGTTGCAAAACTTAGGGATTCTTTTTTTCAATTACTACCAGTAATTTGGAAGAGTGATATTTGATATAAAAAATGGACAAATAACCTTCGAAGGAACATGCATACTTGCCAACATCCTAATTAATATTCCGTAGTCCAGCCCTTTTTTTCACACCAGTAAATTTTTAGAGTAATCAGTCAAGCCAACGACGTGCTTCGGAGTACCTGCATTTGGTCGCAACTAATGCTTACCTCCAACAAAAAATAGGAAAAACATAAAAATAATTTTCCATAAAATAAATGAAATCCAAAAGGATGAATTTAGAATTTTGATCTGTGAATAAATCTCCGCGTGAGCAGAGACCAATCAGAGTAAAGCACCAGGAGTTAAAAAAAATAAAATAAAAATAAAATAAAAAATAAAATAAAAATAAAATAAAATAAATAAATAACTCCTTGAACAAAACCTAAGTGTAACAGTGAAACTGTTACGTGCGTTGACGAGACGGTCTGGACGGCGAAAAGGAATTAAGAGTCGAGCAGGGCGTCCAAAGGGGCACAGGAAATCGCTAATAATCAGAGTTCCGCAATTAATAATAAAAAAAAAGGGGCCATACATTTTTTTTTTCCTATCAAAAAGTAATTGAATTTCAGGAGAATTAATAGTGAAGTTAATTATAGAACATCTTCAAGAACCTCGGTGCCTAGCCAGAACCTAAGTTCCGAGCTAAGTCCGTTGACCAATCAGAAGCCTACAAAAAAGCCCACGATCCTCACTGAAAGTTAAAAGCTAAAAACGAGAGGATTTTGTCCTCAAACTGAGAGCCAATCAGAGGCCAGGAAATCGGCCAATGAGAGGAGACTTCAGAACCCTACGAAAAAACACTAAAACTAATTAAAAATTAATAAAAATAAGCCAAATGATAAAAAAAAGATGCAGCAATTAGGAAATTTTGATAAAAAATTAAGAAAAACAAAAAAAAACATTTCAATAGTAAGAAGGTTCAAAACTCGCGACTGACAAAATTCAGTTGATAAGCCTGATACTAGGGTTTTAGAGTAATATTCTACAAATGCAGTTACGATTAAATAAGAAGAAAAATACTCTAAAAAGATACTGGTGTGAAAGAGAAGTCGGGGCTAACAATACTACGGAATATTAATGAGTATGTTGGCAAGTACGGATATGCCAACCGTTACAGATAGAATTTAGTGGTGGATATTGAATAAGAAAGTCTCTAAATTTTGCAACACTGACCAGAGTAATGAAATTAAATAGGATCCACGAAGGATTAATTAAATTTTATTTTTTCACTATTTTTTTTTCTCTCTATTAATATTTAAAAAAGGGCATACTTACAAAAAAAAAAAAAAAAAAGTTTTCCTAATAATTTATTAATCCAACATTATCTCTGAAAATCTTCCGTCATATATTTTGCGTAAAAACATTATGTCTTTCATCATATAGTTTGATATATTCACGAAAGTCAGTATATAAACTTAAATATCTTAACCATGGAAACTCGTGTAAATTACTTAGCTATGTTGTCAAACAACACCCACTCTCTTTTTGATAAATGAAAACAGGAAGAGGTAAACAAGGAAGTTAATAAATCTGCTCTTTTATCAAAAAGCCCACTTATCCGATTATACTTTCGGAGTAGTTAATGAAATTTTAATGTTTCATATTTATTTTGCATTTACTGAAAGAGACTAAGTGTTTACATTTTTTTTTTTTTTTTTTTTTGTAAATTTGAATTTTGAAAGTTTTAAATGAAAAATTTTATTAGAAAATAGCATTTAAAAAAAAAAAAAAAAAAAAAAAGTGAATAAACATTTTTAATAGTATTGCAAGAAGAATTAAAATTTGGGAATTAGAAAATTGCAGCACTTTTGAACTATTCAAGCATTTAAAATAGAGCTTAGAAATATTTGAAATCAGAGAAACTGTCTCTGGACTTTCTTCCTTTTGTCGCAGATCGCTTTTAGCACACATCTAATCTTCAGATGAGTTGAATCACACAGAAGAATACATGAAGCGCATGGCAATGCGTATGTGAAATAAAATTAAGGAAGTATTGAAAGAGAAATTTCTATTCTGCATCTGTTTACTTAACATTTAAATCTTCCGTAAAATAATTTAGAAGTCTAAATATGGGGAAGATTAAGATGCTTAGATGATTTTTAAAAGCGAAAATACTACTTTTGAAAAGATTTTTCCTATTTATATTCAAAAACAATAGAAAGGTGTTAACTTGATTTGATTAAATGTCATTTAAATGGATTTTTGTTAATTCAAATAAACGAAACAATGCGTATTTATTAATTTTTAAAACAGTTTGCCGGTGCTATTTAATTTTATATCTCTGGGCGAAAATTGTTGCATTTTTTACAAGCATGAAAATTCCGCCTTTTTTTACTGAAAATAAAATCCAGTAGGGTGTAACATGGTCCGTACAGCCACGCCTTTTTTCAGGACTCTTCCACCAGTATTTTTATGAGATTTATTTCTCGTTAAGTTTTAAGTTAAAAAATTGCTATATAATATTATTGGTGTAGAAATTAAATTCAAGAACTTTATGAACTTTATGTAATACAGTGTGACTTCAAAGTAAAATTCTGCCCATTTTAAATTGAAATAGCATTTGTACCGATTTGTATATTATACTCAAGATGCAAGTGCATGCATAAAGGAATGTTATGAAAGAAATAGATATATATTTATGATATATCTAATTAATAAGATACAAATTTATGTACATAATTATCGTCTTGAATAAATTACTGTGTTGGTGAGGAATGATAAAAAGAGTTTAGATATATCGAAACTCCGCAAAAATAAAAGTCCTTCATATAGTTTAATAAATGTATGAGAAACTATAGTAGAAAGCATGTTCTCACTTCGGAAAAAATCATAAAAATTGAATTATATTAATTAAGCTATAACAGATAGACCCACTATTCTTTATTTTATTTTTATTTTTATTAGTAATATATTTATGTATGTGGCAACTTATATATTTTTTAACCTCAACATTTTGATGCTGGTTGCATTCCAACCGGATCTTTTTTTTTTTTCTGTGCTCAAATGCTGAAGGCACCTACGAGCTGAAGGTACATATTGAAGCCACCTACGAGTGTAAATTTGCTTAGTTAGGATTTTCTCAGGAAAGTAATAACCTGGTTGTGTTTGCTAATGTCAGACTTGATTGAAGCAGTAAAAGACGTTAAAAAGCGCTGTAAGCCTGACTGAGGGAAACTTTGCTACTGTAAGAAATTTGAGGGATCGTGGATAAGTTGGTCCTGCAGGTGCTAGTATCACGCAATGTATCAAAAAAATTTTTTTTGTGTATGTATTTTTTTTTATTTTTTCATCTTGACGCAATATGATGCTTATTAGATTTTAGCATGTAACACACCCGAAAAATGCTTTTATTTCGTTTTTCCCACTTTACATATTAGCAGTTTCTCAGGTTTAAAGCTTTATTCATAAAATGACTTTGGTATGGAGTTAAAAAATAATGCAGGGACGCATGTGATATTGTCTATAACATTTTAATATGTATGTGTTACCGCTAAAGTGCAGAAATCAGTTAATCTGCAGATTAGCTAGGTAATCTGCACTTTAACTAGGGTGATACGTTACAGTGAACAAAATTGTTTCATTCCTCAAAGTACTTAAGTAATCTGCGAATTATCTAGATAATCTGCACATTACCTACTAGACACTGGTTAATCTGCACATTACCTACTAGGCACTCGTTAAACAGAAAAAAAATATCTTTGCTAGAATAACAGCAACGTTTTTCTAAGAGAAGGTTCTGTACTCTTCGAAATGAGAGAAACGAAACCAAGCTAAAAGTGGAAGGAGAGGGGGAAGTAGAAAGGGAAGGAAATGAGCGAAACGAAACATAACGAAAACTGGAGGGAGAGGGGGATGTAGTAGGGAAAGGAAATAAGATAAACCAACTTTTGAGCTTTAACGATATGGAAATCGCTAATGTGCAGATTACCTAGTTAAAATGTTTAAAACTCCTGATTCCGCACTTTAATGAATCACCCTAGTTAATCTGCAGATTAGTTAGATAATCTGTACATTAACAGCTTTCGAACTTTAACGGTCATATGCGTTACTTATGCAATTTTTAGTCTAATTATATAAATAAAGACATATGTACATAAAGAAGGGAATTTACAAATTATTGTATTTTCCGACCTATAATCCTCAGATTTGTTAAATCAGTTTTGTACCGGAAATTTTAATTAACAGACAAAGCTACTTTTAAGGAAGCTGCTGATTGTTACAAACGTAGCCTTGTTTGTAAATTAAATTGTCTGGTGTGAAACTTATTTATGTGACCTACGGATGGCCGGAAAATATGATATGTTTAAGTCGACAGATCGACATATTCAATTTATAAAAGAGTATTAATTATAATTAAAAAAGCTATATGAAACTTATTAATGTATGTCAAAAAAAAAAAAAAAAAAAAAAAGAAATTCCACCTGGCAAAATAAAGAAATAAATGAAAAAAAAAAATAAATAAATAAATAAATAAAAAAATAAAAATTAATTAATTAATTAATTAATAAAAAATAAATAAATAAATAAATAAATATAATTAATTTATTGTTTTAGATAATAAACACTTTGTGCAATGAATATTATATAATGAGATAATAATCTCAAGCATTAACACGTTCACGCTAGCGCATTTTGTTTATATAGTCTTCTCAAAAGTATCCGAGCACTAGCCAATAATTCCGATATCAAAAAGGTACACTTAAAACTGTTTTGTTCAATAAATCCTTGTCGAATCATGTTTTTAGACTGACTAAGAACATGGCTCGACAAGGATTTATTGAACAAAGCAGTGTTAAGCGTACTTTTTTTGGACAGGGATTATTGCTAGTGCTCGGATACATTTGCTGCCGACTGTACCTGTGACACACCGGTGGGTCACGCAGACGTGAATGTGTTAAATACCGAGTTTATATTGAAAAACCATGAAATTTAAAAAAGGTTTATTAACAAATTTTAAAGATATTCTTATTTTTTAATCATTCAACAGATGTATTTATTTTTCCTTTTCCTACAATAAATAAATAAATAAGAAAGAAAGAAAGGATACTCGAATCGTCGCTTTCTTAAAACAACCGAAAGTAAACCAAATGATTGTGTTTATTTTAAAATTAAATTTTTCGCAGCACTTATAGAACTTGTTGCGGTCTACGTACAGTAATTTGAATTCTAAACATGTTTTGCTTTATACTATTATAATGTGACACAGTTCCAGTCATGTAACATAATTTTAACAGCATTGTAAATCTTTTATGAAGATTTTTTTTCTAGCATTCTTGAAATGAACGCAGAAATCAACAATCAAAGTATCTTATAATGTTCAAAAATCAGATAATGTCAAAGAAATTTAAGAAATGCATACAATGTGAAAATAAAATCGTAAATTTATTTATTTCTCAATTATCTTTTATTTTATTTCATCACATAATCTGATCTTTAAATTACACTTGACAAATTCGAAAACACAAATTTTTGAAACAATTTAAATAATCTCATACCTGCTAACATCCTAATTAATATTCCGTAGTCCCGCTTTTTTTTTCACACCAGTAAATTTTTAGAGTAATATTCTACAAATGCAGTTACGATTAAATAAGAAGAAAAATACTCTAAAATGATACTGGTGTGAAAAAGAGGGCGGGGCTAACAACACTACGGAATATTAATGAGTATGTTGTCAAGTATGTAATCTTTTAACCTTTTAAATGTTTGCTATTTTTTTAATTTATTTTCACAATTCGTAGCGTGCGCTTTGATTTACTTTAAGAAAATCAGATTATGCAAAATGGAATCGGATTACGTTTTTATGCTTAACAATGTCTAGTTTGTTCATTAATCTAATAGTAAGTGGGCGTACCTAATGGAAATTACGCATTAATTTATTTTGCTTTTTATGTGGGTGACTTAACATAAATCAGATTTCATATTAAATGGAAAATGTTACGTAATCATCTTCTTATAAATCTTATTTCGCATAATAAATAATTTTTAATTCAGAAATGTTGCTGATTCTTACAAAGGTGTAATTTTATAATTGTATTTCATTTCCGTTATTCTGAAATATGTTTTTGAAAAAGAAAAAAAAAAATTAATGTAAAAGTTACTTGTTATCCAAGAATATATTAATTTTATGACACAGTTAGATTTTTTTTTTCTTATCGAGTTTAATGCAAAAGTATTCAGAAAGAATCATCCTTACAACAAAAGCGAAAATTTCCAAAAAGTAACGCTGAAAACGGTGTCATGGCAAAAGAATTTATAGGAATAGAAGAAATAAAGTATTATCTATGGTTTCTATGCGTGTATTTTAACGCAATAAAATAGTAAAAAGGAATTATTTAATTGAAAAACTTCACAATCGCAGCAATGTATTGTGATAAAGAAAAGGTAATTTTATCCATGGTTTGCATAATTTCGGTCGATTTGTTCATTGATTCTCAATAATAATAATAATAATAATAAAAACATATTTTTAGAAACAACTCTTTTTATTGCTATGGGAAATTGTAATATGGCAGGAGAAATTAAAAATATAAATAAATAAATATACGTGTGATTATAAAATCTAATGCTAATCATGCTATATTCTATGCAAAGCATTCTTTTGTGAACACAAATAATATATTTCAATTTCACAAAACTTCGTAGAAAGTAAAGTTATTAAAATTTGATTTACAGAAATATCTCTCATAGTACGCAATGCTTTGGAATACTTTTGAGTGCCCTTGTACATAAACCAGTGGTCATATTTACTCTATTTTTTACAGGAAACATCCAGTACTGAACTTGAATAACGTATTTCAATTTCATTAAGATATGAGTACAGTAAAGGTATGAAATAGAAATACCTCTCATAGAACACAATGCTTTGAAATACTTTCGGGTATCCCTGTACACAAATCAGTAGAGGAATAAACTCATTTTCAATGGGGAACATCCGATAGTGAACTTGAATAACATATATCAGTTTCAAGAAATTCCATAAGTATTTACGGGAGTTAGAGCGCGGACAGTCGGACAGACAAACCGAAGTCCTTAACACTTTTCAACCTTGTTGGAAAGTGTTAAAAAGGATAAATAAGCAATAAAATAATTTCAACTTGTATACTTTTTATCTATTTATCAGTATATTTATTTTCAATTATATAATATCAACAAAACTGTCGAATAAAAATAACAGCATATTTCTTTCAACTACTTGTACAAACAACATTTTAAGTGAAATGCAAATGCTTAGTCACCTAAAATGCTACTTATAGTTTAAAAGTAAATCCAATAATGTGGAAAAAAAAAGAGAGAAATCTCACATACGTTATTCGTTATTTTTCCGTTTGACGTCGCTACGCTATTTGGTGCATCTTCAAGACTCATACAAACGGGGAGACCCAATGATAAATCTTTCTGAAGACCATATTATTTGGAAATTTGTTTTCTCATGCAATTTACAAATAATAACTGTGTCCTTTAAAAGAATTTAGTTTCGGGAGAGAGTCTATTTTTTTAACTGAACATTTTCGACGTGACGCTTTATTTCAAGATTTTCTCCCGAAATATAGTCACGATGATTTTTTCTTTATTTTTATCACGAGTAAAATAATAGTAAAAAAAAATCAAGTGAATCCACGCAGCATTTTCTTCTGTCGAAATGAATCAACAGTACTAGCTTTAGATTACTGTAATAGTTACTCGGAGAAAATATTTTTTTCGTATCTATTGTAACTTTTTTGTTAAATGATTAATAAATACAACATCATTTGGGTAACATTGAATTTTATTTTTTCATGGACAGGACTATAGATTCAGGAATTTAATCACATGGCAAGAAGCAATGTTGGTGGATCTTATTATAAATTCTCAGCGCGGTTAATTCTGGAATCAATTCTTAATAATTCACCTATTTTTTTTCCACACTCAGCTTCAATGATTAAATACAGGGTGCCTCATAAGTCTTTAGACATTTTAAAAATTCATAACTATCGAATGAGCTGATAGAATTGAACGCGATTTACGAAAAAACCATTCTCGCGAAGAATTTTTATTTTTATTTTTATTTATTTATTTATTATTTTTTTTTTTGTAAAGAAAAAATATAGTTACATTTTTTGCCGACAATAGTTAGACAAATAGTTAAATTTTTCGTTCGTACGTGAAAGAAAAATATGCAAATAAATCCTATAAATTACACAATTTTGCGATTAGAACAGTTTGTCTTTTATTTTGCCTCGTACTTGTGTATACATTAAGTTTTAATTGTGATGCTGACTTGGTGGATAAAGCGTTATTGGTGAAGATATTTTCCCTCAGGTAAGAACGGCCGACTGAAGCTACAGTTAGCAGTGTTGTAACTCATTTGCAAACTGTAATTTGTATTGACGACGGACAGATAGAATAGGATTTATATGCCTGTAAACATTTGCATGCGGATAAGTATATTTTTTCATGAAAACGTGTGACCTGGTCACGCATAACGCCCTCTAGCGACAAATAGCTTAATTATTATTTTTTCTTTACCAAAAAAAAAAAAAAAAAACTTTCCGAAAATGATTTTTTTGCAAACCGTGTTCAATTCTATTAATTCATTCAATAGTTAAGAATTTTTAAAGTGTCTACAAACTTATGAGACACACTGTATATATATATATCTGCTTTCATTATTCAATAGTTTCCAGAACCATTCGTGTTCTAATTTCTTACTTCTCCTACTTTTGACTACAACGTGTATTTTATAAATTACTCTTTTTTTTTCCAATGCTGGTATAGAGATTTCCTATCAATGCATCTTTTTAACATTAGTTCTTTGCCGTTTTATTCTTTTTTAGTGTATCCTTTCTGTTTCTAAATATTTTGTTTTAATTAATGCAAAACAAATTCACATTTTCAATGATTTTACCACCGTTAAAATTAACAATATTATTTTTGTTTATGAAAAAACAATTATGAAAAAGAAAAAGTAATTATATATTTAATAAAAAATGATTTAAATACTGCCTTAAACAGAATTTATGATAAAAAAGTAGAGAGCATTGAGTAAGGTTTTCTTTTTTTCTTTTTTTTCTTCTTTTTTTAATAATTAATAATAAATTATAAATAATTTATTTTCACTTGATTCCTAAAGGAATTATCTAATGTGGTAGTCACACAACTTTCTCTTACACTGCATTTCAATGCTACATATAAAGACAGATTGAAGGTTAAAGAGTAAGATAACAAGTACTATTCATAAAACTACATTCAAAAGAATTTAAACTACCACGGCTGAATCTTTTGAGTTAATCTTTCAACCGATTCTTTCATACAAAATTTTGTTATGTTAATAAAAATGCTGTCTTATGACTTTTTTTTTTTTTTTACTTAAATTAACCGACTTAGTTAATGAAAGAATTATATCAGATCAAAAATTTCTTATTTATGGAAATTCATTTTATGATAAGTAATGCAGGTACTTAAGAAACAAAAATTAAACATGTCTTAGATGGAATAACAGAATTAATTTTAATCAGTGAAGAATGTCCATTTATAGAATAGAGCATGCGTAGTTGGCATAATGTACTAATGCCTTGTTAGTGAACATACTAGGCTAACGTTTGACAAACAATATTCTGTTTCTTAAAATTTGGAAATTTTATTTCTATATCAGAGTATTGTCAAATTTTGTTAAGAACCCAGGTGTGATTATTGGCATGATCAGTTTAAATTTTTGTTGGAGATAATTTTGTCTTTTCATTTAATGTATATCTTATGCATTTGGTGTAAATTTAAAAAAAAGTCGAGTTTTTTTTTTTCATTTCTTTAATTTCTTACCTACAGTAATTGTCATTTTCATATAAACTTGAAATAAAAAATGTGTATCTTTTGATATCTCGAAAACACTAAATCAAATATTATACTTATAAATGTGTTTTTTGATAGAAAGCACCGTAAAATATTAGACAGATAACATCTACATAACTAATATAAATAAAAATTTATTTCGAGAAATTTATTCTTTTTTTTAAAAAATCTGACGGGTAATTATACTTATTTATTTATTTTTGTTTAAAAAAAAGTGAAATATTATAATAATTAATTTAATTCATGAGAAAGAATATATGCGTTTTAGAATATTAATGTAAAAAAACACTCTCTTATATTGTGAATGGGTGTGATTGTGTGGGTTTTAAAAGTGCAATTTCGAAAAAAAAAAAGAAAAAAAAAAAAAAGAAAAGAAAAGAAAGAAAAGAAATATTCGAAGTTTTTTATATCGAAATATCAGTGTTTTTTCTACGTACAAAATTAAAAATCTGTTTTTACTTAATGTAATATGCTGTAGAAAAATGCAAAATTCTATGTAATAGAATATTTTTGGTGAAAATATTTGAAAATGATTAATATTAGTTTTGTCTTATAATCATATGACAAGTTTCAATAAATCTTTTTTTATAAAGAAGTTTCATATTTTAAGGAAAAGAATAATAATAATAATAATAATAATAAAAAAAAAAAAAAAAAAAAAAAAGGCAAATTTTTTATGTTGAAACTCGATTTTAAACGAACTTTAGAAAATAAAGAAAGATTTATAATCAAAATGTATTTTTACATTTTTTATAATATTGAAAATTTTTGTAAAAAAAAATTAACATTAAAAATAAAGTTAATCTGACAAATAATTAAACTAAAAATAAAGTTAAACCAAAAATAAAGCCTTTTAGAAAGTTAACTACTCAAATTAACAAAACTATCTAAACCAAATCAAATCAAACAATTCTTAGAGTGCAACAAATAAATTAAACATTAATATATTTGCTATATTTTTAAAAAAAGTGTATCCCACAATAATTTTAAGATGTACGCCTGAACAGATATAGAAAAATGTGTGAAGAATATAATAATTATGCAAACTGTCATTTTAAGACAGGTTACTTCCAACTACTCGTGGTTTAAAAACATTAAAACTATATGATATAAAAGGCAGGAACACATTGACGCATCTTTGAGTTATACTTAGTGCGTGTCAAATAACAAAAATAAAAACATAAACATGTCTAGTTGTGAATATACTTCGGCTCCAGTCTGACCAATTTGGCAGAAGTTCAAAAATTGAAGTTTATAGAAGAACTAAATATAAACAAATGTTAAATGTCACCTCTAATGTATTTTCCTCGTTTTCATTTGCAATATCCTTTAACACAATTTTTGAAAGTTGAAATGTTTTTAACAAAATATAATCTTCAAATAGTTAATTATTACATGATATGTATCTTTTATCAACGACTTTCATTTTCTCCTAAATTTTCCCCAAATAATTTCATTAGTAATTATTATTATAATTCGCCATATTCACAGTATTCTTTCTAATTATAAAATTTTTGTAACATTACCAAGCACGAGATTACAGTGCAGAACACATACCGCTATTTACACAAATAAATCTTCATCTTGTTTAACCCTAAGATTTATTAAGAAAAAATATTTTCTTCATAAATAGTGTAATAGTTATGAGCCGAATTTCCATTCTTGTATCGGATATAATATAAATATAATATGCGGTAAATGTTAAATGTAATATCCACATGTTTTTCTCCCTCGTTTTGATTTTCAAAATGCTTGAACGCAATTTCCGAATGTTGAATTAGTTTAACAACATTGGATCTTGAAAAATTATAAGATTAAACAATTAATTACTACATCATATGTATATTTTATCAACGAGTTTCATTTCCTCCCAAGTTTTACAAAACGATTCCATTAGTATTTATTATTATAACATAATTAATTATAATATTATTATATTATAATTTACAGTATTCTTTCTTTTTATAAAATTTTATTTTATTACCATGCATGACAGAAAAAAAATTTCTGAATTCAGCATGTTAAAATACGTTAGAAACGCACAAAATATTGAAAAAAAAATGGAAATTTGATATAAGGGACGATGCAATGTTAACATATTATCAGACTATTATTGGACGCTTCATAGAGAATGCTTCCCCCCCCCTCACCCTTTAAGGCCAGCAAGCCGTGCACGAGAGGAAAAGCTCTAAACACAGCTTCGATGTAAAGAAACACATTTAATACATAATGCGTAAATATATTTTACATATTAAGACGTTTGAATATTGATATAATGTCTGTGTGATTTCTTCTATACTGATCTTTACTTTGTGAAAAACTCTTACATGATAGAAAGAAATTTCTGAATTCAGCATGTTAAAATACGTTAGAAACGCACAAACCATTGGGAAAAATGAAAAGTACGATTTTGGAGACTTGTGTTACTTTATGTATCGTAAAATAATTTGCATGTTTTCAAATAATAAAAAAAGTCCTTTAAAACACACTTTTGTTAAACACTAAGATCCTCTAAATAAAGCCTGTAGTACTGGAACCCTAAATACTTCGCGCTCAAAAACCAGAATTATTTAAATCGTATAATGACACATAAAACCTTTGAAAATCTTTTATTCAGTAATATTACATATAAAGAAAATCTTAAAAGAGTACAAAAAAGATAGAAACGTATAAAATATGAATTGGTAATTTTCATTTTGAAATTTTCAGCAAGTTGTACCATGATATTTTTCACTACAGTGACTTTCGAAATACTGAATTAATTTGAAATGAATCTTTACAGTAGACTTATTTTAGAAATATATTTCATATATTCGTTGACCATTTTGATCAGTCATCTTGTTCCTAAATATCGGCAACTTGAAAATTTGAACTTCACATAAGAATGGTATTTATGAACACATTTGCTTAAAACTGTAAATGTACATAGCTCACATTAATATCTTCCCCAAGTTTATTAATAAAAATTATTCGTCATCGTATTCCAAAATTTAGGACAATTTTTGAGAAAAAAGAAATCAACCTACTCTTCTGACTAAATCAGATGAACTTGTATAATAACCTGTTTAATATCTTTTAGAATTTATTTGCTTATATTTTTAAATTTAAACAACTTAATTCTAATTTAGAGACCATTTTCTTAATCCAATAAGAAGATTCATAAATTATAATTTTCAATTTGGGATTAAGAATTTGTAGAATGATTTTAACTATATTTCAATTAACAATAACACTGTTCGCACGAAAAAAAAAAAGGAATATTATATTACGTAGAAATGTCTACAAAATATATTTTTTGAAGTATATATACATAATTTCTTTCTTTTTTTCAACGTGATTTACGATGCCAGTTAATATTCCTCGAAATAAATGAATGTCAAGTTCATGAAAGTGAGTGTAAAAACATTTGTTAATTAAACTCGAGTAAGGCAGAGAAGAAATATTAATCTATTAATTCTATATTTAGATATTTCCTGTTACACAGCAAAAGGGATGATGCTGCCATAAAACAATAATGTTCTTCAACGAAATAGAAAGTACTTAATAGAGATCTAGGCTGAGAATAAATTCCATCGATATTTAAGCGTATTTTTTTTTTTTTTTTTTTTTTTTTTTTTTTTCACAGACAGAAACGGTTATTTCGAAGTGTCTGTATGTGTTCAAATAATAAAACCTCGATAAATCAATCAAATCTCATCAATAAAATTGAAGTGCTGGAACACGTTTATTACAAATTTATATCTTTGGATTCTATGCAAATAATGTAATTATGTTGCGTTCGCAAGACATTGCATAATAATTTTTATTCTAAAATAGTATTAAAAAAATATTGTGGAATTCTCGACTTTTTTTTTTTTTTTTTTTTTTTTTTTTTTTTTTTTGTAATTGCTGATGATTTATTAGAGATTGTTTTACTCTACATAATAGTGCTTTTATTTCGATAGTTCTTGTTCTCTATTTAACTTATAATAATGTATCGGAAACAGAGTTTAAAAATAGATAATTAAATTAAAAATTTTATTAATTCTATTGTTTTCAATTAACTTTAAAACCGTTTTAATGAACCACCTGGAATAAATTATGTTAGAACAGTAACAGTTTTCGGTATTATAGGACAGAGTTATGATGACATCTCATGGAAAGTAAAAGCGAAGAATTTATTATAATTATGTATATTTACATGTCTGTTAGATAAACTATTGCTATAGTAAAAAGCAAAGAAGTAGTTTCATACATCAATCATAAATGTTGAGATACGTTCCTTTATGACGGGGAATAGCTACACTAAGAAAAAATTCTATAACTGATGCCTAGAATCTAAATTGTGGCTCTAGTAAAAATAGTTCCAGGGCATCTTATAAATTCTAGTCCCATTTGAAAGCGAGTTTTAAAAAACTCTATTAGAATTCTAAAGCGCATTTGCCTATATTATCAAGGTCAAACTATTTTAAAAATTTCTGCAAATAAATGTTAATAAAAGAGGCGGGATTTAGCAACTATAATCTTGGTTTACAACCCAAATCTAGAAAACTAAGCAAGAATTCTCACAATACAAAGGATTCATAATATTTATAATATTCATAATATTGTTACATAATCTTGAAATGTATAGACTAGAAATTCTCGATCATTTCATGTATTCAGCTTACTGGAGTACTTTACACACATAGCTCGAAATCTATATTTCTAGTTTAAGGATTTAGAAAATGACTACGTATTCGTTGTGGATGAAGGCGGTACATTTTTTTTTTTCTCAGTGTATAAACAGAAAAAGGTGTTAGAAAATTATTGAGTAAATATTATTTAATCCAATAAAAAACTAGTATGTTGTGGCCGCCACAAGACTTTCTTCTATATTTTCCTATATACATATTCAATCAGTAACAATATTAAAAAAAAAAAAAAAAAAAAAAAAAAAAAAATACGATTTTTTTCTCATATTTTTTTTTTTTTTTGTTAAAAGTAATACATATTCAACCAGTAACAATATTAAAAAAAAAAAAAAAAAAAAAAAATACGATTTTTTTTCTAAGTTTTTTTTTTGTTAAAAGTAAAAAAAATCGATAACTTTGTTTTAAATTATCACAGATTTATAGTTCAACCATTCGTTTTAAAGCTATTGACGAGATCTTTCGAAAGATACTCATCTTGAAAATTTACCCCCCCAGGGGGGGAACCGGTGCCCCCACATGCACAAAATTTTTTTCGTAGTTAACTACTACTATTATCAATAATTGATATTAATTTTACAATCACAAGTTTAAAATAACGCTCATTATGTACATTTATACGAAATTTTGTCCTATATTGCCATGTTAAAAATTTAGAAAAAATGCGATCACAGCGCCACCTGTTGAGCTATTGATCCCTAAATGTAATCAGGACCAGTTTATGTCGGGGACCAACTAAATACCAAGTTTGGTTAAGTTTCGTAAAAAAAAAAAAAAAAAAAAAAAAAATACGATTTTTTTTTTTTTTTTTTTTTTTTTTTTTTGTTAAAAGTAAAAAAATCGATAACTTTGTTTCAAATTGTCACAGATTTATAGTTCAACCATTCGTTTTAAAGGTATTGACGAGATCTTTCGAAAGATACCCATCTTGAAAGTTTACCCCCCCCCCGGGGGGGGTACTTCCCCCCAGGGGGGGAACCGGTGCCCCCACATACACAATTTTTTTTTCGTAGTTAACTACTACTATTATCAATAATTCATATTAATTTTACAATCACAAGTTTAAAATAACGCTCATTATGTACATTTATACGAAATTTTGTCCTATGCTGCCATGTTAAAAGTTTACATAAAATGCGATCACAGCGCCATCTGCCGAGCGATTGATCCCAAAATCTAAGCAGACCCTTCCCATGTCAGGGTCCATCTATACACCAAGTTTGGATCAATTTCATTCATCGGTTCGTGAGATACGGTGTGACATACGAAATTTTGCGATCACAGCGCCACCAGCTGGACGATAGATCCCCAAATCTAATCAGCACCATGCCCCGTCAGGTTCCAACTATATAGCAAGTTTGGTTGAATTTCATTCATTAGTTCGTGAGATACGGTGAAAAATACGAAAATTTGTCCTATACTGCCATGTTAAAAATTTACATAAAATGCGTTCACAGCGCCACCTGATGGGCTATTGATCCCAAAATCTAATCAGCACAATGCCCCGCCAGGGTCCAACTATATACCAAGTTTGGTTGAGTTTCATTCATTGGTTCGTGAGATACGGTGAAAACACTAAACCACAGACAGACACACAGACAGACATTTTCTAAAAACTATCAATTCGTGTTCAGGACACCCTAAAACGTGTAGATCCGTCAAAAAACGGAGGTCGAAAATTTTCGCGAATCCAATACTTTCTCTATATTACATATAGAAGAAAGTAATAAATGAGTGCAGTTAAAGTGTAAAATAAACTAATAATAAAATCTGAATTTAAAGTCATGCGACATGCATAGATAATGAAAAACTTCCCAACGTTACGGGATAGAGAGAATTGACCAATGAATATGTATCCATATGCAAAACAATTATAAAATATTAAAATTAAATTAAATTATAATAGCAAATTTTATTTTATTAATAATATCTTGGTTGCATTTTGGAAATTAATTTTATTGTTAAACACGTTGTTGTTCCCGTTCGGCCTACGGCTAGTACCAATAGAAATGGAGGGAGAATTTGGATTAAAATCAGTAAACACACAAAAATGTAAATGAAAAGGAATGTGCATATATAGTGTTACAAAAATATAATTACATAATTGTGCTTTTTTCTGTATAAATACTTTCATAGAGGCTTAGTAAGTTGATAAAGTGCTAATTTTGTGCATTTCTAGTCGTTTTAGCGTTGAAATAGCCTTAATTTCCCCTTAAAAACGCATTAAAAAGCCCCAGTAATGCAGGTAATGGATTTGGCGCCAAATTTGGTGACTTTTCCCCACCTTGGCGATTTTTTTGGCGACCTTGGCAAAAAAATCCTTATATGGGATATACCAAATATGGAAGCTGCAAGTTGATTGGTTGACCACTTTCTAGAGTTTTCTCCAAATATCTGGGTTCCATGGAACAGTATATAAGGAGCGCTTCTCGCCAAGGCAGGGAGTCAGTTCAGTTCAGTCTTCAGCCAGCTTCGCTAGTGCTTGCATTGCTCTTGAGCCTCTTTGGAAGAGACTTGCTTTATGTGTTATTGCTATACAGTTTGTACTGTGGATTTGCTATTGACAGCTGTTGTTTAAGCTGTGTTTACTGTTTGAATTGAAGCTGATACTTGGTTTATAGACCTGTATTTTTCTGGAACTTGCTGTGAATAAATTACTGAATTTTTGTACGTTTGGCCTTTCATTCTCGGACAACTCACGAACCCTCAAGTACGCAACATTTCTGGTGTCAGGAGTGGGGTTGTCTGTGAATGGTGATAACGAGGGCTATGGAGCAAGAAATGAAGAAATTTCTAGAAGGTCTCACTGCTCAGATGAATGAGTTAAGATCTGGATTGATAGAGAAAATGGAAACAGGACAGGAAAAGATGGAAGCATCGCAAAGAGAGATGAAAGAAAGTATGGAAGCATCGCAAAGAGAGATGAAAGATAGCCTGAGTCAAGAGATGAATGAAATGAAAGCCGGACAGAAGGAATTGAAAGACGGCTTGACTGAAGAAATGAACGAAATGAAAGACACTATGGGTGAAGTTCAGGAAGAAATTAAATCTAATCAAGATGAGATGAAGGGAGAGCTTTCAACGGTGAAAGATTCAATCGAAAGTAAATTATCGGATATGGGAAGCAGAATAGATAGAATAGAAGAGAAAGTTTTGAAAATAGAAGAAAGTTTTGAAGAGAAAGGTATGAAGATAGAAGAAAATGTTATGACGGTTGAAGAGAGTGTTACGAAAATAGAACGGAGTTTCGAGGAGAAAGTTAAAGAAAATTTTGATCACGAACTGAAAGGAAGATTTTCAGAGATAGAAGGTAAACTGAAGAGAATAGAAGAAGATCTGGAGAGAAAAGTGGAAGAAAAGTTAGAATCCATGCCCCAGGAAACTGAAAAGAAAGAGAGAAGAATCCAGAATCAGGAATTTATTAAGCTATCTACCTACGATGGCAGTTCCTCCTGGCATGTATATAAGACGCAGTTTTCAATCGTACCTGAAGCTAACGGCTGGGACTCTACCGCCAAGTCAGTCCACTTAGCAGCAGCATTACGGGGAGATGCAGCTGAGATATTGAGAAATGTTTCTAAAGAAGAAAGGAAAGACTTCGAGGCCTTGACTAGAGCACTGGAGCTACGGTTCGGAGAGAAGTGTTCTAAGGACTATAGTCGCCTCCAGCTAAAGTCCCGTTACCAGAAAACGGGCGAAAGTTTGCAAGAGCTGGCAGCAGACATTCAGAGATTGTCACACCTAGTATTCTCAGACTGCCAAGCTGACACTCGAAACGACTTAGCTCTTCAGTACTTTATCGATGCTGTTCGGGATCCAGAAATTCAAAAAGCGCTGAGACTCTCCAACATCAGAGACGTAGAATCAGCTTTAGGCTATGCACTTAGGATAGAGGCAGCCCAACAAGCCTCCCGTAAAGACCGCCATACCATAAGAGCAGTCTCATTAAATGATACGCCTGCTGATGAGAATGAAATGAAGAGAAGTATCGAAGAGATCTTAAAGAGATTGCGCAGCCTGGAGAATAATAAGGAAATAAGGGACCGAAAGATAAAGTGCTGGGGCTGTGGAGGGGATGGTCACGTGAAGAGGAACTGCCCTGTACGACCAACTATAGGAAACCACCCGTCTTCACCATCCCTACAGGGAAACTAAGAGGAGGCCATCTCGCGGGGCGGAGGTTGCCTGAAATTAAAGAGCCCCAATTTACAGTATTTCATGTTTCATCGATGAGTGGCGGCGATAATGGACTTCACGTCTATGGCCAAGTTAACAACACCGCCTGCCGGATGATTCTGGACACGGGAGCCAACGGGACCATCATTAGAGCGGATTTGGCTCAAGAACAAAAAGAGAAGATCATCTGGACGCCGCCCTGTGTAAAACTCCAGACTGTGACCGGAGACGAAATCAAGATAGATGGGAAAATGAACTTGACCATCACTTTTGGGAATGCCAGTTACCATCATATGGCATATGTGGCTGATATAAGAGACCCTTTAATCATTGGAATTGATTTCCTGAGAAAATTTAACTTTCGATTGGACTTCAAGAATAATAAACTGCATTCGAGTTCGGAAGACATCGCTGTGTTCAACACTGAAAATCGAGACATTCAGACAATTTGCCAGATAACAGCCAAGTCTGAAATTTCCATCCCTCCACACAGAGACAATAGTTTCAGGAACACCACCTACAAAGCAATACTTCCGCTATGGACTGATTGAATACACGAATACAGACAATAGCCCAAGAGGAGTTCTGGTAGCTTCATCTCTAGTTGATCTCTCAAAGAGTACTATTCCTGTGAGAGTCGCAAACATCAGCGATAAGGTCCGAACAGTGAAGAAGGATGAGGTGTTAGCAGCCTGCACTCCTGTAACATGTATCAACCGCCCCACGCAATCAACTGAATCCAAGTCTTCTGAACAATTAATAACGGAATTACTCAATAATGCAGAGTTAGGAAAGGAACAGAGATGTGCTACTCCAAGAATTTAAAGACCTTTTTTCTTGAACACCTGAAGACGTCGGGAGAACGAACATCACCCAGCACAGAATTGATACAGGAAATCATCCTCCAATCAAACAACATCCAAGAAGACTTCCTTTTGCTAAACAGGAAGAGGTCACTGAACTTCTAAGTGAAATGCAGCACAATGATGTCATCGAGCCATCAACGAGTCCTTGGGCCTCTCCCATAGTACTGGTGCGGAAAAAGGATGGTTCAACAAGATTTTGTGTGGATTATCGTCGTTTGAATGACATCACGAAGAGAGACAGTTACCCTCTTCCCAGAATTGACGACACATTAGACACACTTGCTGGCAATAAATGGTTCTCGACTTTGGATCTTAAGAGCGGTTACTGGCAAGTAGAATTACATCCTGATGATCGTGAGAAGACTGCATTCACCACGGGACAAGGACTGTGGCAATTTAAAGTTATGCCGTTCGGATTATGTAATGCACCTGCCACCTACGAACGCCTGATGGAGACAGTGCTAAAAGGACTTTCCTATGAAGCCTGTCAGGTGTATTTGGATGATATTATCATTGTGGGGCGCACTTTTGAAGACCATCTACGAAACATTCGAAAGGTGCTGGTAAAACTCACAATGGCTAACCTCAAATTGAATCCAGTCAAGTGAAACTTGTTCCGTCGTGAAGTGAGCTACCGCGGCCATATCATCTCTGCCGAAGGTGTGAGAACTGATCCTGAGAAGATCTCTGCAGTCGAGAACTGGAGTCGCCCTGAAAATGTACACCAACTATGAAGTTTCCTGGGGTTATGCACTTACTACAGGAAGTTTGTCAAGGGTTTCTCAAATATTGCCAGACCACTGCACAAGCTGACGGAAGCCAAACAGAAGTTCCTGTGGACAGATGAATGTGAAAAAGCGTTCAAGCGACTTAAAGAGGCCTTAACATCATCGCCTATCTTGACGTATCCACAGCCCGACAGACAGTTCATACTTGATACAGATGCCAGCCATGAGAGTGTCGGTGCTGTTCTGTCGCAGGAAATTGATGGTCAAGAACATGTCATTGCCTATTGGAGTAAATGCCTGTCTAAACCAGAGCGAAATTACTGTACCACCAGGAAAGAGCTACTCGCCATCGTAAAAGCCATAGAACAGTTCCATCATTACCTCTATGGCAGAAGATTCCTGCTCCGGACTGACCATGCATCTTTAACGTGGTTGCTCCAGTTCAAGAACCCGGAACGACAGATTGCCAGGTGGATACAACGCCTGCAGCAATATGACTTCGAGATACGTCATCGTAAAAGGACTCTACACGGTAATGCAGATGCCTTGTCACGGAAGCCCTGTTCGGAAAGCTGCAAGTACTGCTCTAGAGCCGAACAGAAATACCTGCCGATAAATCCGGTTGCCTGCCAAGTTACTGTCTCAACACCATCAGATAAAAATCCCGATCCATGGAGTGACGAAGAACTTAGAAAAGCCCAGTTGGAAGATCCTGACATAAAGCCAATATTACAGCTGAAGGAGACGACCAGCAACAGACCTATCTGGCAGGACATTTCCAGATTTAGTCCCATTACGAAAAGTTATTGGGCACTTTGGGACTCTCTTCATATCAGAAACGGCGTATTATACAGAAAGTGGGAATCTGATGATGGGAAAAGCTTCAGATGGCAGATTATATTACCAAGATCAAAAATTCCAGCTGTTTTAGAACAACTGCATAGTAGCTCTACAGGAGGCCATTTTGGGGTAATGAAGACTCTGCAGAAAGTTCGGGAACGCTTCTGCTGGTGCAAGGCAAAGGAGGATGTGGAGAAATGGTGTAAATCCTGTGATGCTTGTGCGGCACGTAAAGGCCCGCAGAAACGAAGTCGAGGAAGACTGCAACGGTATACCGTGGGAGCACCATTTGAACGGATTGCAATCGACATCTTGGGTCCTTTGCCACGGACCTCCAGTGGAAATAAATACATCCTCGTCGTAATGGAGTATTTCACCAAGTGGCCTGAGGCATATCCCAATCCCAATCAAGAGGCATGCACAGTCGCAGATGTCCTAGTGCAGCAATGGGTGTCAATGTACGGCACGCCCCTACAACTTCATACCGACCAAGGTAGGAACTTTACCTCTGATGTTTTCAAAGGACTGTGTCAACTACTTGGCATAGACAAAACCCGGACAACACCCTTACATCCCCAGTCGGACGGCATGGTCGAGATGTTCAATCGTACCATCCTGAATAACCTCTCACTTCTAGTATCAAGGAGCCAGCAAGATTGGGACTTGAAGTTGCCATTGTTCCTGCTGGCTTATCGAACTGCTGTCCATGAAACCACCGGCTATACTCCAGCCCAGAGGCTGTTCGGACGTGAACTTCGTCTCCCTTGTGATCTCCTGTTTGGTTGTCCACCCGATGCGCCTTCATCGCCCGAAGAGTACACCAAGATCTCCAGGAACGATTTGAGGACGTACACAACTTTGCTCGGGAGCGGATTAACATGGCAACGGAGAAAATGAAGACAAGGTACGATCTAAAGGCTACACAACATGAGTTCCAGGAAGGAGAGAAAATCTGGTTGTGGAATCCTGTTCGACGCAAAGGACTCTCTCCCAAGTTACAGTGCAACTTGGACGGACCGTACACAGTCTTAAAAAGGCTGAATGATGTAGTGGTGCGGATCACTAAAACACCTTCATCAAAACCGAAGGTGGTGCACTATAACAGGTTAGCCAAGTACCACAATTAACGGTAATATTAAAATTTAAAATGTAAACACTGGTAAAATTTGCGCATGCGCAATGTAAATATTTGTATATAAATATTTGTACATATTTGTGAATTTTGTAAATATTTCTCACTTGATTTGTATTTCTATTTTATCGTTATATGCAACTTAGTTTTTGTATTTTAGATTGTTTAAATTTGTTTAGTTTCGCCTCTTGACCAAGGGTTGCACTGCCCGGGACGTGCAGTCCTTGGGAGGGGGGCAGTGTTACAAAATTGTAAATAATTGCGTTTATTTCTGTATAAATTCTTTCTTAGAGGCTTAGTAAGTTGATGAAGTGCTAATTTTGTGCATTTCTAGTCGTTTTAGCGTTGAAATAGCCTTAATTTTCCCTTAAAAACGCATTAAATAGCCCCAGTAATGCAGGTAATGGATTTGGCGCCAAATTTGGCGAGTTTTCTACACCTTGGCGATTTTTTGGCGACCTTGGCGAGAAAATCCTTATATGGGATATACCAAATATGGAAGCTGTAAGTTGATTGGTTGACCACTTTCTAGAGTTTTCTCGAAAAATCTGGGTTCCATGGAACAGTATATAAGGAGCGCTTCTCGCCAAGGCAGGGAGTCAGTTCAGTTCAGTCTTCAGCCAGCTTCGCTAGTGCTTGCATTGCTCTTGAGCCCCTTTGGAAGAGACTTGCTTTATGTGTTATTGCTATACAGTTTGTACTGTGGATTTGCTATTGACAGCTGTTGTTTAAGCTGTGTTTACTGTTTAAATTGAAGCTGATACTTGGTTTATAGACTTGTATTTTTCTGGAACTTGCTGTGAATAAATTACTGAATTTTTGTACGTTTCGCCTTTCATTCTCGGACAACTCACGAACCCTCAAGTACGCAACAATATATATATATATATATATATAACTAAATTTCAAATCTACTATATCCTTCAATTTTTGTGAATTTTTAAACATCTATACACTTATGAGATACCCGGTATATATATATATATATACTAGCAGACCCGGCCACGCGTTGCTGTGACTAAGTTATACGTTGAATTATACGGCTGTAAACTATTTAGTACAGTTAAATTATTATTTACGAACAAAGACGAAAACGTTGTAGCCGATGTAAAAACCCACAGGGTTGAGATTTGAAACTTAGGTCAAAATATGGAACCGATTGATAAAAATTTTCGTAGTGTTGATATTAAGCACAAATTAATTTTATTGTAGGGTCCTATAAATTTTAATGGAGAAGTGATATATATTATTTCTAATGCTACTTTGGATAAAATTGCTAAAATGACTAATATATAAATTAAATTCTATTAATATTCTATTAAAGTAAAAGTATAAAAGAAACAGACGATTTTAAAATCAATTTTTATGGAGGAGTGAAATATAATATATGCTATAATGGATAATTTTACTATAAAATGACCTCATCATTTTAAATATTTTAAAGAGGACAACAGCTGTAGTTATAAAAAAGAAAACAATAAGGCTAAACCTGAAAAATAAGTAAATTTGATAAATATTTTAAAACTTTAAAATTGGAAATCTTATGAAATATTGGACATTTAAAGTAAATACATGTATCATTTTAAATAGAAAAAGATTTTGGAAAAGTTTAGTGTATTTTAACGAAGTGATGAGAAGTTTTTGAGTATGTTAAAATTTTAATAGTAAATTCAATTTAATAAAGATGGGAAACATTGAGGATTAAGATAAGAATAATTATAAGATTAAAAAAAAAAATAAATAAAAATAAAACTTTTATATGCCATGCTTTTAAATTTTAATATACTAATAGTATACCAATTAAAAGGAAAATGATAAATATTCTATCATAGTTTGAAGTCAAATTTGTTTTCAAATGTCTAAATAAAATATCTGATGTAAGATACTAATATTTTGCAGCTGAATAGATTTCATTTCTCTCATCCTTGGCGAAAAAAAAAAGAATATCGCCAAATTATCTGGCGAAAATATTTAATTCCTTTCAAAAATCATGGTTATTTTAACAACTTATATTAAAAGAGTAATGAATAATATGAAACAATATTTCGTACAATACATATTACATGTCATACATACAATGAATAATACATATTACATTTCGTACAATGCATACATCTGGCATGTATATTTTCGTGTTACGCTTTTGATTGCCAAATAATAATAATAATAAAAAAAAAAGGCAAGGGCGACAGAGTTTTGAAATTTAAAATTAAAATTTTGTCAATTTGACAGCAAAATAATTCAATCTAACACCCGCGATAACTAATACATATCTATACCCAAATATAAGGATTAAAATCGGGAAATAAATTTCCTCGATTTTTAATAATTTCTTACAAAAAATCCAGTGGGCAATTAACATAGGAAATATTTTTCTTGGCTGCACAGACGGTCAGTGAGTCACACTTTGCTTGCGTATAGAACTCATAGATATAGTATAGCATATATAGAATAGAGTGATCATTGGGGAGAAAAAAGTTATTCCTTTTCATTTGGGAAAAGACGACGTTTTTACCAAAATATGGCCGTCTTTCCCCGAGTGAATACACACGGGAATACATACTAATATTTTAGCAAATAAAATTTATGAATAATTTATTTGCTAAAGGGGAATGGAAGACTCCAGATACAGTTTCAAATTCGTATTTCTTTCTTTCTTTTTTCTTTTTTTCAATACCACTTAATGGCTGTTTCCAAAGCTTTTATTTATTTTTAATTTTTTCGGCATCAAAAATCTTTGTACGATAACATGGGGATGAGAGATCTATATATATTACTATATCTATGATAGAACTACAAAACACTTTATCAATGTGTATAAAATCTTTAAATTGATTATGACGTCAATTTTCGTGAGATGCATAATTTAACTTTTTATAATTTTTTAACGTTCACGTTTGATTAAATGTATTTATTTTTATGTCGAAAGAAAATGAACTCGCAATTTTTTTTTTTTTTTTTTTTTTTTTTTTTTTTTTTGGCAACAATTAAATTAATGGAACTCACAGATATTTTGGACCAACTTTAATAAAGGTCTATAATTAACAAATAATTGCAATAAAACAATATTGTGACAATAAATTGAGATAAAAACTATCCTATCTCTCAAGTTGGACCAAACTGCACACAGTGTGCAAAATTTCATTAAAATCGGTTCCTTAGTTTAGGAGTTTACCCCGGACAAACATCGTGACACGTAATTTATATATATATACAGATATATGAATTATGATTATAAATTTTAATATTTCATTGTTTGTATTTATCAGCATACTAAGCTTTAAATATTATAGAATAAATTTTTCAAACGTAATTTGAATTTAAAGTCATGTGCACTTCTTTAAAAGAAAGTTATTTAAAAGCTAAAATTCACCTTTGTATAAAGTACAAAACAGAATTATACTTCAATCAAAGAATTTCAATTAACCGTCAACGATAGGAAAAATAAATTAGAAAACGAATCAAGTGCTATATAAATGTGCTCAAGTGCTGTGTTAATCAAAATAAAAGAGTGTTGTAGATTATAAATGCAAGTGGTTCATTTGAAAAAAATAAAATACCGTCAATGGTAATAACATATTATACTAACTAAAATGAGAAAAAAAAAGCAACATAATAAAAGTAAAGTATAAAAAAAGTAATGTAAATATTTGACTACAGAAAAAAGTTTCTATAGTGTATTTTAAATATTTAAAATATTTAAAATACTTAAAAATATAAACATATGTAAAACAATATTTTTTCTTTCCCTTACTAACGGAATTGTATTTTACATTGTAAAATTGAACGCTTTTTTATTTTCAATATCTCAAATTTATAATAACGAAAAATATTGTGTAAAGGAATATTGAATATACATACCATTTATAAATTATAATAACTTAACAAAGAATCAAGACTTCTTGTTTTAACTTACAGAGCTATTTTAAGTTTTAAATACTTTGTTAGCAGTGAAATAAAGTTTCTATGAATTTCACAAACTTTTAATCTCATATTTAACTTTTATATAACTTTGCACTCCGGCCTTTAATAAAATCCTCACAAACATAGTTCTGTCACTGAAGTGTAATAAATAAAGTAAAGTTGTCCCAGAAGTAACTTAAATAAATTATATATCAACTTTGAAGGTTAAACTTCAAAATTATTCAATCGTCTCTTCTAGGTTTGAAATGGATTTTACCAATTCCTCTGAGACGACGAAAGATTAGTTTATTGTAAGAACTCGGTGAAAATTTTCGACTCCCTTTCTCTAACAAACATTACCTTTTTATTTCATCTTATATATATATATATTTACATTTATTTAATTTTTGAAGGATTTCTTTTATTTTAAACCTTTTTTTTTTTTTTTTTTTTTTTTTTTTTTTCCGGGAAATAAAATCACTCTACAGTGTAACGCTTCATGATTTTGTGTCTGTATTTCAATTTAATATTTCTAACAAAACATTCCAAGTTGATATTTTACAAAAAAAATCTCAGTTATGTTTTTTTTTTTTTTTCCCTGTTAGTTTATAATTTAGATAGAGTTTGCATTACATAACGTGAATCATTGATAACATTTTAACATTAAGAGAAATTTTAGATATAAATAAATCTCCAAATTTTACATTTTAAGAATAAATATTATTTCTGTATGTTTCGACTTTTGATAAATAGCGTAGAAGTAAGAAATTATAGGTGAAAGTAAATATAAATCGAAAATTAGCCAAAAACATTTGAAAAGGCTAAACATGTTTTGTATAAATATTTGTATACACTCTAATTTCCGGATTGAGTACTTGACATTTTTATTTTTTATCTACACATATTCAAGTGTATCTATCCCAAATCATACAAAACAAAGGGGATGTGAAAGATTACACTTTTTTGCTTCTTTTTTTAGGAAACATTTCTGATAATTAGAAATATCATCTTCTTGTGTTATTTGCATGATTTTAATTTTATTTTACTAGTTTTTCAGATAAACATTTAATACTATTTTTATTATAATCTATGAATACTAAAGAAAAAGTATATAATCGTATATATATATATATATATATATATATATATATATATTTGTACAGCCAGTCTATCAGAAATTCAAGTTAAAAGTTATAATAGGAGCTACTATTGAAAATATCAAAGGGTGCGATCACTTTATTTTATAGATGAGCTCTAATCCAAATTTCATACCATTTTAATTTCATACCATTTGCAGATTTTCCCGTTAAACGATATCTGCTAAATTTTCCTGTGACAATTAATAGCGAAAAAGTATCACATGTTACATTTTTCTTCTCGACTGTACATTCTACTTTTCTATTTACGAATATCCTTCTTTAAGCTCTACGATAAAAATTTTTTGGCATGATTATTTTTGGATAGGAAAGAGTATTATGTTATTTATTTTATTACTTTTGATAATTTAACAAAATTCTAATTTTTGTATTTTGTTTTTATAGTTTTTTTTTGTTGTTGTTCATTAAAACATTATTTCATTTATTTTTTTGCTATTTATGATTTTTTCTATTTTAACTTTTTTTTTCTTTTTTTTTTTTTTTCAATGCATTAATTTTTTCTTCTATTATACCTATTGTTAATGACCAAACAGCGCCATCCATAAAAAAAGGAAAAAAAAATTCTAAAAGTTTATTCAGAAATTTTATCTCTGATAAGAATGAACCATTGTGTTAATGAAATCATTATAAAAACAATAGAATATTTTCGTAAATTAGTATCTTCCATTTTTTTCTTAAATTGATAAAATTTACTGAATTATACGAAATAAATTTAAATTCAACACCTTACAAAAAAAAAAAAAAAAAAAAAAAAAAAAGTAACAGAGAAAATTTTGACAAAACAGTTTAAAGATACATCATTAAAAAAAAAAAAAAAAAAAAAGGGAGAAGAAGAAGAAATTTTTGGATGCGCAGTACTGCAGGAAAAAGAAGCACAAAACGAAATGCACGTGTTCACTCTGCGCTCAATTATACCCACATTTTCCCAAATCGTATAATTTTTTTTTTTTTTTCTAACAATTGGTAGAACAACATTTTTTCTTTGAAAGTGAATGAAAATGTATACTTTCATGTTCACTGATCCACCAGTAACTGGCTTTATGTGCAGTAAAATGAGATGATACGTTTCAATTATAGTAAGTTAGAGTTATGTTTTCTTGGGTAAACAGTAAAAAAAAAAATCAGGCCAGATTATAGGTAAAAGCTTAGTAGCAGAGATTCTGGGCGAAGCCCGAAAAAAAATATTTTGGACCATAAATGATGTATTTTCCCTTAATATAAGGTTTTGACAAACATACAACTTTGAATTAAATTCTTTGAAATAAATCAGAAAAATAATAGCTCTTTTATATTAATTGCTATTTGCATGAATGTATAAATAAACTTTCTTAACCAATAAAACTACAATTATCTCTTTTAGTTTCAAATACGATGCGATCCTTATATGACGTCACTCAACAGCTAAAACTTTACGTTTGAAGGGATTTGACCGTAAAAGTACCGTTTAATGGCAAATTCGAGCAAGTTTCGTAGATTAACGGTTTTTGCCCGTAAAAAATGCCAGTATCCTAAAATTATATTTTCATGGCATCAATTTATGGTCTTTGACCGTTTAGTTATCGAAACAGTCATTTCCTGTAAAATTATTACCATAAATTCCCGTGATTTTACATTTTTGTTTTGCGGTGTGGCTGGATTCTAATAATTAAAAAAGTCTATTAAAATCTTTATTTTGATGTATGTGTTTAATAAATGTATTATGTTTAATACATGATATTTATTATATATGAAAAGTATTCATTATATATATATAGATAGATATATATCTTTTCTTTATTCAACATTTGTCCAGATCCGTTCTTGGCCTACCAGCGGGCTAGAGGTTCTGTTCTCCAAGCTGGTAGACGTGAGGTGCCGGGATCAATCCCAGGTTACGCTCGTTGACCTAGCCGTTCGGTTATTTCCGAGGTTTCCTCCAAAACTTGTGTAAATATGGGCTAGGACCCCGTAGAAAGAGTCTAATGGACGGCACTCCCTCTCAGGCCCAGGACCCTTAGTGCAGTGAATTGACTTTAATCCTAACACCAACACACACCAGATCCGTTCTTGTTCTAATTTCTTACTTCTCCTACTTTTGACTGCAACACGTATTCTATAAATTATCTTTTATTTACTTTTTTTATTTTTCTTTTCTTTTCTTTTTTTTTTATATTGGTATAGAAATTTATTTTTTCTCGTGGAGGTTGTGACGTTATATAGACTATCAATCTACCCTTTTAACATTAGTTCATTGCCATTTTATTCTAATATTTTGTTTTAATTAATTCTTATTTCCACAGATATTACCATTTATAAATTATGAATATTATATTTTTTAACACAAGATAATTATGAAAAAGAAAAAAATAATAATTACACGTTTATTAAATGATAATTAAATTCTGTCTTAAACAGAATGTTGTCTTTTGATAAAAAAACGAGCGTATTGTGTGTGTTTTTATTCTTATAATTAGTTATAAATTATAAATTATTTATTTTAATAGCGTGGCATTCACTTAACTTTTCTTACACTGCATTTCAATACACACAGATTGAAGATTAAGGGGTAAGAATTCAAACAACCACTTGAGCTAATCGTTTGACCTATTCGCTGATATGATATTTTCTTCTGTAAATAGAAATGCTGTTTTACGGATGACCTTCTTAATTCTACTTCCATTAACAGGCTTAGTTAATGAAAGTAATATATCAAATAAAAATTTGATATTTATGGGGTGGTTGGGTTTTACGTCGCACTAATGCTGCGCAGATGGGCAATTGGCGACGGTCTGGGACTCATCCCTAGAGGTGATCCAGAGACATGCCATCGTAATTTTGATCCTCCACGGAAGGGATGGCTCTCCCGTTTCGGTGACCCCCAGAGGTATAATTTTTGATGGGAACATGGAGGACATTGCGGCCACGACAGATTTTACGTGCACCAGCCACCATTAGTGTACACGACGGTCATTGGCCGGCTCGAGTACCGAACCTGCAATCTTCCAATTGCGAGGACGGCGCTCTACCGACTGGGCTACCGTGACCCTTCTTATATATGCGAATTCATTTTATGGTTAGTAATGTAGATATTTGAGAAACAAAAATTAAACTTTTCATAGATGGGATACCAAAATTAATTTTAATCAGCGAAGAATGGCCATTTTAAGAACCGAGTCTGCTTTCTTGGTATAATGTACTAATGCCTTGTAAGTGAACAAACTAGGCTGGTGTTTGATCAGTATTATTCTCTTAAGTAAAAGTCGAAAATTATATTGCTGTTTAAGGACACTGGCAAGTTTTGTTAAAAACGCAGGCTTGATTATTGGCATGATCAATTTAAGATTTTATTAAAGATAATTTTGTCTTTCTATATATGTTTTATGTATTCTCTGTAAATTTTAAATAAGTTGAAATTCACTCATTTCTTGAATTAGTTATATACCGTAATTGCCATTTTCACGTAAAGTTGTAACACATACACACACATATGTATACATATATATAGCTTTCGATGTCTTGGAAAAAACTAAATCGCACTTTATACTTATGAAAGTGCTTTTCAATGAAAAGCACGGTAAAAAATTAGACCTATACACAAACATAGCTTAATATGCATAAAAACTAATCAAGAGAAAATTTATATATATTTTTTTTTTTCAGTCTGACTTAAAACCATGCATGTAATTATACTTACAATTTTTTTTTTAAATATATATATAGAATATTATAATATTTAAATTAATTCGTAAGGAAGAAAATATTCATTTTATAATATTAATAAAAAGCACTTTATTATATTGTGAGCATGCTTTAAAAGCTCAATTTCTAAAAATATTCAAGAAATATCCTTTATATCACAATATCAATGTTTTTTCCATATTTAAAATTCAAAATCTGTTTTTACTTAATGTGGTATGCAGTTGAAAGATGCAAATTTCTGTATAATAGAAAGTTTTTAGTGAAAAGGTTTGACTATAATTAATTTTGTCGCATAACGATATGGTGACTTATAATAAGCCTTTTAGAGAGGTTTTATAGTTAAAAAAAAATAAATAATAATAATAAAAAGAAAAGTAAGTAATGTTTTTTTTTTTTCATTGAAACTAGATTTTTAACATAATTTAGAAAAGAATGAATCATTCATAATTCAAATATATTGTCACAATTTTTATTATATTCCTAATTTTTTCAAATAAATTTAGCACTAAAAATAATGTTAAACTGAACTAGTATGTTGTGGCCACCACAAGACTTTCTTCTATATTTTCCTATATACATATTCAATCAGTAACAATATTAAAAAAAAAAAAAAAAAAAAAAAAAGAAAAAAAAATACGATTTTTTTCTAATTTTTTTTTTTGTTAAAAGTAATACATATTCAACCAGTAACAATATTTAAAAAAAAAAAAAAAAAAAAAAAAAAAAAGATTTTTTTTCTAAGTTTTTTTTTTGTTAAAAGTAAAAAAAAATCGATAACTTTGTTTTAAATTATCACAGATTTATAGTTCAACCATTCGTTTTAAAGCTATTGACGAGATCTTTCGAAAGATACCCATCTTGAAAATTTACCCCCCCCCGGGGGGGGAGTACTTCCCCCCCCAGGAAGGGAACCGGTGCCCCCACATGCACAAAATTTTTTTCGTAGTTAACTACTACTATTATCAATAATTGATATTAATTTTACAATCACAAGTTTAAAATAACGCTCATTATGTACATTTATACGAAATTTTGTCCTATATTGCCATGTTAAAAATTTAGAAAAAATGCGATCACAGCGCCACCTGTTGAGCTATTGATCCCTAAATGTAATCAGGACCAGTTTATGTCGGGGACCAACTAAATACCAAGTTTGGTTAAGTTTCGTTAAAAAAAAAAAAAAAAAAAAAAAAAAAAAAAACGATTTTTTTCTAATTTTTTTTTTTTTTTTTTTGTTAAAAGTAATACATATTCAACCAGTAACAATATTTATAAAAAAAAAAAAAAAAAAAAAAAAATACGATTTTTTTTCTGTTTTTTTTTGTTAAAAGTAAAAAAAAATCGATAACTTTGTTTCAAATTGTCACATATTTATAGTTCAACCATTCGTTTTAAAGGTATTGACGAGATCTTTCGAAAGATACCCATCTTGAAAATTTACCCCCCCCCCCCGGGGGTGTACTTCCCCCCAGGGGGGGAACCGGTGCCCCCACATGCACAAAATTTTTTTCGTAGTTAACTACTACTATTATCAATAATTCATATTAATTTTACAATCACAAGTTTAAAATAACGCTCATTATGTACATTTATACGAAGTTTTGTCCTATATTGCCATGTTAAAAATTTAGAAAAAATGCGATCACAGCGCCACCTGTTGAGCTATTGATCCCTAAATGTAATCAGGACCAGTTTATGTCGGGGACCAACTAAATACCAAGTTTGGTTAAGTTTCGTTAAAAAAAAAAAAAAGAAAAAAAAATACGATTTTTTTCTAATTTTTTTTTTTTTGTTAAAAGTAATACATATTCAACCAGTAACAATATTTAAAAAAAAAAAAAAAAAAAAGATTTTTTTTCTAAGTTTTTTTTTTGTTAAAAGTAAAAAAAAAATCGATAACTTTGTTTTAAATTATCACAGATTTATAGTTCAACCATTCGTTTTAAAGCTATTGACGAGATCTTTCGAAAGATACCCATCTTGAAAATTTACCCCCCTCCCCGGGGGTGTACTTCCCCCCAGGGGGGGAACCGGTGCCCCCACATGCACAAAATTTTTTTCGTAGTTAACTACTACTATTATCAATAATTCATATTAATTTTACAATCACAAGTTTAAAATAACGCTCATTATGTACATTTATACGAAATTTTGTCCTATGCTGCCATGTTAAAAGTTTACATAAAATGCGATCACAGCGCCATCTGCCGGGCGATTGATCCCAAAATCTAATCAGACCCTTTCCATGTCAGGGTCCAACTATACACCAAGTTTGGTTCAATTTCATTCATCGGTTCGTGAGATACGGTGTGACATACGAAATTTTGCGATCACAGCGCCACCTGCTGGACGATTGATCCCCAAATCTAATCAGCACCATGCTCCGTCAGGTTCCAACTATATACCAAGTTTGGTTGAATTTCATTCATTAGTTCGTGAGATACGGTGAAAAATACGAAAATTTGTCCTATACTGCCATGTTAAAAATTTACATAAAATGCGATCACAGCGCCACCTGCTGGGCTATTGATCCCAAAATCTAATCAGCACAATGCCCCGCCAGGGTCCAACTATATACCAAGTTTGGTTGAATTTCATTCATTGGTTCGTGAGATACGGTGAAAACACTAAACCACAGACAGACACACAGACAGACACACAGACAGACATTTTCTAAAAACTATCAATTCGTGTTCAGGACACCCCAAAACGTGTAGATCCGACAAAAAACGGAGGTCGAAAATTTTCGCGAATCCAATACTTTCTCTATATTACATATAGAAGAAAGTAAAAATAGATAAGCTTAAAATAAAGTTAAACCAAAAATAAAGTTATTTAAAAAGTTAAATACTCAAAACGATTAAAACTATCCGAATGAAATTGAATCAAACAATTTTCATAGAACAACAAATAAATTAAACATTAATATATTTCCTATATTTTTCAAAGGTTATATTTACTATATATTCAAAGGTCACTTTGTGTGTGGAGAATATAAAAAATATATAAACCTTCATTTCAAGTCAATTCACTTTAAGCATTGGTGGTTTAAAAAAATAAAAACTATATTACATAAATATCAGGAACACATTGATGCACCTTTGAGTTATTTTTAGTGCGTGTCAAACAACAAAACATAAACACATAAACACGTCTGAATGTGAATATATGTCGGCTCCATTCTGACCAATTTGGCAGAAGTTCAAAAATTGAAGTTTATAGAAGAACTCAATATAAACAAATGTTAAATGTGATCTCTAATGTATTTTCCTCGTTTTGATTTGCAATATCCTTAAACACAATTTTCGAAAGTTGAAATGTTTTAACAAAATATAATCTTCAAATAATTAACTATTACATTATATGTATCTTTTATCGATGACTCTCATTTTCTCATAAATTTTCCCCAAATAATTTCATTAATATTTATTATTATATAATTCAGCATATCCACAGTATTCTTTCTTATTATGAAAATTTGTAACATTACTAAGCAGGGGATTATAGAACTCATACCACTCAGAACTCATACCACTACTTACACAAATGAATCTTCATCTTATTTAACCTAAGATTCATTAAGAAAAAATACTTTCTTCATAAATAGTGTAAGAGTTATGAGTCGAATTTTAATTCTTGTATCGTATATAATATAAATATAATATGTGGTAAAATTACTCGAGCATAAATATCGTTAAATGAACAAAATATGTTACAAAAAGAATTTTCATATTATTTTGGTCTGGTTTTGTAAATGAAATACCCGCATATTTATTTATTTGGAAACATTTTTAAGAGCGACAGAAAAACTTAGAAAAATAATTTTATGAAGCCGAATAAACAGATTAATTTCAGTATGATATTTAATTTGCTAAATTATTAACACATTATCGTCGAGGTATTTTCCTACTTTTAATAGTAAGCCTAGTCTTTGGCGTTCTTCTAAAGCATTACATTAGGACCTTACGTTATCGTGTTTTTAAAACATTTAGATTTTAAACATAGCAATCGATGCGGTAAAGCAACAAGTGTATATATACGCCTGTGAGGGAAATAATTTGAGGTTATTGTAATACACCACTAAAACACCCGATCATGTTATAACAACAACAATAAAAAAAAATCGCAACTAATATGTTATATTAATCCCAAACCCAATCTTCAGAATTACAAGAATAATCGATTTTGGGTTATTCAAAATAATAGTTCACATACATACATGTAAAATTCACGGGAAAAAAAAAAAAAAAAGATTTGGAAATCTCTTAAGTAGATGGTTATCATGAAATGATCAGAATGGGAAGTTCTCAAATACTATAGATTAGAAGCGCGTAGCCTTTGAGTAGCAAATCCCACTTGTATAGAGAACCACTCCATCTCAATATAGCTCATTAGGGAATGAAGGGCCGTTGCAAAGGTCAGTTCACTAAAATATGTCTGTTTTATGTTAATCAGATAGAAAATCGCCATTCAATATGTAGTCCCCGGAAAATTCAAAATATTTAACATTCTATGGACAATCATTATTGTAATTATGCAAGATACAACATATATTTAGCTTATCAATACTCAATTTACTTCATACAAGAAAGTTGAAAATACAAGCACCAGATTTATTTTACTATTATTATTATTATTATTATTATTGTTATTTGTCAAGTGCAATGATTATTCCTCAAAATTTAGAGATTTTTCTCAATAATTTCTGATAGTTTATAGAATTTGTTTAATATGTTGTTACACATGTTTGGGATAAAAAAAAAAAAAAAAAAAAAAAAAAAAAAGTACTAAACAAGTGTTTAAATACACATTTTTTATTGCACTAAGATCCACCAAATAAAGCCCGCAGTATTGGGGTACTAAATATTTCGCGTTCAAAAATTTGAATTATTCAAATTGCACTGTAAAAAATAGGTTCTTAAAAATAAGTATATATTGTCTTAAATAGACCCGAAACAACATATACTTAAATTTGAAAATCCATGTACTCATTTTTGAGTATACTGATATGCTCAAAAATGGGGTTGACCAATAAGAATCACAATATTTCCATGTTTGATATGTCAATGTACTCAAAAATTAGTACATGAATTTTCAAATTTAAATATATATTGTTTCGGGGCTATTTTGAGACAATATATACTTATTTTTAAGAACCTATTTTTTACAGTGTGTAAATTGACACATAAAAACCTTTGAAAATCTTTTATTCAGTAATATTTTATATCAAGGAAACCTTAAAAGAGTATAGAAAAGATAGAAACTTTTTAAAAGATGAATTGGCAATTCCTGTGTTGAAATTTTCAAAAAAAATTACATTGATATTTGTTGTAACAGTGATTTTTTGAAACAATCGATTAACTCGAACCAATTTTTTACAGTATAGTTATTTTAGAGATATATTTGATATATTCGTAGACCAATTTCGTCTGCCATCTTGTTCCCAAGTGTCGGCAACTTGGAACTTTCAAATTCACATAGAAAAGGTATTTATGAAGTTATTTGATTAAAATTCCAAATGTACATTGCCCACATTTATGTCTTAACCAAGTTTATTAATAATTTTTATTAATATTTTTTATTAATATATTTTCTGAAAATTTGACCATTTTTTCAGAAAAATAAATCAACCTACTCTTTCAACTGAGCCAGAAGATATTGTTTAATTACCTTTTTAATATATTTTGAACTTATGTGCTAATACTTTTACATTTTAAAACCTTAATTCTATTTTAGAGGTCATTTTCTCAATCTAATGAGATGATTCATAAACGACAGATTTCAATTTGGAACTAATATTCATAGAATGGTCTTAAATATATTTTAAATAACAATAATACTGTTCGTATGAAAATAAAATTAACATGAATATTATATTACATACAAATGTCTGTAAAATATATTTTTGGTGTATATATACATAATTTATTTCTTTATATTTCAACGTAATTTACAATGTCAGTTAATATTACTAGAAATAAATGAATGTCAAGTTCATGAAAGCGAGTGTAAAAACATTTATTAATTAAACTCGAGTAACGCAGAGAAGAAATATTAATCTATTAATTCTATATTTAGATATTTCCTGTTGCACCTCAAGAGGATGATGCTGACATAAATCAATAATGCTATTCAACGAAATAGAAAGTATATCTAGGCTGAGAATAAATTCTATCGATACTTAAGTGCATTTTTTTTCGCAGGCAGAAATGGTTATTTCGAAGTGTCTGTATGTGTTAAAATAATAAAACCTCGATAAATCATCCAAACCTCATTAATAAAATTGAAGTGCTGCAACACATTTATTACAAATTTCTATCTTTGGTTTTTATGTTATTTTTATGTTTTAAGTTATTGTACCCGCTCGGCGCAGAGCTATTGCCAGTAGAAATGGAGGAGAATTGTGGATAAAAATCAGTACATACACATAAATGTAAATGAAAAGGAATGTGTGTAGAGGTCTAATCTACCCATTACTTCAATTTTTATGAATTTTTAAATTTTTAAAATGTCTGCAGAAATCTGAGACATCTGGTATACATATATATATAAAGGTTTTATTATGATTATCGTTTTATTATGATCTTCGTTTTTCTGTATTGACTATGTCTATTTCTTTTTTGGTTTGTGTTCATATCAAATATTTTATTCAGTAAGTTGAATTTTTGTATTTTTATTTTAATCTTAATTTTATATGGTTTTGGTTTGTCATATTAGGTTATAGTTTTATTTTTATCTTCTTCTTTAATGGATTTTCTATGGGTGTTTCGGGCCTGCGAACAAAGAAATTCTTAGCTTTTGCTTTCTTTGTTACAGAAAAACATCCATATTTTAGCATATTTGCTTTCTACCAGGCCGTTGACAACGTTAGAATGCAAATAATGCTTTTTTTCTCATTCCAATTTCCAATATTTATTTCGATTTTTCTTTAATTATTCTTTGATTTGATATGGGTAGTCTCAGCTTGTGATCCGAGGAATTGTTTTGATACTGAAGTTGAGTCATCTTTAAATTTCATAAAAACATTTTTGCACTGATTATATTAATGTATTTCTATATATATATATATATATATAGGGTGTTCATAAGTCTGCAGACATTGAAAAATTCATAACTATTGAATGAATTGATAAAACTGAACGCAGATTGCGAAAAATTCATCCTCGTAAAGGGGTTTTTTTTTGGTGAAGAAAATTATAATACCTAAATTATTTGTATATTGAGGGCGAAGTACGTGACCAGATCACACGTTGTTGCTAAAATTCTTAACGACTTTATAAAATTCATCATTCAAGCACATGTCGCTACCTTGGCGACTCATTTCATATATATCCTTTCATATATAATTATTAATAAACATTTCAGAATATTAAATTTAAATAAGGTAAATATCTTACCTTATCGGTCCAGATTCGTGGGGACTGCCGGCCTCTGTAGGTTCCTGTCTATTCATTGGAGTCGAATACAAGACATAAATCCAAAAAAATAGGAGAGCAAATTACGGCTACACACATTTATTACATACAACATAAACGAACACGAAGAACACACTAAGAGAAAAGAAGAAAACAGAACATTAATATCGGCGCGCAGCGCCATCTACAGGTTTAGATTAGACCAATAAACTACACATTGGCCCCCGGATGAACATTAACTTTATGTTCATTTTCCCATTGTAATTATATCTGACATTTCTATATCTAATATAGTTCAAATTGTAAGTCCACACAAATGTCATAGTTTATAAGAAAAAGTTGTTTAAGTTTATTTAGTCCCTTTCAAAAATTTCAACAGGATAAATCAACTGGAAAGGACGTCTCATTGTACCTGTTGAAGTTTTTAACTCACAAGAACGAACCTTTCCATCTCTACCGGGAAACACTTGTGTAATTACTCCCAATTTCCACAAGTGCCGTGGCAATTTGGAATCGTGGATTAACACAGCATCATTTGGAGTATATTCACGAATACTGGAGTGTCGACTTGTCATGGCGTTTTTAAGCTGTAGAAGGTATTCCTTCTTCCACCTTGACCAGAACTGGTCCAATATTCTTTCCTTTTGATTAAAACGTTTGATATATGTTGCCGAAGTTCCAGGAAGCTCATGTGGTTTCATATGCACGATAGGTAAGGTAGTAAGTCGCTGACCTACCAAGAAGTGTGCTGGCGTAATTGGGGAAGGTTCTCCTGAGTCTGCATATGTATATGTAATGGGTCGGGAATTAATTGACCCTTCAATTTCACATATAACTGTATGTAGTTGTGTGTGTGTTAAAGTGGTTTTGCCAACCACCTTTCTTAAGGCAGTTTTTACAGATCGCACAAGTCGTTCATAGAAGCCTCCCCACCATGGGGACATTTCCATGATAAACTTCCATTTTATTTTATTACTACTATAGTAATCTTTAACGTCGGGATGGGTGATTATTTTCCAGATGTGCCTTAACTCAATATCAGCTCGATGAAAGGTTCGTGCATTGTCGGAGTAAACCGTATGGCAAAGACCCCGCCTTGCTACTATTCTTCTGAAGGCCAATAAAAATGTTTCTGTAGAAAGGTTCTCTACCAATTCTAGGTGCACTGCTCTTGTGATAGCGCATGTGCACAACAAAATATATATTTTGCTATCCGTATTTCGGATGTATAAAGGGCCTGCAAAATCAAGGCCTATCACTGCAAATGGCTTTTGTTCATTGATACGATCTGCAGGTAACGGAGCTGATATCTGGGCTCCAGCTCTAGAATTAAATTTTATGCAAATTCTGCATCTTCTTAATACGCTTTTTACTGCCTGTCTGCCCTTGATTACCCAAAATTCCTCCCGTAATTGTACTAATGTATCATTAATGCCAAAATGGAAAACTTTTTCATGCGCATTTTTTATTAACAAATCAATTAATTTACCCTTTGAAGGCAACAGGATCGGGTGTTTTTCGTTAAAGGAATAATTTGATTTCTGAAGCCTTCCTCCGATGCGCATTATTCCTACGGAATCCAAAAATGGTGAGAACTCAATTAAATTTGAATTTTTAGAAATAGGTTCCCCATTTACCAAACAGTTTAATTCATTCGGAAAACTAATTTTCTGTGTATATTTAACCCATATTGTTTGCGCATTACCAATTTCTTCTGCCGATAATGGACCGCTAACTTTCTCGTTTTTAGGATTCGCGTTGTTAAGAAATCTCTTTATCCATGCCGTAATTCTGAGGACTCTTAAAATGTTACTATATTTTTCTAGATCCAATATTGGTTCAACTGTTTCTATACAGATTTTAAACTGAATTATTTTTTCAGGTGTTTTCCTTTTTTCTTCGGTAATATATTGCGTGTTTACCTTTTCCCCAATATCATTACCTTTACCATTTATCTCAGATAACCATTTTGGACCTTTAAACCAAAAATCATTATTAACTAACGCATTTGCGCTAATACCACGAGTAACTAAATCTGCGGGATTATCCTTTGTATTACAATATGACCAATTTTCGGGTACTGACAATTCCTGAATTTCAACTACTCTATTTTTAACAAAGGGTTTCCATTGTTTCGCCGATCCCTTCACCCAGTGTAAAACAATAGTAGAATCGGTCCAATAAAATTTCTCGATGTTAATTTCCTTAAATATATCACAAATATATTTCGCTACTCTAGCTGCTATCACCGCTCCCATTAACTCCAATCTTGGTAACGTTAGTTTCTTTAGCGGCGCAACTCTAGCCTTTGACATAATCATACTTACATAACATTTTTTATCATTACTGATACCCCTAAAATATGCAACACAACCATATGCAAGTGGTGAAGCATCTGAAAAAATGTGTAATTCTACACGCGAATTTTTCAAATCAACATACGTGAAATAGCATCTATCTATTCGAATTTCTAATAAATCCTTAATTTCGTTACACCACTTTATCCAAATTCCCTTAAGATCATCCGGCAATTCGTGATCCCAATCCATACCTCTTTCCCACATTCTTTGAAGAAAACACTTTACCCTAATTAAAAAGGGAGATATAATCCCAATAGGATCAAAAAATTTTGCAGCTGTATGTAATACATATCTTTTCGTACATACCGATATATCCAAATTTTCAACTATAGATTTCAAAGCTAATCCTAATTTATCACTATCTTTACCCCACACCAATCCAAGAATATTTATTACATTTTCATTATTTACCTCCGAAAAACAATCATTTTTATCCCACATGTTCTTTAATTTCTGTGAATTCGTACTAAACTTTCTTAATTTCATTCCAGCCTTTGCTAAAATATTTACTGCAGTAGAAGTTAATTCATAGGCACCGTTAACGGTATCTGAGCCATAAAGCAAATCGTCCACAAACAGAGCTGAATTTAACATTTCATAACTATCCGGATAAATTTCCTTATATTCCTTAATGTGTTTCTTAATTGTTGCCGTTAAAAAGAAAGGAGAAGTTGTACAACCAAATGTAGCTCTGGTCATTCGCATTATTTTATAATTCTCGGTATCCTCGTCAAACCATAAAAACTTTAGAAAATTTCTATCGGGTTCCGCGATTTCTATCATTAAAAACGCCTTTTCAATATCTGCGCAAAACGCAATCTTAAACATTCGAAATCTATTAATTACATCCAAAATTGGAGGTGTAAGACATGGCCCTTTTACGAGACAATCATTTAGAGATTTACACCCCGATACTCTACTGGAACAATTAAAAACAATTCGTACCCTTGATGTTTGTTTTTCCCGTCTTACAATTTCTCTATGTGGAGCGAAATACTCCTTTTTTGTGCGGCCGCAGTCTTCAACGATACCCAATTGTTTTTGTTCTGTGATTATCTGCCTATATTGCTCGAAAATCCATTTATCCGCTTTTAATCTTTTTCTCAAATAATTGAATTGGCGTTTAGCGTTTTCAAAATTATTCTCAAATTTGTCAATACTATGATCATTCCATAATAAATGAGTAACATAATGACCCTGTTTATATTCTAACTGTTTATCAAATTTATTTATTATTTCCTGATCGGAAGCAGAAATCAATTTATCATCATTTATTCCCAAAAGATCTAACGACCACAAGTTTTGCAAATCATTACCCGTACATTCCGATGACTCATTTATTTTCATGCTTGGATGGTTTTCATGTAAACAAAAAGAGTTACCACATTCAATTTTTAACACGCTGGCGCCAGTAATTAAGTTGTCTGAATCGTTTCCTGAATTATTATTATTGTTCCCTGACAATGTCCATCCGAATAATGTATTTACAGCAAACAACGAACGATTAATTTTCTTTTTATTTTTTTGCAGTTTCCAAAATAACCCGCCGCCAATTAGAATGTCTGGAGCCTTCGAATGCAATTGCGGAATTTTATTTCTTTCCCCCTCTCTCGAAACCCAAAGTTTTCGAAATGATGCGTCATCCAGAATCTGTAACTTCGTAAAAGAGATTTGATTTACGACCAATGCCTCTACATAACATTTCTGTTTGTGGTTTTTTAAATGAGACAATTCGAAATTTACGACTGAATATTCATTTGATTGAGGATGATCACATGAAAACGGATATATTATTAAAGTTTCTTTTCTAATCACCGGCAATTTTAATTCACGGGCGAGTGATATGTTTATGAAATTTCTTTGGGATGCATTATCGAATAATACGGCACACTTTAGAGAGTTTAAATTAGAACTATTTGTTATTCTTGCGAAGCAAGTTTGTAAATATATTTCATTATTCTCAAGCGGATTTTGTACAGGACACTTATAGGACAATACAGAATTATCATTTTCGCAAACACTGTTCTCAGAATTATTTGTTTGGGTATGTTCGATGTGATTTTTATCTTTCATATGAGCCGTTGGAGTTTCCGATTTTTGCTTATAGCAAATTAATGTATTGTGTTTTCCTGAACATATCTCACATTTGAGACCCGATAAACAGAATTTTGCGGTATGTTTACCTCCTTTGAAACATAAATAACAGATTCCCTGTTTGCGTAAAGACAATTTTTTATCCTCTAAATTTAATTTACACATTTTACTGTCATGATCGTTATTTACATCAACACAAAATATACATTTACTAACAGTTAATTTAAAGGCTGATGCCTTTTGCATTGTGTTAGAATTTTTATATCCCGAACCAGATTTCCGGTAGTAAGCATTATTATTATTATTATTTTCCGATGATTTTGAATCAAATCTGGAATTTGAGTTTTTATATCCGCTATTGTGAGTTTCTACTTCGCGTTTTAAAAATAAAAAGGTTTTTTCCCTAGTCTGAACTTCTAATTTTAAATGTTTTAACAAATCTTGTACATCCCATTCCTCGGATTCTGTTTTCATTTTATTATAGTCTATCATAATACTGGTAGGTATTAATTTTGTAACAATTGGAAATAACAAATTTCCGTAAGATTTTAAATCCACACCTAAATTTTCGAGAGATTTAATATTAATATCAAGGGCGTCGTGCAGTAAGCGTAATTCTTTAATTTGATTTGGAGATTTAACAGGGTTCAAATTTAATAACGCGTCAATTTTATATCTTATTATAATATCTTTTTTTCCGAATCTAGATTTTAATAAATCAATTGCAGTATTGTAATTTTGATCTGAAAGTGCTAAACCCTGAATAGCTGTTAAAGCTTGGGCTTTTAAAAAGCTGCGTAAATACACAAATTTCTGCACATTAGAAATGTTGTTGTTATTATGTATTGTAATCTCATACTGGCTCCAAAATTCAATCCAGTTTTCAGGAGAACCGTCATAAACAGGAATTGATAACTTGGGTAGTCTCACAGAACTATTATTAATTCTTTCTAAATGCAGATTGGTTGTTTGCTCATTTCTTGGCTGCGATAAGATCGGAGTAACGTTTAAATTTTTAATTTTCTCTATCTTATTGATAATTTGAGCTTTTACATCAATAATTGAATCTCTGTATTCTTGTCTCGTTTCTATTTCGGTTTGTAGCTCGTTGAGATCCGTGATTTTGGCCTCAATTTGATCTTCAACTTCTATAATTTCGTTATTCTTTACTTGCAGTTTTTCTAACTGTGATTCTAATTCAAAAACATTTAACCCTTCGTCGGGTTCATTTAATTTTATATTTATTGTATTAATCAGTTTCGTACATAATCCTTTTAGGGTAGATCTTTTTCTCTTCAATTTTTCAAGTTCGACAGCCATATTGATTTAATTTACAAATTTGGACTATAGTATAAGTAACAGCTTAAAATCATATTTAAGGGCCTGGCAGTCCCTGTTCGGGCGCCAATAATTATGTTGCTAAAATTCTTAACGACTTTATAAAATTCATCATTCAAGCACATGTCGCTACCTTGGCGACTCATTTCATATATATCCTTTCATATATAATTATTAATAAACATTTCAGAATATTAAATTTAAATAAGGTAAATATCTTACCTTATCGGTCCAGATTCGTGGGGACTGCCGGCCTCTGTAGGTTCCTGTCTATTCATTGGAGTCGAATACAAGACATAAATCCAAAAAAATAGGAGAGCAAATTACGGCTACACACATTTATTACATACAACATAAACGAACACGAAGAACACACTAAGAGAAAAGAAGAAAACAGAACATTAATATCGACGCGCAGCGCCATCTACAGGTTTAGATTAGACCAATAAACTACACACGTTTTCATGAAAAACTATACTTATTCGCATTCAAATGTTTACAGGCATAGAAATCCTATTCTATGTGTCCGTCGTCACCACAAATTACAGTTTGCAAATGGGTTATAACACTGTGACTGCAGCTTCAGTCGGCGGTTTTTACACGAGGGAAAACATCTTCAACAATAACGCTTTATCCACCAAGTCAACATCGCAATTAAAACTTTTTGTATGCACAAGTAGGAGGCAATATAAGAAATAAACTGCTCTAATCGCAAAATTGTGCAATTTATAGGACTTTCATTTGCATATTTTTCTTTCATATCCGTGCGAAAAATTTAACTATTTTTCTAAGTATCGTCGACAAAAATTTATTTAACTATATTTTTTTCCTTACTCCCCTCCCTTCCCTCAAAAAAAAAATAAAAATAAAATTCCCCTTTCGCAAACTGCGTTCAATTTTATGGATTCATTCAATAGTTATGAATTTTAAAAATGTCTACAGACTTATGGGACACCCTGTGTATATATATATATACTGGCAGAAAATTAATGAGACTGACGATACTTCAAACGATCTGGCAACCCTGCGCTGTTGTCCTTGAGAGAGCACGTGTATCAGAACCCTCCCATAGCTCAGTTCGAATTTCTACTCCGTCCGTTAATTACGTGATTTTTGAGACTGCGATTATTGAAGTTGTGTTTTCGTTGTGCGTCACGCAAAATGGAACAGCGGAATTTGGAGCAACGTTGTGCCATTAAATTTTGTGTTAAGCTTGAAGAATCGGCAAGTGTGACGTTTGAAAAGTTAAAACAGGCCTATAGGGAACATTCTTTATCCCGAGCTCAAGTTTTTCGCTGGCACAAAGCGTTTTTGGAAGGCAGAGAAAATGTTGAAGAGGAACAATGTTCAGGGAAGCCTTCAACTTCGAAAACCGACAAAAACATCGAACGTGTGAAAACTCTTGTGAGATTAGACCGTCGTTTAACAAACTGTTAACAATTTTTTTTATAAAGCTGTTCTTGAAAGGCTCAGAAAAAGGGTCATTCACGTGAGACCAGACATTGCAGAGAAATGGTTGCTCCATCATGACAACGCCCCATGTCACACTGCCCTCTTCATAACAGAATTTTTGACCTCAAAAGGCATTCCTGTCATTCCCCATCCCCCTTATTTCCCTGACCTCAGTCCCTGTGACTTCTTCCTTTTTCCTAAACTGAAAAATGTCCTCAAAGACCGTCATTTCGGGACTTTAGAAATCATCCAAAAGACTGTAACGGACATGCTGAAGACCATAACGGTTGAAGACTTCCAGCGCTGCTACGAACAGTGGGAACAACGTCTCCATCGGCGTGTAGCTGTCCAAGGGAACTACTTTGAAGGGGATAACATAGATGTTTGAAAGAAATAAAAACTTTGTTAAGTAAAAAATCAGTCTCATTACTTTTCTGCCACACCTATATATATATGAGTTATGATTAATAAAGTGTATTTCTAAAATTTAATATTTCAACGTTTGTATTTATCAGCATACTAAGCTGGAAATATTATACAATAAATTTTTCTAACGTAGTTTGAAATTAAAGTTATGTGCACATTTTTTAAACAGAAAGTTATTTAAAAACTAAAATTTTATTTTGTATTAAGTACAAAACAGTATTATACTCAAATCAGGGAATTTTAATGAACCATCAACAATAGGCAAAAAACATTAGAAAATGAATCAAGCGTTATATGAACATACGGTATTAATAAAAAAAGAGAGTTGTAAATTATAAGTACAAGTAGTTCAGAATACTGATTTGTACTATTACTAAAACATTTTATTTGAAAAAAAAGAAATACCGTCAATGGTAATAACATATTTTACAAACTAAAATGAAAATGAAAAGTAATGTCACATAAAAATAAATAAACAAATAAATAAATAAGGTGATTTCATTCCATACGTACCACAAATTTCCACTCAGTGAAAGTAAGCTAAAAATTAACCAGAAGATTTAACGCAAAATTTATGTTTCCCCCTTGAAACCTGGCACTCACGAGATAAGAGTCAGCGAATACTTCTACATTGTATTGCCAACTAAAATAGACTCATGATTAAAATTTGAGTAAAATCGTTTGGAAGATTTGACATAAGCAAACACATTTTTGCACATGGGAACTGTTCCTGATGAGATAGATCCCTGATAATGATTTTAAATTGTATTATTATCAAGTTATGACAAATTATGAGGGGAAGGGTGGTTTGTCCGGATGTCATATAAAAATGGTTGGTCGGAATACAATGCCAATCAGCAGCGTCTTTTTGCATGTACCCAACACGGAATAAAACATTTCGATCATTTTAAAATTTTGTTTAGTTTTAGAGTTATAAGTAAAAAAAAAAATTACATACTTATAATAAGAATTTTATAAGTAAATTACACTAATACAAAATTTTGCAATATTTTAATATTTCAGTTACCAAACAATCCAAATGTGCTTTTAGAATATAAAATAAATATCTTTTCTCGGTTATTTGATTCGTAAGCATGTCAATATACAGATGTTTATACTACACATAATTTTATTTAACTTGCTTTTCTATCTGTCTGGTGAAATCTTGCTAGCAATATTCAAACTACTTCTACCAAACCAATTCTGTTCAAAATTTTCAAATGATGAAATACAACTAATATTCAAACATATATAAATATATATCACGATTTTCTTTTAATTTTTCTCTAGAATGTGCTACATACTTCAATAAAAATTGGATATTATATAAATGAATATTTTTAGTTTTCAATGCCTCAAGCGTTTAATGAAGAACCATTTCTTATAAAGAAAATCTGAAAAAGCATATCATTAAATTTTATAACACAAATTATGACTTTTTGTTTTAACTTACGGCGTCATTTAAAATTTTAAATACTTTGTTTACTCTTAAAAAAATAGTTTAAACTTCACAAACTTTTACTCTTATTTATAACTTTAATAAAGTAGGAAACTGCACTCTGTCCTTTAATAAAATCCTCATAAACACAATTCCGCCACTAAGGTGTCGTAAATAAGATAAAATTGCCTCAGATGGCTATTTGATGAAATATATTTCAACTTTGAAGGCTAAATTTTCGGAATTATGGAATCGTTTTTTTTAGGTTTGAAATGGATCATGCTAATACCTCTGAGATTTCGCATGGTTAGTTTATTGTAAGACCTCTGTGAAAACTTTTGATTCTGATTCTTTAACAAATATTTTTTGCTTCTTTTTTATTTTTATTTTATTTTATTTTATTTTTGTTTAAACTTAAAGGATTTTCTACTTTACAGTTTATTTTATTTTTATTTATTTATTATTTTATTTTGGAAAATGAAATGACTCTTCATTGTAATGGTTCCTTGTTTTTGAGTCTATATTTCATTTTAATCTTTTTTAACAAAATATTTCAGATAGTTAATTTACATTGAAAAAAAAAAACAAAACAGTTTTTTTTTTTTTTTTTTTTTTCCTATTAGTTTATATTTTTGTAGATACAATTAGCATTACTTGACAAAAGACAATGTTAATAATTTAAGTTTTAAGAGAAATTTTAGATATAAATCTACAATTAAGTAAAAATATTTATCAAGTATTGCATTTATACAAAATATATCATTTCTGAATGTTTCTAAATTGGATTAATAGCGTGGAAGCGTAAGATTATAGTTTAAAATAGGGAAAGATAGAAGACAGACCAATAAATAATTCAAAAGTATTAGTAGATTTTTCTATAAATATTTGTATACCTTCAACTTTACACACATGTTCTTCTCTAAAGCTTCTATCACAAGAAAGAATGTATATTCTGAAGTATAAGATATTGTTTCTTAAGTATTGCATATAGGGTTATTTTTAAGCATAAACAAAATACACAAATGTAAACAACGGATGCAACATTTCGCCATGATTAACTTCAAGAAGGTTTGAAAAAATAAGTATAGAAGATATGATTGCAGGAGTGCATGCTTCACTAATGTAGAAGATAAAAATATTCTAAAGTTTCTGATTGAAGAATGTACATGAGGAAAATTGCATCAAACGGGGATATTTCGATAGTTTTCCTCATGAAAAAACTGCTCATGAAGTAGCATGTGCTATTGACTCTTATATAAAACTTTGTAGCATAGCGTGTGAAACGCTACAATAAAAAATAACTGTAAATATTCGACTACAGAAAAAAGTTTGTATGGTTTATAATTAATTATTTAAGATCAATCTTAAACTATAAACTTATGTAAAACAATATTTTTTCGTTCCTCTACTAACCGAATTGTATTTTACAATGTATAATTGAACACTTTTTAATTTTCAATTTCTCAAATTTACAATAACGAAAAATATTGTGTAAAGGAATATTGAATATACATACCAATTATAAAATATTATAACTTAACAAAGAACGAAAACTTCTTGTTTTAAGTTACAGTGTCATTTTAAGTTTTAAATACTTTGTTAACATTTAAATAAAACTTCTATAAATTTCACAAACTTTTAATCTCATTTTTAACTTTAATATACCAAGAACTTTGCACTCCGTCCTTTACTAAAATCCTCACAAACACGGTTCCGTCATTGAAGTGTAATAAATAAGATAAAGTTGTCCCAGAAGTATCTTAAATGAAATATATTTCAACTTTGAAGGTAAAACTTCAAAATTATTCAATTGTTTCTTTTAGGTTTGAAATAGGATAACTCTTCAGTGTAATGCTTCATGATTTTGAGTCTGTATTTCAATTTGATGTTTTTAACAAAGTATTTCAAGTAAATATTTTATAACAGAATCTCAGTTTTTTTTTTTTTTTTCCTGTTAATTTATATTTTAGATAGAATTGGCAGTACATAACGTGAATCAATGATAATATTTTAATATCCAGAGGAATTTTAAATATAAATCTATAAAATAAATAAATATCCAAGTTTTACATTTTAGTAATAAATATTATTTCTGAATGTTTCTACTTTTGATAAATAGCGTAGAAGTATGAAATATAGATGAAAGTAAATAAAAACAGAAAATTGACCAAAAAACTTTTCAAATGTCTAAACATGTTCGATATAAATATTTGCGTACACTCTAATTTCCGGATAGAGTGCTTGGCATTTTTATTTTTTATATCTATACATATTTAAGTGTATCTATCCCAAATCATACAAAACAAATGGGATGTAAAAGATTACACTCTATTTCTGAAATGTAACAACTAAGCCAATACTGGCAGTTTCGGATATTTAAAATATGGTGCCTCTGCTATATTATGTCCACCAGAATCTTTTGGGACAAATAGCAAAATAGATGGCGAGACATTTGACATTTGGTCCTTAGGTATAATTGCAACAGAATTATTCACTGGACAATATCTTACAAAAGAGATGTCTAAATGGAAAATAAAACCTTCAATTTGGTACTTTGAACTTTATGAACGAATATTTGATGTACTGAATAATGAAAAATTTCACTATCTGGTAAAAAAGGCTCTCAAAAATTCCATGGATGTAAATTCAAAAATAGTTCAAGTCCTCAATTTTATCACATCTTGCCTTATTAGTTCCCCAACATACTATAGGTATGGGGAACTTAGGTAATCGTGAAAATTTTCGACCTCGGTTTTTTGACTTTTTTACACGTTTTCAGGTGTGAGGAATTCGAAAATGACAAAATTTGTATGGTGTCTGTCTGTAGGGTGTCTGTTAGTCCGTTAGTCCGTTAGTTTGTTAGTCTGTGTACACGATATCTCAAGAACAAATTCTCGCAGAGAGGTCAAATCTGTTTTAAAATATTACTTTCGACACTGGCAAGAATCCTATTCATTTGCAACAGTCGAATTTAAAAACTTCAGCAGTTATTCGAAATTTACGATTTTCATAACATGGGAGAATAGGACAAATATTCACTTAAACGTGCATTAAATGGAAACTTTTTAGTGTAAAAATGTCAGACCAGTTTTAAAATATCAGTTTTGATGCCGGAATGAACATCAGTAACTATAAATATGCTACTTTGAAAATTTCGCAAGTTATTGGATATTTACGAATTTCTTAACATGGCAGTATAGGGCAAAATTTCACATAAACGCCAATTTTGAGAGATATTTTCATGGTAAAGATGTAAGACTACTTTTGAAATATTATTTAGGATACTGTCATGAATACCATAGAGTATGAATTTTCCAATTAAAAAAATTCGTAAGTTATTTGGAATTTACGATTTACTTAAAATGGCAGAATTAGGCAAAATCGAGTATAAACGTCCATTTTAAGAATAATAAATATATCAGACAATTTCAAAATAACATTTATGATACTTGTATGAACATGATTGACTACAAATATTCTAATAGGAAAATTTCGTAAGTTATTCGAAATTTAAGATTTTATCAACATAGGAAAATGGGGAGATATTTCATAAAAAATATCGTAAAAATTGTAAATTTTTCATGTAAATATGAATTTTGAGGATAATTGCATTGGAAATAGTAGTATGAAAATAAACTACAAAATTGATCCCAATAAAATAAATTAATAGATTAGAATAAGATATCGAACTGAATGGTGGGTAGCCTATTAGGCGAGGATTTCGTTCTGTCACTGTGTGAAGCGTTTGGTTAAATTCATTTCTCTTAACATGTATATAATAAGTCCTGTACAAGAAATTTATGAGAACAGATATATAATGGAGAACTGAGCAGAGTCCACCTATGCCAATTAGTTTTTAGTTCTGGAGATCGACCTTCTTCTGAAGATTTGCTTAAGTATCAACCGTTGGGAGGCCAAATAAAAAAATATTATCCCAAGCAATGTGAGGACATATGGGCTATTAAAATAAGTCCTTTATATCTTTCAAATTGTGGACTGCAATATAGAAATAAATCTACAACAACAAATAATGTTGAGAATTCTGTTGATGCTGAAGAAAAACTTAATTCTATACAAGTATCTAGGCATCGACAATAAAGATGGAGGAAATATTAATATAAGCACTAATGAAATCTCAAAAATAGAAAATTGAAATGAACTGGTAGACGAATTAAGAAATGAAATAAATGATTGTCCGAATACGTCTGAAATTCTCAATATGCCAACTCCCGTGAAATTTGAGATAAAACAAAAAGTAGTAGATATAATAATCTGGTATGTTACTCACACGACTTTCTCTTACCCTGAAATTTAATAGTATAAATACAGGTTGGAGATTAAGAGGTAAGATAACGAGAACTGTCATTTAAACCTATGTTAAACAATTCAAATTAGGCTTCGGAAGAGTTTTATATGATAATTAGTTCTGTGTGAGGGGGGCTACCGCTCCCCTCAACCCCCATTTCATTAATGAACCTACATTTATATAGAATTTAATTTTGTTATTAAAACTAAAAGTTTACTTAAAATTATACAGACAATTTTCACGCGCAACATTCATTGAAACTTATCAATATTGATCAAACTTTTCCAGCAACAAATTTATATTAACTTCAAAATACAACATTTGGATCTCTTAAAATTATTTGTTTTTAAGTTATTCTAAGAGTAGTATAACACTAAATATCCAAACAAAGTTGAATTTGTTCTCAATATTACATTAATTTTTATTTATTTATTTACTTATTTTTTTTGTTAAAAATGAAAAAAATCGATAACTTTATGTTAAATTATCGCAGATCGATGGTTCAACCAGTCGTTTTAAAGGTATTGGTGACCTCTTTTGAAAGATAACCATCATGAAAATTTACTCCCCTCGAGGGGGGGGGGAGGCGAGGCCCCGACATACACAATTTTTTTTTACCAGTCTACTATCTCTATTACAAAAAATATATATTCGTTTCATTTGGTTTAGTGCAGTCTGTAGATGTTAAACTCTACTTACCTGTAATTTCCCCCATAGACGTAATGTATTTGAAAACTTTTGAGTGTCCCTGTACACGAACCATTTGCTTCATCTCAACGAAAAGCTTAGTATAGCATCTCTATATGATACATATTTAGAATGCCGAGTTTGGAATTTCTGCTACAATTTGTTTTTGAGATAAGCTGATAACAGACGCACACACAGACACACACACAGACCATTCGATAAAAACATGATTTTCGTATTCAGGAGACCTCAGAACATGTAAATATAACAAAAACTCACTTTTGAAAATTTGACCCTAAAACAATACTTTCTCTACTGTAAGTGTAAGAGAAAGTGAAAAAAGAAAATATTTTGATTATAAATAGAGATGGATTAGAAACTCATACTACATTCTTTAATGCTGATAAACATGACGTCAATTGTAAAAACTCTGATGCTCTCATTTCTGCTAATAGTGTCACAGGAAAAAATAATGCAAAAGAAGTAATTGAAAGCATTGTGAATCCAAAATATCAAAATATTACAGAAAATTATGACATTTCCTCTGAAACCCATTCTGTGACTTTGAAAGCAATCAATTATGAAAATGAAACAATATTACGTAATGGGGAAAAAAATTCGAAAGAAAACTTGTATACAGTATAAATGATCAATATTACAAAAGAAAAAAAATAATTTTGACGCATGCCTAAGTAGCTTTCCTAATGATTCCAATGAATCAAATTTTGAAGAAAATTTTGACTTGAATAAAAGTTGAATAACAGAAAATAAGTTCAACCAAAATAGAATTGAAAAACTGGAACATTAACTTCAATGAGGTAAGTTCCTATTAAACCAAACCTTTCAGGTAAAAATACCCAACAAGATGCAGGAAAAGCTTATTTAAATAGTAAAAAACAAACTAAATACACTCAAAAATGTCACGATAAAAGTTTTCAAAAGGTTTGGAGCTGACACCAAGAAAAACTAATTTCCAAAAATATATGAAAGAAAAGATCAGTCTACCTCCACCAGTTTTTGATGTACAGAAACATGAGAATGATAAATATGAAATAGAGCTTGGAGAAATTGCACATTTCAGAAAATATTATGAAAAAATAATCGACCAAGCAGGACCTGAATATACAGTGACATCTTTCATATATATTTAACGTAAATTATACAAATATGGAAGAAGGAGAAATCGATTTAAACAATCAAATGTCACTCATCGATTTAAGGTCGAAACATGATTGTAAACATTTTAGAAAATTCGTTCCTGGTGGAAACGTCAAAAACAAATTCTTACAAATATCTTCAGAGCTTGGCATTTAAAAAAGTAACGCTTAGAAAAGATAAAACGATTTTTGACAAAAACATATTGAGAATAATTTTGGAATGAATATCCTAACCGGAAAGCAATAATAATAATAATAATAATAATAATAATAATAATAAAAAGTATTCTATAGCCCGGTTTTGTAATATCATCTTGTGTGGTACCTTCAAAAACTTAACCCGCCCGGAGTAGCAAATGCTAAATTTATTTTATCGTATAAAATTTTAAAAGTTAATAAAATGTTACTCTGGGTAAAATACCTTTGTCTCTTTTTTATCTTTTTTTTTTTTTTTTTTTTAATGCCAACAAAACACTTATGTTTGATTAAAAGAAAATAAAAAATAAATAAGAACGTGCAAAAATTTTAGAACCCCTTTCTGAAATTTGAAATTTGGCACCGAATTAGCTCGGACGTTTCTCGCCAAAATCTTTAGTTACGCAAATTATAACATCGCTTTCAAATTATTCAATTATATTTTTAATAAATTTTCAATTTCGATATTTATCCAACCATTGTAAACCTGGCGGGAACATTTTATCCGTAGATTGAGACTTAAAAAAAAAAAAAAAAAAAATCGAGCCAAATTACAGACAACACCCGGCAGCAAAGGCTCTAAGCAAAGCCCGAAAAAAAAAAAAAAAAAAAAAAAAAAGGGACCATAAATGATGTATTTTTCTGTAATTTAAGGTTGTGACAAACACACAATTTTGAGTTAAATTTTTTTAATTAAATCACCTCATGAAGCACTGACGAAATTTTATGCTATTCACGACATAATTCGATAGCATATTTGTGCATTTGGCCATGATTTTGAGAGAAATGGATACAGATATTTGAGTTTGAGGACATTCAGTGTCTCCAAATAGTCAGAATATTTTTGGGACAAAAAATAAAAATGTCTAAATTCGAGGACAGTCTTCGAATTCCGAGGACGTATTGTCACTTTAGGTTAGAGCGTAAACAGTAAAAAAAAATCAAGCCAGATTACAGGCTACACCCAGCAACAGAGATTCCAGGCAAAGCCCGAAACGAAAAAAAAAAAAAAAAAAAAAAAAAAAATTGGACCATAAATGATGTATTTCTTCGTAATTTAAGGTTGTGACAAACATAAAACTTTTAGTTAATTTTTTTTAATTAAATCCGATCATCAAGCACTGTGGTATGTATTTCCCAATTTTGTTAATTCCAAAGCTTATGCAGTTATCGAAGTTATGATGTCAGCGGCCTGAAAATTCATCTGCTCGGTTGCTCGGTACAAGCGAAACTGTTTGCTATGGTAATTTATTAGAGCTCGTTTGTACCGAGCAGACGAATTTTCAGGCTATTCACGTCATACTTCGATAGCATATTTGTGCATTTGATCATGATTTTGAGAGAAATGGATACAAATATTTAAATTTGAGGACATTCAGTGTCTCCAAATATTCAGAATATTTTGGGGACAAAAAATAAAAATGGTCTAAATTCGGGGACAGTCCTAGAATTCCGAAGTCGTATGGTCACTTTAGGTTAAAGTATGTTTCCATGCGTAAAAAGTAAAAAAAAAAAAAAAAAAAAATGCAGGGAAGATTACGGGTAACGGAGACCCAGCACCAGAGATTCCAAGCAAAGTCCAAAAAAAAAAAAAAAAAAAAAAAAAAACATAAATAAATAAATGTACCATAAATTATGCATTTCTCCGTAATTTAAGGTTGTGATAAACATACAACTTTCAGTTAAATTTTTTGAATTAAATCAGCTCATGAAGCACTATGAGTATTTCTCAATTTTGTTAATTCCGAAGCTTATGCAATTATATGCTATCGAAGTGATGATGCCAGCGGCCTGAAATTTCATCTGCTCGGTTGCTCGGTACGAGCGGAACTGTTTGCTATGGGAATTTAACATTAGCTGTAGAGCTCAATTGTACCGAGCATACGAATTTTCAGGCTATTCACGTCATACTTCGATAGAATATTTGTGCATTTGCAAAAAATTGGAATTAAATTATGTTTCTCAAAAATAAAATTATCACAGGATTAATTAACACTGTGCGTCTCCATTTCTGTTTTACCTCACAAATAAAGTTGAAACAGTCCAACAGCGTTAGAAATCGTCTTCCACACTTAAAAAAGGTTCAAACAATTATACTTCAGTGTTAGAAAAGTTGCCACATCCGTCAGATTTAAGGGTAATAAGAAAAACTAACCGGTGCTCTTTTAAACTGATCACCCTGTATATACATAAAGATAATTTAATTTGTAGAATAAATTTGTATCCAAATATATCAGATATTTTTTAGTAACTATTGAAATTCTACGATACGTTTTCGTTGGATGTGAAAATATGGCGAATATATATTACATCAATCTACGTCTTCGAGACAAATCAACACTAATAGTTGTAAGCTAAGTCATGTAAATAAAAATTGCTGAAGGGAATGTTGAAAAGCGGAGTTAATTTAATTAATGGTGTAGGATTTAATTCTGATTGACTGTACTTGGGTCATAAGCTTGCAGGCAATGCCCTCAATGAAAGTCGATTTCTATTCTAGTTCCTAGTCCTCATTTAGGTGAGTTTTGGAGAAAACTCCGGAAAACTTTGAACGACCTTTTCGAAGTGTGCGACTTGATATCGTGCATAGCCCTCTCTCGTTTGCCAGCTTCTAGAGCAGAAACTCTCGGGCGCTGATGTGGACTTTAATCTGCGATTTCTTGAGACCTGAGTTTTTAACGTTAATAGTTGTAATTTACAACTCTATATACATAAATATCAGTTAATATAAAAAAAAAAAATATATGTATACAAATGAAATACATATCAGAAAAAAAATATATATAAGTTATTTCCGAGTAATAATTATGATTTTACTATACTGTATGTACAATACTTAAAAATATCTATGTATATTTCTTATAAATGAAAGCAGTTGAAAATTTTCCTCTGAACTGAAACTTAAAAATACTTAAAAATAGATGCAGAAATCTTATCTCAGTCAGCTGTTTCTTAAATGTTAAACTCATATTTCTTTCTTAAGTTTCAATAAATTCATAAAGAAAAAAGTGTACAAAAAAAAAAAAAAAAAAAAAAAAAAAAATGTTTATAAGAGAGCTTTTTTTATAGCATAGCTGCCAACCTTTCTATTTTATTACCATGTTTCTATTAACTTCGATTCGTGTTTGTTTGTTTGATTGTCCAGTACAAATCTTGCAATCGATTTTGAACTAACTTTTCGACTAGCTAGACATTTGAACTTTCAGGACAGCTCAGAACACGGTGACAATACGTTTTTTTAATAGTTTTAGTCAACTGTTTCAGGTGCCTACTGCCTTCGACAGCGTTTATATGATTCGACAGAAAATTTATTTAACTAACTTCCCCACTAGCTAGACATTTGAAACTTTCAGAATAGTTCAGAACACGGGGAAAAGGCATTTTTTTAATACTTTTAGCCAACTGTTCTGGGTTCAAGCTGCCTTTGGCACAGTTACCTGTACAAAGATTGCAATCGAATTTTCACTAACTTCCCGACTAGCTAGACGTTTGAAACTTTTAGGATAGCTCAGAACACGGTGGCAATGTATTTTTTTAATACTTTTAGTCAACTGCTTCAGGTCCCTACTGCCTTCGGCAGCTTTTGTGTAATTCGACAGAAAATTTATTTAACTAAATTCCTGACTAGCTAGACATTTGAAACTTTCAGAATAGTTCAAAACACGGTGAAAATGCATTTTTAAAGTATTTTTAATCAACTGCTTCGGGACCCTGCTGCCTTCGACATCGTTATCAGTACAAAGCTTGCAACCGATTTTTAACTAACGTCCCTGCTAGCTAGCCGTTTGAAACTTTTAAAATAGCTCAAAACACGATAGACATGAATTTTTCTAATACTTTTAGCCAATTGTTCCTCATTCCCGCTGCCTTTGGTAGCATTTATATGATTCAAAAGAAACTTTAAAAACATGGTATATAAAAAGTTCTTTTTATCTTGTAATTATATTTTCTTTTAATTAGATATGTCACCGCTTATTACTTTCCGAACACTATAGTGAGGAAAGTATTGTAATCATGTCAAAAATCCGAATTTGAGATTTTGGTGCTTTTATACGTTTCAAGGTCCCCTGAGTCCGTTTTCACTATGCTTACGATGATGTATGTTTGTATGTGTGTGTATGTGTGTGTGTATGTGTGTGTGTATGTATGTGTGTGTGTATGTCTGTGAATGAACACGCTAGCGTCTAAACGCTTTGTTCGAATAAGCAGAACGTCAGTACGTATATTGTAAGTCACCATAGTACGAACCCTATTGATTTTGGTGAATCTAGCGCTTATAGTTTTTTTACAGGGACACCAAGAAAAATTCTTTATCATTATGGCTTATGGGGCCAAATTTTTAAAAGTGCGATAGCGTCTAAACACTTTATTAATTTGAGCAAAAAATTTGTACACATGTTAAAGGTCACAGTTGCGTGAACTTTATAGATTTTGGTGAATTTAGCACTTACAATTTTTTACAGGGACACGAAGAAAAATTCTTTATCATTATGGCCTATGGGACCAAATTTTTAAAAGTGCGATAGTATCTAAACGCCTTATTCAATTCAGCTGAAAATTTATATGAATATTATAAATCACTGTTGCACTAACTATAAGCATTTTGGTGAATCTAGAATTTATAGGTTTTTACAGGGACACAACGAAAAATTCTTTATCATCATGATGTATGGGGTCAAAATTCAGTAGCATTAAATAAAACATCGTGTAATATATGGAGAAAAATACTCAAACACTCTATTATGGTTTTCTCTCTTTTGTTTGTTTAAGAACTCCTCTTTCTTTACTTTATCTACAAAACTGTTAATTACTCAATGTTCTGAAAGTCGAGTGGAGTCACTCCAGAATTTTTTTTTTAAGGAACATGTTACATGCAATTTAGACGACTAAATAAGGTGAAAACAATTATAAAAATTTTCCGGTGTTAAATCTCCCTTGAAAAATAGAAGATCTGGCACCTATGCTACAGGCGTGTTTAGTTGTCAAACGCAGCAATAAGAAAAATAAATTTATTTCTTTTGTTACTATTTGTTTTGAAGATAAACACAAGTTTATAAAAATAAATTTTATGCCTTACATTCTCACATATACTACTAGGTGCTATAATGTCAAGTATATCAGTTAATAATAATATTTAACAAATATTAACATACGATTGTTATTTTTATCAATTTACAATTGTTTAATCGTACATTATCTCCCAAATGTCTTCCATCATATACTTTAAAAATTTACACAAAAGTAAGTACCATGTACACTTACATTTCTTACATATGAAAAATCTTGTAAATTACGTAGAAATGTTGTGAAACAACACCCAAACATTTTTTGATGAATGAAAGTTGAAGGAGTTAACATGAAGGGTAATTAATCTACTCTTTTATCAAAAAGGTTGCTTTCTTTGGTTATACTTTTGGAGTAATTAATTAACTTTAAATGTTTCATATTTTGTCTCCAGTTTTTAACTCTGGAAAACTAAACGTATTCCTTTATCTACTGCATTATGAAACAGAAAAATATTGTATTTGAAACATATTTTTTTAGTTACTTAAGAATATATTTAAAGATATATGCAATAAAAATTATGCATATCAACATATCATAGAAATCAATGAGGATTTCGTGAGGTAATGCTTTAGTGTACCATCGATATTGGGAAACCAGAAAGTAATGTTGTTTTTGTGCATGTCGATATTCGATTGTAATTTATCAGCTCTTTGTGTGCTTGAACTGGTGTCAAAGATATTTCAAGGTTAGTGTGATTTGTTTACTCGTAAATTATTAAAGTTTAATTTTATTTCAATTTATAGTAAAATGGATAGACAAATAGAAGAAGAGGTACATATTCGACATTGTATACCTTTTCAGTTTCGAAAGGGTAATAACAAAACAGTTGCTACAAAAATCATTTGCGATGTTTATTTAAGTGCATCAACCCTCCTACTACTATGGGGTCAAATATGACCTCAACGCCAGTTTGACGTTTCACTATACTTAAAGTAATTAACCTAAAATTCTGGGGAAAAAAATTACAACATTGTTCGTTTAGTCATAATCTTTACGATACTTAACAGTAACATAAATATATAAGAATTTTTTTGGTGTTTTTTCTCATCGAGTCACATTTCCTAGAAAAATAGAGAAATTCATAGGAAAATATCTATATATTTTTGAATAAATTGAAATTAAACAATTATTGATCCCATTTAAATCTATTATTTATAAATAAATATCAAAATATTATTAAACAATCTATTTTTACATTATTATCTGTTTTTAACAAAAATGTAAAAAAAGCATAATTTATCTTACGAAATATAACAAATTTAAAAATACAACGTTCAGCGAAATCTTCTATAAAAAAAAAAAAAAAAAAACACACAATTTTTACACTATTTAAGTATAAACTAAAAATACATTTGAGCATATTTTGCGTTTGTAGATCGAAAGGTAAATAGTAACTATGCTATGATATTCCACTAAGAGATATTCATGAAACATCTAGCCGAAGTCTAACGTCTTTAGCAACAGGTCCTATAAGTTATGAGAAATGAAGATACTGTACTACCTGCATTTAAATATTTTATAAAACCTAATACTTGAAAGTTAAAATAAAATGGTTAAATAAATAACATAAAATGAAAATGTATATGGAAAATAATAATAAAAAAAAAATCACTGAAAGAAAAGATATGTATTTTTTTTTTTTTTTTTTAGGTTATTGATTCTTGCTGGAATCTACAAATCATATAACGAATAAATTGGTAGTTATGGAATGAAAATAATGATCATCTAATTTTCAACATATATATATGCCTAAAAGGAGATTCTCACGAATATTGCGTTGGATACGATTTGATGATGCTGATTTCAGACGTCGAAACAAATTTGACGATAAAATTTCACCATCTAGAAACCCCTTTTTTTCTTGATCTGGTTATTTACAAGATGCCTATAGTTTCTCATTAAAATGTTACCATGGATGGACAGTTAGTGAAATTTAGAGGGAGATGTTCATTTCATCAATATATTTCCTTTGAACAAAGAAAGTAGGATTTAGAAATCTGGCTGCTTGTAATATCAGTATTTTAATATTTCTCATATGGAAGTGTATACAGGCAAACGAAAAATATAGTACCTAGGAAATAAAAACATTGGAATATAGTAAATTTAGATATGGTGAAAAGAAATGAAAGTAATATCACTGCAGATGACTTTTTTACGAATTTGAATCTTGTAAAAGAAGAAGAAGAAGAAGAAAGCTGATAATTTTGGGAAATGTAATTCCTTTAGAAATACACTAAGCGTTTAATACTACTAGGCGAAGGTAAGAATATTTATCGTTTTCTAGATTTCAAAAATGAACAACAATTGTATCTTATTGCACAAATAAAGGAAAAGTTGTGACCTTATTAAGCTCAGGGATGGAACACGGGAGCAGTATTCATACCACTATCAATGTAAGAAAATGTTCTACTTCTTAAATCAACGATATTATAGGTAGTAAAATTTCTTAAACAGATTCCGGTATGAATTCTGCGCCCGCGTTCCATCCCTGTAAGCTTTATACCTATTTATGCGGAAAATGAAAACACTGAAAAAGCATTACCACTTATGATAAAAGATTACAACAGCATAAAATCAGTGTCAATATAATGGAAAAATAATGCATGTATAGTAAAGAATATGCAGACAATTCCAAATAATTATCTTTAATAATATTTTGCATGTAAATGTGAATAATTTAGTTGTTTGGTTATATCTGAATTTTATTTGAGAACAAAAATGCAGTTATAAAAGTCGACTATTTCTTGTGAGGCTAGGTAACTTTTCAGTTCGGAAAAATCCTAAGAAACGTTCCGATACTTTAAATTCAGTGACAAAAAGGGCATTCTAGTGGGATTACTAAACGAAAAAAGTGTGGGAGATGCATTCTTGTGTAAGATCATTCGAAAGAAAATGTGACATTTGTGTGGAGATGTTCAGATTTTGTTTGTAAAATTCACTCAAATTTTTCTATAATTTGTCGGAAATATGTATAACGCCCATCTTATTATGACTGAAGTAATAATTGTGTTACAAATTTTAGAATCTAAAACACTTATAAATTCATAATATATGCAATTTACTCAATGAAACTTTTTATATTTAAATTTTAATAATTATATTCCAATATGAATAATGAAAGAAAACGAACGTCGTAAGTAGTTTCAATATAAATTTTAATCTAAATAATTTATCGCGCGAATAAATCCTCAAATAGGTGTGCCAGAAATGTTATTCATATAATATATTACAAATATGTATTTTTATCCATAATATTATCAACATAAATGAAGAAATAAGGTAGGGTTTTACAAAGTTTCAAAACGCAAATTTCTTGTGATTAATTTTTCATATCTAAAATACTCTTTAAAAGCATAAATATAGCATTTTTCTCATTCAGAATAATTGAATTAACCGTTAATAGAATATTTTAACATAAGTGTATAAAAATAATGTAAAAAATTTTATTGGGGTCAAATTTGATCCTATTGGTATTCAGTGAAACAAAAAAAAAATCTGGTTGCAGGAGGGTTAAACCTTTGTAAATGCTAAAGTTAATTTTTAAAGTTGAAATTCGTTAATTTTGATCTTTCTGACTCGTGATGATCAGGAAGGCATACAACTTTAAGAGCGGAACAACTGTGAGGATGACATTTTCAGGGTGGAAGTCGAAACAAATCCATGTCAAACAATCGAGAATGTGTAAAACAATCTTAATTAATCTTGGTTTATCATCCAAGAACATCTGCAGGAAATTGGTAAAATAAGCAGAGCAAGTATTTAGGTCTCTCATAATCTTTCCTAATTAAACAAAGTTAAGCAATCGAGCTTATGGAACGTATTGCTTCAGCGGAACAATGCAGAGGTGTGTGTTTGATCACTGAATCACTAGAGATTAAAAGTAAGTCCTTTATGATGATCAAAATGCAAAAGACAGTGGCTCTCTTTGAATGAATCGCCATAAAGTACATCTAAACCAAGTTTACACCACAAACAGGAGCTTTTGTGTGTTTGGTAGAGTATTCGCGAGGTAGTTCATTTTGAATGCTTGAAATCTAGATAAACTGCAAATACAGCTCTTTACTGTGAACAATTGGATCGAGTAAATCAATCTTTAAATAAAGAGCATCCATAGATTGCCAGCAGAAAAGGTATTATTCTGCAAAACGATAATGGAAGACCGCACTGCGCAAGACGAATCCTGAAAAAAAAAATTAATAATAATAATAATGAATTGGGATGGGACGTATTGCCTCACCTACCATACTTGCCCGATAATATGCTATCAGATTTCTATTCATTTTGACCACTAAAATATTTTTAAGTGGCAAACAATTTTAATTTTTGGAAAATTTTCAATATGCAATCTTCAGACATATTGCTGAAAAATCAATTGATTTTTATCAATCTGGCACTGTATATTTGTATATTAGATGCTGAAAAGTTGTTGAAAAGGAGGGTGCTCACATAATTGATTATCTATTTGAATCTATTGTAAACAAACGACATTTTTTTCCTGTTCCCCTAATACATAGAGATCGAAAAAGATATTTAGAACTTAAAAAGTGTAAAAAATATTTATCCTTTTTTACGTTTCTTATATTTTTTCAAAGATTGCGGAAGATCTTGAAGTAATATAAGAATTAAGTATAACACACGTGAAGTTCTTAAAAAATGCGAAGCGATAGCAGCGAGAGCACTTTATAAAATCCTTTCTGGGACAAAAACGGCTACATATATTGTCTAATGCTTTGTAGGGAGAATAAAATGAGGTGTATACGTTGCACTCTTATAAATATCTTTGACATTTCTTTCATAAATTCGACCTTATGAGCCTTTTGAACTACTGATACTTTAAAATACTGTCGATAGATAAAGTTTTAAATCAGTGTTATTGTTGTAACTAGTTATTCGACCCCTGTCTAAGAATTAAAAATTCAAGTATCTATTTTTATATGTCATTTATTTATTTCAGGCAAATTAGTGCATTTTAAGGCAACAGTGGACTTCCAAAATAGCAGAATTCGACTAAAAAATTCGATTTTTCAAGTTTACTAAAATATAAAACTACATAACATTAGTGATTTGTGATTTTTTTTTTAATTTAATTACCGTCATTTAATGCTGAGTTATGAACATTTGTACTTGTAAAATAATACTGAATCAGTTAGGAAACTTTTAAACATCATTATTCAAAAACTGACTTTTATGTAGTTGTGTCAAGTGTCCATGTGCCTTTTTCTTTTTTGCTGAATCTTCATAAAACTTCATTTAGTGTTTTTTTTTTTTCTTTCAATACATATCTTTAAAAAAAAAAAAAACTTAGTTACAATTTTCATTTTGTTCTTCTTTCTAAATTTTAAAATTTCGAAATTAAGGAGAATTTTAATGAAATTTTTTCGAAAAAAAAAAATATTTTCCTTTTCATAATTATGATTACGAATAAAAAATACCAAATAACATTTGTAAATACATTTAAATCTATCCAGAAAAATAATTGGAAGTCTAAGAGAAAAATTAAGGCTTAAGGAGTAGTTTGAAAATTAACGATTAAGTAATAATTTTAATTAATATTTTAATTAATTTTGTGAGAATGTTAATTTTAAATTGACATTTCTTATCTCTAAATAAGATTGTATGAAGCTGTAACTTTTCCTAGTGATAGATTTTTAATTGTAAATTTTTTATTTTGGATGTCCTTTGTCGCCTTAAATCGAAAGTCCACTGTTGCCTTAAAGGAACTTGGCATCTATACTTGGCACCACTGAAGATTTCTTATAAAAGCTTATATTTTCATTTAATATTTATAAATTTAACTATATTAGGCTTGTTTAATAAGATATACATTCATGGAAAAATTCGTAGTGTTTTTAATATATTTGTTACAAATTTTAAATCTATAAATTTCGTTTTCTCACTTTGAATTTTTTCACGAATTTATGATCTTCAAAATGCTAAATCTTCTAGAGATATTTAATAAAAGACTTAACATTTTTGGGGATATTTAATAGAACCTATTTAAAAGATTTCTGGATGTATTTTGAAATTTATTAATTATTTTAAGGGAGGGAGGATATTAAAAAAAGTGTATGTCTATGTAAAAATTGACAAGAAAACATGATTATTATTAAATTTTATAGTTTTAATTTTTTTATCTTATAAATATACTTCAAAATTTATCCCTAATTTCTTTTATGTAGGTTCTAGTAAACACCCAAAAATATTAAGTCTTTTCTTAAATATCTATTGAAGTTTTAGCATTTTGAAGATCTTAAATTCATTAAAAAAAAATGCAAATTGAGAAAACTCAATTTAGAGATTTCAAATCTGTAACAAATTTATTAAATATATATAAGAAATTTTTGCCTGAATATACATTTTATTAAAAAAGTCTAATATAATTCACTGAGAAAAAACTCTAACTGACATCTAGAATCTAAATTGTGGCTCTAGAAAAAATACTTCCATGTCATCCTTATAAATTCTAGTCCCATTTGAAAGCAAGTTCTAGAAACCCCTATTAGAATTCTAGAGCGTTTGCCTATATTCTTGAGGGCAAAATTATTTGAAAATATCTCCAAATAAATGCGAACACAAGAAGCGGGTTTTAGCAACTATAATCTTGGTTTATGACCCAATTCTAGATAATCAAGCGAGAATTTCTCGCCATACAAAAGATTCAGTATATTCAGAATATTGTTTCACCATCTAGAAATGTGTAGACTCTCGATCATTTCGTCTATTCAGTTTATTGGCGTGCATGCGCATAGATCGGTAATCTATATTTCTAGTTCCGGGATTTAGAAAATGGTTACTTATTCATTCTAGACGAAGGCGCTATATATTTTTTTTCTCGGTGTTCAAGTCATAAATATTAAATGGAAATATAAGCTTTTATATGAAACCTTCAATAGTGCTAAATCAAAGGTGCCAAGTCTCCTTTAGTTAAAAAATCTTGTCTGTCGTCACTGTCGTCACTGTCGCTACTGTCGTATTATAGTATTTAATTAAAAATAAATAAAAAGTTGATTAAAGTTAACCTTTGAAATTTAGGCAAATGAAGTGCGTATAAGAGAAACGTCTCGAATTCGCAGAACTAACAGGGGTGAGTAGTCTTTTAGACAAATGTTTAGATGTCTATAGTTAATATTTATATAAAATTTGCGTATTAAAAAAAATAGTTTACAATTTATTAATCGAACATTATATCTCAAATATTTTCCATCAGATATTTTGAAAATTTTCACAAAAGTAAATATCATATAAATATGGATATCTTGCCCATGCAAAATCGTGTAATATAGTCCAAAATATTGTCAAACAACACCTGCATACTATTTGATAAATGAAACCTCAAAGAATTAACAAGGAGGATAATTCATCTACGTATTTATAAAAAAGACTGCTCAATCAGTTGTGTCTTCGGAGTGGCTAGTTGAACTTCATTTATTTACTAGCAGGTTACGCCCACTTCACTGGTCACTATATTTAAATGATTTTTCAAAATAATTAAACCACTGTTTATTTTTTGTATCACATTACAAATAAAAACGAAAAAAAAAAAAAAAAAAAGCCTTAATTGAAATCGCCTTAAACCTTGCATCGGGAAGGTTAAAAGAAGGTGCAGGGAAAAAGAACTGCCTACGGCAGTTCTTTTTCCGCCTGCAGTGAATCGGGTCCAGGTTACCACTACCTGTAGAATGGTCTATTCCGGGTACTTTAATTTGGGTATTTATCGGCGAAAGGTAGATTTTTTATTATTTAGGAACTAAAATTTGAAAGATGACTGCATCTCAACACCTATTAAATATTTTAGTTTCATTATTCAGTTGCAAAATTTCATTATTCGCGTGAATATATATATATATATATATATATATATATATATATTTTTTTTTTTTGTCTAAAACAATGAACTGGAAAATTTTTTGAAAAATTAAATTTAAAACTAATATTTAAATAGCTAATTTTCAAGCTATTATAAGGAAATCATTTTCATATTTTAATTAATTTAGAAAAAATGAAAAATCTAACAAATATAAAAGAATCTCGAATGTTATTCTCGAATGCTTTTTAAAATATTTGGATTAGTTAAAATATTTTATCCCTTTCAAAAGTGAAACATCCATATTTTTCTTTAAAATTTACTTATTGATGACACGTTGAATTTTTTATTGCCATATTTCTTCAAGAATAAATATTATTTTATAATTTTTATGGCTCCAGTGTTTCTTTTTCTTTTTTTTCACTTAAATTTTTATTTTGTGCGTCTCAATAACTAAAAGAAAGCTTTTAAAAAATCTCATCTGAATTTCTTAGGATACTGTGTAGGCAATGAAATGTTTTCTTTTATAATTGACATCTATTAATTATCTGCAAAAAAGTAACACATCCGCCACCGAGCATCGAACCTACGACCATCGTATTAACAATTTGACGCTTTAACCGACTGGGCCATTGACCAACATAAGGAAAATCTCACTTTTACTTTCAAAGGGGAACGTTTTTTGGCATGACACGGAAACACTATGGCAAAATTCAATTTCAATAATTAAAAAAAGCTTCTAATTCAAAGAAAACTAATCAAAAATTCGAAAATCGGGCTTCGAAATACATCAGGGGAGGTCATTACGAACCTCCATGCAAATTTGTGTAGCTCTGTGATAAGCCGTTTTCCTAAAATGCTTCGGACATACATACACAATAACAAACACACACAAACAAAATCCTATTTTATTATATGTATAGATTTATATACTAATCGTTTTGTTATATTTTAAAACAAAATTAACATTTTAATTTTATAATGGAAAATTATCTCTGAAATGTTTTTTTTTTTTTTGGTGTAGTTTTAAACTTTTTAGAAAAGTAAACAAATAAGGTTGTTGTGCCTAAATGCGATAACCCATAAATGCGACAAAGGTCTTCTACTGAAAATCTAAATGCTTAAATCACAAACTTATAACTACTCATAATGGAACATACACATTTCTAGAATGGTTCGCGAAACTTTTCATAAAATTTTAAAGGTTTTTTCTAGTAGAATTTTCTTTTGCAGTAAACATTGTTCATTATGGCTTTCCCCCATCTTTTCCTAATTGCGATGAAATATTTTCAAACAGTAACTGTAATTTTATCCTTTCATCGTTCAAGGTCAAATAACCACTGTTACGTCATGTGATTGAATACCCTTTATACCTATCAGAAGAAAATTAAAAAAAAAAAAAATACTACATTTTTTTTAAAAACAGGGGTTTAAAAATTTTATCGCATTTAAGGGTCTGTTTACACCATTTTCCTAAATGTGACAAATTTTATCCCTCAAATGCGGAGAGTTTTACAGTTGATATATAATTGGAAGTTTAAGCATTTTTTCCTTTTTAATACTTTCCAACAAGGTTTAAAAGTGACTTACGCTTGTCTGTCCCTCTGTCTGTCTGTCTGTCCGCGCTCTAACTCCTGTAGGGACACCCGAAAGTATTCCAAAGCACTGTGTTCTATGAGAGGTATTGCTGTAAGCCAAATTTAATACCTTAACTGTATACAAATATTAGTGAAACTGAATCATGTTATTCAAGTTCACTATCGGATGTTTCATATATAAAATGGAATAAATACCACCACTAGTTTGTACACAGGGACACTCGAAAGTACTCCAAAGAATTGCGTTCTATGAGAGGTATTTCTATAAACCAAATTTTAATAACTTTACGTTCCACAAAAGTTTAATGAAATTGAAATATTTTATTCATATGCACAAAAGATTGCTTTGCATAGAATATAGCATGATTAGCATTAGATTTACAGGGCCACACAAAAATATTCAGTTACATTAAGAGCTGTTAATAAAAATTTGCTAGAATTACAATTTCGTTTATATTAAGCGTTTTTAACATTGTCTTACAATTTTCATCTGTGAATATGATTTCAATTTAAGTATCTGTCTGTTCGTCTGCCGCGCTCTAACTCCAGTAAATATTTATGTAATTTCTTGAAACTGATATGTTATTTAAGTTCGATATCGGATGTTCCCTATTGAAAAAGGAGTTAATATCTCTACTGATTTGTGTACAGAGGCACACAAACCTTTTACAAAGCATTGTGTTCTATGAGAGATATTTCTATAAACCATATTTTAATACCTTTACTATGCACAAACCTTAATGAAATTGAGAAATGTCATTCAAGTTCACTATCGGATGTTTTATATATTAAATGGAGTAAATACCACCACTGGTTTGGGCACAGAGACACTTGAAAGCATACCAAAGCATTGCGTTATATGAGAAGTATTTCTGTAAACCAAATTTTGATAACTTTACTTTCCACAAAGCTTAATGAAACTGAAATGTATTATTCATATGCACAAAATACTGCTTTCTATAGAATATAGTATGTTTAGTATTAGTTTTACAGAGCAACAAAAAAATATTCAGATGCATAAAGAGCTATTAAGAAAAGTTTGCTGGAATTGCACTTTCGTTTAGATTAAGCGTTTTTAACATTTTTTAACAATTTTTAAGTGTGAATATAATTTCAATTTGTGTATCTGTGTATCTGTTTGTCTGCCCATCTGCCTGTCTTTCGGCGCTCTAACTCCGGTAAACATTTATGGACTATCTTGAAACTAATATATGTTTTTCAAGTTCACTATTGGATGTCCACTATTAAAAATGGAGTGAATACCTCTACTGGTTTGTGTACAGGGGCATCGGAAAGTACTGCAAACTATTTTTTTTTCTATGAGAGGCATTTCTATAAACCATATTTTAATACCGTTACTTTACACAAATCTTAATGAAATTGAAATATGTTATTCAAGTTCGCTATCGGATGTTTCCTATGTGAAATGGAGAAAATATTACTACTGGTTTGTGTGCAGGGAGACTTGCAAGTATTGCGTTGTATGATAAGTATTTCTGCAAACCAAATTTTAATAACTTTACTTTGCACAAATCTTAATGAAATTGAAATGTGTTATTCATATGCAAAAAGGAATGCTTTTTATAAATACAGTATGATTAGTATTAATCTTACAGGGCCACATAAAAATATTAAGTTACATTATGAGCTATTAATAAAAATTTGCTGTAATTGCATTTTCTTTTACAATAAGCATTTTTAACACTTTCTAACAATTTTTAAGCGCGAATATAATTTTAATTTGGTTATCTTACTGTCCGATTGTCTTTCTTTCTATCTGGCTCTCGTCCCGAGAGTTCTTAAATACACTGATGGAAAAAAAAAAATCCCAACACCAGGAAGGAGCTGTGCTAGATAAACGAAATTTGGTAGGCATGTTTATACATCTGAAAGATGACTTCGATTCAAATTTCGAGCTACGCGCATAAGTGTGGCGCTAGTAGCGACACTATGAACATGCAAATGAGGTTTGCTTTAAATAAGCGCTGTAAGGTTCGTGATCGTTATTTACTGTTGAGATTTGACGTAGTGGGTTAATGTTAGTCAAGGATGCCTCTAAAAGAACTTGAATAACATATATTAATTTCAAGAAATTCCATACATATTTACGGGTGTTAGAGCGCGGACAAACAGACAGACAGACAGACAAACCGTAGTCATTAACACTTTTCAACCTTGTTGGAAAGTGTTAAAAATGTTAAAAACTGTTATATCGCTCAATGTAAACGAAAATACAATTCCAGAAAATTTCCAATAAAAGCACTTAATGTAGCTGGATATTTTTGTGTGTCCCTGTAAATCTAATGCTAATCATACTACATTCAGCAGATAGCACTCTTTTATGCATATGAATAACATATTTCAATTTCATTAAAATTTGGAAAATATAGGAATCAAAATTTAGTTCATAGTAATATCTCTCATCAAACGCAGTGCTTTGAGGTACTTTCGGGTGTCCCTTTATACAAACCTGTGAGGGTATTTACTCTATTTTCAATGGAAAACATCCGATAGTGAACTTGAATAACATTTCAATTTCATCAAGGTATGTGTAAAGTAACGATAATAAAATATAGTTTACAAAAATACCTTTCACAGAACACAATGCTTTGGAATACTTTCGGGTGCCACTGTGTACTAACTAGAAGAAGTACACACTTCATTTTCAGTAGGGAACATCCTATACTAAACTTTAATAATATGTATCAGTTTCAAGAAATTCCATAATTAATAACGGGAATTATAGCACGGACACACGAACGCACAGACAGCAGACAAACGGACACACTGACAAACCGAAGATATTAAAAACTTTCAAACTCATTGGAAAGTGTTAAAAACATTTAGAAAGTAATAAAAACGTTTAATATAAACGAAACTGCAATTCCAACAAATTTTCAATAGCCCTTTGTATAACTGTATATTTTTGTTTGGCCCTGTAAATCTAACGCTAATTATACTGTGTTCTATGGAAAGCATTCTTCAGTGCATATGACTAACATATTTTAATATCATTAAGATTTGATATCATTAAGTTTTTAAAGTTTGGTTTATAGAGATACCTCCATTAGAACGCAGTGCTTTAGGGAATAATTTCGAGTTTCCCTGTATTCAGACTAGTGATGGTACTTAACCCATTTTCAATGGGGAACATTCGATAGTAATGTTAAATAACATATTTCAATTTCATCGATATGTGTAAAGTAACGGTAATAAAACATAGTTTATGAAAATACCTTCCATAGAACACAATGCTTTGGAATACTTTTGAGTGTCCCTGTATACAAGCCAGTAGAGGTACATACTCCATTTTCAATAAGGAATATGTTATAAGGAACTTGAATAATATATATCAGTTTCAAGAAGTTCCATGAATATTTTCGGGAGTTAGTGCATGGACACACAGACAGACATACGGATGGACAGACCGACAGACCCAATCCGAAGTCAACAAGGAAGAAAAACCATGCAGTACGCATTGATTAGTAACACTTTCCAACTGTACGTAATTGTTGTATCGAATAACTTTTAATATTCTTTGCCTACGTTATCACACAACAGACAGAAGGACTGAAATATGTACAGATAGATTAATTGATTTTAAAATTACTCTTAGGCGTTTTGCAGAGAGTTAAAAAGGCTTAACGCAAAAGAAAATGCAGCCATTAGATTATAATTGCAGGTTTTGATCTCTCTGAATATTTTAGTGTAGCCCTGTAAATCAGAGAGTTAATCATATCATATCCTATACAAAACATTATTTTAGAATATTAACATTGCATTTCAATATTTTTATGATTTTTACAGTAGAAAATTTTTTAAATATAACTTTAAAAAAATTCTGTCCTAAAACGTAATGCAGTGGATTTTTTTTTAAATCCCTGTAAACAAACTAGTTATACAGGACCTATTAATGTCATTTTAAATGGGGAACATTCTATAGGGAAAATATTTATAAAAATAACACTCATAGAACAGAATGCTTTTGGGTGTCCTTGTACACAAACCTGAAGAGATATTCACTCCATTTTCAATATGGAATATCCGATAGTGAATATCAATAAAATATATCAGTTTCGAGAAATTCCATAAATATTTACAGAAGTTAGAGCGCGGGCAGACAGACGGACAGACAGATGGACAGATACACAAACTGAAATCATATTCACATTAAAAATGTTAGAAAGTGTTAAAAACGCTTAATGTAAACGAAAGTGCAATTCTAGAATTGTTTTATCAATAGCTCTTAATATAAATGGATATTTTTGTGTCACCCTGTAAACCTAATGCTAATCATGCTATATTCTATGCAAAGCATTTTTTGTGCATATAAGGTCATTGTGCCCAAATGCGATAACCCATAAAAGCGACAAAGTGCTTCTACTGAAAATCTAAATGCATAAATCGCATACTTATGAATCATAATGGAACATACACATTTCAAGAACGGTTCGCGAAACTTTTCATTAAATTTTAAAGGTTTTTTCTAGTAGAATTTTCTTTTGCAGTAAACATTATCCATTATGGCTTTCCGACGTCTTTTCCTAATTGCGATGAAAAATTTTCAAATAGTAACTGTAATTTTATCCTTTTATTTTTCGAGGTCAAATAACCACTGTTACGTCATGTGCTTGAATACCCTTTACACCTATCAGAAGAAAATTAAAGAAAATACTACAAATTTTTAAAAAGAGGGGTTTAAAATTTTTTATCGCATTTAAGGGTCTGTTTACACCATATTCCTAAATGCGACGAATTTTATCCCTTAAATGCGAAGAGTTTTACAGTTGATATATAAAGGTAACTTTAAGCATTTTTTCCTTTTTAACACTTTCCAACAAGGTTTACAAGTGACTTCGGTTTGTCTGTTTGTCTGTCCGTCTGTCTGTCTGTCCGCACTCTAACTCCTGTAGGGACACCCGAAAGTATTCAAAAGCATTGTGTTCTATGAGTGGTATTTCTGCAAGCCATATTTAATACCTTAACTGTATAATCTTAGTGAAATTGAATCATGTTATTCAAGTTCACTATCTGATGTTTCATATATAAAATAGAACAAATATCAACACTAGTTTGTGTACAGGGACACTCGAAAGTATTCCAAAGCATTGCGTTCTATGAGAGGTATTTCTATAAACCAAATTTTAATAACTTTACTTTCCACAAAGCTTAATGAAATTGAAATATGTTATTCATATGCACAAAAGAGTGCTTTCTATAGAATATAGTATGATCAGCATTAGATTTATAGGGCCACACAAAAAAATTCAGTTACATTATGAGCTGTTAATAAAAATTTGCTAGAATTGCAATTTTGTTTACATTAAGTGTTTTTAACACTGTCTAATAATTTTTATGTGTGAATATGATTTCAATTTAATTATCTGTCTGTTCGTCTGTCCATCTGTCTGTTCGTCTGTCCATCCGTCTGTTCGTCTGTCCGCGCTCTAACTCCCGTAAATATTTATGTAATTTCTTGAAACTGATATATGTTATTTAAGTTCACTATCGGAAGTTCCCTATTGCAAAAGGAGTTAATATCTCTACTGGTTTGTGTACAGGGACACTCAAACCTTTTCCAAAGCAATGTGTTCTATGGGAGATATTTCTATAAACCATATTTTAATAACTTTACTGTACACAAATCTTAATAAAATTGAAATATGTTATTCCAGTTCACTATCGGATGTTTTGTATATTAAATGGAGTAAATACCACCACTGGTATGGGCACAGAGACACTTGAAAGTATACCAAAGCATTGCGTTATATGAGAAGTATTTTTATAAACCAAATTTTAATAACTTTACTTTCCACAAAGCTTAATGAAATTGAAATATGTTATTCATATGCTTAAAAGACTGCTTTGTATAGAATATAGTATGTTTAGTATTAGATTTACAGGGCAACACAAAAATATTCAGATACATTAAAAGCTGTTAATAAAAGTTTGCTGGAATTGCACTTTCGTTTACATTAAGCGTATTTAGCATTTTCTAACAATTTTTCAGTGTGAATATAATTTCAGTTTGTGTATCTGTGTATCTGTCCATCTGTCTGTCTTTTGGCACTCTAACTCCGGTAAATATTTATGGAATATCTTGAAATTAATATATGTTTTTCAAGTTCACTATCGGATGTCCCCTATTGAAAATGGAGTGAGTACCTTTACTAGTTTGTGTACATTGGCATCGGAAATTACTGCAAACTATTGTTTTCTATGAGAGGTATTTCTATAAACCATATTTTAATAACGTTACTTTACACAAATCATAATGAAATTGCAATATGTTATTCAGTTTCACTATCGGATTTTTCCTATGTAAAATAGATACAATATTTCCACTGGTTTGAGTACAGGGAGACACGAAAGTATTGCATTTTATGAGAGGTATTTCGAGAAACCAAATTTTAATAACTTTACTTTGCACAAAGCTTAATGAAATAGAAATATGTTATTCATTTGCACAAAAGAATGCTTTTTATAAAATACAGTATGATTAGTATTAGTCTTACAGGGCCACATAAAAATATTAAGTTACATTAAGAGCTATTAATAAAAACTTGCTGTAATTGCATTTTCCTTTTACAACAAGTGTTTTTAACATTTTCTAACAATTTTTAAGCGTGAATATGATTTTTATTTGTATATCGTTCTGTCCGATTGTCTATCTTTCTATCTGGGTGTTTCTCGTCTCGAGAGTTCTTAAATATTTTCAGAATTTTTAAAAATTGATATAAGTTATTCAAGTTCACTATGGAATGTTTCCTATTTAAAATTCCATTAATATGTCCTGAACAAGTGTACAGGAAACTTCCAATGCTTTGCGTTTTAGGACAGATATTTTTATAAATCACATTTAAATAACTTTCTTTTGTATAGAATATGATATGATCAACATTCAGATTTACAGGACTACACTAAAATATTCAAATATATTAAGGGCAGCAATTATAATCTAATGGCTGTATTTTCTTTTGCATTAAGCCTTTTTAACGTTCTTCAACGATGTTTAAGAGCGGTTTTAAATTCATTTAGTCAGTGTGTATATTTTTCTGTTCTTCTGTCTTTTGTTTGATAATGCAGGCAAAGAATATTGAAAGTTATACGATACAATAAGCACGTACAGTTTGAGAGTGTTAATAACCAGTGCGTAGTGCATGATTTTTCTTTCTTGTTTTAACTCTTTCCAAAAAGGTTGAAAAGCGTTAATGACTTCGGTTTGTCTGTCTGTGCGCGCTCTAACTCCCGTAAATATTTATGGAATTTCTTGAAACTGATGAATCGTATTCAAATTCATTATCGGATGTTCCCTATTGAAAATGGAGTGAATACCTCTCATGGTTTGTCTACAGGGACACCCAAAATTTTCCAAAACATCATGTTCCATGAGAGATGTTTCTATAAACCGTATTTTGATACGTTAACTTTACACAAATCTTAATGAAATTGAAATATATCATTTAAGTCCACTGTCGATGTTCCCCATGTAAATTGAAGTACATACCATCACTGGTTTGTAGACAGGGACATCCGAATGTATTTAAAAGCATTGCGTTCTATGGAAGGTATTTCTAAACACCAAATTTTAGTGACTTTACTTTGCACAAGTCTTAAAAAAAATTAAAATATATTATTCATATGCACAAAAGACTGTCTTCCATAAAATACAATATTATTAGCATTATATTTACAGGGCCACACAAAAATATTCAGCTACATTAAGGGGTATTAATTGGAAATTTGCTAGAATTCCATTTTCGTTTACATTAAGCGTTTTTATCACTTTCTATATGTTTTTAACACTTTCCAACAAACCTAAAAAGTGTTAATGACTTAGGTTTGTCAATCTGTGTGCGCTCTATCTCCCGTAAATATTCATGGAATCAAACAGAGTTACACATACACTGTTCAGAAAAGAAGAGTTAAACACGGTGTTACACACTCTGTTAGAAAAAGGCAAAGTGACACAAACAATTACACACAAACTGGCATAGTTACACACAGAGCTACATACACACTGTTAGCAAAAAATTAGCGGTACACACATAAAAAAAAAAAAAAAAGAGAGATTTACATACGGAGTTACACAAACTGTTAATAAAAAGGTGGAATTATACAGAGTTACATACTCAGTTAATAAAAAGGCAAGGTTACACACACACACACACAGTTAAAAAGAAGGCAGAGTTACATAGATAGTTACACACGTACTGTTGATCATATACAGGGTTACACACATACTGTTAGTTACACATAGAATTGTTAGCAAAAAATGAGTGATACACACAGAGTTACACACATTGTTCAAAAAAAAAAAAAAAAAAAAAAAAAAAGAGAAAAATTAAAAATTGAATTACACACGCTGTTAATAAAAAGACAGAATTATACACAGAATTACACACACAGAGTTAATAAGAAGGCAGAGTTACACACATACTTTTAATTACATACAGGGTTACACACACACTGTTAGTTACTCATAAGTATAATTACACACGCTGTTTGCAAAAAATCAGCGATACACACAGTGTTACACACACAATGTTAAAAAAAGAGGAGTTACACACACTGTTATTAAAAAGAAGAGTTACACACACTGTTAATAAGAAAGAAGACATACACACACACACACACACTGTTAATTGCATACAGGGTTGCACACACAGTGTCAGTTTCACATAGCGTTACGTACACTGTTAGAAAAGTTCAGCAATACACACAGAATTAAACACACACACACTGTTAAAAAAGAAAAAAAAAGATGAGTTACACACTGTTAACAAACAGCAGAGTTACGCACAAAGTTCCACACACTGTTAATAAAAAGAAGAGTTTCACACACTATTAAAGTCAGAGTTACACGCAGAGTTACACAACACTTTATCTTCAAGTAGTTATGTGGTATTTAATGTTTTATAAACTAAAAAAAAGACGAAAAATCATGCACTATGCAATGATTATTAACACTTTCCAACTGCACGTAATTGTTGTATCTTATAACTTTCAAAACTCTGTACCTACGTTATCACACAACAAACAGACAGTAGTTCTGAAAGGCATACAGTCAGACTAATTGAATTCCTAATCATTCTTAAGCATTATTTTAAAGTGTTAAAAATGCTTAACAGAAAAGGAAACGTAGCCCTTAGATTGTAATTCCAGCCCTTAATCTATCTGAAAATTTCAGTGTAGCCCTGTAAATCTTAACGTTAACAAAATCATATTTTATTAATCATATTTTATTAATCATATAAACGTTAACAAAACGTTATTTTAGCAAATTAACAATAAATATCAATTTCTTTATGATTTTACAGTAGAAAGTTCCTTAAATGTAAATTATAAAAATGTATCTCCTAAAATGCGATGCATTGGCATTTTTTTGCGTGTCCGTGTGCATAAAAAAGTTGTATAGGACCTATTAATGCCCTTTTAAGTTAGGAATATTCAATAGTGAATATGAACAACATATATAATATTTTAAAAAATCAGAAAATATTTACGGACGCTGAGTGCGGTAGATGAACAAATAGACAAATGGAAAGTCGGGCAGATAGATACAAAAATTGAAAACACGTTCAGACTTAAAATATGTTAAAAACTGTTAAATCGCTTAATGTAAACGAAAATACAATTCTAGCAAATTTTCAATAAAAGCTCTCGATGTAGCTGAATATTTTTGTGTGGCCCTGTAAATCTAATGCTAATCATACTACATTCTGTAAATAGCATTCTTTTATGCATATGAATAACATATTTCAATTTCATTAAAATTTGGGTAAAATAAAGGTATCTAAATTTAGTTCATAGTAATACCTCTCATCGAACGCAATGCTTTGAAGTACTTTCGGGTGTCCCTGTATACAAACCAGTGAAGGTATTTACCCTATTTTCAATGGAAAACATCCGATAGTGAACTTGAATAACATTTCAATTTTATTAAGGTATGTGTAAAGTAAAGGTAATGAAATATGGTTTATAAAAATACCTCTCACAGAACACAATGCTTTGGAATATTTTCGGGTGCCCCTGTGAACTAACTAGTTGAGGTACACATTTCATTTTCAATAGGGAACATCCTATACTAAACTTTAATAATATGTATCAGTTTCAAGAAATTCCATAAGTAATAACGCTAAATAAAGCGCGGACAGACAAACGCACAGACAGCCGATAAACGGACAGACAGACAAACCGAAGTTATTAAAACCTTTCAACTTCATTGGAAAGATGTTAAAAACATTTAAAAAGTAATAAAAACGTTTAATGTAAACGAAACTGCATTTCCAACAAATTTGCAATAGCCCTTAGTGTAACTGAATATTTTTGTTTGGCCCTGTAAATCTAACGCTAATCATACATTATTCTATGGAAAGCATTCTTTAGCGCATATGACTAACATATTTTAATTTCATTAAGATTTGTGCAAAGTAAAGTTTTTAAAGTTTGGTTTATAGAAATATCTCTATTAGAAGGCAATGCTTTAAAGAATACTTTTCAGTTTCCCTGTATTCAAACTAATGATGGTATTTACTCCATTTTCAATGGGGGACATCCGATAGTAATGTTGAATAACATATTTCAATTTCATCAAGATATGTGTAAAGTAACGGTAATAAAATATGGTTTATGAAAATACCTTCCATAGAACATAATGCTTTTGAATACTTTCGGGTGTTCCTGTATACAAACGAGTAGAGGTACACATTCCATTTTCAATGGGGAACATGTTATAAGGAACTTGAATAATATATATCAGTTTCAACAAGTTCCATGAATATTTATGGGAGTTAGTGCACGGACAGACAGACGGACAGACGTAGGGATGGACAGACGGACAGACAGACGGACAGACAGACGGACAGACCCAAACCGTAACAGTTTTCAACCTTCTTTGGAAAGTGTTAATAACATTCAAGCAACTCCCATATATTAAATGCATTATCGCAATTAGGGAGCTTCAACATCGCATTTAGGGTATAGTACCTTAAATGCGACAAAAATTTCCTAAATGCAACGCTGGTATATTTTTTCATAAATTACAGACATTTTTTTAATTTCTTAAAAAGAAATGACACAAAACACAAGTTTAGAAATACGAGTGTAATGTTCAACCATTTTCTCTTTCTTTTCATACTTATTTGTTTACTAAAATGGAATACGTTTCCTAAATGCGATAAACTTACCAAAAATCACGTCGCATTTAGGCACAATGACCTTAAATAACATATTTCAATTTCCTAAAACTTCGTGGAAAGTAAAGTTATTAAAATTTGATTTATAGAAATATCTCTTATAGAACGCAATGCTTTGGAATAGTTTTAAGTGTCCCTGTACATAAATCGGTGGTGGTATTTCCGCCATTTTATACAGGAAACATCCAGTAGTCAACTTGAATAACATATTTCAATTTAATTGAGACATGTCTACAGTAAATCCAATAGAAATACCTCTCATAGAACACAATGCTTTGAAATGCTTTCGGGTGTCCCTGTACACAAACCAGTAGAGCTATAAACTCCATTTTAAACAGGGAACATCCGATAGTGAACTTGAATAACATATATCACTTTGAAGAAATTCCATAAATATTTATGAGATTTAGAGCTCGGACATACAGACAGGCAGACAAACAGACGGACAGGCAGACACACAAAACTGAAATCATATTCACCTTTAAAAAATTTAGAATGTGTTAAAAACTCTTAACGTAAACGAAAGTACAATTCTAGCCATTTTTTTTAATAGCCCTTAATGTAACTGGATATGTTTGTGCCAGCCTGTAAATCTAATGCTAATCATGCTATATTCTATTCAAAGCATTCGTTTGTGCATATAAATACCATATTTCAATTTCCAAAAACTTCGTGGAAAGTAAAGTTATAAAAATTTGATTTATAGAAATATCTTTCATAGAACGGAATGCTTTGGAATATTTTCCCTGTTAAAAACTGATGGTGATATTTCCTCCATATTATACAGGAAACATCCTATAGTAAACTTTAATAACATATTTCAATTTCATTAAGATATGTCTACAGTAAAGGTAGGAAAATATGGTTTGTAGAAATACCTCTCATAGAACACAATTCTTTGAAATACTTTCAGGTGTCCCTGTACACAAACTAGTAGAGGTATAAACTCCATTTTCAATAGGGAACGTCCGATAGTGATCTTGAATAACATATATCAGTTTCAAGAAATTCCATAAATATTTACGAGAGTTAGAGCGCGGACAGGCAGGCGGACGGACAGACAGACAGACAAACCGAAGTCATAAACACTTTTCAACCTTGTTGGAAAGTGTTAATAACAGTTTTCTACCTTCTTTGGAAAGTGTTAATAACATTAAAGTAACTCCCATGCATTAAATGCATTATCGCATTTAGGGAGTTTGAACATCGCATTTAGGATATAGTACCTTAAATGCGACAAAAATTTCCTAAATGCGACGCTGGTATATATTTTCATAAATTACTGATATTTTTTTAATTTCTTGAAAAAAAATGACACAAAACACTAGTTTAGAAGTTATGAGTATAATATTCAACCATTTTTTCTTTCTCTTCATAATTATTTGTTTACTAAAATGTCATAAGTTTCCTAAATGCGATAAACTTACCAAAAATCACGTCGCATTCAGGCACAATGACCTTATATCATATAAACTTAGATATCTTATTTTTGAAAAATCTTGTAAATTACTTAAAAGAAGTTGTCAAGAATCACCCACTCACTTGTTGATAAATGAAGCTGAATGTTTTAACGAGACGAGAAGGGTAATTAATTTGCGCCTTTTTCAAAAAGGCTGCTAATCTGATAATGTCTTATGAGTAGTTAATTAAATGCTAATATTTCATCCTTCTCTGTCATTTGTATCAGTAGATGAAATGATTACATACAAAATTTTTGTTAAAACTGAATTTGGAATGTTCTAAATTAAAATAATGGTATGAAAATAATATTGCAAATTGCTTAAAATGAAGTTTTTATAAAAAATATTATAACTATTTAAAATTATATTTTTGCTATTTTTATGCTAAAAAAAAAAAAAAAAAAAAAGATAAATAAATGAACCCATAAAATGACTATAACAAAATAACTAGTTTGCTGTGTCAATCACGAAACATTCATGTATATTTTCTTTTATAAATTCACCCAGTACAAATAATTTATTAAATTTATTTTCCATAGTGAATGCAAACGAGTTTTTCCGCACAGATGTACCGTAATTTCCGACGTATAATCCACAGTTTAGATAAGTCAATTTTGTACCAGAAATTTTATTCGACAGATAAAGTCCTTTTTGCTCGAGCTAATTTTTCGAAAGCGTATAAAATTTTCAGCTAAACAAAATTTCTGGTGGAGATATGACATACCTTACCTGCGGATTATACGCCGGAAATTACGGAACAACAGTTAATGTTCAAAGAAAGACGATCTTATTCGCTACTAACGATGTCTTATTTTATTTATTTATTTATTTATTTTATTTTATTTTATATAATTATTTTTTTATTATATTTTGTTTTATTTATTTATTTTTGTTAAAAATAAAAAAAATATATATATATCGATAATTTTGGTTAAAATTATCCTAGATGAATAGCTCAAAAGAAGAGCTTTAAAGACATTAACCACTTCATTTCAAAGATATCCTATATTAAAAATTTGACAGACGCTTTACTCCTACTAGTAGATGTCTAAAAAAATTTTCTTAGCCAAATATTAGTACTATAAAAAATTCTTTTAATTCCATACTGATTCCTAAAAAAAGAAAAAAAAAATCTCATTCTGCACATTTCTAGGAAATATTGTTCTATACTGTCATTTTAAAAAATTACAGATAAAATAAGGAATAGCAACGCCACCTGTTCGACATTTTTCACCGAAAGTAGATAAGCACTAACATAAAATAAACCCAGAAGGAAGTTAAGTACAATACTAAATTAGAGAACTGAAGTACATTTAATATGTAAACTCAAAAACTTCTTCACACACCAAATACTCGTACATGAAAGCATTTACCGGTTTCGAAAAAAAAGTGGCCTTTTTTCTAAAGTTGTAATTCATGTGAGTCTTGCTTTTGCCCCCAAAATCTCAGTCAGGTGATTGAGTCAAGATGAGGTGAGTGAAAACTTAGGTCAGACTTGATTTTGCCTCCGAGGAAGTAGCACGTGTTTTGCACCTAAAGAAGAAAGGCCACGTCCTTTTCAAACCAGTAGTGCTTTTATTAATTTTATGGTGTGTGAAGAAGTTTTTAAGTTTAAATATAGATAAGCGCTAATTTATCTCAATGTAAAAATACATGTCAAATTGTATGAAATTATGTGCAGTAGTTTCTAAGATACAGTTGCCGCAAAAAATTTTCACTCGCGCATTGGCAGATAAACATTTTCTAAGAATTGTCCAATTGTGTTCTAAACCTCTTCAAACGTGTAAATCCATCGAAAATCGGAAGTCGGAAGTATTGACGAAACTAATACATTCTTTAATTGAATGTAGTAGAAAGTAATATTATTTAAAATTTAAATGTATTGCTGATGTATGTAATTGTTGATCGGGAAATGTATGAATAAGAAAGTATTTCCAATGAGATTGTGATATACTGAAGAATTCAGTGGCAAAATACTGTTTTACTGCTGGACAATTTTCCATAACATTAGGAATTTAGCATGCTCTTAAAAGTCATAACTTTATTTAAAACCATATAAAAAATTGCGTTGAATCATGAAGAAAAGAAATTCTGAAAACAAGAACCGAAAATATAAAATGTTTTGTGCATATTAATTCATACAGAACATTTCATAGTTATTATCATATAAGTAAAAACTTTGAATTCTAACAACTTGCGGATGAGTGTCTGTATGTAGCAAATAAAAATGAACGCCATTTTTAGATGTTACTCTAAAACAATACATTATCAAAACAAAAAGGAAAAAATAGATAAACGGAATTTTGTCTAACCCGTTATGTGCCATATGTATATAAGTTTGACTGTGGAATTTAACATATCGATTGTTTTGAATAAAATTTAACAGAAATACGTAGAATTTATATCTTAAATACTGCAACGTTTTAAAGGTGCGTCAGAAGTGCTTGCTGTTCAAAATAGAAAAATCAGCAGATCGAAAAAGAGTTAAATTTTCGTTTGGAATTAATTTTTATTTTTTTTATTATTATTACTTTTTTTAAATTTTAAATTAAGATTTTCTTTCGAATTAAAAATTCTTTTATTTGTACTAAATTTTCTTTAGAATTTTGCAATAAAAAATTCAGATCCTTCTATTTTGCACTTAGAATTTCTAGGCAAAATAATAAAGATAAATTCAGTTTTCTGTTTTTAAGGAACTTACGTTCAACATGCGTATTACAATACGTGCAAAGCAAGTTTTAAGAAATCGGGAAAAAACAGAACCTGTAACTTATGAAATGAATATCATCAAATATAAGTATGAGCCATTCTGGTTAAAACAGCTTTTAAACAAACAATGTACAAAAAGTCGACCTATTTGTTTGGAAACTATACTTTGCAATGCACATAAATTTCAGAATCCGTAACTGAAAATATTTATTTTATATTTAAAACACTTTGTATTTTTTAAAATAAACTTTTATGTCACTGGTTCCTGTGACATAAAAGAACTACAGGTGCAGGAATTACCGACATTTAATTATAGATAAAAAAATTCTTCTCATCTTTCAACGATTATTAGATAATGTATTAATAGAAATAAAACAGTAATCTAATGTAATTAAAATAAATAACATCATTGAAATCTGCCGCTACCATGCACACATTACTTCCTGTTTTACAGCATAATTTACTACATAATAAGAAACTGGATAGATTTTTCTGAAAAATAAATATGAACCATTCCGATTAATTCAGCGTTTTAATAATAAGAATGAAATTCTTTTTGAAATTGATCCATGATTTTCGGAACCAGAATTCTACAGAAAGATGCACACACAAATAGATAAAGGCATAAATGTTCTAACAATTCTATTTTTGGGTTTAAAGTTATAAAGAAAAAAGCAAAAAAAAATAATAAGCGTATAATAAGCGTAGAAATAGAAAATATTGTACCTGCAAACAGACTTAAGGATCGGTAATTAAAAATTGTGATGTTTATCGTAAATTTAATTGTTGCAATAGTAATAATAATAATAATAATAATAATAATAATAACAAATAAATAAATTAATTAATTAATAATAAAAATAATCGAAATTAAAAATTAAGTATTTGCAGTATTCCTTTTATGATGGCATAAAGGTTAATAAAAAATTGTCTAATGAAAGTACTATGCCAACCATAGGGGAAACTAAGGAGACTTGACAGAAGGGAATTTTTCCTATGAAAGGTCAATTTTAGGAAAATTTCAGTCATAATACTGATTGACTAACAGCATTTTGCAGGGAACAGCCATTGCAGAATTATGAGTGGTTTTCTAGCAATTTAGTATTGATTGATACTGCATCTTTTAAGTAAATTTTCAAGGTCTTGAAATTTGTTAAATTTGAACTTCTAGTTTTAAGAAAAGTCAATTTTTGAAGTATGTTTGCTTTAATCATTTCTTTTAGCTACATATTGGTACATATTACTTTTATATAACTGTAATGAAAGTTGCTAAAAGTCAGAGTTAACAAAGCAAAGCAACTTAGGGAGACTTGACCCAAGTAAACTAGGGAGACATTGAACTTCCAGTTCTGAGACAAGTCAATTTTTGAAGTATATTTGTTTTAATCATTTTTTAGCTACATATTGGTACGTATTACTTTTATGTAACTGTAATGAAAGTTGCTAAAAAATCAGAGTTAAAAAAGCAAAGCGACTTGGGGAGACTTGACCCAAGTAAACTAGGGAGATTTTGAACTTCCAGTTCTCAGACAAGTCAATTTTTGAAGTATATTTGCTTTAATCTTTTTTTTAGCTACATATTGGTACATATTACTTTTATGCAACTGTAATGAAAGTTGCTAAAAAATCATAGTTAAGAAAGCAAAGCGACTTAGGGAGACTTTACTCAAGCAAACTAGGGAGATTTGACATCGGATGACGTCTGATAACTAGAAAAGTAAAATGTCAAACATGAAAATTATTTTTATAAATATTAGAAACGTTTTAGATACAACTAATAAAATAGCAGAATATTCAAAACACAAGTGTTACTGTTAGTATAGAAAAAACTAAAAATAAGGAATGAAAAATGTTTAGAAATGTATAAACACGTTAAATTATTTTTCAGTAATTTGCTTGCTTAAGATATTTTATTCGAAACATAATTTCACTGTTTTACATTAAAATACATTACATGTTCACAAAACGTCTTACTTAGCGTCAGCGACCAAATCATTTTAAAAACCTTTAAAATAAATGCAGAAGTTCTTAATGTCTACAATCGCCTTGAATAACAAAGACCTTTTATAAGTTTCCTATTATGTCCTTCATTTTCATTTGTAATGAAATTAGAAAGCGAGTTTGGTCGTACAGAAGATTAAAATATTGTACTTTTTACTAGCTTCAAACATTTATAAAAACACTGTTATTATTCAGTGTGTTTAAATATATATACATATATATATATGTATGTGAAAATACAATTTCTGCATTCTACTTTAAAATTTTCGCATTACATCTACACAAAAGTTTTCATTTTACATCCAACATAGTTTAAAAACCTATAAAATAAATGCAGAAATTCTTAATGTCTACAATCTCCTTAAATAATAAAGATCTTTTCTAAGTTCTCCTTCTATCCCTCATCATTTCCGTCGCATAACTTTAACAAAATTAGAAAATGAGTTTGGTCGTACAGCAGATAAATGAGGCGTGCGACCCTGCGCATCTAAACGAGATTCATATCAGTGTTGAGAGAGAATTTTCTCTTTTGCCTCTATTTACTCTGCAATTAAATCTCCACTAAAAGTTTTGGGGAAGTTCAGAGGAGAAACAGATTATATCTCCTTAAGAATGGCTAGGAAGTTGTACTAGGTTTGAGAATTTTATTTTTTAATGCAAATCGACCGATAGTTAATGGATTCTAAAATTTTCATCCTCTTTTTTTTTTGAAAAAGAAATCGAATCTAATTGAAATTTTAGCCCTTTTTCAAAGTTTTTTCTATTATATTATCAAGTAAAGTTAATTTTAAAATTTACCTATATTTTATAAATTCTTTTCACAGATTTAATAAAAAATGTACATATTTTTTTTTTTTAATTTTGAGTGTATTATTGGTATGATTTTATTTCATGTTTTGTGTATTTATTGTATATTGGATTAATACTTTGTACTTGTTTATATTTGATGTACTGTTAATCAATTTCAAAAATAGTAACCTTTTGTTAATAATCTCTTAACGTACGTGAATAAATATTTAAAAAAAAATATAAAATAATTTCTTTTTATGATTTTAAATTGGTTGTAGATTTAAAAAGATATAAATAAGATTTAAAAGAAGAAAAAAAAACAGAAATTTATGTTAGCATTCAAAAATGTAAACAGCAATAATTTAAAAAGATTTTTGCAATCTTTTAAAATACTGTTTAACATTAACAGTTTAATTTTGCTTGATAAAGGGTTTTATGATGTAAAATTTCCCAAAAATAGCTGCTGAGAATACTTTTCAAAATTATTTTATAAAGCAAAAACAACAAAACAAATTATGTTTTTTTTTTTTTTTTTTTTTTTCGTTCACACAGGTTTTGGATTTGAAAATATATTTTTATGCATACAGATTATGCATTAATTTTTATGCAATGATTCTGGTTTTCTTTTTTACCATTTATTCTTGATTATAGCTTTTAAAATTCCTTTTAATGAAGTCATTTTTTTTCTTAGCACTATCATTTTAATTTTGCCCCTCAATATCTGTTTCATTTTTAGGTTTCTATTTATCTAAGGAGCACTGGCAACAGTCGAGAGATTTTGCCATCATCCTTTATTATTTGTGTTCTGCAGATATAATACACTGTAATTTACACTACCAACCATTGAAATTGCTACACTAGCTACACTAGGCAGGAATTCACATTATAGAATGAAATGTATTGGACACATACATTACAGTGAGAACAATTCATTAAACTTTCAGGAAATTTTGAGTTATATATCCTGAGAAGTCAGTACATGAAGCTGTGACTTTTGACAGCAATAACTGAACCTATCCATCTAGACATTCAATCGAACAGCGATTGGATGACATCTACTCATTCAGCATGTTACATTTTTTGACTGTAGGTACGAGAGAGTGTTGTCGCGTCAGTTGCTTTTAATTGATGCGAGATCAGGAGAACACACTGGCCAGAGCAACAGTCGAACAATATTAGAATTATCTCAAATTTGAACTAAAAGTAATATTTTCTCTACAATATATGGATAAGAGAAAATAAAAATAATACATTTTAAACTGGCATAATGATAATCAGTAATTGCAAAGACACTTTAATCAATGGATATCAAGTATTTATACATTTCAAATTATGTTTAAAAAAAAAAAAAAAAAAGTTATACAACGAATTAGTTAGACAGCGGCTAATTTGTTAGCGTGTAAAAAATTATATATTTGCCTTGTTTAGATTTAAATAATATTATAAAATTCTACATTAATATTTAAATTCATTGCATGGCATTTTATAAAATTTATTTACAAAATCATTAGCGAGATAACTTTTATCTTTCGTACTAGTTCTTGAAGTAGTTAAGTTTAACATATACATTTGTAGGACTTTGTCTTATTGTTTTATTTACACAATGTAACAAAGGAAAGTTGTAAAATTTTAGAATGTACTATAAAATTTTAATGAAGTGTGTTATCTAAATAAAGTGTGTTCTCTCTTTCTTAAATTCATGCAGTCAAAAAAAAAAAAAAAAAAAAAAAAAGGAATGGCTAATTTAAACAACAATGTAATGCGTATTATACACATTTCAATGTTTAATTTGATTTGTTTAACTCTACGAATATCCACATCTTATCTTGAAATATAAATAAAATATGAAATTACAGTTGTTAACAAAAACGTTAGGAGAGGGAGTACTTTAATTCTTAATACTTTTCTGAAGCAATTAGATTTTTTACACACATTTATGAAACACATTACCTTTGTCTTAATGTAATAATTTAAACAATGTTACATTAGGAAGATTTAAAATTGCAGAATATACTGTAAAATTTGAAAGTAGCATGTTCTCTAAAATGCATGCTTTATGCCTTTAGTTTTTATGCATTAAAAAATTACAGAGTGATCTTTTTAAACAATAACGTAATAATATTTTCATTGTGTGACTTCTTTGTTTATAATGTTATGATTATTAGAATATAAGTTTAAAAGGGAAAAAAAAAAAAAAAAAAAAAAAAAAAAAAAAACGAATTTTTGTTGTAGAAATTTTTGGTAGCTTATCTAACTTTAGCAGATTTTAAAAATAAGTTACATTTTAGAATTTTTAAATAATAAAATTTAATTTGAGAAATAACTATGGCGTAAATTACGATGCTTAAATTAAGAAGTGTGATGAGTGTTTGAAACATTTTTATTGCTTAATTTAGAAAATAATAGTTTTATTAATAGCTAATAGACTGGTATAACTAGGACTAACATACATATAGATATACATATCTATTGTTTCATTATTTTAAAATCTTAATAAACTTATTTTTATTTTCGTCTGTTTCTTTTACAATATTAATTTGGAACTCTCTTAAATTCACACTTTTGAATATTACAGCGGAAAAATATCGTAAATTATTTATTTTAAACCTTATATAAACTTAGCCGTCTTCTACGACGAACTGTTTCGCGATCCTTGAAATTTTTTTCCATATTAAACTCGGTGGCACCTACAACGCCCTTTTCTTTCTCTATAATGTGAAACAACCTGTTCGCTGACCGTGCACACGACCTTTGACAATTCTGACGGTTGGAAACTCCAGCTTAGGGGTGCCCTTATCTGTAATTTTAAACTTTCAAAAATTTGTCACCTCTAAAAACCTTAAGACATAAACTTTCAAGATAGTAGCTCCTCACTCTTTATATATATATATATATATATATATATATATATAATTTCTTAATATACACCTTCCACTTTATTTGCATAAATATTTTGATCACCCCATCTTCCCTTTCCATTAATTCTACATCTTGGTTACTTAATTTCCAAAATCTTAAATGTAGTTTAACAAAGCACTAGGTTTATTTTAAAATTTTGATATGTACATCGGCCGTCAAGTGGCGCTGTTGGGCTGCAAATTTCCGTTTGGATGTATGTCGACCGATATATAAGATTACCTCATCTACCCTCCTAATAATTTTATACATTTGGAAGTATATGCAATTGATTTATCAGTCCAAAACCCTAATAGCACTAGTTTTCAATTTTTGTCCCCCTCTCCCCTGCCTTCATCTGCTGCCTAATAATTGTACGCTTTCAAAAGAATCCGTATCGATTACTCCCTGATTTTGATGAAAATTAAACTGTGAGCTAACAATGTGTCATTTTGACCGATTAATTATTTCTGTCAAAATCAGTTAGTTTTTCAAAAAGTTTTAAAATTGTAATTTTCATTCCCAAATCGATATCACGTGTTTTCTTAATAAGCAAAACTCTTCATCTATATCGCGAAAAATGTGTACCACAGCGTCTAGCATGATGAAATCAGAAATGAAATATTTTTCATTACAATTTCATACTTTAATTAATTAGAAAATATTCTAATAATCACATCGATGATACAGTTACATCCCTGGATTCTGAAAAAATTCCCTTATCATTTTATACTGGATTTGAAAAAAAATCGTAGCGTTATTACTGATTTATCTGGCCATTTAACGCTTCTAAAACACTTTTTAAACTCAGAATTGACTCGTTTATTATTTAAAAAATGTTGACTTTTAATTAATATCTCCGCAACTAATTACAATTTTGGCTTTTTTTTTTCACTAACTCTTCAGGCAGGCTGTAGAAACGAGTATATAAATTTTTGTATTTCTGCGTTCAGTAGGGGCTGAAGAGTAGATGGATAGACAGATAAACAAATCTTTTCTTTTATTATTATAGATGACATTAAAACGTAAACGTAGATGTAGATGTAATATACATACATACGCATATATATATATATATATTATATACACTTTAATGGTAAATAATATTTTAACTAGATAGTGGCGGGAGCATAATTGGCGGGAGCATAATAACCCTTTTAAAAAATTATAGTTTAGAAGTGAAATTAATGTCATCATTGACATTTTATATATATGCTTACAATTTTGCTGATAAATTTCGAAACAAAGTGCGCAAAAAAAAATTAAATTAAAAAAAATTAAATAAATAAAAATAAAATAAAAGGAGAGGGAGAGAGAGAGAGAGAGAGAGAGAGAGAGAGAAACATGAGAATGTTAAGAACAGTTCATTTATCAACATGTATCATTTGCTTGAAAATGCCAATTTCGTGTGTATGCGTGGGTGGGGGTAATACTCCTTAAACCTCTTACATTTTTTATTTATAAAGAACATTAAATTAATAGATTAGATCTACCTGAAAAATGTCTTCTTTTTGTAAGATGAAATATCTCCTATATTTTTAATATAACTAACAATTAAACATGTCACTGAAGTTATTTCTTTCAATGACTGAAGTTGTTAATTTTTTCAAGAAAGTATAGAACATTTTATTACGCTAATAGTAAACGGAAATTCATATTACAGTTTTCATTTAATATTTTTCTAAAGAAACTAATTAAATCAAACTATCTAAAATAAACAATTTTAATTACTTAATAAGGATTTACAAACAATGACACCAAAAAAAAAAAAAAAAAAAAAAAAAATAGATTACAAAGCATGACTAATGGTCGCCCAGAAACTTATTGACCAAAAATTAAATTAATAAAGAATGTATTTACGAATTTGAAAAAAAAAAAAAAAAAAAAAAACAATATATATATATATTTCGAAGAATTTTAATTTTTCAGGAGTACTTTATTTTAATAAAAACTTAAATTAAAGTTAATTATTTAAGTATCAATTGGATTTAAAAACAGATACATTACAATTGTTTATACTTTTGTTATGATTTAAAACGTTTAAAATGGTTGATTAAGGAAACTATCAGCATAAAATTACATCTAAGTTGCAAAAAATTCAAATGTGAAGCAATAATCAATAATGCATTTGTAAAAGAGAAAATGGGAAAATATGACATTGTCACACAAGTTTATTTATTATTATTAGAAATATAAATAAGGAGCACGTTATACTTTTTACTCTTTTTCAATAGAATGAGAACATTAATTCTGAGCATTAATGAAATTTAATTTTCAGGACCATAGCCATCAATATTAAAAAATACTACAATATCACTTCGTCAGATAGTAATTTAATCAAATTAAACGTCCAAGGAAGTTAAAATAGATTTTCGATTTCTTTTTTTCACTTTTAGCAAATAGGGAGGAAACACGGGCGTAGAATTCATACCGGTATTTGTTTAAGAAATTTCACTACCTATAATATCGTTGTCGGATAGCAGACTCTGGGTACTGCTATCGACTTTAATTTTAGAAGTTTATCATTATATAATATAGAGAGTTTATGCAAGAAAGGTGATCGTATATTTTATGCTAATTATAAGCAAAAGGGACGTTGTGTAGAACAAAAACCCTTCGGCGTTAACAAGCTTCGCTATGATGCACTATAGGGAGATTCAGTCGAGTTAGAGAAACATAAAAGATCTTACCAAATTCCAAAAATAAGTCAGACGAAAGCAATGGCTGGATTTTTCATAATACTTTAATGGACCAAAAATCATCAGGAATGGGCTCTGGACCGCTTGGCGTCATCTTGGTTGCACACAACTATGTGGCCATAGAAGGAATTATAATCCATCTCCATCCATGCGATTTACGAACTAAATTCCATTAAAACTTGAAAATACATGTTATAATACACTATTGATTAGATGTGTTAAATTAATTTATTGTCAACTCTGTATATTTTAACGATAAATGAAGATGAAAAACTAGATCGAAATCATCACGCGAACAATTTCGTAAAACGCGCATGGCGCGCGCACGTGGGCGCGGCCGTACCCGAACACGTCCTTTCTATCCGATGGCAAGTCCTCTTCTGATACTAGAAGATCGCGGTAGATGAGAACCAGCTTCCTAAAACGTCATGACGCTGCCTGGCCAATCAGAGCGAGCGCTCACGTATCTTACCGTAAGGCTAGTAGGGTCCGCTACGGAAGAACGAAAGAGTGAAAATCCGAGCGTTGCTGCAAAGCAATTGTGCAGGGGCGAAATGGTAGAATATTGAAACTTAATGGAATTTAGTCTGAAGCTTCAAAAATGGATCAATTTTGAGAAGTTTAATGGGGAATTGATTGAAATTAAATCACGATGTCGTACTATACGACACTCTCCCCAAAAACGGGATTTGAAAAAAAAAACAAAAAGCACAGGGTGGAAAAGTCAAGAAACACCCGGAGCAAGAGCAAGGGCAACCAAGAAGACGGGACAGACGGTCACGGACGAGCCCTGTACAAAGGGTTACAGGCCGACACACATAGTGTCTAAAAAAAATTGACATAACTTGATGTTACATAATGAGCTGCAATATGACAGCATGTAGGTAAGTATATCTCTTACAAAGATTTGATTTGATATAAATAAAATCATATTTTTTTTTATACCATAGTCTTGTGTCTTATTTAACGTTGACATACAACTCACATTTTTACATTCACATAACATTGCCATAGATTGTAGTTGAGAAAGAAAAATTGGTGTTTGCTAAAATGTACTACAGTCTTATTGAACTAAGTATGTTATAACATTTTGAAAAATAAGTCTTCATCTGTGAGTACAAACAACCAGTTATGCTGGAAAAAAATAAACACAACAACAACTGAAACCTAAAAAAAAAAAGGTATGGAAGGCATCTCTTCAACTCGGGAATGGGGCCTAGGATATTCCCAGATTGGAGAGAATGCAAGAGGACGGCGAACATCAGGACTACATCCCTGCAGGAAGATGCACTCCCGATACAACCGTAAGAAGGTCATAGAAAAATACTTTCTGAATATGTGCATGAGTTCGGAGTTTCCTCAAATTAGTTATTTAAATATATTTATAACAAATATTTCTTACTAATAATTCTTTGCTAAAATAACAGTGATATAATTAAATAAAGTTTGGCTTACCTGGGTTTTCACAGGTAATTGCAAATTCCATTGGTGAAGAAAATATCTCCTTAATATGACTTCTGTATTAAAGACCAGCAACTACTTTTCCTATAATTAATCTTGATTAGAGTGAGAAATTCTTACATAATATGTAGATCTATTATATTTAGGATAATTCACTCGTTGCTAGGTAATGAAAGAAAGCCTAGATGTTTTTTACTTTAATTTATTCATCTTAGACAAAAGGAAAAAATTATGATTAAATAGAATAAGAAAAAATGGAACGTCAGTTCCGAATAACGAAAATTACATGATTAAAAAAAAAGAATTACAATGTACTTGTAGAGAGACGCGACACATCGTCACGTGATAAGGCAGGTGCACCGAACAATCTTTTGGCGGGAAGTAAAAAACAAAAAAGAAAGTTCGGAACAAGAAAAATGAAAGTTAATAAAAGAATGTCTGAGATTAAATATCACAACACCCCCTCTTAAGCTCAGAAATTTTTTTAATTGTTCATTAATGCATTTCTATGTCTATTAAAATCAGTTTTTGGTAGAGCTTTTGTGAGGGCATCGGCGCTCATTTCTTTGGTAGGTTTGTATTGAAGCTTTATTAGGCCTTCTTGTATTAAGTTTCGCAGAAGATGATATCTCAGCTGTAAGTGTTTTGTTTTGGACTGGAATTTTTCATTTTCAGCAATCTTGATGGTAGATTGGTTGTCCTGGTACAACACTATAGGACATTCTTGCGGCAAATTTAAATCATCCAGTAGTTTGTTGAGCCACTGTATTTCAAGTGCAGCACTCGCAGCTGCGACGTACTCAGCCTCTGCTGAAGACATGGACACACAGGACTGTTTCTTCGAAGTCCAAAATATTGGATTTTTTCCTATCTTAAATAAATTTCCAGATATAGACTTTCTATCACTTGGATCATTGGCCCAATCCGAATCCGAATATGCTCTAAGAACAGGTTCACCAGAGTTACAAAGTTTTAATTTAATATCTTGGGTATTTTTCAAATATCTAATAACCCTTTTAACTGCCTCCCAGTCTTTCGCTCTAGGATTTTCGTTTCTACGGCTTAAGATGCCAACGGCAACACTTATATCAGGTCGCGATACTGTAGAAATATAAAGTAACGCGCCTATAGCCTGTCTGTACATTGTGTTGTTTGGTAAGAGATTGTCATTATCAGTTAATTTTATATACCCTGGTTCCATTGGTGTGTCAGAGGGCCGTGCGTTATCTAGCCCAAATTTGGTTACAATGTCTCGTATTTTATTATTTTGATCAAGCGTAATTACCCCTTTACAAGGTCTTTCTATATTTATGCCGAGGTAATATTTGGCTTCCCCAAGGTCGGTTAATGGATATTCTTCCCTAAGTTGATTAATTAGTATGTCAATATCGTGATTTTTACCAGCTACAAGTAGATCATCAACATACACAAGAATGTAAGTTTCTGTGTTATCTTTGTTACGTATATATAAACACTTGTCGTGTTGACTTTGTTTAAATCCTAATTTACACAATGATTCATTAATTTTCAAATTCCACGCTCTAGCGGCTTGTTTCAAGCCATATATCGCTTTCTTTAACTTACATATTTTATTTTCTTCGCCCTGGATAACATAACCCTCGGGTTGATGCATGTATACATCTTCTTGCAAATTTCCATGTAGGAAAGCAGTTTTTATATCTACATGCCTTAGATTCAAATTTTTATATAGTGACATGGTCAAGAAACTCCTTAGAGTGGTATGCGATGCAACTGGTGCAAAAGTTTCGTCATAGTCCACCCCGTATTTTTGAGAAAAACCCTTGGCAACAAGCCTGGCTTTATATTTCTCGACTTGTCCTTGGCTATTGTATTTGGCCTTGAACGCCCACTTACACCCTACTACTTTGGTCCCTGGTTGAGCGTCAACAAGTTCCCAAGTATTGTTTTGTCTGAGTGAATTCATTTCGTCGAGTGTGGCATTCAGCCAATTTTCTTTTTCAGCTGGGTTTTGAATTTTTAATATATCATCAAAACACTTAGGCTCATCAATTCTTTTGTCATTTACTGCAAATGCAAATCTGTCGGGCGGAACACCTTTATTTAATCGTTGTGATCGTCGCGGCAGAGTTTGCGTGTCATCCGGACTATCGTTATCGCCCGCTATATCTATATTTATATCAGTATCTAATATTGGTAATTTGGACACCGGAATTTCATCATTTGAATTTTCATTCTTAATTTGTGATGTTTCATTATTGTGGGATTCTCTATTTTCATCCTCCAAAAATTTTACTGTTCTGCTAATTATTACATTTTTATTATTTGTGCAAATTCTGTAGCCTTTGCTACGATTATCATATCCCACAAAAATTCCTTCTTGAGCGGTGCTATCCAGTTTTCCCCTATGTATTTTATGTACATATGCGTATGCGCGACATCCGAATGTTTTTATATTTGATAAATCGGGTTTACGGCCGGTCCATTTTTCGTAAGGAGTTGAGTTGCATGAGGAGGTCGGGAGCCTATTTTGTATGTAATTTGCAGTATTTACGGCTTCCCCCCAAAAGGAATTCGGTAAATTACTGTCTTTAAGCAGACAGCGAGCCATTTCGGTCAGCGTACGATTTTTACGTTCTGCCACGCCGTTCTGAGCACTAGAGTAAGGAACGGTAAACTGGTGCTCAATTCCTTCTTTATTCAAAAATTCATTCACTTCCATACTAGTGTATTCACCCCCGTTATCGGAGCGAATTGCTTGCACTTTTCGGCCAAATTTGTTTGCGGTCATAGCCACATATTCCTTTAACTTAGAAAATACCTCAAACTTATTTCTTAGCAAATATATAATAGTATAACGACTGTAGTCGTCTATAAATGTAAGAAAGTAATATTTTCCACCTACAGTGGGGGTTTTCATAGGGCCACATAAGTCTGTGTGGACCAGTTCGAGTGGTACGGAGGCTCTAAATTGTGCGGCTTTGGGGTAAGGTGAATCAGTTAATTTTGACATTATGCATGTTTTACATTCAGTATTATGTTTGCAATCATTTAATTTTATACCCACAGCCATGTCCTTGTTAACTAAATCTTTAATGTGGTTAGTATTTCTGTGGCCAAGTTTCACATGCCACTTGTTTATGCAATTTTCGTTATCACAAGTTTGTATTACAATGTTCGCTGTGTGTTTGTTTTCAGAATAATTTAATTGACATTCATATAAGTTATTTTTCACATATCCCTCAATGCATGTATTTCCCTGATTTACAATTTTACAGGTTTTATCATCAAATACAGCGATACAGCCATTCTCTGTTGCTCTTTTTATAGAAATTAAATTAGTTTCTATTTCAGGGACATAAAGAACATTTTTAAGTGTTATTTTGTTCTGTGTGTTTTCCGAATTTACGGTATACAAATCCACAGTACCGGAACCCAAAGATTTTAGCTGCGTGCCGTTCGCGATAGTGACGTTAGAAACGTTATTTTTAAGATCGCGAAATTTTAGTTTATCATTGCAGATATGTGAAGACGACCCTGAATCAACCACCCAATTTACAGTTTTATCTCCAACATAAAAAGAATACAATTTATCAGCTTTTGGTTTATTGCTCCCCTCTGCAATTTGAGCGCTATCTGGCTTCTCATTGTTCTGAGAGCATATGTTGGATCTGAAGTTGGGTTTTTTGTTGAAATTTTTACTGTGACTTTTAACAGCAGAATTATTTTTGTTTTTTAACTTATAACATTCTTCTATATTATGATTACTTTTCTTACAGTATTTGCAGAATTTCTCCGATTTGTTATGGTATTGGACTTTTAACGCTGAATTTTGATAAGTTTTGTTTTCAAGCCTTTTGGCATATTCATCAGCTAATTTGTTTCGTATATACTCAGGTGTCAATTGCGCTTCGTCTTTCGATTCGAGACTTGTTATGAGAACGTCATACGAAGGAGGGAGTGAGCATAGCATTAATGCAGCTAGGTGCGATTCATCTATGACTTCACCTATAGCAGTGAGTCTGTCGCGTGTTTTATATATATCAGCTATATGTTGGTTTACATCACCACCTTCCATTAATTTTATGGAATAAAGTTTCCTAAGTAAGAAAAGCTTACTCGTAAGGGATGATCTTTCGTGGACTTGGCGCAGAGCATTCCAGCACTCTCGTGCTGTATCTAGATTCATAACATACACGATTTGTTCGTTATCAATAAGTAGATTTATAATGGCTCTGGCCTTTCTATTTTTTGAACGCCACTGATCGGTTATTGGGTTGGGAGGATCGTCAGTAATGACTGTAAAAAGATCCTCTTTTTGCAAGTACATCTCAATACGAAACTTCCACACATTATAATTTGTAGAGTTCAGCGGTTCAATTTGTATATCTTTGGTTGCTGACATACTTAAACAAAATTTTTGTAATAGTTTTGTTAATATTTGTTCAATTCGTAAATATTCATTTAATATTTTAAATCAACACAGTTAGGATAAATAGTACTTGAAGAAGAAAATGAAATTAAATAGTTTTCATGAAAATAAGCACTTTTTAATACTTTCGATTTAGTGTCACTTCGGTTTTGAAGAAACAAAAACAAATATTTTCGCTTACATTTTCATTTCTTATTTATTTTATTATTTAAATGTAGCAATCTCTTCCAATGTGCAATGAAAAAAAAAACTTTTGAACTTTTGTCAAGAATAAATCTAAATTTTCAATTCAAAATATCAATCTAAATTTTCAATTCAAAATATCAGTCTCATAATCTCATAGAAAAATACTTTCTGAATATGTGCATGAGTTCGGAGTTTCCTCAAATTAGTTATTTAAATATATTTATAACAAATATTTCTTACTAATAATTCTTTGCTAAAATAACAGTGATATAATTAAATAAAGTTTGGCTTACCTGGGTTTTCACAGGTAATTGCAAATTCCATTGGTGAAGAAAATATCTCCTTAATATGACTTCTGTATTAAAGACCAGCAACTACTTTTCCTATAATTAATCTTGATTAGAGTGAGAAATTCTTACATAATATGTAGATCTATTATATTTAGGATAATTCACTCGTTGCTAGGTAATGAAAGAAAGCCTAGATGTTTTTTACTTTAATTTATTCATCTTAGACAAAAGGAAAAAATTATGATTAAATAGAATAAGAAAAAATGGAACGTCAGTTCCGAATAACGAAAATTACATGATTAAAAAAAAAGAATTACAATGTACTTGTAGAGAGACGCGACACATCGTCACGTGATAAGGCAGGTGCACCGAACAATCTTTTGGCGGGAAGTAAAAAACAAAAAAGAAAGTTCGGAACAAGAAAAATGAAAGTTAATAAAAGAATGTCTGAGATTAAATATCACAACAGAAGGGATTAAAGGTAAGAATAACTATTATTATATTTCTTTTATACATATTGAAATAGGTCAGTTGCTAAAAATAAGGCAATGAAAACAAAAAATGAGAGGTGAATATAAATAAAATCATACATAAATATTTATGAACACAAGACGAGCTTTATATAGCTATATGACTAAGATTATTGCTGTAGATGTCAATAAAAAAAACTTTTTTTTTTTTATATAATACATAAACATAAGGTCAGTGCCTTGTTTGAATTAATTCTGCCACTTAGAAAAACTTATTAAAACATTTCATGATATATGCAATCAAATTGATGCCTTGGCAGTTCAATAAATATGTAATATTTGATTTTAAAAGTACCCTTTGTACTATGTCTTTATTATCACTAAAAGTTTCTAAGAAATTCATAGTACAACCTTTTCGTTCACAATTACTCAATTACATAATAGTGATCTAAGTCCTGACGAGGTTTATGGTAAGTAATTTTTAAATAAGTAATACACACACAATAAAACATCTAGTATTTCCGAATAATATATATGAATCATAAAAAATAATGAAATTACACAAAAAAATATATATATAGCTATAGCAAAGCCTAATGAAAATTTTTGAAATCAAATGTTGATGAACACACATAATATAAAAAAACAGATTAAATTGAGTAAATAAACATACACATTTTTTCTTTTTTAACAATGATATGTGTTCTGATAAGTATTGTATGAAAATACTGGTAAAAAGAAATTATCTGTTAAGCAAATTGTACACATCTACGTTTAAGATGCACTTGAATACATTGGTAAAAAAATGATAAGAAAATATATGTCACATTTTTTTTTTTTTTTTTAAACTATTGGATGTGAAAATACTAGTTTGGGTTATGACGTGTCGTTAACCCAATGTAAAAATGAAATGTGGAAGTGTAACTAGAAAATTGTGTAGCCATAAAATACTATTGAATAACTCACAAGAGTCACAAAAGTGAACTGAATAATAAAAAAAATAAAGCATGAAAACAAATGAAATCTGTTTATGTAAGTGAATTGGGAACAACAAACAAAAATATTGAGAATGTAAGTCTGTTGAAAAAAAATAACATGTGAATATTAGTACTAAGATTGAATAACCAAAAAAAATTTGTCACATAACATGAATAAATCTATTGCTTATGAGAAAATGTCATATTATAGGAATGTGTGAAGTGTAAATAAATGCACAATATTTCCAAAGTAAAATTGAAAAGTGTGGATGAGTAAATGTGAAAATTATGTAAAAGTTGGCCTAGTATATCAAAACTATGAGAAAAATACAAAAAGAATTAACCAAGTTGACTCAATTGTGGAAGTACAAATGAACAAAAAAAATAGAGTAAGTGGATCTACTGATGGTAAAAATTGGTCCTCTTATGTGCAACTCCTGTATAGACCACAAACAATGCCAAAAATGAACATTGCACTTCACATAAGAATCAAACCCGAAAAATTTAACTGTATATAGCGTAAAATAAATCAACTATAGAATGTGTGAATAGGAATGTGTAAGAAAGAAGGAACATACCTCCCCTATAAATGTAAATAAACAAAAACCCTAAGGCTATAAAAAATAAAAAAAACTATTGAAATGAATAAATAAATAAAATGTATGGTAACAATATTAAACAGTGGTCATTGCCTATACTGCACGAATGACACAATACCGCATAGGTCTGTCCAGCAGTACCATCGTGTATTGTCCATAAACAGGAACCGTCATTCCCATCAATGGGTTGCCAAAGAGTGCAGGAAAGGAGAACCACATGAAGAGCTATATTAATGTAAACCAGAGCACCTGAAGGCTCGAAAGAAAACTATTGCAATGAACTAAAATGAATGTGTATGTAATAAGGATGAAAAAAAAAATTTCACCTAATTGATAAATAGACAAAAGCAATTCAAGAACCATGAAAGAAAACAGAAATCAACCCATAACAATCTATGCAATCTCACCACCAAATTGTCACCCTCAAAACAACTGGTGAATGTGAGTGAAAATGTGTAAAGTGTATAAATTGTGAAAGGTCCAGACGTTTACACCGCCAAAATAAACGCTGTCCAAAATGTGTGAAAATAGACTATTGAACATAGTTGAACAAGTTGAAGTCCACAATCTAACACAGAACAAGAAAAACTAAAGTCTAAAATTGTAAAAAAAATAAATAAAACATAATTAAAGTTAAATGAATGTAAATAGTTGTGAATTGAACATGTATATTGATGCCTCCTAACCCAATGCATTATAGTGCAGGTTATATGGAGATTTAGAGAAATAAATTGAAGTCTTTGGAAAATGAAAAAAAAACGTTTTGAAAAATGAACAAAACAAATAAAGGTAATTGAATGTGAATAAATGTAAATAAAAAATATTTTGAGGACTCCTAACCCAATGCATTGAATGTGCGGGTTATATGGAGATTTTAAAAATGAAATGAAGTTTTGGAAATGCAAAGCAAAATAGAAGTTATGTGACGCACAAAAACATAAATTGGAAAAAGAAAAAAAAAATATGGAGAAAACACAAGTGAGTTTTACAAGAAACGTATGTGTAAAATTGAAACATTTTTTTTTTTGTAATGAAATACAAAGACCTTTAATTAAGTGACATTATAATGTGAGAAGCCAAAAAAATCTGAGGTTCAAATGACGTAAGGAGCTTACTTTTACGTAACAAGTCATTCTATTAATGTGAATGTAAATATAAAAAGAATGTGAACAAAAAAATCTTGTTTGCGTAATTGTTTTTTTTTTTTTTTATATAACTGACTGGGAAAAGAAAAACAAAAAAAAAACTTAGCTATACCTAAAGTTTATGCATAAGCCATAAGATAATTCACTCATAGGAACATGTGATAAATGAGAAAAAAAAAACATATAAATACACTAAAATTCAGACCTTGTAGCTATTATAAATTGGCAAAGAAAAACAACATTAAAAAGATTTTTAAAAAGATGTGTATCTATGATCAAGGTTACGTAAACAATAAGTTAAATAACACATAAAATTTTTTTTTTTTTTTTTTTTTTTTTTTTTTGTAGTATGGCTTGATGTAGAGCCACCACGAAACTCAAAAATTAAAATGAATGTGAGAATATATGAACAAGTCTAAAAAAAATATATATGCATAATCAATAAAATAAATAAAAACACATAAATTCTCCTTGTCACCAAGCATGACGTAGAGCCACCACAACTAACTCAAAAATCAATATTACTAAAATTGTGACTCAAAATTGGCTCTTTCTATGTAATTATAACTAAATTGTAAATGATCAAAAATAAAAAGAAACAAATGGAAAAATTAATTCACATTTTGTGGCTTGTAAATATAAAGTTATATAACTTATGATACTTAGAAAACTCAAGAAATATTTATATATATTTACACACAATAATAAATAATAAGGAAAATATGCAATAATTCAAAAGTATGTACGCAAAATCGATGTTAAATAAAAAAATTGTGAACGTCTCTACTACTGGAGAATACATATATACAAAGCACACATATAAAAATTATTTACAAAACTTTTTTTTTTTTTTTTTTTTTTTTTGTTTGGCCGAACATTTCCAACAAAAACGAAATATGATGATAATATATATTTTCCTAAAAATAACACACAAAAAACTAAATACTTGAAGGTATATTAAATGGGAAATCATTTAAATCGGACATCTATACGTAAGATGTCAAAAAAATAAAATGTAGCTATGAATAGCCTGTATGTCCGTTGAATAAATAATTTTTTTTTGTTTGAATATTTTTATTGTTCATACAGTTCGTGCTATAGGAGAGAAGAAAAAAAAACTAACACCCGTTAAAAAGGATACAGTAGGAATCAACATTTTAGGAGAACAGGTCTTCACCGTCAATCCTTAGATTTTCACCTCCTCAATATTTGTTGAAAAAAGAATAGCCGGCAGTTCCAAGCCTTGAAGAGAGGACTCAAGGAAACATACGGCGTCCCATATCTTCTTTGAGAGACACTCAAAAAAAAGTCGATGGAATTGAAAAGCTTTAATCGAAATAGTTTCATGTTGAATGCTATGAGTAGCATGATTTTATGGCCTCTAAACGATCGTCAATTTACTGCATGTTAACAAAACCATGTAACGGCGAAATCCAGGCTTCTAAGGCTTAAATTAATAAAACAGAATTAACAGTCAAGTTCGGTTGAACGAAAAAAAATTGATCTTAAATATACTAGTTTACACAATCTTTTCTTCCATTTGAGAGTTCTGAAATACTGCATTTTAATGTTTTTGTAACTACTTTCTTCTGACAAAAATCTCGCTGTCCAGTAAAAGTACATCGTGCGAAAATGGCACGTGCACCACATGTCGGATAGCAGACTCTGGGTACTGCTATCGACTTTAATTTTAGAAGTTTATCATTATATAATATAGAGAGTTTATGCAAGAAAGGTGATCGTATATTTTATGCTAATTATAAGCAAAAGGGACGTTGTGTAGAACAAAAACCCTTCGGCGTTAACAAGCTTCGCTATGATGCACTATAGGGAGATTCAGTCGAGTTAGAGAAACATAAAAGATCTTACCAAATTCCAAAAATAAGTCAGACGAAAGCAATGGCTGGATTTTTCATAATACTTTAATGGACCAAAAATCATCAGGAATGGGCTCTGGACCGCTTGGCGTCATCTTGGTTGCACACAACTATGTGGCCATAGAAGGAATTATAATCCATCTCCATCCATGCGATTTACGAACTAAATTCCATTAAAACTTGAAAATACATGTTATAATACACTATTGATTAGATGTGTTAAATTAATTTATTGTCAACTCTGTATATTTTAACGATAAATGAAGATGAAAAACTAGATCGAAATCATCACGCGAACAATTTCGTAAAACGCGCATGGCGCGCGCACGTGGGCGCGGCCGTACCCGAACACGTCCTTTCTATCCGATGGCAAGTCCTCTTCTGATACTAGAAGATCGCGGTAGATGAGAACCAGCTTCCTAAAACGTCATGACGCTGCCTGGCCAATCAGAGCGAGCACTCACGTATCTTACCGTAAGGCTAGTAGGGTCCGCTACGGAAGAACGAAAGAGTGAAAATCCGAGCGTTGCTGCAAAGCAATTGTGCAGGGGCGAAATGGTAGAATATTGAAACTTAATGGAATTTAGTCTGAAGCTTCAAAAATGGATCAATTTTGAGAAGTTTAATGGGGAATTGATTGAAATTAAATAAACACGATGTCGTACTATACGACAATCGTTGATTTAAGAAATAGAATTTTTTTTTACATTGACAGTGGTGTGAGATCTGTGCCCGTGTTCCATCCCTGAGCAAACGATCTTTAACCAATGAAGGGAGGAAACTGATATATTTTGCAATTTAAAAGCATTATATTTATATTTTACTGTCACAATATGTTTAGTTAATTATTATATAAAATAAAACTGTATTTGCCTGAAACTACTAAAATATAGTTAAGCAAGATTACATAGTTTGGAACTTTTTTTATATATACATATATTAGGTGAAATTTGTCATCTGTTGTTATACATACTATATGTTGGTGGTTATGAAAACTCTGTTAGGAGTTTTTGTTTAAAATATTTACACAAAAGTAAAATATTTCGAATATGAGAGGCATATTTATGATGTTTCAGAATTTAATTTAAAAAAAAAAAATTAAAATTTTATTTTTTAATAGGTTTGTTCAAAAAATAATTATTAACGTTTAATGAATTTGTTTTGCAATGCCGCATATGTATTTTATTCATTTGAAAAAAAAAAAATACACACACACACACATATATATATATATTTCGAATGTATATTATTATTATTATTTTCTTTAACTTTAGATGAAATTGTTTACTTCAATCTATAATTCCCTAACTAACACAAAATAAATTACTTCCATCTTCATTTGAAGTATAAAGACACTTATCCAATCTCTATCATATTGCAACAGTTTTTTCAGATTTTTTAAAATTGTGTCTTGATTTTTTTCTGTACGCAAAAAATATTCTGTACCAATTATTCTCAGAGTAAAGAATAATGGAGATAGACGTTAGCCTCGAGGTCCGTGAAAGTGCAAGCTTTGCACACAATTTTTACTAGCGATAACACATATCACTTAAGATTTATTTTAAGCTGCGTGGATAAAGAAATAATTGTTGTCTTACGTATATATAAAAGAAATCAGCAGCTACATAGTAGAAGAAAATTAACTGAATTGTTTTACTGGAGATTGTTTTTATATATAAGGATTTAGTCAGTGATTCTTAACTTTTTTTTTTTTTTTTTTTTTTTTTTGTCTTCATATTTTTTAATAACTAAGAAAATTGGCTCTACGTTAAAAATTAAATAGATAAATAAGAAATATTTCTTTAGTGTATTCTTACACCTAAAGTTTAGTTTGTAAAAATAATATACGATATAACAATTTTCATTGAAAAATAAAGTAGAAATGACTGTGATTTAAAGGATAGCTAAATAAATAATAATAAATAAAAAAAATGAAAAAAAACTTTGTTATTGGATTGATATTTCTAAAATATATCTTGTAAAAGTAATATACAATAACAATTTTCATTGAAAAATAAAATACAAATTCATTACGAAGTAAACAAAATATGCATTTGACCCGTTATCAACTGATTGTAGTTTAATGTCGGGGAGAGTGGGGTATAATAGACCAATTTTGGAAATTTAAGTGTTTATTCACAAAGTAATGATTTCTCGCTATTTAAAATATATGTGCATATTACCTATATATTGGGTCTTATATTGCTCTCAGTCAAAAACAATAATTATGTTTACTTTTTTTAATATAAATTTTTTAAGAGCAATTGACAAAATGGACCACATGTCAAATTTAAAAAGTACACTAATGTAGTGTGTTATTTAATAGTATAAAATGTAAAATATATTATATTCGTTTATTTATGTCTTCGATTCATACAAATAATGTAAATTGATGAACATTAAAATTAGAAAATGATACAAGACTATTTTTGTGTCACTAAAAGTCTGCTGTTTTCTTGTGAAGTTGTAGGGTCTGGATGACTCATCATTACAATAGCTTGAAAATTTAAAAGAGATATATCAACAATTTCAGGAAAAAATGTAGAGATCTTGACTAGATTTTCGTTGCATGAATCTCACGAAAGCAGATTCTTTATCTTTTATTTCTATTTATTATTAATTCAGTTCGCTACAGCTGCATAATATTTGTAAAAATATAAGAATACAAAAGTAAATGAATGATTATTAAAAATAAATAGGAAGAAACCTCAAAGTAAATTGCTTTCTTATTCATCTTTGAAGACACGTTAGATCTAATTAAGGTTAACTATGAAATTTTTAAGTATAATTTAAGGTCAATACTTCAAAAAAATGTAGATTTCGTAAGTCAGTTTATTATGACAGAGAACTGGGTAAATGGACCATGGTCCATTGTACCAGGGTTCGCAGTGGTCCATTGTACATCGTGCGGATCTCTGACAGCAAACGTAAAAAGATAATAACAAATCATTTTTTAAATTATTTTAGTCAGATTATTAAATATAATAATAGATGACCTTACCTCTCTTTTATACTTTATAATGTCTTTCAGAACACACTTCTTAAATGAAGAAAATAAAAAAAACTTTAGCAGAAAATATTTACTTTTGGCTACTACAAACCAACTTTCTAGAATAAAATCACGAAATAATCTGGTAGGCATGAATAGTCTGGTATGCAACCATTCCACCCCATCTACCAATTTTTGTCCCTACATCTTCTTGGAGCGTCGTTTTTTTTTTTGGTTGTTGTTGTTATAGAGTGTATATTAACATATCTATAAATTTTCGTGTATAAAAATCACTGTCATACAACCAATTAAATGAGCTTTGAAAACATTGATATGTCACACATAACAGTGTTAATTGTGTACTTGTTTGTACCTTTATAACGATTTCAATTTACAAAGCAGAAAATACGAATAGACTGTTTTAAATGTGGTACATATGTATATATATATATATATAAACTTAAAAGAAATCTAAACGCTTATAGGTTTAAAAAAAAAAAAAAAAAACTTTGAGAATATTAAAAAAAGCTTTTTTAACAATTACTTATATTTTAATTCGTTTAATATATTTCTGATAACAATTGAAGGTTAGAAAAGTTCTAAGGAGCTTTAAGTTAAATAAGGAGCTAATGCTCCTTATTTGCAAGATTTTTAAATATAACTAATTTTAATATACAAATTACATTTCATATATTATTAGGAAGAAGATGTACTGGCATTTATATATAGTAATTATTTAAATATTCAATTCCATTTAAATACTATGCAGTTTTAGGGTAGGAAAATGAAAATTTGCATTTAAGATTTACCCTGCAATGTAAATCACAAGTCATTTGAAAATTACGAATCATACGCTTAATATAAAATACAGAAATTAATTCTTATATCTAAGAGGGGCACAGACTTATAAATTATGCAGTTTTCCTTTAATGTTTGTAAGAAAAGCTTCAAAACTCCTATTTACAAGCCAGTGAGGAAAAGAACAAAATTTCCCCATATTTTTTAAGATACCCATTACGAAAATTGCTTTGTCAAAAACTTTCTTAATATTTTTTATTACATTGGCAATTTAAAAATTTTATCTATGATTTTATACAATATAAAAATTAATGTTGTAAAATACAACATTACTTTTCGTTCTTTAACAACAACAACAACAACAAAAAGTAGTGTAACGCATAACTTCCTAAAAGAATTTTTAATAAAAAAAGAAAAATAACTTTTTTCTTATGTTTTTCTTATGTTTTATTATGGTAAGTACACATAAACTGCTTTTTATTCAGCTGCAACAACTTTATATTTTAAAAGTCAATGAAATTGGGAAATTTTATGGATGCTATTAAAAAAAAAAAAAAAAAAAAAACTTATAACATATATTTTAATTTTAAACGCAGAAAACTTGTTTAAAAATAGAACATATATAAAGTACTAAATATCGTTATTTTCTATTGCAAATTTATATCTACCTATTAGGTTAAAAAGGGAAAAAAAATTAAAAACTCTCACTTTAGAAAACGGAGAGTCGGTGAGGAATGTGTACGATTTTCATGTCAAAGCAATAAAACACTAAATATCAAAAGAAAACAATTTTGTAAACTACAGGAGACATCTAAAAAAATACTTTTTTCCCTTTCTTTTTACCATTTTTTCCTTGTAAAAAAGAAAGAAAAATGATAACTTTGTTTTAATTTAATACAGATTTATAATTAAACCATACGTTTGAAAGGCGTTTCCGAGTTCGTTTGAAAAATACTCATACTAAAAATTTACAACCCCAAGCCGGAATCCTCAGGAGGGCAGGAAAACGCAGCAATGCTCTTTTTACTATTACAAACAAAACTTATACAAAATCTTTTACTATATTTTCATATTAAAAATAATGAGAAAACGAGGTGTTAATGCCGCCTGTTAACTCGATTTTCATCAAAAAGTTTCAAAAGCTCAAATCTATGTTAAGAGTCAAATACATATAATTTTGTATGAAATTCTACGCTTCAGTCTGTAAGCAAATGCGACAAAATACTTTTAGGTACACAGAGATTCTTTTTTTACTCTACTTTCAGAATCAGCGGTATGAAATTATCCGGAGGTTTGACAGTTTTTAAAACTAGACCTTTCAAAACGTGCAAACTTATCAAAATCCAAAATCCTGAATTCAAAAATTTTTATTAATCACTAAGGAATTGAGAAGAAAGTAAAAAGCGCAAAGACTTCTTTTATAAAAACGCTGCTGAAATTTTATAATTTTCATATTTCAATATTGATGAATGATGATTTTTTAATGAATGATGATTGTTACTTTTCTTCTTAAAATAATAAAATAATAATATTATAGTTTTAAAAAATTAAAGAACACGCTTTTATAGAAATGTGAACTAAAATCACAAAATATCTATCTTAGTATTAAAATGCAGGGTAAGAGTAAATCGTGTGAGTGACACGCCATAATGTTTACATGCATTTAAATCTTTAATTAAAATAATTTAAAATTAAACAAAAACGATTTTTAAAATATCTCCCCTGAGTGGGCCCGAACGCTAGACTTTTAGGTTCGTAGCGCATAGCTTTACCTCACAGCCACAGAGTTCACGTAGGGAGAGTCTTTCTTACAATATAGATTTTTTGTTTGCTCCCAGAGCGGTTACAAACATACAAACATACATACAGGTAAAGCTAATAATAAAAGAGTGTTAAAAAGAACATTTGAAAACATCAGCTAGAATAAATAGAATTAAGTGCAATTCAAAAGTAATTTTTTTTAATAAATGTTAAACAGGAATCCAAGGATCCTAATTTTAAATTCTTAATTTAACACTGCATAGAATCTCCAGACGAATCATAGAATAACGATTTAATTATCTATAAAATGAAATACGCGAATGAATATTTTAAAATATGCTGTTTTTACTAAAATGCATATATTTAACATTGCAAATTCCATAATGATGGCATATGATGAGGACAAAGTAAATAAAATATTAATAAGAGCAATAATAATTGAAAATTTCATTGTCTGACTAATTTGAATATTGAAATAAAAATAATAAATTAATTAAATTTATCGTTATTTTGTAAATATTTGCTCCTTCGCAAAGAAGCTTAATTCAAAATTTCGAAGTTCTTAACGAAAGATTATAGTAAATTTCTAAATTGAAATAAAACTTGTCTCAATAATTATTTATCATTTTTAAAAATTGAAGATGTATTTTTCTTTTTATTAAAATAACACTGGTCTAAATAATTTTATGGATTTCTAGAACATTAAGATAAATTTTTTTAATTAAAAAATAACTCATATTAAAATTTACATGTTATTTTCTTAATATCAAAACAAAAAATAATTACATATTTTAATTTTACTAAGCTTTTAATTTTAAATTAAAAATTATTTGCTAATTACTAGAATATTAAAATATTTTTTTAAGGAATCTTAAAATTAAAAAATAGACAACATATAATCTACGAAAAATGATTTGTTTAATGCAATACATTATTATTTTAAAATTCAAATGAAGAATTATATTTTATGTATCAAACAGCATTATTTTATTTAAATCATTAATATATTCATAGCAATTCTCATGTTTTTTTTAAATATTATAAGATTTACTTTCGTTACACACAAACTATATTTTGCTTTAAATATGCAAACAAATATAATTAAAATTAAAATTAAAAATAAACACGAAATTATGTTATTATTATTATTTTTTTTTGAAATGTAATATACATGTTTTATTTAAATTTGATACACATTTTAAAATATATTATGGAATAATTAATGGAAACTGGAATTTTCAATCAACGATATAATATAACATAATAAAATAAAAATATAATATAATAATAAAACATAATAATATAAATGAAATGAAATGAAATAAAATAAAAGAAGCATCAGAGAGTAGATGTTAAAAATTAGGTCCAAATAGTAAAAACTAATCCGGAAAAATCACGGAATGCAAATATTTTTATTCCCATTTCTCGACTACCGAACGCAATGGAAGAATTGCATTCGGTCCAAAAAATCGATATCGAGTTTTCACCTGATTCACATGTTTTAAGGTCTCCTGAGTGCAAAAATTTATATTTTTTGGCAATTCATCAATATGCGTGTATGTATGTGGGGAATTTTCTAACTATCATATCGCCGAAACTAATAAAGATAGAACTACGAAACTTCAGAATAGAGAAATATGAATTTTTCAACTTTTGGTGAAAATTGAAAAATTGCAAGTGGGTTGTCGGGAATTCCCCGTTCATTCTTCTGTTTTCAGAACAAATGACTTTCCAGACAGACTGGCGCGTGCCTCTTTTTCTGATTGCACCGCTCTTTCAATTTGAAAATGAGAAGTATTCGAAAGATGCATTTTAGAATCAGAACAGAAAAGAACCTTGAATAGAGATGGGGCTACGTTAAGATCGCTGTGTTTACAGACGCCCCGGTCCTAAAACAGAACAATTAAAACTTTTAAGAATTGGAATTAATATTTAAGAACTAATGACAATTTAAGACTTTAATGTTAAAAAAGACTTTAATATTTAATTGTAAATACTGTAGATAATTTTTGTTTCTGTTTCGTTTTACATGTATGCTAACAAAGCATTAAATTCTGTTTTCCCATCTAAGCAGTGCTAGTTTAATAGAGTTTGTGATAATGGATCATAGCTGCCCCCTTCCACATTCGGACCTCTCGCGATAGAAGCTTTCAGGTGAGACTCATCCATACTTTATTATTTAAGAAGTGAATATATTTAGAAGAATTATTTTATTATTAGAAAATTTAAGACTGTAACTGTAAGAAAAGTTAAGATTAAAAATATGCTGTATCGGGTCTGTAAGAAGAATAATTAAGTTTTAGATCAGAAGATTTGGTGCAGCAATATGGGTCATCGGAAACCGGAAGTGAGCTGTAAGTCCGTATCTCAAAAAATGTTTAGAGCAATTTTCTTCAAAGTTGCTATATAAACACTCTATTACATGTTCTTTTGTATGGATTATTTCTTTAGTTGAGGAAAAGTGATAGGCGCCCTACATAAATAGCTCAATTTTAGATCTCGAAAGTGCGTTCCTTTAAAAATGGCTGTATGTTTTTTTTTTTTTTTTTTTTTTTTTTTTTTCCCACAATCGCCATATTAACCCCCTTTTAAATATTCTTTTGCATGTAATTGTTGTTCTACGGTCAACAATTTAGTATGCCAAGTTTTGGTAAAACTCGGCATCTCAAAAACTGCTCAAACCATTTTCTTAAAAATCCCATTTTAGATATCCTCTGCCATGCATTACGTTGGGTATTACAGGAAAATTAACAGTCATCCTGATTAGGTAGGTCAGTTTTAGGTATCGGAAACTGGTGTTTCAAATAAAGGTTCTGTCGATTTTGTTTTTCTTATTTCTTCACTCGTTATATAAATTCTGTTTTATTGTCTTTACAGGTGTATCAGATTTCTCTTAGCGAAAATGTTTAGGTGTCTACTTTGTTAGGTGAATTTTATATCTTCTTATTACATTATCACCAAAAATTGCATGCAATAGTGTAATAATGGGTAATGGAAGCCGCGTGGCTGTTTCACACCATATTTTTATTTATTTTTCTTTTTAATGAAACACATGTAATAAAACATTACTTTTATGTTGAAAAAAATAAAATATAAAAAGGACTGTTTTTATAAATTAAAATAATTTTTTAAGTCAAATTAATATTTTAACTAATATTTGTTAACGTTCTTAACGGTTACAAAAGTTACATTCGTAGTAGTCAAGGAATGTTTTTCTTTAAATATGAAAAAAAAAAAAAAAAAAAAAATTAAAAACACAAGATTTGAAAACTTGTTGTTTACTGTATGTTTATTTAATTTTATTTTTTATTTTTATTTGATATTTTTTGGAAATATATTTCTCTGAAATACAATATTTTTGCATCTAAATAATAAAAGCGGGGTCAAATGGTATATACGAAAATAATTTCTTATTAAAGATTCAAATATAAGAATCTTATATATCTTATATATCTTATTAAAGATTTAAATATATTTACATTAATTTATGACGAATAATATTAACGTTATAAGTATTTCATATGTCGTTTGGTAGATATTTATTAATACTTATGCGTATTTAATGAAACTTTAACTAATATTTAATCAGATGTTCAAAAACGGAACAAAATATCATGAAAACCCCATGTGAAAAATTTAAATATTTAAAATAGTAAAAGATCGATATTATAGTAATATTTAAAACTACATTTTAAATCAGATTTAAAATAAAACTGTTAAGAAATCAACACTTTTATGTAAAATTTGTTACGTGTCGCAACTATACAGTAATATGTTTGACCTAAATAGTTTTATATTACTTATATATTTAAAAAGAAATGTTAAAAGCTAATTGAACTTATGTTTCATGGTTTAAATCACTTAAAAATTAATGCTAATTTTTTTAAACACTGGAAAATATTAACTTGAATTGTACAAAAAGTAATACATATTTATCAAATGTTTTATATTTTCATATGGAAAATATTAAGATATATTTTTAATGCGATAAGAACTGTTTTCTCTGTATTTTGAATAGAGGTATTTTTCATTTGTTTTTAATAAAAGAAATGAATATGTATATTACCTTTTATATGTTAAGCTAGGAATACAAACATATAAATTTCCATTATATAGATAAATTGAACTATTTGGTTACTGAACTTTGTTTAAAAGTATAAAATAATATACTTTAATTTATTCTTTAACACTGAGAGTTTTACAAAATCTTATCAAAACTTTTATCATACGATAAGAAAAAATTTAATTTTAGTAACATCCAATTTAGTAGCATAAATTTTACTTTATATTTCTCTGTGTTGTAAATATTCATTAATTCTTAAAACTTTAGAGTTTTATTTTGCTGAAAATTTCTTCTATTCTAGAAATTCTGTTTTATTTATCTTCATGTATAAATTTTGACATTTAGAAAAATTTTCTGTCTACGAAAATATTAATATATTAAAAATGTATTAAGCCTCTTATATAATTTCTTTTAATAATTTGAATATAAATTAGTATATATTTAAATATTAAAGACCATAATTGAAATTTAAAATAAGCACAATAAAGTATCAGAATAATCATAAATAACAAATACTAATAAAAACATATATAAATAAATGACACAGAAATTATCTCAAACAATTTATGAATTAGTATTTATTATTTAAAAATGTATTGAAATAAATTTCAATTGCAATTTTATTTCCTATTTTGTAATGTATTTGCTTGATAAAAACACATTGTTATTTAGGTGTTTTAAATTAGATTTACACGCATCCTTGCAAATAAGTATAAGATCTACCAAGTCATGATGGGCTGTGTAGGATACACTGAAACAATATTTTAACAGGAAAAGCAAATTTTTTTTTACGATTTTCACAATAATTTTGTACTGTTAACAAACCAAATTGCTTCGATTGACTATTTCAGTATGGCTGAAAGAAGAGTCATTGTTACAGTGTAGTCACGATTCCTAAAATCTACCAGCGACGACGCGCCCAAAATGTTGAAGGGATGCCAGATTGGCCAGCAGGTTGTGATTTGGAAAACATCCAATAATTCGCGCTCTGTTATCATTCATTTTCTATGAGCCGAATGACTGTCACCCCTATTTTAACAGTGGACTCGTTGAATTAGCGCTTGCGCAGAGGCTTCCATGGTTTCATTTAAGTGGTCAAAGAATACTTAGAGCTCACATAATAATAGAGTTGGACGCTCTAACTCCCGTAGATATTCATTGAATTTTTTAAAACTTATATATGTTGTTAAAATTCACTATGAGATATTCCCTATTGAAAATAGGGTAAATATCACCACTAGTTTGTCTACATGAACACCCGAAAGAATTTCAAAGCATTGCGTCCTGTGAGTGGTATTTCTATAAATCATATTTTAAAACTTTTATTTAGTACAAATCATGATGAAACTGACATTAACAATATATATGCACAAAGAAATGCTTCTTATATAATAGAATGTGATTATCATTATGATTTACAGGGCCACACAAAAATATTCACTTACAATAATAGCTATAATTGAAAATTGTTGGAATTGCATTCTCTTTTGGATTAATCGTTTTTAACACTTCCTAAAGAGTGATTATAGTAATATGAATTCGTCTATATATATATCTGCCATTCTGTCCGTCTGCCTGTCCATGCTCTAAATTCCCTAAATATTCACGCAATTTCATGAAACTGTTATATGTTATTCAAGTACACAATGGGATATACCCGTTTTAAAATGGGATAACCACTGTTTCATGCACAAGGACATCCAAAATAATTCAAAATATTGCGTTCCATGAGAGTTATTTTTATAAATCAGATTTTAATATTTTATTTTGTACAAATCATAATGAAATTGAGATTTATCATTCGTATTAACAAGAAAAAATAAGCTTGATTATCATTAAAATTTACAGGGTCACACAAAAATATTCAGTTACATTAAGAGCTACAGTTGGAAATAGCTGGAATTACATTTTCGTTTGTATTAAGTGTTTTTTATGCTTTGCAATAATGTTTACAAATGATTATATTCAGTTAGTTTATTTGTCTGCATTTCATTTCTAACTGCCCGTTGTGTGATCACTTAGGCAAATTATATTGAATGTTAAACATTGCAATGAGTATGTGCAGTTGGAAAGCGTTAATAATCTATGTGGACCCTATGATTTTTCGTTCTTTTTTCTATTTAATGCAAAAGAAATAATACGTATGCACCCTTTATTTAAATGAGCTATATATTAAAGGTATGCTATTTAATTCTATATTTTATCTAAGCTAAATTAACTCCAAAAAGACGTTCCTTGTAACACTTTAACCTTAGTTAATGCTATAGAATCTCCATTACAAAAGGATTTTGTTCTTTTCTAGCATTCCAATGAATTAAGTATGCATAAGTGATGCAGTTAATATCTTTATATATTAAGTACGTATTCTTAACTGCTACTTTTTTTAATTTCTTGAGAATAGTCTTTCTTGAATATACTCGAGAATAGTTTTCTCCTTAATTATATTTTATGTGAAATGTCATGTTTATTAGAAATTACAAATATATTTACGCGTGGAAAAATGCTTCTTATAAATATTCATTAAATTTGTTATTCGTTGAATGTAAGTGTTTAATTTAGATGGCTTAAAGGAAATGACTTCAAAATAAATGCACGCTTTAATTCATCAAACTATATATACTATTTCCACGTAAATAGTAAATTGCGAATTTGTGTAAAATGTAGGCTGGTAATCAAAATAATTTACGAAACAAAATCTGTGTATATATATATAATTAAATTCACATAATGGTAAATTTTTTTATAGTAAATTCACGTAAGTTTTAATGATATACGACACACAATTCAATTAAATTTAGTTTCTATATTCCTGTTTAATTTTTTTGTATACAATCAAATAATAATAACCGTTAAATATTATCAGTTTTATTATTAATATATAGGGTAAGAGCACCAGTAATTTAGCCTATTCTAGTAATAGACATTTTAAAATTTAAATTCTGAAAACAAACTTTCTAATTCTTGCATAAGTTTCAGCAGCATTCCGGGATCATGTTAAACTCTTGTACTATTAATTTCTAGAATTTCAAATATTTCACTTTTTCAGTTTTAGAATACTATTAGTTTAATTGAAAAAAATTGAACTTTCTGGGATTTTGTCATTTCATTCTGTAATTTTAAATAAGGAAATAGAATTTTTTCCTTTCATGTGACTGAATTAAGCATACAGAAATAATTTGTTGAGCTAAATTTTTAATTTTGCGTTCACATATAAAATTTTTAGAGTGCTTAATACTGGTTTAAAAAATATATATATAACGAGTAGTGAACAGTCGTGTACATTACTAGTTCATTTGACTTTTAAGGTTAGACCAGTCTAGAAACAGCTCAGTAATTTTCTAAATTTAAAAGATGGAACGAAATGGGAATTGACTTTAACCGTCAGATAAATCTTGATAATCTCGAGATATTCTTAATGTTATTATTATTATTATTATTTTTCGATTTTTCTCTGCATTTTGTAGTCGATTAATTGGCTGAGTTTTGTTTTCACTGGAACGCCGACAGTGAAATATCATTGACTGGGGTCAGTATTTAGAGGGATATGCCTCTGTTCTACAGAAGTTTCAAAGGATTGGCGTTACATGGTCTTCATTAATCTGTTCTGCTTTGGTGCAGATGTCGTACTACTAAAAAGGAAATACTTCGATGTAAAATCAAAACTGTAATGGTATGCCTCCGGAATACCTATAGGGAAGACTCCCAGCTCTCTGCCAAGAACGTACCTTACGTACCTAGTTATCTCTCAACCTCAAATTCGACGTTTTGGTTGCTTACTTGTTCACTCATACACTCACTGTTAAAAATAATTTCTTAAAAATGAGCTAAATTGTCTCAAAATAGCTCCGAAACAATATATACTTAAATTTGAAAACCCATGTACTCATTTTTGAGTATATTGACATGTAAAACATGGATATATTGGAATTCTTATTGGTCAACCCCGTTTTTGAGCAGATCAATATACTCAAAAACGAGTACATGGGTTTTCAAATTTAAGTATATGCTGTTTTGGAGCTATTTTGAGACAAATTTGCTCATTTTTAAGAAACTATTTTTTACAGTGTATGAAAGAAATTCAACATTACTTTGTGATAGCATATGTACATACAAATCACCAAATATTTATGTTGTATTAAGATAATCTCATAATTATTCTCTTTTGAGTTTGACGTCGCATTAGAACTCCACTATTGACAGTTGACGAAGGTCTTTGATTTACCATTAGAAGTGGTGTCTGGAGGTATGGCCTCACACTTTTGATCCTTCACGGAGAGGATGGTGCCCCAGCTTGTACATCCCTATTATTTTTACTGATAATAGGGGAATTACAGTCGCGACATATTTTATGTGCATTATGCACCATTAATGTACACAGCGGTCATTGAACTGAGTACTGAACTTACAATCTTCCGATCACGAGCTTGACGCTCCACCAACTGGGCTACCAACATCCCCATCCTGTGATATGTGATGTAAAAAAATTAAGATTGCAATTCAATCTATCGACAAAGCCGTAATCACCGAAAAATTTGAAGAATTACCAGACAACACTTAAAATGCCCTGATTAGGGAAAATACTACAGTGAAAATAGTACCACATTGAAACTCGAAGCATGTTCGAGTATGTGATTTGTTGAAATGAACACAGAATGGAAATAGAAAATGTTACTGTATTCACGTCTCAAAGTTCAGACTTTAGTTACCAAGAAAATGCTTGAATAATTGTTCAGACATGAATACTCGTAATGCTTCGGAATACAGTTTAAGCCGTTGGTTCCGATCTAATGATCCGTAATGTAAAAAATGTGATTGTCGAGCGATATTCCAAACCCAAATACTCAAGGATCTCACAATTCAATTCCAGGATCTTCCGGTGTGTTTAAGAAATTCTAAGGTGATCGGGGCCTACTCAAAATATAAAAGAAGCGGTTACCAAACGTTATTTTATATTTTGGGTCACACAGCAGAAAAGTATCAAATATACTGTAATGAAAAATTTTATAAGAAAAGTGCTGTGTAAAATATGAAAAATGTAGTGAAAAATTAGATTGAAAAATAAGGAAAAAATGGAAGAATGAACTGGAAAAAAAATTGCCGGAGGAAACATAAAAGTGCAAAAAACTTAAGATAGTCAAACAGGAAGTAAATATATATATATAAAGCGAAAAAATCAAAATGAAAGAAAGAAACCTTTCCAAGAAGACATTAATATCCGAAATTTTTTCCGCTTAAGAAAAAAAAAAAGTATGTATATATATTTTCTAATATATTCTCCTTTTATTTTATCCATTTCTGTTGAATAACAAAGCTCTCCATTACTACAATAAAAATGTGTCCATTACTGGCGCATTTTAAACTCTACGGATTTTTATTTACCATGTAAAAATTCTACATTTAGCAACTTTCGCAGTACAATTATATAGAAGAAGAGTTTATTTACGTATGAAATACTGGTTAATTTTATAGTCTCTAAAATTAAGAACAAATCATTATAAATAGCTGGAAATTTCCTTAACGTACTGATGCAGTTACCCTAATCATTATATCATAAATTAATATGTAACATTAAGTAAAATGAATTAAATTAATTTATATAAATGTTTCGATATATAATAGAAATAAAAAATTACATAAAAAAATAATGTAAAATGAACTTATTCATAATGATAGAAAGCATTCAGCGTTCTTGGCTATAGGAGGTCGCAAACACCTTATTAAACAACTGCAGATTAATTTTGTTTCATTCGTGTTTTACTAAGGTATGAATAATTGTTAGCTCCAGTTCCTTCCAAACTGTTTGTTTAAAAAATAAAAAATATTATTATTGTTCTTATGTATTATTTGTACGTTTTTATTCGTGTTAAATTTGCATAAAATTTTGCCTGGTATTCCGATTTAGATTTCCTTTATCACTCACCTAACTACCATTTATGCTTATTTTTTGTCACTAGTGTATATTACATGCAAGTAGTACAGACAAATATTTTTTATAATAATTTACCATGGCATATATTTATTTATACTGATTCTTCACTATGAAAACAAAATCATCTAAATATTAAAGGATGATTCCATAAAGAAGTAGTGTCAGTCACACACTTAGAGATATTCTAATTTCCATCAATATTGTTGCATACTCGGGGTTCCTGAAGTGTCCGGGAATGAATGACAAGTCTTGCAGAGACTTGAAATTTTATTTACAGAATATTCCAAAAGATTACAGGTCTGTTAGCCAAGTATCAACTTCAGTTTCACTAGAAAACACAGCATAAATAACAGCTGACAAAATGAAAATCACAGCATAAACTGTACCATAAGAATAACTCACAGAACACTGACGTTATTAAGTAGCATAATACATACCATTAGCTGTAATCAAAGGCTCACTCAGAGCCCTTAGCCATCCAAGCACTTGATATTCCCTACTTGCTATGGCTGGAATGCGATATATTTATATTCTCCTATATATTTTTTTAAATTCCAGGTATTTCATGGAATATTCAATTTAGAGCAGATAAACGATACAACAATAATAAGGATTTTCACACCAAAATCGCTAAAAATTCGTCAAGGGGCGACAAAGTCGCCAAATTCGCACCAAGGCCATTTCTACTCTGATGAAGATTTTAACGGGTTTTAAAGGAAAAAGAGCTATTTCAATGCCAAAACAAAGCAGAAACGTAGAAAATTTACATTTTATAACCTAACTAAGCCTCTTTGAATGAAATTACATAAAAATAACGGCTGTTATTTACAAATTCGTAACATTATTTTCTAATAATAATAATCATCTTATTGAATCACAAAAGTTTGTTGTAAATGTGTGATAAAGATTTCTTTTGAGTAAAAGTCTTATCTCACTCGTTTGTGTGATTTGACACTACCGTCTACCATGAAATGAACTTAAAGTATAATAAATTTTTAGTTCATCATTCTATAAGTATAGAAAACTTAGGTCTTAAAAATTTCAAACTCGATTATTGATTTATTTATTTATTTTACACGTTTTCAGGTGTGAAGAATTAGAAAATAACAAAATTTATATAGCGTCTGCCTGTAAGGTATATGTGTGTGTATTAGTTTGTTAGTATGTTAGTTTTTTAGACTGTGTACACGGTATCTCAAAAAGAAATAATCAGAGAGAGTCGAACAAGTTTTAAAATATTACTTATGGCACTGGTAAAAACCCTTTTGATTTGCAGCGTTCTAAATAAAAAACTTCGTAAGTTATTCGAAAATCCAGATTTCCTTAACAATGATGAATAGGGAAAATGTCTTTAAATGTGCATTAAAAGGAAAATTTTTCCTGTGAAGATATCAGACCATCTTTAAAATATCAGTTATGATTATGGTAGGCACATACTTAACTGTGACAATGAAGCTTTTAAACTTCGTAACTTATTTGAAACTTACGGATTACTTAACGCAGCAAAAAAGGGCAAAATTTCCACAAATGTTCATTTTGAGGGATATTTTCATTGTAAAGATGTCAGAGAACTTTTAAATTACCATTAAGAATACTGGTGAAACATTGTTAACTATAGGTTTTTTAATTTAAATAAAAATCGTATATTTGTCAAAATTTAAGTTTTTTTTTAACATAGCAGAAAAGAGGAACATCTCATGCATTCTGTAGAGCACTGAATTGGAGCGAAAAGTAAACTACGAAACTGCTTGCATTAAAGTAAATTAATAAATTATTGAACTGAATGGTAGATAGCCTATTAAGAGTGGCATTTCAGTCTTACATCGTTCAAATTCATTTTTCCTAACAAGAATATTGTCTACCCTGTACTACAAATTTATGAGGACATACATATAATGAGGAACTGAGACGAATCCACCTATGCCAATTAGTTATCATTAAATTTATCTATTAAAACATTGTCTTTGACCTTTTTCTCATTTTATAAAATGTGTATAGAACTATGATTATTTAATAATACAAAACTGAATTAAACGCAAATTTACACTTAAAGCTTAAATAAATTAAAAAACAAAAAAATGGTTAAAACATTATTTTCAAACATTCAAAAAAATCTTAGAGGAACGAGTTTTAAACTCTTTCTGTTAGAATAATTAAATGCTACTGAGACTATTTACATGATTTAAAATATTGGTGATGTTACCATTTTATTAAATAAATTAAAATCAAATATATCAGTTAAAGAAAAGAAAGAAAAAAAAATCTAGAAATTTTAATAGTTTTGATTGTGTTTCTGGGATAGAAAAGATATCGAGAACTCCATGTTACACGTAGCTGCCATTTTCATTATACTTCTAATCTTATTCTTTTATCTCTTTCGTTGCTTCAATCGAATCTTTTAAAAGAGCGCACGACTTATCTCGTGAGAGTCACAAACTTTGATTCATTCACTTTCTTATGAGTACTCTGTATTCTTGAAATATAAATGACGTCATCACACTTCATCTCATCTGTTCCTTATCTCTTTTGAAAGGAGGTCTTTCACCGAAGGAAATTTTCTCAATATCGAAATTTTCTGTTATTTATAGAGTGATTCCATGCATGTGCATTATGTAAGGACCAATGCATAAGGATTCAGCTTTCTGTAATGCATTCACTACTTTTGAATTTCAAAAATAACAGAATTTTTATACTTTCTGAATTTATACTTCTGAATCAAAAATGTAAGAAATCATGCATCATTCATAAGTTATGAAACACTTTCTTAAATAACGGAATATAAATACAGAAAAAATAATAGTGAATCTGAGATTTATTGAGTGAATACTATTTTTAAAAAAATTCGAATTGCTGATAACTTAAGATACACTTTTTTACATTGCACGATATTTTTATGATACAGCATTGAAAAAGTGCATGAGTGGCGTTAGAGTGCGGATTAAACTGATTGTATACACGTAAGATCTAGGTCTGATGAAACATTCTTCTTTGGGTTATTATAAGTGTTCCTAAACCGCGTTCAATAAAAAAAAAAAAAAAAAAAAACATGAAACAATTTGAAGGTATATGTGAATGAGAATGATCTGGGTCGAATCCAGTACAGACCATCTACCAACGTTCAGAACAGAATTTTTGTGTAATTTCTTATACATTAGGAATCGCTTTTTTTAAATAATGTATATAGTACTTGTGAGAGTAAGTCAAAGGGAAAAGTTATTGGAAAACAAGAATGTAAAATGACATATCATTCATAAATAAACAATTTTCTAGATCAGAGGATATATTTGCTCATCAGTAGTGAATAAAATGCTCAGTGCTTCTAATTTCTTCTAAATATGAAGCTAGATTTTTTTTTTTTTTTTTTTAGGACTGAGGACCTATTAGTCTCAATCTGGGATTTTTGCGTTATCGATTTCGATAGTTGGACATTTGTCGAAATCTAAAAGTTGTCGAAAATATAATTGAATAATTTGAAAGCGATGTTATAATTTAAAAAAAAAAAAAAAAAAAAACTAATAGTCCTCCGTCCTAAACTAAATTCTGCTTTTGCCAGAATTTCATCAAAATCTTTTTTATTATTATTATTATTGAAAGAAAAAGAAAAGAAAATTAATAATAATTAATATCGTTACAAGCGATATCCAAAAAGTTTTTTTTAATAATTTTGAATTAGGAAATAAAAAGTGCGCGTGAAATAATATGAAATAAAAATAAGTAAAAAAATGAATTTAATGATTTCATGTTTTTGTTTTTCGGGGGCTGCTCATGCATATAAAAAATGCGTATTAAAACGAGTCGAAGAAGGAAGCGAAATAAGTATTGAGTTATATTACGATAAATACGATATATAATATGATACGATATATTAGACCTATCGTCTAGGGTAAGTAGGCATTTTCGTTGAAAGAAGTAGTTTGTTCGTTCGGTGCAACTTGCACATTAGTCCCGTGAGGTACAACTTTCACATTAGTTCCTTGAGGTACAACTTTCACTTTAGTCCCGTCAAGTACAACTTGCACATTAGTCCCGTGAGGTACAACTTTCACATTAGTTCCTTGAGGTACAACTTTCACTTTAGTCCCGTCAGGTACAACTTGCACATTAGTCCCCTTTAAATATAGTGACCAGCGAGGCTGGCAAAGCATTCGTTAATTCACTACCTCAATTGATTTTTTTTTTTTTTTTTTTTTTGACTGAGTCTCAATCTGGGATTTTTACAGCGTCATTTTTCGATAGTTGGACAATTGTCGAAATAATTTTTCGATAGTTGGACATATATCGAAATCTAAATATGGGGATTAAAATCGGGAAATAATTGTCGTCGATTTTCAATAATTTTTTACAAAAAATCCAATGGGCGATTAACATAAGAAATCATTTTCTTGCATCCATGGACGGTCAGTGACATCACACTTCGCTTGCGTATAGAATTAGAGGTTAAGCCCAGAAATTTTGAAAATGAAATTTACGAGACGACAACATAGAATAGTTTATATAAAAATTTAGCTTTTTTAACTCAAAACATATTTAAAATGATGGATGTTTACTATGACCAATTTAGTGATTTTTAAAATTTAGAAATGAAAAAGCTCGTACGTTTTTCGCCAAGGAATTCATTTACGCAACCACAATAGCCATTTTAACTCTAGCCATGCCTTAAATATAGAGAAAAATTATAAAATAGTGCAATAATAATAATAAAATTGGCAACCTATTTTTGTTTTTTAAGCATTGATGTAAAACTTTGCAGAAAACAGAATTTAATTTAATACAACAGGACTTTATTTTTTTTTGTCTATTTTTCCATGCAATGGAATGAAGCAACTGCATTGCAAAAATATTTTAGTTACACCTAATACAGGACCTCACTGGCAGATTTTAAATTTTTCATTTATTTTGACGATGACTTAAATTATCTATCTCAGTTATGCATGTCAAGATTTTTGCGAGAAAACTCTAAGCTACTTCGGTGCGAAATTAAAAATTTCGCCAAGAGGTTAAATTGTACCATAGCTTTAGCACAGTTTTTTTTTCTTCAATTTTTTTTAAAATATTTTTTAGCTTAATTCAAGAGGGAAAAAAAAAGAACATTTTTTATTTGGTCTAAATGTACAAAATATCTCCAGGTAAAATATTATCCGTATTATTAGAAAGGAAGTAGTTTTTCCTGTATCATTGATGTCTCTATAAATTAAATTAAATTAAATTATCCAATATCATAATATTTTATTCTTCACACGCATTTTTTATTTTCTAAATTCAATATTACATAATATATATGTAAAAAATCAAGGTGTAATCAATATATATCCAGAACATGTAGCCAACAAATATTCAGAAGCCATCATTAACACAAGTTTAGGAGATATCGGCAGCAACTATGATTAATATACACCAGTAGATATCGCCAACAATAATAATTATTCAGAAGATGTCGCCAACAAGTATTCTGGAGCCATCATGAATATTTATTCAGAAAATATTGTCAACAAATATTCAAAAGCCCTCCAATTTATGTATGGTGAGGGTCTTTCTCGAATACTTCAAACCGGCAATTCGTTTTTACAATATAATGAAAGATGAATTTTTCACTTATCAGTAGGTTTCGGAAAATGTGATTTTTTTCTCTTTTTTTCCCCGATTTAACTTAGTATTTAATACAGTTTAAGAAATGGTAAAATCAGATATTGACGGGCATCTTTGTAAATTCATGGCGACAATGGAAAATCGCTATCTGAAAGAAATTGTCCTGTCGTACTAATACTAATGAAATGTTTAAAATAATTGCATTAATCACATAAGATATTTATTTTCAATGGATCTGACTAAATCATATTCTTGAAAAAATGCACTTTAAAAAGTTGCATCTTAACTGTTTTTTGCATCATTTTAAACCTTTCTGCAAGTTGGAAATAAATGCAGAGTGTTACATATTGCCCTAAATTAACAAGAAATTCAATGGTAAAAAATATAGGCATTAGAAAAAATAAATTCATAATTTCTTTAATCAAGCAATAATACCCGAAAAATTCATCGTCAAATAGTGACAAAAATTTAACAAGTGGATCGTATACTAAAGCTGTAACGCTAAATCGTTTAGATGTTAAGAATTTCTCTCTGTTCTAAACAGTTAGTGCTATTGTTCTTTATTTTGTGTGTCTAGCTTTCTACCATACGTTTTCTCTCAAAATAATGGCAAATTGTTATTAAATTGTCGAACGTTAAAACAGATTTTTCACGTATTATAAACGATATAATATTAAATATTGTGTATTTCAATGTGATAACAAATATAGTGGATTTCTATAATATTGTTCAACTTTTCTCTTGTGTTATGTATTATTAATATTCCAATTCAATGAAATGCAAAGTTGCGAATAGTCGGGTAAAATCCAGCATGGGTTAATGAGCGAAGCAAGTCGGGGTAAGGGAAAGCCTTCCTCGGGGGTTGGTGAGCGGAGCGAGCAGGGGGCAGAGCCCCTAGTTTTTTAACAAGGAAATTAATGCATGTACATTTTTCTTTCTTTTCTTTTCTTTTTCTTTCTTTCTTTCTTTTTTTTTTTTTTGTGTGTGTGTGTGTGTTAACTAGTATCGCATTACTTTATTGATTAAAAATATCTTAAGTGTAATTACCTTTATCCTTATAATTTTTACATTAAATGAAACAAAACATTCAAATTGAGAAGCTGCATAAAAAAGGTTTTAATTATTTTAATTATATAGAGTTTAATTAATAATTAAATTCGAAATATGAAATTACCGTTAAAATTTTTATATCTCAACAATTACAATTTTTTTTTTCTATTGAACAGAACTTTTTATTTTTAATTTATTTTATTCATTATTTGAAAACGTATGACTGAGAAAAATTTTAAGTTAATATCTCAAACAATTTTTGAAATTGCATGCACGCAGTGAGAAAGCACTCTTGAATTTTTTTAAAAATACTCTGAAATAAAATAGTTTCAACAATAGAAAATTAATAATATAAAGTTAATTTATTTTTCCATTTTCAAAAGTAGTCTGTTCCTTTAAGAAAAATATGAATAAATGTTGAAAAGTATTCATATTTTCTAAATTTATATTTCAGATACTTCATAGTATATTAAAAACAGTCTGAAATTAAACCAATTTCATAAAATCTCTAAAATTAATCTGTTATATTTTATAAATATTGATTTCGATATAGCAAAAACAAAAACCTTTGCATGTGAGAAGAATTTTATTCAAAAAAAAAAAAAAAAAAAAAGATAAAGATAAAATCGATTATTTTGAATCTTAGAAACACAAACTGGTGTATTACAACTTATCAGTAATCCATCAAGCGGCCTATTCCATATTTGTAAATCTCAAACAGGTATGGAAGAGCGACAAGACGAAGAAAAAGCCGGCATTTAAATAGATGCAAATTCTTTAACTTTGTTTATTTCAGATCAGTTGATGTATAAATCAATACTTTCAAGAGGGTGTGTTATTTATGAGAGATGCATCTTGAAATACGCTTAGTGCAACTCAGGTATTTTCATATTTTTATCAAATTTATTAAACCGTTAACACCTGAATGAATTTTTCAAAATATTATTAGCTGATTATTTCACTTCTAAATTAATATAGACAACTGACATTAAAATATATTAACTTAAACAATTCTTCTGATAGCTTTAAATTTAAAGCCTATTCTCATTTATTGACGTTTAGTGTTCTAGCGAGAAAACTTCGAGATAAAAAAAAAAAAAAAAATGAGATAACAGATTAATTTTCAATTATATGTTAACAAAGATCTCGAAAGTAAAGTATTATAATATATATATATATATATATATATATATATATATTATTATTCAACTTGATTTAAGTTAGTATACCGGCGCAAAAAGCAAATGTATGTACGACGAATAAAAAATAATAAAATCTCTATCCAAATTATGAAATAATAATTAATAGTAGACACATAAAACTTTCAGGGATCATTTAGAGTGACGCTATAAACTGACATTAAAAAGCAGAAATCATTCCAAGAAACCACAAAAAATATACGGGCCATTTTATTAGCTGTCATCAAATGAGGACACTGGGCGCTAACGGGTTAATCAAAATGTGTTTAATGAAGAATTTTTCCTATAAAAAATATCAAATTTTGTCGAATGGAAATGTTTAAATTAATATTAATATCAAATGATATTTGAAATAATTATTTAAATTTTACTTTTGACTAATTAATATATTCATTCCATTCATTTGTCTCCTCCCCGATCCTTCCAAAATGCTTTACATGCATTCTTTTTTGTAATGAAGCCTCTTTTAACTGCTAATTTCTGTCATTAGTTAATTGTAGAAAATTCGGAAAAGCAATAATTTTTAGTGTTCCTCTACAGCAGAAGTAACATACTTCAGGATATAAAGAATTTTTGGAAAATAGTGCTCAAGAGTTGTGAAAATTTGCATACATATTCTTTAAAATGTAACATTATTAAATATATTCTAATCCAGACAAATCCATTAAAATTTAATGAAACAAAAATGAAAAATTTATATTTTTTGAAAATTTTAAATTGATGATTGATTTTGATTGCTAACTAGATTTTAATTTCTCTCTCAACTTTACGTTATTGTATTTTAGCAATATATATTCGAAAACCATAAGGGGATAACTTATTGGATTTATTTGTAACATAATTTTAAGAATATACTTTTATACTTGAATGCTAAACTTGCATTAAATTTAAACATTTAAACATTCAGGCATAAAAATATTTTAAATAATTGATTCGCCATTAAATCAAAAAATAGTATCCAAACATAATATATTGTTAATATATATAGGGGAGATCCGTGTAAAATGGACCCCCTAAGCAAGAATGCGCATAAAACTAAAATTATTAAAATGAAAATATTTAATTTCTTTGCTGCTAATTACAATTGTATAGTTGCATGGTTCAAGCTTGGTAAAGCATCATGAAAACTATTAATAACTGCAGGAAATAATTATTTTATTTATGTATGTCCATATTACGCATACGTTCCTGTAATATGGACCAATTGGTCCATAGTGGTTCTACCCGAACAGTTGATACATTTGGAATTGTGAAACGAACTGTCCAGCATGTTCCCTCATACACTTGTCCATCTCTTGGGAATAGTAGAAATGGACGAAAGAAATAATAGTTAATGGGCGAAAAAAAGGGAGGAGCAAATGCTGTATCCAACGGATAGTATGCGAAGGAAGTAATAGCTTGATTATCTCTGCATCTCTGGCCTATTCTATAGCCTCAAGATTTTGAGTGTGCGACATATGTACGCCCAAAATTAACAAAACCTATCTGTTTTTATTATGGACCATTCATCCATATTACACTGCAGACCATAGTTCATATTACACGCATAAACAGAGCAACGTTGTTTCCAATCACATATCGCTATGCAAACTAGCGCCCATGAAACACATATTTAAATTTTTCAGAAAATAAGTACATTTGCTACTATTAACGCGAAAATAATATTATAATTATCTAACAGCAGAAAGAAATACTTTCATTTTAACATACTTGTTACATCAATGACCATATATACCGAAAATTCAATTTCATAATACTCAATTTCTTCTTATTATCAATATACATTTTTATGTGGTTGCTACATATATGCATAGAAATACAATGGTTCTTCAAAAATTTGAAAAAAAAAATGCATTTTTAAAAATTATAACACGCAGAGTATGAAAACCAATGCAAAACCTTTTTTAGAAAACTTGACATACTACATTAGACGAAATATACTGAAATCAGAAAGGAAAAATGTTAAATGTACAATAACATAAGAGATTTTGGCTAATCAATTTTTAACTACGAATGTGTGAGCCTTAATAAAATTTCATTTGCGTAATTTAATAGCCAAATGTATTGATTTACTTATATGAAAACCCCAAACATACAACGTGTAAATTAAAAAAGTTAAACGCGATAGAATAAAATGAATTTTAGTTTCTCTCAAAAATAAAGAAAATGATAACGGAAGTTTTTATCAATATCCATTCACAATCAACGAACATTGCATTACCATTCATTGAAACAAAATAAAAATGTGAGTATAAATAAAATAGTTAAATTATAAGGGGTTTTCCATTATAATTTAGCTATTTTCTTAAATGAACTGAATATAAGTTAATTCTATGGCGTATAACTTTTCGAATTTGCACGATATATGTTTGAAATTTTTACATAAGTAGCTCAATACATTTGGCAATTAAATTATGAAAATGAAATTTCTTAAAAATTCGCGCATGCGCAGTTAAAAATTATTTAATAAAAATTATTATATTTCCCTAGATATTTAATATTTTTGCAATTTCGGTATGCTGCGTATAATGTAGTATGGCAAGTATCTTAAAAATCGCATTTTGCTGGGTTTAATACCCTGCATGTTATAATTAATAAAGTGCCAATTTTTTACGAAACTATTATACAGGGTGACATAAAATAACGAAGACATTGTTTTTATCCATATTTTATTAATAGAAAAGAAATCAGCATATGTAACAATTGCAAACATTAATATGGACCTCAGGTTATAACATATTCAGTTGGTTTCAAAGTGTCCACCATAAGCGTCGATACACAGCTGCAAACGAATCTCGAAGTTTTCGGCAATTGGCCGCAAGTCCTCGGGCAACAATCTGTCCCAGTCACGAAGCAGTGATTGTTTCAGCGACTCCAAACTGCTGTGGAGTTTGGCACATGCTCTCGTCTCTAAAATCGATCACACGCTATAGTCCATGGGGTTTAAATCTGGCAAGTAGGGGGGGGCATTCCGTAGAAGCAATGAAATCGGGAAAATGGGTACTGCACCACTCCTGGGTCAACTTCGCCCTGTGAGCTGGGGCGGAGTCTTGTTGAAATGTCCAAAACCCATTCTGGAAGTGCAGCTGGGCCCATTTCCGTACCACAGTCTCAAGGATGTCACGCTGGTACACATTTTGCATGATTTTGACCACTTCTTCAATGAAAACGAGAGGGGTCTTGCCGCTGGCGCAAACACTGAATATATAGATTTAATGGAGCATATACTGCTTTGAAATTGAATTTCTTGAGAATATGAGAAACTTGATGGCTTAATTTAGGGTAATATTATAGAACAATTAATTTTTTGTTGAGATGTGATTTCGAAGTATTAGAGTGGCTTTGATTAAATAGAATAAAATATAAAGAATCACTGATATGATCAGATTACTCGCGATCAAATGTTGCAGACTTGATCTAGATTCGTTCTAATTTCAAAAATTATCCGTAAAGCATAGAGAACAGGAACTATAGGCATTGAAACAGATAGTTTTTGATTAGAGGAATTAAAGTAATTAAAGTGGGGTGGGGACAAACAAAAATTAAATTAGCAAAAATTCTTATGATTCATAAAAGTATATTTTTTTGCAGAAAATCGTAAGCACAGTATTGATCATAATTTTATACAAAAGAATTCTAATGTGTTATGTATTTTATACATAGTGGCTGAGGAATATTTATTTTTAGTAAGATTTTGCTTCAACAGGATGAAGAAACAAAATTATGAAAAGATATTCCCACAAAAATGCATCTCATTAATGCACAAGCTATTATATAATACTTGAATAATCGATAAACATTGTAAAAATCAATCGTAGTTTGAAAACAGTAATTTGTTTTGGAAAATATATTTTGAAATATTTTGCTTCAAGCATAGAGAGCCCCTGTCACCAATAAATGGTAATTTTCCTATAGATAAGGAAAGTTCAAATCGAATTATCATCTCAGAAATCACCTAACTCTAAATTCTTATAAAAATCGTTAAAGAAAATACATAAAAAACTATATTTTTGTTTTGCTTTGCTCCACAAGGAACATGCTGGTAATCCATTTTCCCAGCGATAGCTAATTTTCCCGAAGAAGTAAGTCAGATCGGATTTTCCTCATGAAACCTCCTAACTTCCCTGTTATGTTTTCCAAAATCGTTCCAGCATCCCCCGTGTACGATATTCTCCTTGCAACTGGTAAAGATAGTTATTGCTTTTTTATATAGTTGTTGGTGCAATAGCTGAAACGTTCTTTCATTTGGGACACGTCCCTTTGGCAAATACTTTTTGTGCACTCTAGCGACTTCCCTTGCACTGCCATCTGCAGAACTGTATGTTTGAGTATCTCAGTTTTATCCGTATTTGTGTATGGATCCATAAAAGGCATACTTTAACTTTTTAAAAATTAGTTCCGACCGTGGGTTGTATGGCATTTTGTACCTGTACAATTGCATTCTAACATATGTACTATAAGATAAAGAACGAGTACATAAACACTTGCATGTTTGCCACCAACTAGTTCTTCGTTTTGTTTTACAGATTTCGTTACTTAAATAATCTTATGTTAAAGAAATAAATAATTTCTACGTATAATTTCTTCGTATGAATGTGCAAAGTATGTCTCAACATATAAAACTGGTGATTTTTTACAAATGTGTATATTTCACATTTCGTTCATTAAAAATACCAATGCTAATTCCTAAGTTTGACGTTTATTGATACTTAAAAAAAAAGTCCATCTTATATCAAATAACAGCTTAACTATTTCTAGAAAAAATTATGAATGCTGCTATTCGCATACTAATACTGATGATCGTAGTTAGGACATTTGTGGGCATATTGTTTATGAAAAATAATTAATTAATTAATTAATTAAAAAGAATTAATAATAATGGGTTCTGAGATCATGTTTTTGTTAACTAATTCATATTCTATTTCTAAATTTTTAAGCAAACCAGAATAATTTATATTTCATTCTCATTAAGATTAAATATAAATACTGCTTATTAGTAAACAAAATAAAATAATCCCAAGCATTATTTTGAGCGACAAATTGGATGCGGTTTGTTCCTTCCATTAACGGATTTATTTTTTTATAAAAAGGCCCAGACTTCATCGTTAATCTGTTAAGTAACTATTATTAGCAAAGTACCATTGTTAAGAGTACGTGACATTGTCCTAGATTTCTCTCTCAATTGAAGTGCAAGAAATAAATAAATACACATACGTTACATCATTTCGTTTTATTGACAAATCTTATGAGATTGTTAGAGGAAAAAATACATTTATGGAATGTGTAGATAATTTTATAGCACTGTTACGATTACATAAATATTTATAGTTGTACTTTCTACGTGGGCTTATAATAAACTCGAAAATTATCACTTTTATCTGTTATTTAATACATTATTCAGAAAATATTATGGGTCGTTATTTAATCCTAGATTAAAATACATAAAAAACACGAGAAAAAAAAATTACAACTAAAAACAGTTTTAAAAAGTCTTAATCAATACTTATGTTAGAATGATTTTTTTTTCTGTAAAAGAATTTAAAATGTTAATATAACTTAAGTAAAAATGTTTAACTTTTTTTTTTTTCAATTTATAATATTTATTCAATCCCATCCCTTTTAAAAAGCCACAGAAGAAGAAAGACATGTTTATTAATAAAAACACCCAAATTTTAGTCATCATAATACATCCAAATCAAGAAAATGTTGAAGGTTTGTAATTTTTTTTTCTTTAAGGACGAAACATCATTAGTATAACTTATGAGTTTATCAATTTTAATTTATTTTTGTACTCTTTCTTTCTTTCTTTTTTTTTTTCCATTTTATTTATTTATTTATTTATTATTATTTTATTTGCTGAAAATTATGTATTGAAAATAATAAATGTGTATAGATCATGAAAAACGGCAGTTTTTTGAGTGACGCAAGCTAATTTATACGGTATATAACAAAAAATAGTTATATAGAATTAAAGTAATTTTCTGCTGAAAAAACAGTTTTTAAAACTGTTGTACTTAGTTACTTTCTACTTGTTACTTTCTTTTAAATGTCATGTAATTATTCATATTTGATGCTATGATATTTAGCCGATTTAGCTTTTAATATTTACCCGAAAACACATTATGTATATATATATATATATAAATATATATTACAAAGTTGAAGGAAATTTCTGAACCTGTACGAAAGCAAACAGCCTGGATTATAGCCCAGCTTGAAACCACCAGTAAAATAAAATTAAATGTGTGCATTGACTGTTTACATTTCCAAAACACTGTAACTAAGTAAATAAAAACAGAGTCAAAACAAATACTTAAAGTAATTTTTATGTGAAAGTTACAATGTTTCACTTTATCACTTTAAAAGTCAGAAACATTATTTTTTTTATACATACATTGTATATATTTTGTTATAATTTATACATGTATAGCAATTTTAGTTCAAAACATTTAATGAAGAAAAAAAAAATGCTAACAATGCAAATATATAAAACATAAATAAAAATAATAAATGTATGTCAGTAAGTGATTTCAGTCAATATAAACCATTTTTATTTCAAAATATTACCAGAAAGTGATTATCTTGTAAGATAAGATGATAAGCAGAGTATTCTTAAACAGTTTTATCAAACATTATCACGCGATTTACATTTGGAAAGTTTTCAACATTTCATTTGCACGCAATTATGAAAAATGATGACACGACATATCGAACGGTATAATAATATTTCTAATATCTCTAAAACATACCCTTGTAATGATGGATATAATTTCTAAACTGGTGTAGTTTTTAGCTATTAATATTAATTTTTCAGTTGAGTGAAACTTTTCTGGCATATGAATTTTGGCACGGTTCAAGTAAAATGAAGGTGTTGTTTATAATACTGATACTAATAGAATAATAAAATATAGGTGAAGGTTATTCAAAATCTCTGGTTAGGAAAAATAATTTAATGTATTTATTTCTATGGTAACAGTTGCTTAAGTCTCGATCATTTTTTTAAATATTTAACCCGCCAGTACATGGGTGGGAAAAATGTCCGTAAATCAACGGGTCGGGTCTCACATACCCAATGCAGTATGTCCATTGAATAATAATACACAATTTTCTTCCATTATTTGAATGGTTACAATATAACACCCACAAAAAAAAAAAAAAAAAAAAAACGAAGTACAAAATTTTACGTTTATTATATATATATATTCCACAGAATATACACACACAGAAAAAAAAAAGTTCTCAGTTGACAGTACAGAATTGACTAACCCAAACAGCTGACTAGAAAACTTGAGTTAAAAAGTGCACTAGCTGAACTAGTCTCCAAAACAAAACCCCAGAGTAAGGAGGTTAATATTATCAGTTAAGACGGATATATCTGATAATATTAACCTTTCTAGTCTGGGGTATTGTTTTGGAGACTATTTCAGCTAGTACACTTTTTAACTGAAGTTTTCTAGTCAGCTGTTTGGGTTAGTCAATTCTGTATTGTCAACTGACAACTATTTTTGTCTGTGTAAAACCGTTTCTCTTACACTGCATTCTAGTAAATAAAATGGGTCTCACAGACCCAACCCGTGTACTGGCGGGTTAATATTTAGGAAATACCGTATTTTCTTTCGATATTAAATATTAATAAAACTATACTTCTATGAAGTTCCAAAATATATATGTATATAGTGCATCATGCAGTTTTTTATAGTGATATAAAATAATTAAAAATTTTAATATCATATAAGTAGTTAGAGACATACACTTCTTTGAATTTTTTAAAATCTAGTTTGCACACCACTTGACCTTATAAAATGCTATTCATTCTGTATATATTATTTTAAATAGGTGAAAACGGAGCTTACTCGGTTTCGTTGTAAAAAGATTCGTAGGATGAATATAGTGAGGTGTTTTCATATATATATCTTAATATTTATTTTCCCCGGGCGGTGTGTGAGACCCCAGTTATGCCTAATTTTACTGACTACAAGGAAAATTATAATCGAGTTTTCATCTCAAATCCCTAGTTATAGTTTTTATCAAAATCATTCAAGCAGTTTCCTAGAAAACCAGGTTTCTGTAACATTTTGGTCTAGGCAAAGCACAGGTTACCAGTGACTGCTAATATATTTGAGGAAGAAAGTAGGTCGAATCGGATTTTTTAACTCAAAAAACCTTAAAATTCAATTTTTGATTAATTGTTCTTGTAATTTCCATTAAAACCTAGTTTTTACGTATTTTCCTTGATGGAGTACAATTTTTCAATGAACGCTAATCATCCTGAAGATGAGTGCATTGTGGAAAGAGAGAAACGATCGAAATTTCATCTGAAAAATCTGCTAATTCTAAAGTTTTATCAAAATCATGTGAGTGCATTCGAAGAAAAACGATGTTTGTACCATTTTTTTCCCAGAGCGAAGCGCAAGTTTCTGGTAAACACTAATCGCTTTAAAAAGGGGGGTAATTCAGATTCAATTGTAAAATCAAAAAGTCTAAATTTCTAATAATCATTCAAGAAGGTTTTACGCTATATAAAATTATTTTTGTTGTAAATATGCTGTTGTGGGTAATTTATAAAAATACCTGTAAATAAAAAACTTTAAAAAGTATGGTTTTGTAAAAATTATTTATTTTTACTGATTTTTTTCTTTATTGGTACAGTGTTATTTTAAGTGCAGTCATGCTTCGTGTTGAAACACTAGTGTAATGCTGCGTATTGCTTTTCACGGAGAATAGAAAATTAAAATAAAAATGAACAGGTATAAACATTTGAATTTTTATAACTTCGGTTGAGTAATTATCACTTTGACAACATGTACATTTCACTCTTTGTGGGCATATATTTAAAATAATTGCATCTAGTATTTCATTATCTCATTTTAACAATACGAATGCATTGAAATGGGCAATGTTCATGTGAATACGCCCTATAAATAGCTGCCAATATTTTAATTTATTCCAAAGTACTTTTAGCCCCGACTTTATTTCGTACCACTTATTTATTTTTTAAGTATTTTTTTCTTATTTGATCGAAGTTATATATTAGAGAAAAATTTTCTATATATAAAGTGGTGCGAAATAAAGGCGGGGCTAAAAGTACTCCGGAATAAATTAAAATATTGGCAGCTATGCCTATATATACGGTGTCTGATGTTACAAACTTCGAGGTGTAGAAGAGAATATCGCAAGGATTCAGAATTGTATCGGAACCCATGGGCACAAACGTCATTTTAACCCTTTAAATATTTGATATTTTCGGCTACAATTTGCTACGAGTTCCGCCTAATGTGTAAATTTTAAAATCTTGCACGATTCGTTGTTTCGACAAATAATACACAATGTTTGTATTAATGCAACCTGTATGATAAAATACATCGATTAAAAACAGAATTTATATATTTATATAAACAGTAGAATGTAAAAAATATTGTTTAAAAATGCAACATTTGAGAGCCACGCCCATATGCAGGTAAAAACATCCGTTTTTTAAAGGGTTAAAATGACATTTGTGCCCATGAGTTCCTATATAATTCAGAATCCTTGTAACGTTCTCTTTCCTTACTGTTAAAAAAATGGGTTATTTTCATAAAAGTATTTTCTAAATATAAATGCCATTTATGAACTCATTATAAGCTTATTAAGAATTAAACTTTTAAATAAGTGTAATCACACAGTTAAAATTATTAAATAGTAAGTAATTGATAAAAATTACGAAAATAACTTTTCTAAGGCGCGTTCAAACATTATATTACATTATTGAAAGAAAAAAATTTGTACAAGTAGAGACAATTTTATTCGATTTATTGGAATATATAGCACCTGCAACATCAAAAGCTTTGTAAAAAAAAGTTAAAACTCCTTAGAAACTAACAAAGGATTATCAATGAAGTTGTTGATCGATTTTCGCTGACATCAAAGCACTAAGTTAAGACATCTTATGTTGTCAAAGGAAAATTAAGGATTGGTAGTTTAGATCTTCTAAAACAAAGAAAATAAACGAATTACCTCGTTATATCATTTTCTTTTGTATTAAAGTAAGAAGATTTTTTTTATTTGTTTTGTTAGATTGCAATATTTTCAAATAAACAAAATTTACATAAATTGTTTTCTTAATATATTAAAAATTTAATGGACATAACAAATGCATCTCTTCTGTAAATAAAAATTTCAAATAACTTATAAAGAGAATATTGTTTTAAAAATGAATTGTGTAAATAAGTTCATATTTCAAGATAAATTTGATGAGCCAAATGTGGCCATAGTTAAGCTTTGAAATTTTTCATATTTTTCTGGTTAGGTGTATGTGGCTGTATTATTTTTTCTAAAATGGTACACTTATTATTTACACATATCAAAAATAACTTTCTTTATAAAATGTAAATTAATTATTTTTATAATTCAATTTCAAAACCGTTGCTTGTGGGCCACTTTAGGAATACTATGCGCCATAGTAAACTTTGACGCATAGTATTCCAAAGGTAGCCCATATATTGAAAGCACTTTAAAAATACGAAAAAAGTACTCCGAAAGCTATTTTTACTTCCAAAACAATTTAATTATAAGGAAATTTCAAGGTAAACAATCACAAAAAGCATTTATAAAATGATACCTTTTTATTCTGATTCCTTGCATCAAGTGCAGATGGAATTTTCAGTTTTGTTTTTTAGTAAGTACCCATTAATTTTCATGCACATGTAGTGAACAGTCATATAATCATTATTTTGTCCTTCTTACATAAAGGGCAAAACGAGCTTGGATTTGGTTGGCAATCACTTTTACCAGACATGACAGTATCAGTTTGATCGAGAGTTCTTTTTGACAGTGTAATGGACTGATTTTTGATTCTGCTCTTATGTTGCTTACTATTGTGCATGCCTGCCAACCATCTCATTATGAATCGTAAGATTTTTAGTACCAGCCCTTTTTTTTCACACCAGTCTTTTTTTAGAGTAACTTTATTCTTATTTAATCGTAACTACATTTGGAGAAATTTACTCTAAAAATAAAGTGGTGTGGAAAAAGGGCATGTTTTAAAAGGGCGTAACAATGTTACGTTTATTAATGAGATAGTTGGCAAATATGATTATGTTTTGATGATAATTTATTTCTTTTATTACCTTCCGGGTACTACTTGTTCATCTTATCTTTTGACGAAAAAAAAAAAAAATCTTTGAACCACATTTTGTGCAAATTAGTTCATGACTTTTCTTCTAGGAGATACCGATTTTCTTCCACAGATCTCCAGAGATCTTCTGGTGTTTTGAATTGTTTGGAAATGTTGGAAAATAAATGGTAGTAAGTTTTCTTAAGATATTTACAGGGATCATACTCTCCGCGCTTTTTTCAAGACACTCTGAAGAATGAGAAATTTTTAAACTCATTGCTACAACTATTTTTATACAATAATCTGTAGCCTGTACAATCAGATTATGTTACTATAAATATATCCAGTAATTTTCTGAATGAAGTTAGTGGTGGCAGAAAAGGCGGAAATTTATTATCTCTTAGAGTGTCCTGAATAAAGAGCGAAGAGTACGACCCCTGTATTTAAGCAGAAATTTTGAAAAATACCCTTACTACATGAATTTACATATTTGTTTCCAAAGTTGACCAACGTGTTCCCAAGATGGTTCGCATGTCTGGACATGCATATGGTCGCCGTTTACACGGCTTTAAACACCACGTAATCTGATAAATGTATTAGAAACGGTGTTAATGTAGTTAAAAAGAAAGAAATAAGCTTGCAGAAAACATACCATAACTCAAATTTCCAAGAATTTAAACACATGTCAATTAAAATATCTTCTTATCTGGAAATTAGAAACGACTACTCGTCTAAGGGGAAATCACAACATACAATAGTAGTCGATCAAGAGAATTTCATCAAAATCAGGCATATACCATGGGTTTTCAAGATTTACTATTCTTTACCACCATTTTGTGATTAAAAATTAAATTAAACCTCTTTTTGAGAAGTAGGCTATTTTAGGAACACTAGCCACCTTTGGCGCATCTACCTTATAAAAATTCTTTGGGTATCTTTCAAAACAATATCTCCTTTTTAATCGGTAAAAACTATTTAATGTAATAAAAATCAAAAAGTTTATTCAATAATTACAACTCAACAGTCATTCATTTTAACGGTTCAATGTAATAGCATGGTAAAATTATAGAAACATCTATAGAAGGAATCCATATTTTTCTAGGTATTTAAAAGGTTTAAAATTTTATTTTCACGTGAATTTAAAAAAAAAAAAGAAAGTTTTTATTATGGACAAGAAATGCAACCTTCAATTACATTTACACACTTTCTATAATCAAGATCATGAAAACCTCTTGCTGACTATTTAACATTAATTCTACATTCACCATCTGATAATACAAAATTTCTTTATTTCAGAAAGAGGTTTTCAAAATTATTGCAAGAGAATTTTGTATCATGTTTCTCTGATGATAAGTGTTGCACAGTGTTTTTATTTTTTAATGCGCATGGTCAGATGTTTTGCAACATAAAATTTTAACAAATTTCATACTTAAGCAAAATTTTATTTTTTCTTATTTATCCATCACTTACTTAAGTAATATTTGGGTAATAAAGCATCTCCTCATTCTTTCTGTTTTTTATGGAAGCTTTTCCAAAGAATAATTTCTTTTGCCGTTTTGGTTAATAATTCACTTAACTTTTTTTATTTTATTATAATTACCAGTCCATTAACTACTCTATTATTAGACCACGTAACTTTGTTAATATTTAAGTGCAACTAAAATTTAGACTATTGTAATGGCATCACATGTGCAAAAAGAAGAAATGTGAGACCAAAAAGTCTTTCGGGGTAAATTATACAGCGCAAAGAAGAAGAACACACCAGTGTCACCAATATGTCGACGTTCCAACAGTTTAAAACAGTGCTAAATACTCTCTCATGAAATACTACCTGTTTCGGGAGAAATTACGGACCAAATTTGCCGAGTGTATACTAGTTACCTTGGCGCCAAGAGCTTAAGCAAATGAGACAGAAAAGCATCAACAAACTCTTTCTTGATTAACGCAATTGGAAGTGAAAAAAAAAAAAAAATATATATATAGTTATTTTCCAAAACTAAACTGAGTTTAGAGAAATAGAAACAGCGAGAAATAAATTGACAGATTTATCCAAAATTCAAAAAAATTCCTATCGCATCCAAATTTTCAAGCCGTACTTATTTGTGATAAGTCGGAGGAAAGTCCCAAGTGCAGTTATTCTCATATGTCTTACAGACTGATTTCAAACTGTACTTCTACGTAGAGGGAGAATCTAGATCATAGATTTTTCCCGCGTAAACATATATTTGTATAAATTGAACTAATAGTTTTCTTTGTGAAATTTTTACTTCTGAACGTAAAATCTGAGCTGAAAATTTATTTGATAGAACTACTGAAGCTCACCGATAATCTGGGGTATTTTCGCTAAATAAACTGAATTACAAATTCAATTAACTTGTATTCTCTAATAAGAGTTAAACTTTTCCGTAAGCGCTACTTTCTAATTTGACTGAAAATGTTAGACTATAAAAATAGTGATTTTGGAAAATTCGAATAATTCCTACCTTATAATACATTTTGAGATAACATGCTAAATTCTGAAGAATTTATTTTTCATTTACTACTACTTATATTTTATTTTCTTTAACCGTTGCTCCGTAGAGAAATTATTTTGTTAGGATCAAATTTAAGAAATTGAGTTTTTGTTATATTTGCATGTTTTTAGGTTCTCTGAACACAAAAAATATGCTTCTAGCGGTTGGCCTGTGCCTGTGTGTGTGTTTGTTATCAGCATATCTCTAACAAAAATTGCATCAGACAATTCCAACTAGGTATTCTAAACCTGTATCATATAGAGATGCTGCACAAAATATTTCGTGGAGATCAGGTAAATTGGTTTACAGGTACATTCAAATACATTATATCAATGAAAGGAATTTCTTATAGTTGCAGATTAAAATTTATAGGATGGGCTAAAAAAAAATGAAATGAACATATATTGTTTATAGTCACTAAAGCCTATTTAGAGTAAAGTATGTCATGGAAATTATTAATCATTCATTTACAGTTCTACTCAAAAACGTTTATATATATTGGTGCTACATCTGCAAATTACCGAAAATAAATTTCAGGTTGTGTTATGTGTTTTTCATATAACACTAAATTTAAGTACACAATGTGGTATGTACATAAATTAGTGACTGTGAAGTCGTTTCTTCACATATATGAGTTTTAATTATAACTTTAAATAAAGGCAATAAGTAATTATTATATTTTCAATAAATTAAATGGCTAATAAAAATAGATAACGAAATTCTAAATTACTTTTATTTATTCGCTTTTGTCTATAATAAATATCTTAATTCTAATAATACTTTATCCCTTATGCTATTAATAAATCTTCTGAGAACAAAAACATATTCCTTTTAAATGACATCTCTCAGAATTATAAGCTCTTCTAAATCATTTAATAAATAAAATATAAAAAAATAATATTATTTTCAGCTATAAACCGTTGGATACATAATTACATTTTCATTCTTTAAAATTGCGCAAGTCCACTTTGTTATAAATAAATTAGGCTATAATTTACATTATGATATCATTAAAGGGTAATTATATTTTTTTTTTATGGCAGGATGTGCAATATTTCACAGACTTTATGACTCTATTATTCAACGGTTTTCTGGCGATAAAATTTGGCGTAGATGATTGGCGTTAGTTCTGTAACGATCTTCCTAAATTCAAAATATTTATATTAATTTGATCTAGAAACAATGGATTAGTTTTGGCTGGAAAGTTTGGCAATATTTTAATAATCTTGGCGTAATTCAGCAGTCCGGTCTGGATTGCATCTCAGTCAACTACAGAATTCGCTTGTTATCGACTGGTGTAAAAACACGTAATCGCGAAGCCCTCTCTCTCTCTCATCTAACCCTCTGTATGTCTGTTAGACTTAATAATAGACTTTTTAAAATACTTTTTATTAAAAGAACTTGTTTGATTTCCATGCTGCCTAATAAAGATATTTGCTGCAAAATTAATAGTTTTTCTTCATCACGGCCTACAGTTTATTGTTCCTGGAGTTTTATTGCGACCCTTTTCCTATAGCTCAAGTTAATCAGAATCTATCTTATAGTGACAATATACTGGGCTACACAAAATTTTAGAAAACGCATTCTTTTGTTTTGAATGCACTTGATGCAGGTGTTTTACTACATTTTACAATGTCAATGAAAACTGCCCAGGAAAGAAAATGAATTTCTTATACACTCACAGAAGGCAAAGTAATTTTATGGTTCAAGTTTAAGCTATAGCTTTTATAAATGTGTATATATATATAGATATATATATGTATAATATCGCTTTTACAGGACTCCTGAGTACGAAAGTAAAATTTTTAACAGTTGGTCTGTATGTATGTGTTACACTGAGAAACAAAATATACCGCCTTTATCTAGAATAAATAAATGGTCATTTCAGGGGAAAAATATTAGATGATATATGTACTTGTAAAAAATAAATATCTCTCGCAGTAAATCAGCTACATGTATACATCGGGATTCCCGAAAACTAACTCTTTTGCAAAAACTCTCCCACCAATATTCTTTAAAAGCAAACTTTTTTTCAACACATGCACTAACACACGTGTATATACTTATTTCAGGTCAAAAATATCTATTTAAAATTCGTATTGTGGAAAATTAAGATTGTTGCACGTGTATGTACACACAAGTATGTACACATAAATATGTACACACAAGTAGTGCCCGATTAAATTGCATGTGGAAGGCGGCCTTTGATATATATATATGGGGGATGGAGAGAATCCTGCTTTATAGAAATATGTGTATATATTTTTGTGTTTCCTTGTAAAATAACCATAGCTAATATTTACGTTATTACCCTTAATAATGATACATAGAATCATAGTAAATTATATTAATTTTTTATTAAAAATTTTACATTACAAAACTACTTCAAATGATTTGAGTCCACATAGTGTATATTTTGTCTGTTTTTAAGAAGTACAAGTCTTACATTCATTAAAATGTGTACAGCTTTTGCGACGATAACCTGTAAAATGCGTACTCAGTTTTATATTTATTCGAATAGCGAATTTAGACGGTTTTGCATTTCAAATAATCTATGTATATTGGCAGTAACTTATAAGAATTTCCATTTGTATCTCTGTAACAGAACTATATGTTCTGCATCCATGTAAATCTTCACAATTTCAGCGACAGTAACCTGTAACATACTTACCAAATTGAGCTCAATAGAACAAATTGTTTATGCGCTATATCCACACATTCGTCATTCATACACATATATGCATATATGGATATATGTATACATATACCGACGCAAGAATAAAGGGGAATTGGGGAGACCTCAACAAAAAAGTTCAATGCACCAAAATGTTATAATCATTTTTTTTTTCTTTTTTAATGATTGCTGTCCTTCTCATGCCTGTCCATAGTACATATACCTGGGCACAGGTTTCTAGGTGTAACCTAGGAAAATGATTTAATCAACGCTGCAATTCTTTATTTTGTTGAGAGTACTTTGTTATTTAAAACCAAATATTCATTAGAAAAAAAAAAAAATTTTATTTTTTTTATGACAGCACAAAAAATATTGTTAACTTTTTTTTTTTTTTTTTTTTTTTTTTTTTTTTTTTATGATACTTTTTTTTTTTTTTTTTTTTTTTTTTTTTTTTGTTTAACTTTACTATTTTTGTATAGTTGTAATTAAAAAAGAAGTTTTATAAGAATATTTTTGTTAGAAATGCAACAAAAACTATTTTGTTAGTGTTTTTTTAAACAAAATTTTATTTTAAATTATACAAATTCTTATTTGAATTTATTTAAGCAGAAATGTTAGTCTTTTTTTAAACAAAATTTTATTTTAAATTAAACAAATTTTTATTTGAATTTATTTAAGCAGAAATTTTTGTTGTACCAACCAAATATTTGTTAATTCAACAAAACATCTCGTGTAAGAAAAGTAAAATTCTATACCCTATAAATCATTAAAAAAAAAAAAGATACATTATAATTATATTTTCATACGAATAAAAAATTGAACAGACGAATTTATGTATTATAAATAAACATATTTTAGTATAACAGAAAAAAAAAAATTATACTATTAATTTTTTAGATTCTTATGCAAATACATATACATAATATATAATATAAGCGTTATATATAATAAATATACATATTTATCGTTAGACTGGTTATTTCTTTGATAGATATATCAGATTTATAAACATATCACATTTATTATTATTTTGAATGTGTTGAATTTATACAGTAACAAAATGTGTGACTTGGTTACTCATGCAAATAATAAATAAATATAGATTTTTTCATGAAACGTATAACTTTTTTTTTTCTGTCAGGGCACTGACTCCGGAGGTTATAAATGTTACGTCTTGCATTTTTTTTTTTTTTTTTTTTATTTATTTATGATGAAATTTCTTTTAGGAGATATTATCGTTTATTTAAGTGTCAACTCGATACATAAAACTTAAATAAGAGAAGCCTATATGTATGTTTATATTTCCATTTTCTATATACTTTTTAAAGAGCAATGTCCTCAATCCATAATAGATAATTTTTATATATTCAACGAATAAAATATTTTAAAATAAAACTTAGATCATTCAAGATCAATTTTCTGCGTTAGTATATATTTTAAAATTAAGGATTACATTATATTTTTAATTAAGTAATATTTGTATAAATGTTTTTTAATTAAGGAGTATTTTTGTTCATTATTACGTTCGTTCGGTTTATTAACTTTGTTCAGTCGCTTTCTAAGAAATAAAATTTATATAGATTTAGTACAAATATTTCAAAATCTTTGTTTTTCAAGCGATCTCACAGGTACTTGTCTTTAAAAATGTATTAATAGTTGTCGTTTTATTATAAAAGAAATCAGAATGTATATATGTAAGATCTTGGCTGGAGTCCAGGGGGTGGGGTCAATGAGTAGATCTTGTTTATAGACAACACCTTATTTGAAGACATACGAAACATAAACTACACAAAAAAAGCACATAAGAATTCTTTTAACAGTCGCCAGTGACCAAGTATTATTCCTTTAGTTTAACAAGAAGCTCGCAATATTAAGAGATTATCACAAAGCAGTATTTAAGCAAGTACTCGAGCTATATTACATTACAGGACTAAGGTATAAGCCTTCCAGGGCTCTACCCGATTAATCTGAGCGTTTCATGTTCTAACTATGGTGTAACGACCGGGTCAGCCTACGCGCTGATGGTCTCGCTAGCTTACCACTGTAGCCGGATGCCAACTAACTTTAAAGCTTATCAGCTCGTTCGCTGGATACATCAGAGACAGCGCCATTTGTTGACTATGCGAGGAATTACTTTCCACATATATATTTGATAAATTTCTGCTGGAAATATTATAAATTATTATCATTTTTGGATTTTCTAGTTGTATAAAATGAAAAATATATTAATTAATTACTGCCGCATTAGCGAAATTCATTAGTAATGTAAAAGATAAGCGTCATGTAGGTTTTTTTTCCTTGTTAAAATTTTAATAGTAAATTCAAGTTAATCAAGTGAGAAAGCATTGAGGATTAAGATAAGAAAATGGCAAGATTTTAAGATCGTTTTTTTAGTAATAAATATGAGTCAAAATTTAATGTAAAATACATGTATAAATCACAAATTTAATCAGGAACAGCAAATTGATAAGTTATTAAAGAAAAATAAAAGAAAAATAAGAGAAATAATAATTTTAAGTTTCGAACATCGATCATATAGATTAACGTTATAAAACAAATAAACAGACTTAAAATCTTCCAGACTTTTAAATAAGTTTTAAATTAAGCTTTAAAATTTAATGTTAAATAAAACAGACTTTTAAATAGGATTTAAAATATTGAAATGGTTACTTTTTATTTAGAATATTATATGTATAGATCACGAATTTCTTAAAGAAAACGAAGTTATACAGATTACAATAATGCAACAATAATTGAAAAAGCAAGGTTATGTCGTAAGTAAATTTTTAACACACGTGTCACGTGAAATAAATTGTATCATATACACAATGTATCTGATATAAGATATTAACATGCTGCAGCGGAATAAATATCAAATCTGTCATCCTTGGTGGAAAAAAAAAATATCGCCAAATTATCTGGCGAACATATTTAATTCCTTTCAAAAATCATGGTTATTTTAACAAATTATATTGACAGAGTAATGAATAATATGAAACAATATTTCGCACAATACATATTACGAAAATATACATCTGGCTTGTATATTTTCGTATTACGTTTTTGATCGCCAAATACAAAAAAAAAAAAAAAAAAAAAAAAAAAAAAAACTCCAAGGACGACAGAGTTTTGAAATTTAAAAATAAATTTTTCTCAATTTGACAGCAAAATAACTCAATCTAACGTATGCACATGATAACTAATACTTATCTATACAAAAATATGGGGATTAAAATCGGGAAATAATTTTCCTCGATTTTTAATAATTTTGTACAAAAAATCCAATGGGGATTAACGTATTAAATCTTTTTCTTGACTTCACAGACGGTCAGTGACGCCACACTTTGCTTGTGTATAACTACATTAGCACTTTATCAATGTATAAGGCTCCTATATATTTTATTTAAGGGGCTCTATCAATGTGTATAAAATCTTTAAAGTGATTACGATGTCAATTTTCGTGAGATGCATAATTTAACTTTTTATAATTTTTTAACGTTTACGTTTGATTAAATGTATTTATTTTTATGTCGAAAGAAGATGAGCTCGTAATTTTTTTTTTTTTTTTTTTTTTTTTTTCGACAATTAAACTTATGGAACTTTCAGGTACTTTAGAGCAACTATAACAAAATGCTATAATTAACAAATAATTTGCAATAAAAAATATTGTGACTATAAATTGAGATAAAAACTATCCTATCTCTCAAGTTGGACCAAACTGCACACAGTGTGCAAAATTTTGCTAAAATCGAATCACAAGTTTAGGAGTTTGTCTCGGACAAACATCGTGACGCGTGATTTTTATATACAGGGTGGCCATAATTAAACTGCAAGTGTTCAAGGGGTGCTGGAGAGAAAACTACTGGGAATATTCCAGTGAAATTTGGTATCTACACGTTTCAGAACATGCGCAAACCAAATATGAAACAAAAAAAAATCGCCATTTTTCACCCGATAGGTGGCGCTGTACCGTATTTCAACGCTCACCGGTGGCACATACAACTTCCAAAACCGACAGACAGACCGTATTGACATTCTAAGAGGCATATAAACAATATAAAACATCACTTACAGTTTATAAAAATTTATGGATTGTTCAATTTGTGATCTTAATTTACGTTAATTTTTGATTACATGATACTGCAAAAATTTAATTACTGATGCGAATTGTATGGACTTTTGATGAACTGTAAGTGATGTTTTATATTGTTTATATGCCTCTTAGAATGTCATTATGCTCTGTCTATCGGTCTTGGAAGTTGTATATGCCACCGGTGAGCGTTGAAATACGGTACAGCGCCATCTATCGGGTGAAAATGGCGATTTTTTTTTCATATTTGATTTGCGCATGTTCTGAAACGTGTAGATACCAAATTTCACTGGAATATTCCCAGTAGTTTTCTCTCCAGCACACCTTGAACACTTGCAGTTTAATTATGGCCACCCTGTATATACAGATATATAATGTAGAAAATTATTGCTGGGAATAGAAATACATGCATTTTGTAATTCAGGCAAAATGAACCCAGAGTACTCAGTCATTGTTGCTTTTGTTTCTATATACGCAAAGCCTACATATGCGCGTAACAGTTTTTGTTACGCAATCAAAATTCATGCACAATAAAATACATTTAAACACTTTTTTACTTTTTTTGTGTGTGTGTGAGTGCGTGTGTGACGATATATAATAAGAATCACTGCGCTAACGAATTTACTAAACCTTGATATTCATATACAGCAAAGTAGCTTGTTTTTTAAGTAAATGCCGTTTGACAATAAAAATCAAACAAAAGAAAATTCTCAAAAACCAAATTTATTTTCAGATTCTACATACGTTTCTCTATTTTTCAAGATATTTTCCAAGTTTGTTTAAACACTTATCATACCTTACAACTAGATTTTGAATGTCATCTTTATAGAAATTTGCCACCTGCCCCGATAACCAAATATCACGCCCGTTTTCACGTCTTTGTCATAATTGTAGTGGTTGCCGTCGAGAGGCTGTTTGAGATAACGGAAAAGATGAAAATCGCTCGGCGCAAGGTCTGGGCTGAAAGTGGAGAGGTTAAAAACCTCCCAGTCAAAAGAGTCCAATAAAGCTCAGGTTTGAATTGCGGTGTGAGGCCTTTCATTGCCATGGAGTATCAAAATTCCCTTTGTCAGCATGCCGCATCTTTTGTTTTGTATCGCTCTGCGTAGCTTTTGCAGGGTTTGGCCGTAGTCTACCGCATTTATGGTGGTTCCGCGTTGCAGGAATTTGACCAACAAAACACCATGCCTATCCCAATACATGGACTCCATGATTTTTCGATGGTATAGAGTCTGTTTGACCTTAACCCTTACAGAAGAGTGTGTGTGTCTTCACTCTATGCTCTCTTTCTTCGATTCGGGCGTAACATGTGAAACTCACGTTTCGTCTCCCGATACGATTCGATTAAACATGACGTCACCGACTTCATTATAACGAGTCAAAAAGTTTAGCGAACACTCAAATCTTTTGTTTTTGTGGCCCTCTGTTAGAAGCTTAGGGACCCAACCGAAACACAGTTTCTTAAACTTTAACTATACCGAAACAATCTTGTACAGCACTGACCTAGAAATTTCAGGAAAGTCGTTTGAAACATTTCTTATGGTGATGTGTCTGTTCTCAAGAATTTTCGCTTTAACTGAAGCCACCATATCGTATGTGATCACAGATGGGCGAACGGAGCCGGACTGACCATGGACGTTGTCGCGGCCAGCTTTGAAGTCTTTGATTCACTTACGCACTTTGCCTTCGCTCATGGCAGTTGCTCCGTAAACTTCACAAATCTGCCGGTGAATGTTATCAGTAGACAGGTTTCTTGCTGACAAAAAAGTATCACTGACCGTACCTCGCACGGAGCGGACGATTCAATAATCTTGACAATTTAAAGACACATAACAGACTGTACATGTTACCTACACAGCTAAAACTGAGCACAGTTGATCCCAAGCAATTTTGGGACACGACGCAAGCACTCGTTGTGGGGTGAGTGCCACCTATTAGTGTATGCAATATAACGACCCTTACTTAAAAAGCACGCCTCGTATTATTCCGTTTACATGCGTATGCCCTTATGCGAAATATATTACATCCGTGATGACTGCAGGGATATTTTTTAAACTTTAGTTTTAAGCAATGTAATGCAGCTGTAATTTTTTACACGCTTTTATTTCAATGGTTTGTTCCGTCTGCATAAAAACTTGCAAGAAATTATAAACCCACTTTTTTCGAAACTGTTTTGCTTAAATTTAGCACATGAATCTGTGTACATTTATAATTTACCACTGGTGCAAAAGTGTTTGTTCGTTTTTTTCCGTATTTTTGCACTATTTATACACTAGTGTTGAAAATTAAAGCAACAACCCGTTTCCTCGTTTCCTTCTTTTGCGTATAATTTTTAAACAAATAAACGTGTGAACATAAAATTTGGATGGCCTGTTCGTTATCATATTATTAACCGAATGTTATGTAACTTTAGCATAAGTAATAATTTTTAAGCTAACAAATATTCATTTTTCTCACAAAAGGAAGCTTTGGAAAAAATAAAAAATTTCAATAATTATAGAAAAGAACACTTAATGAAAAGTGGTGTTAAGGATGCATTAGAGATAGGTAAAGATGAACTTGCCTTGAAATGTTAAACTAAATCTCGATTTTTTTTTTTTTATGTATTAACATTTCTTTTACTTTTATAATGGACTTTTTAAAAACAATATAATTAGTAATTTGTAAACTATGAGCAACACCAGAATAATAAAAATGTCGATAAATAGTTGTATAATGAACATCTTATTCAATTTTCATGTTTGTAAGTATATTTTTTAAAAAGCTATCCACATGTGAAAAAAAAAAAATGAGAAACAGTAAAGTGAATACAGGTAGAAAGATTTGGTTTTAATCTAATACATGGATGCGTGTGCATCTTCCCCTATCTGTAAGGCACCCTTATGATCATTTTTCATTGTCTTCTTTCCTAAAATTATTAATTTTTTTAATTTTTTCCAAAGCTTCCTTTTGAGAGAAAAATTAATATTTGTTATCTTAAAAATTATTATTGATGCTAAAGTTACATAAAATTCGGTTAATAATATGATAACGAACAGGCCATCCAAATTTTACGTTCGTATGTTTATTTGTTCAAAAATTATATGCAAAAGAAGAAAACGAGAAAACAGGTTGTTGCTTAAATTTTGAACACCAGTGTAGTGTTATTATATGTAATGTAGGTGAGACAAAGGTGGCCATAGTTAAGCTTTGAGAATTTTTTATAATTTCCTGGTTGGATGTATGTGGCCGATTTTTTTTTTTTTTTTTTTTTTCGTAAAATGCCATATCTTTCTCTTACACATATCAAGTATAATTTTCTTTGTAAAATGTAATTTAGATATTTTTATAATACAATTTCAAAATTGTAGCTTGTGGGCCATCTTTGGCGCATAGTGTTCCAAAGGTGGCCCATCTATTGAAAATACTTTAGAAATGTGCTTAAGACGCTTTTTTTTTTTTTTTTTTTGTCATTTTTGAAATTTTTCTTTTTATTCATGCTACCTTTTGACACAGAAAACTTTCAGCCATTTTTTGTACAAAGTAGTTCAGGTCTTCCATCTTGGGATTCATTGGTTTCTCTTGGGAGATCTCTGGTATTCTCTATAGTTTAGAATTCGTTGGAGGATAAAGAATAATAAGTTTTTTTTAGATTTTACACAGAAATTTTAAAAAATACTTTCATTACATTAATTTGCGTATTTATTTGTTAAATTACCCCCGTGTCCCAAGGTAGCCCAACATCTGGGCCACCTAGAAATGTTCGCCATTTGCCCAGCATTAAACTTTTAATTTGGTAAACTTATTAGAAATAAAGTAAATTTGGTTAAAGAGAAAGAAATAAATTTTCAGAAAGCATATCACAGCTCAAAGTTCTAAAATCTTATACATATGTAAATTAAAATATCTTCTTACGTAGAAATTAGATTGACTACTCTTTTAAAGTAAAATTAATGCACAAAATGACCATCAATCAAGATAATCTCTTCAAATTTAGTAACATAGTCTGAAGATGTATGATTTACAATGCGATAGCACCGTTTTGTGATTAAAAATTAAATTAAACATCTTTTAGGGGGGGGGGAGGTACCTTAAGAACGCTGGCCACTTTTGGTTCACATACCTTATTAATATACATATTGTATTGTTATGTATATATATAGTAATACATTAATAAAATAATATCAGTGCAATTTTTTTTTGAAATTTAAAGATGAATTAACTTCAGTATTAAAACAATTATTCGGATCATAAGCGAAGACTACCCATATCAAATCTAAAAAGAATTAAAGAGAAATTGAAATGAATATTGGAAATTAGAATGAGAAAAAAGCATAATTTGTATTATATATATATACAGGGTTGCTATAGTTAAACTGACTGTGCTTAAAGGTTTCTGTAGTGCTGTCTAATAGCAAGAATAGCCTCAAACTTTGTAGGAAGATTTAACAAGGCAGAGGACGAAATATTAAAAGAAATTATTCCAAAATTTTACCCTATTTTAAAATTCTCTTTTTTATTACAAAACGCCTCTCACGTATTCCTGATGGTGACTTCTGAAACCATTTTTCTCTTTTCAGAATCTATCATCTCCCGTCTTGTTTAATCTTTCTACAAATATTGGTGTTGTTCTTGAAATTATATCGCACTCTCAGTTTAATTATAGCCACACACATAGTATGTTTGTATATATAAGCGCGCGTACAATTTAAATTATCTCCGTTGTAAATTCTTAAATCATTACAGTTACAAAGCCGTATAATCACTGTCGAAGAATATTTTTTTAATTCACCTTAATAAAATTAAACTTATGCATTAATATATTCCATTAGAATGGACAAATCAATATATTTTTGAATTTCCGTTTAGTAAATTCTCAACACTTTGCAATTCCAATAAGATATTGCCAAATATAAACAACGTTTTGTGAACCTCTGCTTTTATATTATGTAATATTTTTTATTAATTTCATTTTTAATTAAATCACACAAAACTGTTAAGCATTGATAACACCTATAGTGACCAGAGTAGAGCACGTTTATAACAGAGAAGCGTTAAAAATTTCTACAGTTAAACAACTGCGAATGAATTTTTTCATTATTAATAAATAACTAAAAATAAAATATGAATGATAAATAATTTACTTTCTACAACTTTCCAAAACTTAAAAAAATGCCTTCAAAACAAAGGCTGTCCCTTGACTATGCGGATGTTTTGTCTACTTACTCCTCATAAGTTAATTTCAGTGAAATATTCATTTAAATAAATTAATCTGCATTTATCAGACAATTTAATTTTTTCATTAATTTTTGTTTATATTTATTTAGTTAACATTCTAAGCGAAAAAGAAGTATTCCAATTGAAATAATATGTGTATAATTTCAGACTATAACGAGTTCCAGTTAATATGTTAATAACGTCGCTAAATACCAACAACAAACAGCAACCTAACCTTTTTAAAATAAATGATCCATTTTTCAGGCAGACAAATGTAAATGCAAAGATATTACATAAAATACATCATTAAAGTTCTTTTATGCTTTTATATTTTGCATCATTATTCTTCAGCGTCATTAAACTAAGGACAGAAATTATTTTATGCATCGTTACGTTTAATTTTCTCATCTAAGTCAGAGCCATAAATTGAAAGAATTTAAACTAAGAATGTTCTTTTGTAAGAGATGATAGAGCTTTGTAGAAATGTATTTGGAATATATATACATACATATATATATATATATATATATATATATATATGAAGATCTTCGCAGAACCTTGACCTTTTAGTTTTTGATATTAGACATGTATAACACATTTCAATAGAGCAGAAAAAAGAAAATGGTACTGAATTTTATAAAATCGATAACAAATTTGACAGATTTTTTTTTTCAGGTAATAAGAAATTTGTAATTTTTATGTCTTTGAAATATTTTTCAAATAATAAAATATGACTCATACCAAAAACCGATATTGTACAAAATATCAGTATTATAGCATAAAAAATCCTAGAATTATGTTAGGAAAGAGTGTTTGATGAATTACTAATGAGTTAATTATATAAATTTGTTTATTTATTTACGTTTATTTCTTTTTTTGTTTTTACTCTTTTTTTGTGTATTTTTTCTTAAAAAGAAATATAGCAATATTATTATTATAAAGATCAGAGAACCTATGTCAAGGCTTCCGAAAGCAGTTTTAATTAGCAATTTTGTTTTTCGTTTTTTCATTATACATTTATATTGGATTACTTACTTCGCATACTTCGATTATTGGAGTTTTGCTTGTTGAACTGCACAAAAATTGAAATTCTGTTATTATCGTATTGGAAATTTAAAAATACTGATTGATTAAACAACGAAATGTGTACCCTTTTCCACGGAGCTTTGCAATACTGCATATATAATATCAACATTTAAGGTAGTTTATATAGTCAGGTTTATAATGAATTTATATTGCATAATAATAATTTTATAATAATATAAAAGCTACAAAATTTTAAATTGTATTTCATTTTATTATGTAGATCATCAAATAAAGTAGACATGTATTCAGGGAAATATGCAATATAAGATTAACAAATTCTATAAGCATATAGAAGACTATAAATTTAAAATTAATATTCTAAAAACTTGTGGGAGTATATTAAACCATTATTAACAATTTTGGGTAAAATATGTTAAAAAAAAAAAAAAAAAAAGTACTAAATAGACTTTAGAGGAAATACAAAAAATTTTCTTATAAGTCCAAAAAAGTATACACCTACTTATACAAACAGCGAATTTGAAAAAAAACTTAAAGTTGCGTATTTCAAAATACGTACTTTAACCTTTTACTTCAATTTAACTTATATCTTACTAACACAACCGGCTTTAATTTTCGTACCACAATAAAATTCTCTATTCCTTTATGTAAGTACAATTTTAATTATTAATAATTTTGTGTAAAAAATGTTTAAAAAAGTATTAAAAAAATCTAAATGCTTAGAGGAAATACAAAAAGTTTTCTTATAAGTCCAAAAAAGTATACACCTACTTATACAAACAGCGAATTTGAAAAAAAAAGAAACTTAAAGTTGCGCATTTCAAAATACGTACTTTAACATTTTACTTCAATTTAACTTATATCTTACTCACGCAAACGGCTTTAATTTTCTTACTACAGTAAAATTCTTTATTTCTTTATGTAAGTACAATTTTACAATAATTAAAACAAATTACAATAATAAGAGCTACACATTTATCTTTCTTTTACAAAATTTTAATTCGAAAACTCACAGTAATTCGATATAATTTTCATCAAAGCCATTTTTTGTTATAAGTAATACTTGCAACATAGATCTATAAATCTGCTGATTTCGCACTAGTTAAAAGATCATTACCTCAAACCGCTAGAGATTTATATTGAACTCTGGCAAATAGAGAAAGAATTTATTTACGACTTGTGTAAACTAGAAGTAAGAGTGGACGAAAAAGAATTATTAGGGCTATATAGAACTTTTTCCCATTAACACGTTCACATGGGACGTATAACGTTAACAAAAATAAATAAATAAAATTTTAGAGTAAAATATCTGTTAAAATACTTTTTTTAAACACGTAACGGTGTGTAAATATATTCTAACAATTTAATCAGGATTGTTTGATTTAAAACAACATGCATATTTTACAACATGCAGGTATTTTTCTTAAAAAAAAAAATAAAAAAATGCTTATGAGAAATGTAAAATTCTTCAGTATTACATTGTATGATGGATAGTAGATTAAAGGTGAAGTGGATTTAAGCCGATAGATGAATAATTTTTAAAAAGAAAATTTCTGTTAAGAATTGATTTTAAAAGATTTAATACTGTGTAGACATAACAATTTAAACGCAGTATTGATTAATTTAAAGAAACATCTATAATATATACAAAAAAATTTTTCTAATGAATAAAAATTGTTAATTGAAAAATCATAATTCTTAAGTATTATATTTTATGATGAATTTTAGATCGGAAAGGAAATAGATTTAGCGCAATAACTAAAATTTTTTTTGAGGAAATTAAGAAAAGCTTTTTTAAACATTTAGGTCTGTAGATATAAGATTTTAAGCATGATTGTTTAATTTTAAGCAACATATATGTACCACTAAGAACCTTTATCATAAAGATCTTTATAATTCATTACGTTTCGACATTTTATAATATTAACAGCTTTGAAAATAACCAATTCTTGAAGATTTTGTGGAACTGAAATAATTTTTGCTTTATCCCAGATAGGTATTGTGCCAGGGTTATCGTAAGTGAAATTAACTAAAGCTAAACTTATTTCTTCTTTAACATTACGAATCTGCTCCTGAATTATTTAACAGAGAGTTCGTTTAGTTTGGCCAATATAATAAAATATATTGTTGTTAAATTCTATTGGTATCTTACGGACATCACCGAAGGGTCCAGTAAGATCACGGTCATTTAATCTTGATTCTTTTATAGCGACAAGAGAACTAAAACGGATTAAAATGTTAAATTTTCGTAAAATATAATGTTTAAAGTTGTTGAATTCATTATAAAAAGGAAATCCGTTAGCGATCTTCAAGAACTAGCTATTTTCGAAGGTATTAATATTATAAACTGTCGAAGCGTAATAAATTATAAAGATTCAGTAATTTTATCAAAATTCTGGTATTATCTTATAGAAACAGATATTTAATAAATTTTATTTGTTTTCCAGTATACTTATTTAGAGACCAAGAATCTCATTTTACAAGACTTTTTGACTCCAAGCCTTACATATTACAAGCTTTCTTCAACTTTACCTTAAGATCCATGTTTAGACTACTGACTCTTTGCATTCTACTCGCTTACCTGGAGGATCAAAATTGTGATATAATGTCTCCGGACATACCTTAGGGGTGCGTCGCAGATCGCCAATGACCCATTGCGCAGTACTAGTAAGATGTTAAATCCAACCAAGCAACCAAATCAACCTTATTCTACACTTAAGTTTCTTCCACAAATGTTATCTCCATGTCGACCGAGCAATCTAAACAAGCTTCTTCGGTCTCTTTTCCGAACAGCCTTATGAATGGATCCACACCTCGAGAACTGCACGTTGCCTCCTTATGACCCAACAAAGGTCCTACCAATCTAATCATGTGATAGGTCCAAAACTGATTTTTTTGTGACTGCCGTTTTCAATCTTTTTCCCTCTACGTTAAACTTAACTTCATTTATGACTGTAAAATTAATGTGTGTAATTATATTGAACTTCACATTAGGAACACGATTGTTTAAAAAAAAAAAAAATGTTTTTCCTGATGATGATAGTCAAAGAGAAAAACTTCAAAACAATGTATTTTAAATGTAAATACTTTTAATTAAATATAATACGTTACATTTACGTGTGTTTTAAAGTGTCTTTTAACAAATTATATAATTATACACCTGTTTTAACTAATCTCACTTTGTGAAAGGGGATGTATTTTATAAATCTTTTACATAATCTTGTAACAGTTTTCCCATATTTTATAAAATAAAATTTCTACCTTATTTATAGAACGTTAAAATGCGTAAAACTCGCAGTTAATAACATGTCTACGAAATACGTAAAAATAAAGTTACATTTGTTATGAAAATCAAATTCTTTAGTATTACATTGTATGATGGATAGTAGATTAAAGGTGAAGTGGATTTAAGCCGATAGATGAATAATTTTTAAAAAGAAAATTTCTGTTAAGAATTGATTTTAAAACATTTAATACTCTGTAGACATAACAATTTAAACGCAGGATCGATTAATTTAAAGAAACATCTATAATATATACAGAAATTTTTTCTAATGAATAAAAATTGCTAATTGAAAAATCATAATTCTTACGTATTATATTTTATGATGAATTTGAGATCGGAAAGGAAATAGATTTAGCGCAATAACTAAAATTTTTTTTGAGGAAATTAAGAAAAGCTTTTTTAAACATTTAGGTCTGTAGATATAAGATTTTAAGCATGATTGTTTAATTTTAAGCAACATATATGTACCACTAAGAACCTTTATCATAAAGATCTTTATAATTCATTACGTTTCGACATTTTATAATATTAACAGCTTTGAAAATAACCAATTTTTGAAGATTTTGTGGAACTGAAATAATTTTTGCTTTATCCCAGATAGGTATTGTGCCAGGGTTATCGTAAGTGAAATTAACTAAAGCTAAACTTATTTCTTCTTTAACATTACGAATCTGCTCCTGAATTATTTAACAGAGAGTTCGTTTAGTTTGGCCAATATAATAAAATATATTGTTGTTAAATTCTATTGGTATCTTACGGACATCACCGAAGGGTCCAGTAAGATCACGGTCATTTAATCTTCATTCTTTTATAGCGACAAGAGAACTAAAACATTATACTTATAGAAATATTATAACTTATTATAACTACTTATTATAACTTATAGAAACAGATATTTAATAAATTTTATTTGTTTTCCAGTATACTTATTTAGAGACCAAGAATCTCTTTTTACAAGACTTTTTGACTCCAAGCCTTACATATTACAAGCTTTCTTCAACTTTACCTTAAGATCCATGTTTAGACTACTGACTCTTTGCATTCTACTCGCTTACCTGGAGGATCAAAATTGTGATATAATGTCTCCGGACATACCTTAGGGGTGCGTCGCAGATCGCCAATGACCCATTGCGCAGTACTAGTAAGATGTTAAATCCAACCAAGCAACCAAATCAACCTTATTCTACACTTAAGTTTCTTCCACAAATGTTATCTCCATGTCGACCGAGCAATCTAAACAAGCTTCTTCGGTCTCTTTTCCGAACAGCCTCATGAATGGATCCACACCTCGAGAACTGCACGTTGCCTCCTTATGACCCAACAAAGGTCCTATCAATCTAATCATGTGATAGGTCCAAAACTGATTTTTTTGTGACTGCCGTTTTCAATCTTTTTCCCTCTACGTTAAACTTAACTTCATTTATGACTGTAAAATTAATGTGTGAAATTATATTGAACTTCACATTAGGAACACGATTGTAAAAAAAAAAAAAAAAAAAAAAAAAAAAAAAAAAAAATTCCTGATGATGATAGTCAAAGAGAAAAACTTCAAAACAATGTATTTTAAATGTAAATACTTTTAATTAAATATAATACGTTACATTTTCGCGTGTTTTTAAGTGTCTTTTAACAAATTATATAATTATACATCTGTTTTAACTAATCTCACTTTGTGAAAGGGGATGTATTTTATAAATCTTTTACATAATCCTGTAACAGTTTTCCCATATTTTATAAAATAAAATTTCTACCTTATTTATAGAACGTTAAAACGCGTAAAAACTCGCAGTTAATAACATGTCTACGAAATACATAAAAATAAAGTTACATTTGTTATGAAAATCAAATATCAAAATATGTTTTAATATTTTCCAAGTAAACATAAATTATATCAGGCCTTTGCAAAGTGTGTTTTCACATTTATATTGTGACTATAGAAGTGTAAAACAGAGGGAATTTGGTATTAATTGATAAACTTTGACCATCAGAAAAATTTGTTCTGTTTCATTCTACTACCACTTATCAGTTACTCTGCACAAAAAGCTATTCAACATAAGTTCTCACATTTAAAATGTTAAGTATGTTCTTATTACAGTTTTAACCAGTTGATGGTGAGATATAGCCATCTGAAAAAAAAATCGCAGAAATTTAGTAATAGCAGCGTCGCCTCAGGGGGTTATGCATAAAAATAAAATCAGAGTTTTGTATATATGTAAATTACATATTAAGTTTTATTATATTATTTATAGTTAAACTTTTTCGTACATTTATTCTGTTGTATTTTAAACGTAAAATAGTAAAATGTTTTTTTTTTTTTTTTTTTTTTTTTCAAAAAATAAAATAAAAATGTTTTGTACTTAATAGTTACATTGTGATAACACGTGTGATAGGTAAGTTCTTTAAAGCATTTTAGCCTTGCATTATAGTCATTTGTCTTATATAATTATTTCGTTTTTATTTAAACCGATTCTTTAAAAATAATTTAAACTTTTATTCCGCCTATTTGAATGCAATCTTAATAAAGAAAAAAATTATAAAATACATTTTATTGTAATTTTACATTTATCTTTTCCGGTGTTATATTTGAATTACCAAAATAAAAATAATTACACTCAATAATACATTACATTGATTATTTTATAATTCACAGCTCCAAATAATAATTTCTAAATTATTACTTGAGTTAAACAGTCATTTGTTCGTTCTAAAATCGGGTATTTAAATTAGACATCTTTTAAGAGATGTCTAACTATTCAATTGTACGTACTTTAATAAATTCCTCCATCGAAATGATCTTCAGGTGCTTATTTAACTAAAATATGGAATAACTATTGCATGAATTTCCCAAAGGCTTTATCCATTATATAAATTATTCTAAGACCTTTATAAACAGTCAGCAGAATGATACGTTAAACAATGTTAGAAAATATTTGAATGTGTAGAATGCGTAAACATAGTATATTTTAAGTGGCTATTGCTCTTAGATGAAATACATAAATAATACTTTTGTAATAAAAAATAAAATAAAATAAGATTAATAAATGGACAATATTTAAGCTCGTGGACTCCGTTCAATGATGTAATAAGAAAAAGATGACAACATTAGTCTAATGAGATAAACCTTTTTTTTTTTTTGCTCCATCAATTTACAGTGATATTGTTGATGCGAGAGCGTGAACGCAAGCGAAGTGATGACGTCACTGGCCGTCTGTAGAGCCAAGAAAAAGATTTCCTATGTTAATCGCTCACTGGAATTTTGTAAAAAAATATTAACAATCGAGGAAAATTATTTTCCGATTTTAATTCCCATATTTTGGTACTGATATATATTAATTATCGTGTACATGCGTTAGATAAAGTTATTTTTGCTGGATAAAATTTGAAATTTAAATTTGAAAATTCGAGAAAAGGAAAAGGGTTAATTTCCATATGCGATTGAAAACATAAACATTTCATTTCAAAGGGTGATATTTACACAATAAATATCCAACTAATATACTAATTAAAAGGAAAACTATAAATATTCTATCATAATTTGAAGTCAAATTTGTTAATTTTCTTTTCTTTTCTTTTTCTTCCCAAGAAAAGAAAGAAACAGAGAAAACAATTTTGATGAAATTCTGGCAAAAGCAAAATTTAGTTTAGTATGAAGGTCTATTAGTTTCTTTTTCTTTTTCTTTTTTTTTTTAATTATAACATTGCTTTCAAATTATTCAATTATATTTTCGATAAATTTTTGATTTCGATAAACGTCCAACTATCGTAAAACTGGCGACAACGTTTTATCCGTAGATTGAGACGATTTTGATGAAATTCTGGCAAAAGCAGAATTTAGTTTAGTGTGGAGGACAATTAGTTTTTATTTTATTTTATTTTATTTTATTTTTTTCAAATTATAACATCGCTTTCAAATTATTCAATTTTATATTTTCGATGAATTTTCGATTTCGATAAATGTCCAACTATTGTAAAACTGGTATCGTGAAAATCCGTAGATTGAGGCTAATAGTCATCCGTCCTAATAAATAAATAAAAAATTAGAATACCTATTTACTCAATGCTTTTTTCTAAAAATGGAATAATTCGTAAGTATTTCTGTAATGTAAAGATATAATAAACTTGAAATGTAAGAAACTAATATTAAATAAAATAAATATTTACGTTAAAAACTATGAAATCCATTTAAAATCATCTTACGCCAGTGCTTTGGGCTGCATGCCGCAGCCTTCTTCAGGCACACTGAATGAACCGACTGTATTGTGTGTATTGACTGTGTGTGTAGCTGTGTGTGTGAAGTATCGCGTAAACTGACTTCACAATTCAGTTCACTCAACGTGCCTGAGGAACGCTGCGGCATGCAGACGAAAGTGATTTAAAAGTTGGGTGATTTAAAGACGTTGGGTGATTTAAAATAGTTTTTAATAATTTTAATGTAAATCTTAAGTAATTACTTTTAAAATATGATTCTAAAACGAATATTATTATGAAATCTTTCGGGTTTAACCCTTTTCCGGCTTTAACGCTCTAAAGCGCTCTAAAAAGTGTTGCCAAATTTAGGGACTTATTTATTAAACTATCGCCAATAATTTTGAGGAGTGGTATTTGATATACATGATACACAAATAACCTTCGATGTGATTAGTCAACCGTTACAGTTAAAATTTAGTGGTGGATATTGAATAAAAATGTTCACAAATTTCGAAACACTGAACAGAGAAGTGAAATTAAGCAGGATCAGCAAATGGTTAAATTTGTTATGAGATCCAAATCATAAAAACTACTAATGAAAGATGTTTAATATAATTGAAAATATGTTGGGAGTTCTTTTGCTTATCTATAAGTACACATAGTGTAACAAAACTAATGATCATAATTGTAAGGTGTGATAGAGCTTGCCAAAATGAACAATTTTCACCACACAATGTAAGGTCAAAAGGTAAAGGGTGAGGCGCTAGAGGGCGCCTTCTAGGAGGTAATGAAGAATATGAGTAATAAAGGACAAAATCGTTATTATTAAAATTTTACAACAAATGCTCAAATGTGAAACGATCAGTTACTATACAGTTTTAACATCGGCGACGGAGTGAATCACGTCGACGCTGGAAAATTCCTGGTATTTCATTAACCTCTACTCTTGCAATAAGTCAGGTGCAAAGATTCACTGTTGATTCGATAGGCGTATTTAGATGGTGCAATATTGCTGCAACCTTTGCAACAAATAGCAACTGAATGATGAACCCTACATAATTTTACCTCAATTCCAGCGAAAGTGACCTCTCGCGATTAGCCCATTGCTTTCCGACCTCGCATTTAATAGTGAAAGTTGATTGTTTTGAAAAGTTCTACCACTCCTTACAGCTGTGACACTCTGTATAATTACAAATTCTTAGTAAAAAATACAATTTAAACAATATATAACATTACAATTGTAATGCTCTTTATCCTACATTCTAAATAATATGCAGTTTTTTTTTTCTGTACTACAGAGATATTGGAGATATTTTTAACACGAAATAAAAAATAGTAAAATTGATTAAAAAGCATATTATTTTCAAATATTTTTAGTTTAACTTTGTTTTGACATCAAAATCACAGACAGTTTTTTTGAGGGGCTGCCCTATTGAAAGCATGCTTATTATGCTTCTTACACATATCACAAAAAGAGATTTACTTGGAGTAAAAAGAAGGATAAAATAAACTAATAATAAACGTTATTACTTTCTTCTATATTCAATAGAAGAATGTGTTGGATTCGTAGAAATTTTCGACCTCGGGTTTTTGATGGATTTACACGTTTTGAGAACCGTAGAACACGATTTGATCATTTTTAGAAAATGTCTGTCTGTCTGTCTGTGTGTGTGTGCACGCGTGTGACAAAATTTTGTGGCAACTGTATATCAGGTACTACTGCACAGAATTTCATACAAAATGGTATGTAGTTAGACACTGACAAAAATTAGCGCCTATCAACTTTTGGTAAAAGTTGTTCAAAAGCTTGCGTTGCCATCCCACTTTTCCTAAATTTTTAACACGGTGGTATAGGACAACATTTTGTATAAATGTGCAATCATTATGAAATTTAAAAGAATTATTTGTAATAGAGATAGCCAACTGGAAAAAAATAATTGCATGTAGGAGCCTAGCCTCCCCCCTGGGGGGGGAAGTCACCCTCGAGCGGAGTAAATTTTCATGATGGGTATCTTTCAAAAGAGCTCACCAATACCTTTAAACCAATGATTGAACCATAGATCTTTGCTAATTTAAAATAAAGTTATAAATTTTTTTCATTCTAACTTTTTTTTTTTTTTTTTTTAAATGTAATATTGAAAACAAAATTGACTTTTTTTTGGATATTTAGTGTTATACTTCTTCTCTAATATGGAAATCATTATCATGGAAAATAATTTTTTTAAATAATAATTTTAATTGATTATTTTTACTGAGTTTGGAAATTATAGAAGAAAGTCATGTGGTGACCACAACGTACTAGTTTTTAATTCAGTTCATTTAATCACAGCTGTTTCTCAGTGTCTGGAGAGTTATGTTTAATTTGTTTTTAATATATTTTGAATGAGAAACATAATACAGATGTTTGTTGATCTTTTGCATTGGTTAAAATTTAATGAAAACCATATTATTATTTTAAGAAGTTGGTATCCAGAACTTTTTAGTACCTGAAAGTTTTATGTACCTACTATTAATTATTATTTCATAATTTGGATAGTCATTTTATGATTTTCCATTCGTCGCACATATATTTGCTTTTTGCGCAGGTATACTAACTTAAATCAAGTTGAATAAAAATATATATTATAATACTTTAGTTTCGAGATCTTTGTCAACATATAATAAGAAATTAATCTGTTATCTCAAAGTTTTTCTATCTCGAAGTTTTCTCGCTAGAACACTAAACATCAATAAATGAGGATAGGCTTTAAATTTAAAACTGTCAGAATAATTGTTTAAGTTAATATATTTTACTGTCAGTTGTCTATATTAATTTAGAATTGAAATAATCAGCTAATAATATTTTGAAAAATTAATTCGGGCGTTAACATGTTAATGGTCACAGTAGGAAATTAGCGAAACGGGCGAAACGGAAATTAGCGAGATGTTTTAAAAAGTAATCTGGATAGGATTGGGTGCAAAACGCGAGTTCAGGACTTCTTGAAACTTAAACACATTTAATTACTACGTACCGATCAAAGTTTCATTAAGATGTTCGATTTTAATATCCTTCCTATGTAAATATTGTAATATACTGCTACATTATTCCATTTAATAACCATTAAAGCATCGATGTTAAAAGGTAGTGCTCATATTGTTTTCAAGAACTTTGTATTACTGATGGTCGTCTTTTATATTTTAGCGTCAGAATTGGTTAACACCACGAACCGAAACTCTTAAAGATAATTTTTACACTGTGTTGTGTGAGTAACGCTGGAGTGTGTTTTAAAGATATAAACTTTAATCAGCGAACTCATGAAAGTTCTGTGAAACTGTGAAATGATGTTCCGTTTTCAAAATGATGACGAATGTAGTGTTTCGGAATCAAGATTTTTGAGTTGATCTTTAAGATAAGTAGAGATAACAATATTTGGTTGAGCCTTTGTGTCAAGTGCCTTGGAATTGTCTCTTGGAAAATTCCGAGGGAACATATTCTTTTTCTAATTATTTAAAAAAAAAAAAAAAAAAAAAAAAGAAAGAAAGAAAGAAAGAAAGAAAAACTTAAAATTGCATTGAAACGGGAAAAAGGTTCTAAGAATAAACTTTTACATAAATTAATTGTTAATGATTTGTACCACCGATCATATCGTAAATGCTTGATAGATTTTACTGACTTTTATTGGATACAAATATCCAGGAATTTATTAAAAGTTATTCAATTACCGCCAAACAATGAATGACTTACTGAAAAATGATGCTAAATTTAAATTACATGTCAACGGAAAAGCTGTTTTTAATGAACATAAAAATAATTTATCCTCTAAACCACATATATATTTTATCAGTATATAAGAATAAAAGTAAAATGGGAATATCACCAAGGCATGTAACAATGGTTATAGTACTTGTTGATCCAACGATGCAGCATCCATAACCAGTTTCACGGTTACACGATAACCATTTTCACGTATACTTTAGGAGTAACAAAACAATTGATACAAAATGGAAATACAGGAGTTAAGAGTTGAAAGCCATAACAGTGATCGAGGCTTTAAAAAAATTTAGATACTATATACTGGAGAGTTCATTTAAGATAGTAACCGACTCTAATGCCTTTAGTATGACTATGGACATAAAATACATTTGTACAAATGTTGCTCGATGCGCTTTGATACGCTCTGACTTTGATTACACCATCAAATATCAAAATGATGCGAGTATATGCCACGTAGATGCTCTCAGTAGAAATATTGTTTATATGATGACTGAAGACAGACCGACACTTTTACAGAAAAACACATTGAAAAAAATTTAATTAATGAATTCTACATTCTGAAGATTAGACACCAAATTAAGAAATCCACTTTGAATTGTGTTCCAGGAAAATGGAAAAATCGTAAACGCGACAAGCCGGACGGAATGTTTCAACCGGTTCAGAAAGATAAACTTCTTCTGACCATTTAGGTCCATTCATATACTGACCATTTAGGTCCGTTAGAGAGAACCCATAAAAAATTTAAGCACATTTATTGCAGTTATCGATGCATTCACAAAATATGTCTGACAATATTCAGCTATGTCCATGGACGCCAGAGAGGTTATTTCAATGCTACAAGTACAAAAGGCAATTTTTGGAAATACATTTCTTATTATTTCAGATCGAGGGTCTGACTTCACGTCTTAAGACATCGAAGACTATTGAGCTGAAGAAAACGTACAACACATACAAATAACAACAGGGTTAGCAAGGGCCAACGGTCAGAGAGAGTGTGCGAATTTCATAATCATTTCAGTTTTATTTAAACTTTCAATCGAAAAACCAGCCAAAATAACGCATGCAAATAACGTTCAACAAGCTATAAATTTTTATTCCCTGGCAAGTATAAAAACTACACCTTTTGAGAGCTCATTTCGCACGAAAATGAAGTATAAAAATGATTCATGAATTTCAGATTTACTTTGCGAAGAATTACAATCTAATTTCATAAACACGCAACGAAATAGAAAAGAAGCGAAGAAGCAAATTCTAAAAGTTCATCAAGAAAATAGTAAGACCTTTAAATTCTAACGGAAGAATCCAACAGAATTTAAATTAAGTTATAAAGTCCCAATCAAGAGAACGAAGTAAGGTCACGGATTATATTTGAAAACGAAATATTTGGGTCTATACAAAATCACCAAGGTAAACAAAAATAACAACAATCGATGTAAAAGTTTAATACTTATATTTTTTTCAAGAACTTTTTCATTATTGGTGGTCGACTTCTTATTTTGAGGGAGTCCTTTGAGGGTATCACTTCTTTATTCGTAATAACAATTAGTTCCCCATCATACTACACCTATGGGGAGCTTAGGTAATCATGACAATTTTCGACCTCGGTTTTTTGACTTTTTTATACGTTTTTAGGTGTGAGGAATCCTAAAATGACAAAATTTGTATGGTGTGTGTCTGTAGAGTGTCTGTTAGTTTGTTAGTGTGTTAGTCTGTTTACGCGATATCTCACGAACAAATAATCGCAGAAGGATTAGACCAGTTTTAAAATATTATTTATGACACTGGCAAGAATCCTATTTATTTGCAACATTCTAATTAAAAACTTCAGAAGTTATTTGAAATTTACGATTTTCTTAACATGGGAGAATAGGGGAAATTTTCACTTAAACGTGCATGAAAAGAAATATTTTTATCGTAAAGATGTAAGAACAGCTCTTAAATATCAGTTTTGATGCCGGGATGAACATCATTAACTATAAACATGCGATTTTGAAAATTTCGCAATGCAGAAAAATTCGTGTTCGCTGTTAATCCTCTATCGGCCAATTGTATCATATAGCAGAAATTGGGTTTACTGGGAAATGGATATAGCGGTTTTCAAAAAAGTTTGTAGTTAAGTGTTTTTCGGGGTGCTTGAATTAACCCTCATCTTCAGAAAAAATTGTGTTCGTTGTTAACCCTTTACTGGCCAATGGCAGCAAATGGCAGAAATTGGTTTTACTCGGAAATGGTTCTCAGTTAACCCTTTATCGGCCAGTTTCAACATATGGCCGAAATTGGGTTTACTCGGAAATCGATATAGAGATTTTGGATGAAAGTTTAGGGGAACATGAATGATTGGAAATATTTTCATCTTCAGAAACTTTCGCGTTCGCTGTTAAACCTTTAAAAGCCAATTGCAACGTATGGCAGAAAAATGGTTTACACCAAATTGGACATAGCGATTTTGATTATAGTTTGGACTTAGGGATTATTTGGTGAGAAAAAGCGATTGGAAATATCATGTCAGCTAAAATTTATTCATAAACTTGGTTGAGACCTTTATATGGTCTATGCATACATCGTCACTTGAAAACAAAATTGTGGAGCATGTTGATTAACGAACTTATCCAAGATATTTATAAGGTAAATCCGCTGCGCAAATTTGGTTCGATTTGGAGTATTATTTCGAGTTACCATGATGATAAGATTTCTATTATGTATATATATAGAGAGAGAGAGATATATATATAAATGAAGTGATTAGAATATTTCGATTCCCAAAGAAATCAACCTAAAATGGCAAATTTTGGTTTACGTTTTGAAAAATTCATATAAAATGCCCCCAATGAGCGCGGAAAATGTCGCATCAATAAGTCTTAATTCATCCACCTGAGAGGCATTCATATTAATTTTATTATAGTCAAGTTTTTTCTTTATACCACCTATAAGTTGATTCTTCTCAAAGATTGCATTTTTAAGTTGTGTCCTTTTTCTTGCCGAGATGGGATATGTCAATTTTACTTTGATAGTTTTTAATAATAACGGGTGTAAAGAAACCCTTGATGGGGAATTGCACGGAATCCACCTATGCCAACGATATTTTTTTCTCTCTCTTCTGGTAATAAACACTGATATCACATAATAATGGGAAACTAGAAAATAAATTGCATTATTATATAACAATGTATATCCTAATCTTTATATCTTACTCATTTATTTGAAAAAAAAAAAAAAAAAAAAAAAAAAAAAGAATAATTTATAAAGGTATTCTCGGGGTTATTGACGACAAAGATGAGAAAAATCTAGAAGAAACATAGAACTGTTGATAAAAAGAAAAAAAAAGGAAAACAGAAACATATGTACATCCTTGTAAAAAAATCCGGTTTATAAAATAAAGCAATAAAAAATGACTTTCTTTCTGTTGGAAGAATACTATATAAATGAATGCATGAGATCGCAGTTTCCTCAAATTAGTTATTTTAAATATATTTTATAACAAATAATTCTTACTAATAATTCTTTGTAAAAACAACAGTCATATAATTAAATAAAGTTTGACTTACCTGGGTTGTCACAGGTAATCATATATTCCATTGGTGAAGAAAAATCCTCTTAATTTATCATCAGATCGTACACTTGAAATTAGATGAAAAATGCATGTATTTATATTTAATGGAATTTCCGTATTAAAGCGTAGCAACTTCTTTTCCTATAATGAATGTTGATTAGACTGTGAGATCTTATATAATATGTAGATCGATTGCTATTTAGGATAATTCACACATTGCTGCGTAATGAAAGAATGCCTAGATGTTTAGACCTTTAATTTATTCATCTTAGACAAAAGAAAAATATTATGATTAAATAGAATAAGAAAATGGAACGTCAGTTCCGAATAACAAAAGTTACATGATAGAAAAAAGTATTACAGTGTACTCGTAGAGAAACGCGACACATCGTCACGTGATGCGGCAGGTGCACCAAACAATCAGTTGGCGGGAAGCAAAAAACAAAAAAGAAAGTCCGGAATATGAAAAACGAAAGTCAATAAAAGAATGTTCTGAGATTAAATATCACAACACCCCCTCTTAAGCTCAGAAATTTTTCAATTGTTCATTAATGCATTTCTATGTCTATTAAAATCAGTTTTTGGCAGAGCTTTTGTTAGGGTATCGGCAGTCATTTCTTTGGTAGGTTTGTTTTGAAGCTTGATTAGGCCTTCTTGTATTAGGTTTCGCAGAAGATGATATCTCAGCTGTAAGTGTTTTGTTTTGGACTGGAATTTATCATTTTCAGCAATCTTGATGGTAGATTGGTTCTCCTGGTACAACACTATAGGACATTGTTGCGGCAAATTTAAATCATCCAGTAGTTTGTTGAGCCACTGTATTTCAAGTGCAGCACTCGCAGCTGCGACGTACTCAGCCTCTGCTGAAGACATGGACACACAGGACTGTTTCTTCGAAGTCCAAAATATTGGATTTTTATCCAATATAAATAAATTTCCTGAGATAGACTTTCTATCACTTGGATCATTGGCCCAATCCGAATCCGAATATGCTCTAAGAACAGGTTCACCAGAGTTACAAAGTTTTAATTTAATATCTTGGGTATTTTTCAAATATCTAATAACCCTTTTAACTGCCTCCCAGTCTTTCGCTCTAGGATTTTCGTTTCTACGGCTTAAGATGCCAACGGCAACACTTATATCAGGTCGCGATACTGTAGAAATGTAAAGTAACGCGCCTATAGCCTGTCTGTACATTGTGTTGTTTGGTAAGAGATTGTCATTATCAGTTAATTTTATATACCCTGGTTCCATTGGTGTGTCAGAGGGCCGTGCGTTATCTAGCCCAAATTTGGTTACAATGTCTCGTATTTTATTATTTTGATCAAATGTAATTACCCCTTTACAAGGTCTTTCTATATTTATTCCGAGGTAATATTTGGCTTCCCCAAGGTCGGTTAATGGATATTCTTCCCTAAGTTGATTAATTAGTATGTCAATATTGTGATTTTTACCAGCTATAAGTAGGTCATCAACATACACAAGAATGTAAGTTTCTGTGTTATCTTTGTTACGGATATATAAACACTTGTCATGTTGACTTTGTTTAAATCCTAATTTACACAATGATTCATTAATTTTCAAATTCCAAGCTCTAGCGGCTTGTTTCAAGCCATATATCGCTTTCTTTAACTTACATATTTTATTTTCTTCGCCCTGGACAACATAACCCTCGGGTTGATGCATGTATACATCTTCTTCCAAATTTCCATGTAGGAAAGCAGTTTTGATATCTACATGCCTTAGATTCAAATTTTTATATAGTGACATGGTCAAGAAACTTCTTAGAGTGGTATGCGATGCAACTGGTGCAAAAGTTTCGTCATAGTCCACCCCGTATTTTTGAGAAAAACCCTTGGCAACAAGCCTGGCTTTATATTTCTCGACTTGTCCTTGGCTATTGTATTTGGCCTTGAACGCCCACTTACACCCTACTACTTTGGTCCCTGGTTGAGCGTCAACAAGTTCCCAAGTATTGTTTTGTCTGAGTGAATTCATTTCGTCGAGTGTGGCATTCAGCCAATTTTCTTTTTCAGCTGGGTTTTGAATTTTTAGTATATCTTCAAAACACTTAGGCTCATCAATTATTTTGTCATTTACTGCAAATGCAAATCTGTCGGGCGGAACACCTTTATTTAATCGTTGTGATCGTCGCGGCAGAGTTTGCGTGTCATCCGGACTATCGTTATCGCCCGCTATATCTATATTTATATCAGTATCTAATATTGGTAATTTGGACACCGGAATTTCATCATTTCAATTTTCATTCTTGATTTGTGATGTTTCATTATTGTGGGATTCTCTATTCTCATCTTCCAAAAATTTTACTGTTCTGCTAATTATTACATTTTTATTATTTGTGCAAATTCTGTAACCTTTGCTACGATTATCATAACCCACAAAAATTCCTTCTTGCGCGGTGCTAACCAGTTTTCCCCTATGTATTTTATGTACATATGCGTATGCGCGACATCCGAATGTTTTTATATTTGATAAATCGGGTTTACGGCCGGTCCATTTTTCGTAAGGAGTTGAGTCGCATGAGGAGGTCGGGAGCCTATTTTGTATGTAATTTGCAGTATTTACGGCTTCCCCCCAAAAGGAATTCGGCAAATTACTGTCTTTAAGCAGACAGCGAGCCATTTCGGTCAGCGTACGATTTTTACGTTCTGCCACGCCGTTCTGAGCACTAGAGTAAGGAACGGTAAACTGGTGCTCAATTCCTTCTTTATTCAAAAATTCATTTACTTCCATACTAGTGTATTCACCCCCGTTGTCGGAGCGAATTGCTTGCACTTTTCGGCCAAATTTGTTTGCGGTCATAGCCACATATTCCTTTAACTTAGAAAATACCTCAAACTTATTTCTTAGCAAATATATAATAGTATAACGACTGTAATCGTCTATAAATGTAAGAAAGTAATATTTTCCACCTACAGTGGGGGTTTTCATAGGGCAACATAAGTCTGTGTGGACCAGTTCGAGTGGTACGGAGGCTCTAAATTGTGCAGCTTTGGGGTAAGGTGAATCAGTTAATTTTGACATTATGCATGTTTTACATTCAGTATTATGTTTGCAATCATTTAATTTTATACCCACAGCCATGTCCTTGTTAACTAAATCTTTAATGTGGTTAGTATTTCTGTGGCCAAGTTTCACATGCCACTTGTTTATGCAATTTTCGTTATCACAAGTTTGTATTACAATATTCGCTGTGTGTTTGTTTTCAGAATAATTTAATTGACATTCATATAAGTTATTTTTCACATATCCCTCAATGCATGTATTACCCTGATTTACAATTTTACAGGTTTTATCATCAAATACAGCGATACAGCCATTCTCTGTTGCTCTTTTTATAGAAATTAAATTAGTTTCTATTTCAGGGACATAAAGAACATTTTTAAGTGTTATTTTGTTCTGTGTGTTTTCCGAATTTACGGTATACAAATCCACAGTACCGGAACCCAAAGATTTTAGCTGCGTGCCGTTCGCGATAGGGACGTTAGAAACGTTATTTTTAAGTTCGCGAAATTTTAGTTTATCATTGCAGATATGTGAAGACGACCCTGAATCAACCACCCAATTTACAGTTTTATCTCCAACATAAAAAGAATACAATTTATCAGCTTTTAGTTTATTGGTCCCCTCTGCAATTTGAGCGCTATCTGGCTTCTCATTGTTCTGAGAGCATATGTTGGATCTAAAGTTGGGTTTTTTGTTGAAATTTTTACTGTGACTTTTAACAGCAGAATTATTTTTATTTTTTAACTTATAGCAATCTTCTATATTATGATTGCTTTTCCTGCAGTATTTGCAGAATTTCTCCGATTTGTTATGGTATTGGACTTTTAACGCTGAATTTTGAATAGTTTTGTTTTCAAGCCTTTTGGCATATTCATCAGCTAATTTGTTTCGTATATACGTAGGTGTCAATTGCGCTTCGTCTCTTGATTCGAGACTTGTTATGAGAACGTCATACGAAGGAGGGAGTGAGCATAGCATTAATGCAGCTAGGTGCGATTCGTCTATGACTTCACCTATAGCAGTGAGTCTGTCGCATGTTTTATATATATCAGCTATATGTTGGTTTACATCACCACCTTCCATTAATTTTATGGAATAAAGTTTCCTAAGTAAGAAAAGCTTACTGGTAAGCGATGATCTTTCGTGGACTTGGCGCAGAGCATTCCAGCACTCTCGTGCTGTATCTAGATTCATAACGTACACGATTTGTTCATTAGCAATAAGTAAATTGATAATAGCTCTGGCTTTTCTATTTTTTGAACGCCACTGATCGGTTATTGGGTTGGGAGGATCGTTAGTAATGACTGTAAAAAGATCCTCTTTTTGCAAGTACATCTCGATACGAAACTTCCACACATTATAATTTGTGGAGTTCAGCGGTTCAATTTGTATATCTTTGTTGCTGACATACTTAAACAAAATTTTTGTAATAGTTTTGTTAATATTTGTTCAATACGTAAATATTCATTTAATATTTTAAATCAACACAGTTTGGATAAATAGTACTTGAAGAAGAAAATAAAATTAAATAGTTTTCATAAAAATAAGTACTTTTCAATACTTTCGATTTAGTGTCACTTCAGTTTTGAAGAAACAAAAACAAATATTTTCGCTTACATTTTCATTTTTTATTTTATTATTTTAAATGTAGCAATTTCTTCCAATGTGCAATGAAAAAAAACTTTTGTCAAGAATAAATCTAAATTTTCAATTCAAAATTTCAGAATCATAATCTGTTGGAAGAATACTATATAAATGAATGCATGAGTTCGCAGTTTCCTCAAATTAGTTATTTTAAATATATTTTATAACAAATAATTCTTACTAATAATTCTTTGTAAAAACAACAGTCATATAATTAAATAAAGTTTGACTTACCTGGGTTGTCACAGGTAATCATATATTCCATTGGTGAAGAAAAATCCTCTTAATTTATCATCAGATCGTACACTTGAAATTAGATGAAAAATGCATGTATTTATATTTAATGGAATTTCCGTATTAAAGCGTAGCAACTTCTTTTCCTATAATGAATGTTGATTAGACTGTGAGATCTTATATAATATGTAGATCAATTGCTATTTAGGATAATTCACACATTGCTGCGTAATGAAAGAATGTCTAGATGTTTAGACCTTTAATTTATTCATCTTAGACAAAAGAAAAATATTATGATTAAATAGAATAAGAAAATGGAACGTCAGTTCCGAATAACAAAAGTTACATGATAGAAAAAAGTATTACAGTGTACTCGTAGAGAAACGCGACACATCGTCACGTGATGCGGCAGGTGCACCAAACAATCAGTTGGCGGGAAGCAAAAAACAAAAAAGAAAGTCCGGAATATGAAAAACGAAAGTCAATAAAAGAATGTTCTGAGATTTAATATCACAACACTTTCGAGCTCTATATTAGTCAACTTTTATACGAATCAAGATCTAAAATTCCGATAAGTTCTAGTTTTCATCCACAATGAAATTCACACCAAACAATAGATTATGTATGTATTATCCACTAGCCCGATTCAATGTAATGGTATATTTATATATAGAATATGTTGTTTAAATTTATATGTAAAATCTATAATTTTAATGACAATTTCTGTAAAGATTAGGAAGAAACGGATAAACTAACCGCCATTGGCTAATAATAAAAATTATAGGTCTTAAACGATTATCTTGGATTAAAAGAATATGAAAGATTAGATTACATCCATTAAAGTAACAGAGGAATGTAAACCAATATTTCTAAAAAAATGTAGGATTCGCAAAAGTTTTTATTAAAAAAAAAAAAAAAAAAAAAAAAAAAAAAATCCATCGGAAGCATGTATAATGCCATCTAAATAATTATAGGAAAATATATTTATGAAATACACTGACGGAAAAAAAAAATCCCAACACCAAGAAAGACTTGTGTCAGATAAACGAAATTTGGTAGGCGTGTTTATACATCTGAAATATAATATTGATTCAAATTTCGCCCTTCGCGCATAAGTGTGGCGCTAGTAGCACCACTCAGAACTTGCAAATCAAGTTTGCTTTAAATGCGTGCTGTAAAGTTTGTGATCGTTATTGATCTTTGAAATTTGGCAGATTGAGTTGATGTTAGCCAAGAATGCCTTGAAGAAGACGAAGAAGCCATTATCAACAGCTCATCGAGTTTGAATGAGGTCTTGTAATAGGGCTACCAGAAGGTGGATTTTCTTTCCGCGATATTGAAGAAAGACTTGGCCGGAATGTATCCAATGTGCATGATTGTTGGGTGCGGTGGTCAAAGGATGGTACTGTCTCAAAAAGACCGGGTTCCGGGTGGCCACGTGGCACTACTGAGAGGGAAGACCGCCGTATCCGGCGTCCGGTCGTAGCGCATCGTACTGCATCTGCGGCAGAAATTCGAGCTGCAGTTGGTACCACAGTGACACAACCAAATGTTAGAAATCGGTTACTTGAAGGAAAGCTCCGAGCCAGGCCCACTGTAGCATGCCATCCACTGACTCCAAGTCATTGCCGTTTCCGACGGCAGTGTTGTCATGCCAGAGCTCATTGGAGGACGAAGTGGAAAAATTTTGTGTTTCTGATGAAAGCAAGTTCTGCCTTGGTGCCAGTGATGACGGTGTGTTGGTCATAAGGAGGCCAGGGGAACGCCTGCAAAAAAACTGTCTGCGACCTAGACATAGTGGACCTACACCGGGAGTCATGGTCTGGGGATCAATCTCCTACGACAGCAGGAGCACTCTCGTGGTTATCCCAAACACACTGACTGCAAATTTGTGCGTCCGTCAGGTAATTCAACCTGTAGTGCTGCCATTCATGAACAGCATCCAAGGGGAGTTTTCCAACAGGATAATGCTCGCCCTCATACCGCTGTTGTAACGTAACGGGCTCTACAGAGTGTCGGCATGTTACCTTGGCCTGCGAGATCACCAGATCTGTCTCCAATTGAGCACGTATGGAATATCATTGGACTACAAGTCCAGCATCATCCACATCCAGCATTGACCGTCCCAGTATTGACAGAACAAGTACAACAAGCGTTGAACTCCATACCACAAAGTGACATTCGGCACCTGTATGGTACAATGCATGCACGCTTGCAGGCTTGCATTCAAAATATTGGAGGTTACACCGGCTATTAATGTAACAGCATTTCACATTTGAAATGCATTTTATCGAGCTTTAATCAACCTGTGATCTTGAAAATTTAATCAGTTAAACATGTTAACTGGACAAATGCATTGTCCGAATTTCATTACTCTACAATGTTTTTTTCTTGGTGTTGGGATTTTTTTAGCTAAAAATTATTAATTAGCTAAAAAATTTACTGTCACATTTTTTTTTTTTTTTTTAATTAACGCCATAGAATTTTTTTTTTTTTTTTTTTTTTTTTTTTTTTTAGGTAGAAAGAATTCAAGAACATATTTCAGATTTAAAAAATGACTATCAAAAATCAGCACTTGCAAGGTATGCTAGTAAAAATCCCATAAAATGTTTTTTTGAAAATGCTAAAATAATTTACCAAACTAATAAAAAACGTATTGCCCTTTTTACAGAAACCATTGAAATTTTACAAAAAATAAAGGAAGTATGTAATGAATATCCCTCTTATTCTATTCATAATATTTGACAAGAGTTATTAAAACAAATTAAAAGTTTCGTATAATAAATCATGTTAAATTTTTCTACCAGGGGGCGCAGTATGCTAACACTTTACAAATATTCCTCAATAAACTTTTCTATCCATAGTTATAATTAAAAATATGATCTATACGTGCATGGAGTTTAAATGTGATTTCCTATTTGTAACTTGTCTTGATGGATATTTGTGTTAAACATATAACTTTTTTTATTTTATTCAATTGGTTTCTGATAATTTTCGAACAAATCCGTCGTTACAGAGGAGTGTTAAATTATAAATGTGAAACTTTTTTGTGAATAGTAAAGAAGACTTATTAAAAATTTAACGATATTTTTTTATGAAATTCGTCATTACAGACAATTATTAAGTTTTAAATATTGAACTTTTTAGAATGATAAAAAGTGCATATATAGTATTCAGCAGTAATTCTCGAAGATACTTATCAGTACCAAGATCTGTTGAATTATAAATGTGAACTTTTTGACATAGTAAAACAAGACATATGGAATCTACCTTTTTATTGAACTGATTACTACCTTTTAAATGAACCTTATATTTATGAACTTATATTTCAATTATATTTTTTATTTTATATATATTTTTTGACGAAAATGTTTTTATAGGATTTTAAACTCTGAAGAAGACTCTACGAATATGAGTCGTAAGCTCAAAAGTAATTTTTTAACTGATTGGATATTTTGAATAAAGATGTTTTGAATTAGTTGTACTAAAGTTATACATTGTTTTTAGTATCTATGCTACAAATAAATAGAAAGATTTATTGTCTTCTACAAACAATAGATTATCAACACATTTGAAAAACCAACTATTATTTTAAAAAGTTATTGGTAAATCGAAATGAATGCTGGTATTTCAATGTTTCACTACGTAAAATTTAATTGATATAAATATTCAAATTATACATACATTTTGATGTATTATAATCAGATATAAATATTTTTCGATTGTATATACCTGCTAAATCTTTTAACCTTCAATAATATTTAATTTCTCTTATAATGCTTTATTATTACTTTTTTTTTTTTTTTTAATACGGAGCAGAAAAATTTAAAGTTATCTTTATGGCTTTACTTTAAAAACAAAATCCATACAATGAATTAATTTTGTACTGTCTCGTACATTATCTAAAGAGAACAACCTGTAAATCCATATTTTAATTTTAAAATTAGAAAATGAATGTTAGAAGCGCAGGGATGGAACACGGGCGCAGAATTCATACCGGAATCCGTTTAAGAAATTTCTTTACCTATGATATCGTTGATTTAAGAGGTAGAAAATTTTCTTACATTCATAGTGGTATGAATTCTGCGCCCGTGTTCCATCCCTGGAAGCGTGTCTTTAAAGCTTTATTTCTTATAAAAGACGTACTAAAATTTCCTTGTGTGTAGCCTTGTATTGCATATAAAATTTGCATACCCTCAGCACAGTGTGTAAAGATGTAAAACATCACATGCTTAATATTTCATATAGATGTCACATGTTGTAAATCCATTAAGGGGTCTGGGACGCCAAATTTTTGTTTTTATTATTTATTGATGAATTGCTGTAATTATTTTTTTCTGAAATTAAAACTTTTTTGACGATGAAGTTGAGAAAAAAAGAATTAAAAAAAAAAAAAAATAAATTTTAAAACTTTAAATAAAATTTTAAAAATTTAAGTAAAATTTTGAAAATTAAAATTTTAAAATATTTGATAAATTTAAAATTTGTTATATCTCATGAACTAATGGTTCAATTTACAAAGTTTTTTCACCCTTATATACAGAAAAGATTTATCTTCAATTTGTCTTCGGGATTTTTAATTAAGAGCAAAACTTTTTTGGTAATCCAATAGTTATGCATGAAATAAGTACTTTTTTTTAAATTAAAATTAATATTTAAAAAAATTATTATTATAATCAAAAATCCAGGATAAATTGAAGATAAATCCTTTCTGTATATAAAGGTGAAAAAAGTTTGTAAATTGAACCTTTAGTTCATGAGATAAGACAAATTTTAGATTTATGAAAAATTTTAAAATTTTAAAATTTTATTTACAATTTTTTTAAGATTCTTTCTTGCTCAACTTCATCGTCAAAAAAGCTTCAATTTCAGAAAAAATAATTACAGCAATTCATCAATAAATAATAAAAACAAAAATTTTGTATCCCAGACCCCCCTGAAAAGTTCGTTTAGGTGGCGATGGTTTCAGCGAATAATGTAAAATACTGGGTGGGAAGTTGCGAAGTTCAGGTGCCTCATTTGGATGTTGGAATTTTTTAAAGATGTGGTAAAAGTGGTAAATGGATACTTCAATCCAAATACGTATTTAAGAAGCATTCTTTGGTATGCGTATGACAGAGATTCCAACGAGTATTGTAGATATTTTCCTAGAGGTTTATCAAGCCAAACAACATAAATGGAGTCTTTTATTAGTATAGTGAGTTTATCAATTTGGTGCGACATTAATTACACCAGAGCAGACAGACATTATTTTCACGACATGTCGTAGCTAATTAGATTCTAGAGGGTACTTAAATCCATCTTCTTTCTAAACAGTTCAAATAAAAGTTTAAGTTCAATATTTCTTGTTCTTTCAATTACAATTCAGTTTTATCAATCGAAATCAGTGGTCAAGAGGTCACCGAAAATATGAAACACTCACAAATGTTCTACCAAATTCTCCATAACATTTAAAGTTTGCATTGGATAAAATTCGATTAAATACCGTATTATATTCAAAATTGTTCATAAACAGTACGTTTTCTGTGAGCCCCTGTTAACCAATAAATTACGGTAATAATATTTTATTCTACAGGAAAAATATTTTTGCGTATATCTGAATAATGTACAATAATTACTTTACTTATTGTGAAGTATAAAGGTATCAATATAAACATTAAAAAGGCTTCTTATATACCATAGAAGATCGAAAATGTTTTATGGGACCCTACATAAAAACTAACAGTTCTATTTTTATACTATTCTCAGTAGAGATCCTGTCATTGCAAATATAAACCAGTTTCAAGACTTTCTGAAAATATTTACGGAAATTTGAACATGGACAGATAGAATCGTAATCATAATCGTATTGAACTTTGTTAGAAATTCTCAAACAAGCTTAACAGAATTAGGAAAGAAATTTCCCGTTTTTCAAATTATATATTGTATCCGAATGTATTTTGTGTGCCCATGTAAACCATGAAAAAGAAACCATGAAGAACAACACATTTCTTTTGTTTTTTAAATATAATATAAGGTAAAGCTAGAAGAGTTTGCGCACATTTAAACAAAATGATATAAAAAATCCAAATATTAAATTTTTTGCTAAAAATTTGGTGCATAACTATGAATTGATCCTTATTCTATACATTTCATTTGCAATTTTGTTGCTCTGTTGTAATTTAAAACAACAGTAGTAACAAAACTAAGAGAGCTATTTTGCGCAATCTCTCCTTATAGGAGTGATTGCGTTTAATTATAACTACAATTGCATTATGAATAATAATAACTCACTTAATTAACATTGTTGTAAGGTATTTCTAAACAAATATTTTTGAATTAGGAGAGGATATTTCAATTCAATAATTAAAAAAATCTGAAAGATAAAAGAAATTTAAAAATAATTACAAATTTTATTTAAAGGAAAACTTATTCTTAACTGTTCGAGACGGTGTATCCGTCTCGATCAGGTATTTCCGACCAAAGAAGAAAAAGAAGAAAAAGTTTGCACACCGTGCGTGCAATGATATGAGGATAGTTCTGCCCATTGTTAAGCGCAGAATACGTCCATCATTTACTATTTATTAAAGATTTTTTTCCTCAAAATCTTCCGCCAAAAAATCCTTTACGTTTGAAAATTCTTTACGTTTATTTTATTTTATTGAAATATAGACGATTACATTCCTTAAAAGGATGATTGAGTAGGCTGTTATTTTTTCTTACATTTAGTTTTATCTCTTCTATTTAAGCAGACGACAGCTGCACAAAACTTGAGCATCATACGTGAAAGTATTGCAAAATTAAATAGATATACAATAAGCAAAACTAAATATATATACGACTAGCTGACCAGTCCGGCTTCGCACGAATGAACAAATTTTTGTTAAAGATGGATTGACATGTAAAAAATCAAGCAAGATATCAGTTTATATGTAATAGTCAGGCAATATTATTAACTAAAAAGTCAAAATATAATTTTACAATTTTTTTTTTAATTAGTTGTTAAATGTTGGCAATTTTTACCTAATGTTATTTATTTATTTATTTCATAAAAAGAAACATTTCTTTACTCATGAATAAAAAATATTGAAAAATAAACCTATGACATGAAAATGTTTTTGATAAAATTGACGTCATAATAGCTTTAATTATTATTTATTTGTTCATCTCGCAAATATATTTAATATTTTCCATAATTGACGGTTATTTTAATAATGTATATTAAGGGAGAAATCAATAATATGAAACAATATTCGTACAATATATACTGTTACAGAATCTGGTGTGAAACAACCACACTACTTCCATTACCCACTATTACACGTATTATATACAATTTTTTGGAGATGTTATATGCATTTTTTGAGATTTTCCAGTAAGAGAAACTTGATACACGTATAAAAGACACATACACCAGAGTTTATATAGCGAGTTAAAAAAAAAAAATAGATAGTTATTTTTTTAAACACGAATTTCCGAGATCTAAAACTGAACTACCTAATCATGGATGACCGTTAATATTCCTGTAATAAGCAGGTAATACTTGAGAAATGTTATCTGAGTTGGATTAATTAAACAATTTTCAAGAAAACGTTAGAGTCGTTTTTGAAATACCAACTTTTACTAAAACTTAGCATACTCAGTTATTGACCGGAAAACAATAATTACATACAAAAGGACATTTAATAGGAAGTTAACATGGCGAGTTTAAAAAAAATGTGTACAGGCGTTTTTAAAGGAACGCACTTGCGACATCTGAAATTGAGTTGTTCATAGAGGACGTCTATCAATTTTCCTTAACTAACCAACTATATCATTCAAAAGGGCATCTAATAGATTGTTTATATAGCAACTTTGGAGAAAATCGTTAGAGCTATTTTTGTGATAAGGGCTTACGGTCCCATTTCCGGTTTTCGATGACCCAATTCTGGTTTTTCAAGTTTTACGAAAACTTGGAAAATTTATCTGTAATCCAGACCAGAATCAATTGTGAAGTTTCGTAGTTCTATCTTTATTAGTTTCGGAGATATGACAGCCAGAAGATTCCACACATACGTACACACATACACACACAATGACCCATTGCCAAAAACTACTTTTTTGGACTCAGGAGGCCTTCAAACATGTAAATCAGGTGAAACTCTATATCGAATTTTTGAACCGAATATAATACTTCCACTACCTACGGTAGTGGGATAATTAAAGTAAAAACATAGATCTCGTATTTAATACGAAAATATACAGATTTTCGTATTGCGCTTTCGATCGCCAAACACAAAAATCGCCAAGGACGACAGATATCAAATCTATGCTTTGTTTTCAATTAAAATATTGAAAATTTGAATTAAAAATTTATTTTACCAAAATTTATTATAGACTCTAGCAATTAGAGACAGTGTAACCTTTGATTAGTTGAAAGAAAGAAAAAAAAAAATCGGCTTTTTAGCTCTAGCGATCGTTATCTAAATATATACATAAAACTTTCCTCTTTATATATTAGTATACATAGAGCATAGTTATATTAAATAGGTTTCTAATCAACATAATGTAACTCAAATAAATAAATGCTATTTGCATTTCAGTAATGGTTGTATGCGCTATGTTATATTGAGCTACTTGTCATAACTATTAGTTGCTAAAAATAGTCGTCAAATAAATTTAAACTTCTCAATTATTCTTTTAAAAATGCATAATGAAATGCAGATGATATTTTTTTAATTCACTTTTTATATTATAATACGCAAGCGAAGTGTGACGTCACAGACCGTCCATGGATGAAAGAAAATGATTTCCTATGTTAATCGCCTATTGGATTTTTTGTAAAAAATTATTAAAAATCGACAAAATTATTTCCCGATTTTCATCCCCTTATTTGGGTATATATATGTATTAGTTATCATGTGCATGTGTTAGATTGAGTTATTTTGCTGTCAAATTGACAAAATTTTAATTTTAAATTTTAAAACTCTGTTGTCCTTGGCGTTTTTGTATTTGGCGATCAAAAACGTCATACGAAAATATACGTGCCAGATGTATATTTTCGTCATATATGTATTTAAAAGGGGAGCAGCCCCGGCTCACCGCTCGAAGAGCGGTGTTGAGCTGTACAAGGACCGAAGTCCAAGTAGGGCTGTCCCGAGACGTTTAATGAAGAAAAAAAAATTACATTGTTTATCGCCAGGCTAGACGCCTACTCGCGACACGGGGCGATGAGGGGTAGCATAAGAATATATTTACATGTTTTTGATCAGTATGCCGGGCCCAGCCAGCCCCCCGCGACAAGTGGCATGCTGATTGGTCTGTGGCATTGATGGGTTGACTCTAGCAGTTGAGGTTTGACTCTTAAACATTTCTGGAAACTGGATCTTGTGATTTTGCACTGTTGGCTAGGCTTTTGCTGTATTGCTTGTCTTGGTGATCTTTGCTGTGCTGCTGACGCCACAAGGAGGGAAGAGGGAGGAGGAAAAAGTTGAAAAAGAAACAAAAAGAAACAAAACAAAACTAAAAAGAATAGGTATTAATTGGTTCGATTAGAGATGTCATTTAAGAGGGAGTAAAGTTTATTAAGTTTATGAATTAGATGTTTCCTGGATAAAATATTGGGCAGCAAATTTATTGGCCTTGGATTAGGATTCCTTAGATGGAAATTTACTGTGAGGGGGCAGGAGAAGTAATAATGAGTAGGAGTTCCCTCCTCTCCACATGGACACAGAGGCGAGCACCGGCAATGAAATCTGTTAAGGTACGATGGGAATGGACCGTGACCACTTAAGAAGGCGGTGATAGGGGGTGTCAGGGTCCATGTGTTGGAGCTTGCAATTGGAATCAAATCGAAAGTGTGCCTTCCTTTTTCAGAGGTTGACCATAGGTCTTGCCATTTTTGCTGAAATAATTTTTTGATTTTTCTTTTGACGATAGAGGGGGGAGCGGGGAGGGAGACGGCTATCTCTTCCGACTCCGTCGCGGCCTTTGCCAGCGAATCAGCTATTTCATTGCCAGTCACACCCCTGTGGGCTGAAACGTGAGCCAGGGAGCAATTACAGTTTAGAGCACTTAGGGAATTTTTGATGGCAATCACCTGGGCGTGTCTGCTCCTGAGGCGGGCTATGGCGAGCAAGCCTGAGAGACTGTCACTGTATATTTTGATGTCTGCATGTGTAGCTGTGGCTATCCAGTCGAGGCCTTTTTGAATTGCGAGTAGTTCAGCTTGGAATACTGAATTATAGTCTTCCAGTTTGCCCGCCCACTGATGGGTTACGACGCCCGAGGCTAGAACGCAGAAAGCTGCGCCCACCCCAGCATCCGTCTTAGATCCATCCGTGTAGACCGCCACTGGAGCTGACGGGGAGAAGCTATTCTTAGAAGTATTGGTTATTAAGGGGGCAACATCCTTTCCAGGGTGGAGGGACCAACTGCAGGTAAGATGTTGTATTGGAGTGTTGGGGAAAATTATCGAGCTTAATTCTGTATCTTTTAATTGGAGAATTTTAGACTTGATGTGTATTTGGGAGACCTGCAGATGGGCATGAGGTATCCCTGTGATGACGGTGATAGCGTCAGTTGAAATAGTTTTATAGCCCCTTGCTATTTGAAGGAGAAAGGGACGTTGGGCTGAATTGAGTTGGGAGATCGCGTCCGACCTGAGGTGACCGCCCCAAATGGATGCCCCGTAGGTAAGGATTTTCTCTATTATGGTATGGTACCAAGTTTTGAGAAAGAAGGTGGAGATACCCCACCTCTTTCCAACCATTTTTATTGTATTACGGTAGATTTTTTGGGGTTTAATTTTGAGATCTTTTACGTGGGGTAGCCAGTTGAGGCGTCGGTCAAAAGTGATGACTAGAATTTTCAGATGTTCTACATGATTTACGGTGACACCATCAATCCGCATCTTGGGATATCTCCTACTGCTGAGGGCTTTTGGAAATGCAAGGGTAAGTGCTTTTGTTTTTGAAGGGGACAGTTTGAGATTAAGATCTTTTAGTATTCCGCTAAAAAGGGAAAGGGCAACCTGAGCCTGGTCTTCCAAATCCTTCCTTATGCGGCCAGAGAGAATCAGGGAGAAGTCATCCGCGTAAGCGAAAATCTCAAAACCCGCGGAGCTCATTCCCTGTAGGATGCTATTGGCTATTAAGTTCCAGAGTAAGGGACCCAAACAGGAGCCCTGCGGGCAGCCTTTGGATTGGGGAAGTTCTGTAGTACCTTCCCCCCAGTTAACTATGATTTTCCGCTTGGAAAGGTAGGAGCGGATGACTCCTGCCAGATTCTTCAGGCAGCCAAGGTCCTGGAGTGCTTGGAGGATATGGGACCACTCTATATTATCGAAAGCTCCCTGAATGTCGAGTGAGACGATGGTGGTGTATTTCTGGGCGTTGCAGCTAACGGCGCAGGAACTTTTTATGGCTTGCATTGCTTGTTCACATGATCTGCCCTCTCTGAACCCGAATTGGTTAGGGTGAAGCAGGTTGTTGGATTCTAGGTAAAAGTTTATTCGTGTAACTATCAGTTTCTCCAATAATTTTCCTAGAGTTGGGAGGAGGCAGATCGGTCTGTAGGAGGAGGGTTCAGAGGGAAGTTTCCCTTGCTTCAGAAAGTACACCACTTCGCCACGGCGGAGAATTTCTGGGAAGTAGTGTTGGTTGAGACAGAGGTTTGACCATTTGTGAAGAACGTGTGGAATTGTGATGTAAACATTACGGAGGATTTTGAAGTCGATGTTGTCAGGTCCGGGAGCTTTCTTTACATTAAAGCTAAAGAGAGTGGCTTTGATTTCGGTCTCCGTGAAGGGGTCATCCGAGGGAGCCGAAAAGACTGGTTCTTGAAAGTGAGTGATGAGAGATTCTGGGAAGAGAGTGCTTGTAAGGTGTACCAGGTTATTCCGTTTGGAAGAAAGCGCCGGAGGGCGCTCCAGTTTCAGTTCTGTTGGAGTGAAGAATTTGTGACTGTAAAATTTTTGCGCAGTTCCGAAAATCTTGGTCTGTGAGGAGCAAAATTTTTTCCATGCGTAGTGCTTGGCTGTGTTGATGTGTTTTTTGAATAATGCAGAATGGAGTTTGATTGCTTGTTTGTGCTGAGGAATTAATGATGGGTCTATGTATTTAAGTTGTCTTTTTAGTGCTGTTAGACGATTACGCATGGAACGTAACTGGGGAGTCCAGAAGGAGTAGGTGAACCGCCGTCCCGACTTTTTGAGTCTGAATGCCGAAGTTGCTGCTGTGTGGATTGTGGCTATGAGGTGTTGTGTGAAGGTTTCTAGTTGATCCTCGTTAGTGATTGTATCTAGTTTCGTAGTTAGGTTATAAGATTCCTTTAGTAAAATGTTATTAAATTTTTTGAAGTTACCATTCTTTGTGGCGAAACGTTTTCACTGAGAAATTGAGGGTATGGTGTTTGTTGTGAAAGTGATGTAGTTGTGGTCTGTATTGTTATGTATGTCCAGAACTGACCAGTCACTAATTTTGGCAAAGGCCTTGGGGTTGCAGAGAGTAAAATCTGGCCAGCCCTGCGCGTCGTTCTTGTAAAATGTTGGAGCGGAGTTGTCAATGTTGGCCATGCATAGGTTGTTAGCAGCTATGAATTCTATAAGCTCGCGACCTCTGCGATCCTCGTTGGGTGAACACCACATTGAGGTCGCAGCAGCAGATGAAAAGTGACCTGTGTGTGATGAGATGCTGCCACTCCAGCAAGCAGGCCTCGAAGTCCGCAGACGGGGCGGCATAAGCACTTCCAAGGAGCAGTTCTCCCTCCTTCGTGGTGAGTGAAATGAAAACACAATTGTCTCCAGTGAAGACATGGGTGTAATTTTGTTGCTATGACTATGTGGGCTGAGTTGTTTTTGGAACTGAAACTTGACCAGGCGGAGGGGAAGCCGTATAGATCACCCCCAACGGTGCAATAGGCATCCTGCAACAGCCCGATGTCTATGGACTTTTCTTCCATGAATTCCCGGGCCGTCGAGTTCGCTTCCATGCACCTGTTGAGGTTGATCTGCAGGAATTTTAGATTATAAAAGTTAGCTATTGGAGTGGAGAAGGATGTTGCTTCTTGGGAGGAAGAGGAGGGAGCTTTGGGCTTTTTCTTTCGGGACCTCCCCATTTAGGGAGAGAAAAAAAAAAAAAAAACGAAAAAGGATAAAGATTTTCTAAGGATGGGGCTAAGAATAGAGAAATGATTTACCCTTGTACTCCTTGTGGTTCTTGAGCTTGTCCAAAGGGTCCCGATGGCATTAGGAACCTCTGGTTCCCTTCATGATAGTAGTTAGTAGTTGGGTTGGAGTGTCCTCCGCTGGGGATGTTTGAGTGTTGCCCTTGTTGGAATGTCATCGGGTGTGGCAAGAGGTGCGTGAATGGGTTGAAGAGCCATGGGAAGGGCCTTGTTTGTTCTTGTTGATTCCTTGAGAACCTTGTATATTGTTGTCTTGAGTTGGGGTGGGGAGTGGTTTTGCTTCTTGTGTTGGACGTTACTGACTGTTGCTGTCTTGGTGGTGGAAGCAGTGGTTGTGTGTTCTTTGGTTCCTGCTCGCTGAATTTTCTGTCCAGGGCCGCCCTTTGTTTCCGATAGGCTTCTTCGTGAACCGGGCATGTTGGAGAGTATGCTGGGTGGTTGGTGTTTACCGGGTGGATGCCCTTCTTGGTGTTCTCTAGGTTCTGTTTTGCGCAGTTAATACAGCTCGGGGGCTCCTGACAGTTATTGTTCCTGTGTTTCTGGGCACAGTGTGAGCAATAGGTTTCTTGTTTGCAATATGTTTGAGTATGTTCATAACTTTGGCATTTGGAACATCTTGAAACCTTTGTTTGGGGTTTGATCATGCACCTCTGGAGTCCGATTTGAAGATACTTCATTTTGATGATTTCCTCTGCTATGGATAGCGGCGCTTCGAATATGATGTTTTTGTGTCCTTGCTCCTTCGATGGGAACTCTCGGATAGGCTTTAGGACTGTGGTTGTTTCTTTCGTGAGGAGGCCTGTTTCTTGAAGTTCCATTTTTATGGCATCGACTGTGAGATCCTCTGGGACTCCCATAACTATGAGCCTTTGCTGAGGACTTGGTTTTGTTCTGAAGGTGAGGGCTACTGCTAGTTTTTGGTTACTGTTGTAATCTTGGATTAGGGTGTTAGCTTCTTCTTTATTGTTACAGATAATGTCTAGTGAGCGCCGGAATGTGTTGTATTTTTTGATTTTGACCGCTGTTGTCACATTTGTGGTACGCATTAGTTTGAGGATATCGTAACCACTCAGTGCAGGGTCCTTTGCCGTGATATAGATAGTGCTCAGCGTTTTGTTGTAGAGGTTGAGGGCCTTGAGGTTTCTGCTGTTGGTCGGTACTTGTGTGGGACTGCCGGTTGAGATGAGGTGAGGACGGGTTTGTTTTCGAGCGTCTTCGAGAGATGGAAAATCAGGGTTTGGTGTATCTTTTGGCTGCATGTTACTTTCCGACTGTGCTGCGAGGGTTCGTCCGTCAGCTGGGTGTTGTGCTGATGAGGCTGAGTGGAAGTCTGCGGCTTGTGTTTCTTGCAATGTCGAGGTGTTCGATTTTAAATTTGCTTTAATGTAGGATTCTTGCCTGTTGAAAGCGGTGTTTAGTTCTTCTTGCAGGTCCTTAAGCTCCTGGAGTCTGTCGTTTAGGAGGGCGAACTGCGTCTGGAAGTCAAGCTTCAGGTTAACCGTAGGAGAGTTTATTCTCTTAGAATTTGCTACTGTTTGTTTGGGTGTCGTTAGGTCTGAAGGTTTTGGTGGGATCTGAGGAGGCAGCGTTTGAGTGTGAGAGTCCACTGTTATGGTTTTCTTGGTTGGTGTTGTTTGGGATGATTGCTGTGTGTAGGATTCGGCTTTTTGCTGACTGGCGGTCTTGGCTTTTGCCCTGGTAGCCTTGTTCAGGAGCTTTATTTTAAGGAACGCTTTGCTTAGCGCTTTTGAGAGGCTCTTCGATGGTTTTGTTTTCGCGATCAGATCCATTTCCACGATTGCGATCTGTTTGATTGTTTTATAATGAGAGAAGTCTTCGTGGACTGTCTTTAGTTTTGTTGGGTCTGTTGTAAAGTCGATTGCCGTGAGATTGGACTTGTATTTACCTTGTGACCTCGTTGAGACGCCTAACTTTGTTGATTCGTCCGAGGAGGAGCTGGAAGTGGATGCATCGGAAAAGTTTGCTTCATCATCCTGTTCCAGGTGCTCATCATTTTCGAAATCTGACATGACGTAGTAGCTTTGAGAAAAGCTGTTGTTTTTTTTGTTTTATTGGAGCGATGTTCTAATTTGAGATTAAGATAAGAGAACTAATGATAGCGAAAAGGACGGGCTTGCCAAAGCGCCTGCATCATACCATTGTTAAGGGGGAGAGAGAAAAGAAATATTGTTTCATATTATTCATTACTCTCTTAATATATGTTGTTAAAATAACCATGATTTTTGAAAGAAATTAAATTACGCTCGCCAGATAATTTGGCAATATTTTTTTTTTTTTCTGCCAAGGATGACCGATATCAAATCTATTCCGCTGCAACATATTAGTATCTTATATCAGAATATTTTATTTAGACATTTGAAAACAAATTTGACTTCAAATTATGATAGAATATTTATCATTTTCCTTTTAATTAGTATATTAGTTGGATATTTATTGTGTAAATATCATCCTCTGAAATGAAGTGTTTATGTTTTCAACCGAATATGGAACCAAACTAAATTAAAAAAACTGGTGTACAATCGGTAAATAGATTTTAAAACGTCTTTACACACCATAAATTTTAAGCTAGCACAACCGGTTTCGAAAGGACTTAGCCTTTCTTCATCAGGGGCACAAAAACACGTACTGCTGCCTTGGAGGCAAAAGCAAAAGTTTTAAAATCTTTTTATCGAATGTGGAAGTTTGCCATTTTTTTCCCTAGAGTTTTGAAATTTAAAATTCAAATTTTATCAATTTTACAACAAACACAACTTAATCTAACGCATGCACATGATAACTAATGGATATCTATACCTAAATATGGGGATTAAATCGGGGAATAATTTTCTTCGATTTTTAATAATTTTTTACAAAAAATCCAATGATCATTTAACATAGGAAATATTTTTCTTGCATCCACGAACGGCCAGTGACGTCATAACTTCGCTTGCGTATTCGCGTGAAAATATATTTTATTAAAAGTCGAAAAATAAATTAACTCGTAAATTTTTTTGGCAACAATTATAAATTAAAATAAATAATTTAATAAAAGTTTAGAAGTTAGAATTTCTAATTTTATTTTATTTTATTTTATTTATTTATTTTTAAATACCAATTTCGTTTACGCACGTCAGTTTAAACACTAATGCTTAGATCATTATATCATATCATATCATATCATATTAAGTTATATTATCAGAAAAATAAACACTTTTAACGCTATAATGACGTCAGATTTAACGTGTGAATTTAACATTTCGCAAAGCTTTATATGAATTTCAATTTAATTCACGTGCAAATATATTTCTTTTCTTTTCATGTCAAGATATTTTGAAAACAAAATGAACATGTACTAAATGTTTCTTTTATGTTGGCAGCAGCCAATTTTTTTAATATTTCATTATTTCCATTTCTATTATGGCTTTTATGGGGATTTTAATTAAAATGCTCAGATTTTAAACTAAAATTTATTTTATCAAAATTAAATATAGCCTATAACAATCAGGCATACTGTAGCTTTTGGTCAGTGAAAGAAGTTTTTAAATCGGTTCAGTAGTTTCAGAGATTACCCTCCACAAACATACAATTTTTTGCGCTTTATATAATGATATAGATAGATAACATGTAAATCCTTTGCAATAAATTTATCATAGTCTAACAGCATTGGTAAATCTCATCAGAAGTGTGGCTTTTGTCGATTGTGCCACTCCTAAATAATGTTAAACTTCAGATTCTGTGGATAGTCTCCATAAAAAGGGTGCGCCGTCTCGAATTGTTTGAACTAGTCCAAAATGACTTTTGGATGTTAGGTTTTGGTATAATCCCGGGCATTGAACAAACTCATCATCATTGTCTTGTTATCATCAATAAGCTGCTAAATCTCTGTTAGTATAGAATTTTAAATGCGCCATCTCTCCTAAACAGAAAAAGCGCAAACTCTCCAACTTTCGTAGGAGAGATTGTGGAGTGTTTTATTAAATGATTACTCACCTTTAGGTGAAATCGTGGTGCTTGTACGGTTAGTCTAGGTCAGTAGGTTATGAGAAATTGTTTAATTTAAAAATATTTCGTACTACTACCATCGTATTGAAATTCTTAGGAAGGGTTATGAAAATTCAAGCATTTATTTTTGAGAACGAGAAAAAATAACCACGTTTTATCTTAAACTCTTTAAGCAATTAATATGCAAATTCAATTCGGCACTTCCCTATTGGGGTTGTACAACCACCTAAAATTTCAATTCGCCCTCTCTACTCTGTCCATTCGATCCCCTATGTGCGCAATCTCTCCTAGCTTTACCTTATGTGAATTTCAATAGACTTTGGTATCATCAAAAATGTATCAAAAAGGAGCTGTATAGTTTTAAATGAATACCTTTTGCAGGACGTAATACATTAGAATTCTCTTATTGTCTGTGTACACAAACCAATCGGGATAGTTATTCCAATTCCAACAGGGAACATGCCTTGGGGAACTTGAATATCATATTATAGTTTCAAAGTATTGTAATTAGAACGCGGGTAGACATATAGATAAACTGAAATCATGAACAATTTTTCATTTAGTTGAAAAGTGTAAAAAAAAAAAATTGTCTGCAAAACAACAAAATTATTTTACACAAAACTGGTTGCAGGTATTTTGTGAAATGGCAGAAAAACTATTTTGTAGGATGCTCAGGGCCTGACTAACGCCAGGGCATGCGAAGAAGCTGCCCTGGGCCCCCTTATGGAAGACACTTCCCAACAGGCATATGCAGAAGTTCCGCAACCTAAAGACCTTTTATGACACTGCAAGGGGGCCCCCATAATAAATTTTCGCTGGGGCTCCAGGTAATCTAAATCGGGCCCTGGATGCAGCTAACTTTATTTTTAATTCTGGTTTTAGTGTTTTCATTACCCAAACATTCGTACTAATTACACATTTCGTTATTAGGGAAAATATAATAGCGAACTTAAATAAACATGTATCATTTTCAAAGATATTTATGAACTTTTCTGGAAGTTAAGGCTCTATTTAAAGAGATGGATGAACAGGTAGACAGATTAGCTTAATAAATACTTTTCAACTTTGTTGGAAATTGTTAAAAAGTAATGTATATTAAAATGCAAGATAGTACCTATATAAAACATAGTGCCGAAAATTTTGATAATTTAAATTGCGATTGAAGGAATTGCTATAAGTTTCCCACAAATGTATTTTGATACTTTTATATGAATAAAATTCCTTCAAAATTCGAGTAATGGTATTTAATACTAAAACTACCTTTTATTTTCATCTTCATATTTTTGCACATAGTAAAGTCACATGATTGTGTATGGGATTTTCAACTTTGACATTACGAATATTTGAAATAAAACAAATAAAACAAATAAAAAAATTAATTTTAAAAAGTATATATACAATAAAACATTATTTCTTATTAATTTATAATTAATAAATAAAAGTAATTATAAATTATAAACTAGTAAAGTTGTATAATACATTAATTAATAATACTAATTTTTGTATTATGCAACCTTTCTGAATAAATATTATTTTATTTTACTCTGATGACCGATACGAAAAAGAATATAAAATAACTTGGTTAATAATAACAAAAACAGGTTTTACTTGGAAAAAATGAAAATTTATCAAACAAAATTTCAAATGAGAATTAAAATAAGAAAGTCATTACTATGTAAACGTTTATTTGTCTATGTTTAATATATATATATATATATATATATATATATGTACATATATATCCGTAAATATTTTCTACGTAAAGTGCTTATATATACAGCCCACACAAATCTTTGAAAATTCGTTTAAGAATTTTATTTCAGAAGAAATCAAACTCCTTTCGAAGTAAACGAGCAGGCAATTAAAATTTGCATAATCTCATTTCAAACATTTTATTATACATTATTCATGGTCTTGTTAAATGTCTATTCTTACGTATATTGATAAATCATCAATTTTCTCCATTTGATTCCGAAAAATATGATTTGTATTCTGTCCCAGACAGCTGGTTCATATATCTGAGTCGATTTATTAAGTCCATTAAATGACAGCTAACATTTCATAGGGGATGAATTTGATAAATAAAGCCTTTATACCCTAACAAGAATTTATGTTATTTTTAAGTATTTTTAAATGTGTGAATGGAATTACATTGTCATTTAATATTCAAAAGTTATAATAAGTTTCTTCAGATGAAATTATTTATTTATATGTTTAAGCAATGATGAAAGTTTATATAGATTAGATATATATATTATTCTGATATAATTACATCGCTTTTTTATGATATCCGAAAGAAAGCAATTCTAGAAATTTTCCCTTTATTTGAGCTATGATTATCTTTCTCCATTTATATGTTCTTTTATCATGGAGGTGGGGGGTGAAAGGACACTGCGATTGTAAAAACAATTTGATAAAAACTGTCATTTACGAATCAGGATATTTTTTGTATCTGGAATTGTTTTATAAATTTCCCCATCTTGTTTTAAATTTCTTCACCTTATTTTAAAAAACTGTCAATTTAAAAAATTTAAATTTTGAAAAATATCAACAAAAATAATCAAAAATAAAAATAATTTTGTGTACTGTTTTAAACCTTTGTACAAACTTAACAAAAATTATATAAACTCTACTTGTCAACTGTACATTATCTTAAATCGTTATTCATCTTCTTGAATTAGCTCTGCTTAAATGTCATAGTTGGCATTAGATAGTGCATAGCGGCATAATAATTTTTAACATAGGAAAATAATAACTATATATACATGTATATAATAATTATATAGTGTAGAACCGTGTAATATGGACCATCGTGTAATACGGACCATGATTAAATTTATATATTCAACACTAGATGGTTTCATAGTCTTTAGTGAATATTATTGTTATCCAAAGCAGAAAGTGACTTGTACATCCGTACCTGTGTTTGGAAGATTATGAAATTGAATTTTCTGTTTATATGATCGTTGATGTAACAAGTATGCTAAAATGAAAGTATTACTTTCTACTGTTAGGTATTTGTAATTTAGTTTTCGCGTAAACAATAGCAAATGTACTTATTTTCTTAACAATCTAGACATGTATTTCTTGGGCGCCAATTTGCATAGCGATATATGATTGGAAACAGCGTTGCTCTGTTTATGCTTGTAATATGAACCATGTTCTTTTGTGTAATATGGACCAGTGTCCCATGATAAAATCAGAGAGGTTTTGTTAATTCTCGGCGTACATATGTCGCACACTCAAAACCTTGAGGCTATAGAGTAGGCCAGGGAAGCAGCGATAATCAAGCTATCACTTCCTTCACATACTACCCATTGAGTATAGCCTTTGGACCACCCTTTTGTTTTCGTTCATTAAATATTACGTTTTTCGTCCATTTCTACTATTCCCAAGAGATGGACTAGTGTATGAGGGAACATGCTGGATGGTTGGTTTCACAATTCCGAGTGTGTCAACTGTTCGGGAAAAACTATTTTGGGAAAGACCACTATGAACCACCTGGCCCATATTGCACGAACGTATGTATAATATGGACCACTGACACATAAATAAAATAATTATTTTCTGCAATTGTTAATAGTTCCCAGAGTGCTTTACTAAGCTTGAACCATGCATCTATATAATTGTAATGAGCAGATAACAAATTAAATCTTCTTATTTTAATAATTTTAGTTTTGTGAGCAATCTTGCTTACGGGGTCCATATTACATGGATCTCCCCTATACACAGATACATAAATCTGTTAAACCACACTCGTTAAAATATGAGCCTAAGTTCAATTGATTATACTAACAAGTTTGAGATTTAATTTATTGTCATCAACTTCTTAAGCACTCTATATATTTCAGTGAGATTATACTTAATATTAGATGTACAGTCGGTAACAAAAGTGTCCGAACACTAGCAAAAATTCTTATGTAAAAAAAGTACACTTCATACGGTTTTGCCAAATAAATCCTTGTCGAATCCTGTTCTTAGTCAATGTAAGAACATGATTCGATAAGGATTTATTTAAAAAAACCGTATGAGGTGCACTTTTTTTACATAGAAATCTTTGCTAGTGTTTGGACACTTTTGTTACCGACTGAACAGCATTTTGTTAAATCTAGCTTATGTAATTACTTTTTTAATTACATATGATATTAGAAGACGTAATAGTTTTCTTTTTTTCATTTATTTCAATAAAATAAAAGCGCATACAAAATGGTCTAGGTACATAGACAATGTATGCGTAAACTTCGTATGTTCTTTGACCTGTTATTATCTATATATATAAAAGAGTAAACTCACTGATTCTCTGACTGATTCACTCACTGATTCACTGACTCAACACGGTTGTGGCGATCTTATGGGAGATAGAGTCACAATGTTTGGTGAGCAGGTTGATTTTAGGACCCTGACGCTCACTAAGACGGGATTTTGCGAAATACCCCCCCCCGGGGGGGCAGAAGGCAAAAACCACCTTTATAAGCATATCTCGGCTCCAAATTGCTTCACGGTGAAGAAATTGCAGATGGGGAGACTAGACTTGAATACAAAAAAATTATTTTCTGCGATTTTGGAATTTTGGGTTTTTAAGGGGGAAAGGGGGTGAAAGGGGTGAAAATGATTTTCGGAGGCGCAGGAGGCAAAAACACCTTTATAATCATAACTCGGCTCCAAATTACTTCACGATGAAAAAATTGCAGATGGGGAGACTAGACTTACGTACAAAAAAATCGCTTTCTGCGATTTTGGACTTTTGGATTTTTAAGGGGGGAGACGGGGTAAAAAGGATTTTCGGGGAAAATTTCGCAATATATGGATTTTCGAGTAAAATTCTAGCAGTAACAGCTCAAAGATATCAAAAAAAAAAAAAAAAAAAGGCCAAACGTCTTCTTGAAGGTATTTGCAAAAACTCATTTTTGATTTTTTCCGATTTTCGATTTTGGGGGGGACTTACGAAGGGGCAAATTCGACCCCTCCCCTTTCGGCGCTAAATTTGTCCGCGGAAATCTATAGTAGCTGAGGTCACAAATATTAGTGTGTGGCTTATTTACGTGTGTCCAAAACCCATTGTAACGGGATTTTGTGAAAGCCCCCCCCCCTTTACTCCTTTGGGGCATGGTGGGGAATAAAAGAGTAAAATCACTGATTCACTGATTCAACACAGCCGTGGCAATTCTATGGGAGATAGACTCGCAAATTTTGGTGAGCACGTTGGTTTTAGGACCCTGACGCTCATTATGGCAGAATTTTGCAAAATCTCCCCCAACTCCCCCTGGGGGGAGGCAGAAGTCAAAACCCCCTTATAAGCATAATTCGGCTCCAAATAGCTTCACGGTGAACAAATTGCAAAGAGAGAGACTAGAATTGAGTGAAAAAAAAATGCTGCGATTTGAGTTTTGGATTTTTAAGTGTGGGGGGGGGGGAGGGGGTAAAAACTATCTTCGGAGGCAAATTTAGCAAAATACGGATTTTCGAGTAAAACTGTAGCAATAACAGCACAAAGATATTGAAAATCGCGAAGAGTCTTCTTGAGGATATTTCCAAAAACTCCTGTTTGTTTTTTTGTGATATTCGATTTTTTTTGGGGGAGGGGAGGGGGGAGTTACGAGGGGGCAAATTTCAGCCCCTCTTTTAGCGCTAAATTCATCCGGGGAAATCTATAGGACCTGAAGTTACAAATTTTAGTGAGTGGCTTACTTACGTGTGTCTGACACTTACTGTAATGGGGTTTTGCGAAAGTCCCCCCTTTTCCCCTTGGAGGGGGCAATATAAACCCGTTTCCAAGTATAACTTTGCTTCAAATTATCTCAGTAAGATTAATTTGTATATGTGGGTTGTGTATGCTTTTCCAACACACACAGTAAAAGGATTTTACAAATTTTCACCCTTAAAGGCGGGGGGGGGGAAGGCAAAAACACGCTTATAAGAGTAACTGTGCTCCAAATTGTCTCAGGATAACGATTTTTTTTTATATGTCAATTGGTTATGCGTACTCAAGACACATACTAGAAAGAGATTTTGTAAAATTCCGTCCTATCCCCCCTTGGGGTGGGGGTGGGGGGCAAAAAGCATGTTTCCAAGCATAACTTTGATTCAAATTATCTCAGTAATATTAATTTTTACATTGAGTTGCTTATGCATTCCCAATACGCATTATAAAGGGATCTTACGAAAATTTCCCCTCCCCTCCTTCAAAGACGGGGAGGAGGCAAAAAACGCTTTTAAGAGTACCTCTGCTCCAAATTATCTCATAATAACGATTTTTTGATATGTCGATTGGTTATGCGTACTCAAGACACACTACTAAGGGATTTTGTAAAATTATAAAATTACACCTTATCCCCCTTGGGGGTGGGGTGGGTCAAAATCATGTTTTCATGCGTAACTCTGCTCCAAACTATCTTAGACGATTTTCTTATGTGCGGGCTGGTTATGCGTTCCCAACACGCACTATAAAGGGATTTTTGTGAACTTTTCCTTTTCCAACTTTTAAGAGCAGGGTGTGTGTGTGTGTGAGGGGGGGACACGTTTTAATGAGTAACTCTGCTCCAAATTATCTCACGAAGGCGATTTTTTGATAGGTTGATTGGCTATGCGTACTCAACACAAACTACAAAGGGATTATTTGGAATTCCGTGCTATCACCCCTTGAGGGTTGGGGGGTAATTTAAAACACGTTTTCATGCGTAACGTTCCAAACTATCTTAAAATGACAATTTTTGATGCGTGGACTGCTTATGCGTACTCAACACACACTACAAATTTATTTTGTGAAACTCCACCCTACCTCCCTTAGCGATGGGGGGGGGCTAAAAAACACGTTTTAAAACATAACTGTGCTTCAAATAATCTTAGATTCCCGATTTTTTAATTGGTGGGCTAGGTATGTGTATGCAACATGCAGTATAAAGGGATTTTGTGAAGTGTGGCGAGTGGGAAAAGTGCTATCGAAGGTATCGAGAACTTTAACTTACATTTTGACTGATTTCAATGATTTTATTATTATTATTATTATTATTATTATTATTAAGGATATAGTATTTTGAGACTTCATTTCAATATAATGACCAGCGAAGCGGCAAAGCCTGCTAGTTCTACAATAAAGCACAGAAATGTAAAATTTAATAATTAATAATTTATGTGCTTTTTATTTTACAACCAATGTAAGACAGCAATTATTTTATGCGCAGCAGGTTTGCTGTGCGTATATATATATATATATATATATATATATATATAGACATATATATATGTATGTGTGTGTGTGTAGGAATACATGGACAGAAAGGAACTTTGCGTCTTACTGATAGCGTGAACGTAACGTCAGAAATCATCCTTTCTTTTTGAGATTAGAACCTGTTTCTTTATGATTTCCGTAGGATAACAACGATTATTACTCAGTATTGTCAGTATTGCTGTATTGGGTACAAAAACAGCCAACACATCGCTATAGGGTCCGCAAAAAAATAAATTACAGTAGCAGTAAGAGAAAAAAAAATGTCAAATGGAGAGAAGATTACGCAAAATGCTAATGAATGTGTAATGAATCAATGATGTAATTTATTTAAATGTCTGTCTTAAAACGCATGCCATTGTCCTTTATTTTAGCGTTTATTTGCACAATCAATTTATACAGGACCTATTAATGCCATTTTAAATAGAGGACATTCCATAGTGAACTTGAATAACACATATCATATATTAAAAATTCTGAAAATATTTACGGGCGCTGAAGGCCAGCAGACGGGCAGACGGATATATAAACATATGGACAATCCGACAGACAGATGCAGAAATTCAAATCATACTCAAATTTAAAAACTGTTAGAAAGTGTTAGAAAAGCTTATATTGTAAAAGAAAATGCAATTCCAGCAATTTTTCAATAATATATCCCTTAATCTAATTCAATATTTTTATATGGTCTGTAAATATTAACGCTAATCATACTATATTCTATAAAAAGCATTCTTTTGTGCATATGAATAACATATTTTACATTTATTAAGATATTTGTAACGTTATTATAATTTAGTTTATAGAAATACCTCTCATAGAACGCAATGCTTTGGAATATTTTCGGGTGTCTCTGTACACAAACCAGTGGTAGTATTTACTCCATTTTCTATAGAAAACATTCGATAGTAAACCTGAATAACATATTTCAATTTGATTGAGATTTGTGTAAAGTAAAGGTATGAAAATATGGTTCATAGAAATTCCTCTCGCAGAACATAATGCATTGGAATATTTTCGGATGTCCCTGTACACAAAACATTAGTGGTACATGCTTCATTTTCAATAGGAAGCAACCGATAGTGATCTTGAACTTGGATAACATATATCAGTTTCAATAAATTCCAATTATTATTACTGGAGTTAATGTGCGGACAGACAGACAAACCTAATTCATAAACAATTTTCAGCCTTGTTAGAAAGTTAAAAATTATAATTGTGGAAATATAAAAATTTTAATGGTATTTTCACATTTCAAATTTAATTAATAATTAAAATGCATATTATTAAAATAATTAAAACCTTTTAGTTCAGATTCTTGATTTGAATTTTCTGTTTTATTTAATGTAAAAATTATAAAGATAAAGAAAATTGCAATTAAGATATGAGAAAGCACCCTTGAAACAAAAAAAAAAAAAAAAAAAAAAAAAAACTGCTAAGATTTTTAATCAGTAGAGTAATGTTAACTTTACACACACGCACAAAAAAAAAAAAAAAAAAAAAAAAAGGAAAAAAAAATTGCATGCATTATTATTATTATTATTTAGATCTGTAAAATGATGAAAAATTTCTTCATTTTCAAATTTTTAAAAGTAGTCTGTCCCTTTAATAGTAATAAAACGGTATTAGAAAAGTATTCTATTTGGAAAAGTCAGGGCTACAAGATTAGAAATCGCGCTACTGTTGAAATCAAAATCTACAGAAAAAATTACAAAATCTGACAGCTTTAATCTATTTATATGAAGACATAATATGGGTAGAAATGAATTGGAAATGGGACCTGGATTTGGTACCTCGAAAACCTTTCTAACAATTATCTCTGCTTTTACTCTTTAAAATCGTTCTTAGACATCATTTCGCATGTTATCTTTGGTTACAACAAAAAAATTGAGAGGCGTTCTGATGAGGTAAGTCAGTTTCAGATCTCGAATATTAGCGTTTGAAAAAGCAGCTATACTGATTGTTTTAAAACTTGCTATGTACACTGAGAAAAAAATATATATAAACCGCCTTCATCTAGAATGAATATGTGATAATTTTCTAAATCCCTAAACTAGAAATATAGATTTCCGAGCTATGCGCATAAGGCACGTCAATAAACTGAATGGACGAAATGATCGAGAATTTCTAGTCTACAGATTTCTAGATTGTGTAACAATATTCTGTATATTCCAAACATTCTGAATCTTTTGTATTGCGAGAAATTATAGCTTGATTTACTAGAACTGGGTCATAAACCAAGATTATAGTTGCTGAAACCCACCTCTTGTATTCACATTTATTTGCGGATATTTTTAAATAACTTTGCCCTCGATAATATAGGCAATCGCTCTAGAATTATAATAGAGGTTACTAGAACTTGCTTCCCAAGGGGACTAGAATTTATAAGGATGACATGGAAGTATTTTTTCTTGCGCCACAATTTAGAATCTAGATGTCAGTTACAGAATTTTCTCTCACTGTAAACTCTGTTTTGTGTATCTTTACGATATGTGTGTTAGTTTTTTCTTACAGGAAAATTGTTGAGTGCTGATTGATTAGCCAATTTTATATCTTCTAACCACACAATCTACAGTAAGAATGTATAATATGAGTAGTATTTGATAATGGAAGTTATGTGGTCATAGATAAGATTTATATGTTATCGAATAATAATAATAATAATAATAATAAAAGATTTTTAGTAGTCAAATACCTCTCTCTAATTTTCCCCTTTTATGAAGCAAATAAGTATTAATAAAATACGCCTAATATATCATAATTGATATTATAAAACAAATTTTTGTGCTTCAATCCCTAAAATATTTGTTTAATTTAATAATATTTTTGCGGCGTTGTATTTGTTTTTATATCAGAATTTTTTAAATATATATTAATTACAAATTTATAATCTATTATATATAGTCATTTTTTTAACAATTATAATATAAAAATTCTTACTACTGTAAGAAAATATAAATTCTAACACAAAGAGGTGCGTCTCTTGCTTATGCATTACATCATAACTACAGATCTAGTTTCATATTTCTTAAAAATGTTTATCACGTGTACCATTGTTATTTTATTGAAATTTATGCGTCCATTACTGTTAAAGTAAGACTTTTTTTTCTAATACTATTTCTTTCTCAAATTTTCAGTTTTAATAAAAACTTATTTAATAAATATTTAAATTGCCTAATCAGTGTTCTGTTTAAAATCGTAAGACCCCACTTAAAATAAATATGTTTAAATTACCTCTAACATAAATATTCCATTAATTCAAAGCTTTTGTCAATATTTACTCCCTTCATTCAACTTCCTTCAGTTTAAAACAGGATTATTTGTTAGGATTTTTCTTATTAGGATTTTTTTCTAAATATCTTAAGTAAATAAACATTTTTATTTTCTTACGGAACTGTTTAAGATAAAATTAATTAGTGAAATTTCTGAGTATAATCTTCTCTCGCTATGAAAAAACTTTTGTATTAAAAAAAAAAAAAAAAAAAGTAACTAAATAAATGAAGGAATATATATTAAAAAATAAAACTATACTTGTTTATTAAGCCTTAATTTATCAATTTCAGTTTTGGTTCTCCCATTATTTAAAAGAAAATTTCAACATATTTTAGTGGATAATAAATTATTTAAATACATGCAATAAAATAATTCTGATTGTAATTGTATGGGTTACGGCTGATTGATTACGCTAGGGTCCTGGGTCTGGGTAGAATGCCAACCGAGTGGGGGGTGTATTTCTAAGGAATCAACATATTTCGGAATAAACTATTTATGAAATTTTCTGGGGAAAACAAATATCGATAAACTCGATCTGAAGTCGAACCCAGCACTTCCAGTCCTGCGACAGAAAATCAAGTTTTACCAGAAAACTTCACAACTATATGTGACATATTTTAACAAAAACGGAAATCGTTTTTATCTGAAGTAATATTTGCAATAATATATCAATTTGTGCTGATTTAAGAATGATCGCCTATTCTTTGTTTAATATGCTTAATTTAATAGCAAATGAAAAGTGAGTTTTAAAAATACATTACAAATGCATTCTTTGTCTCGAACAGGTTCTCTAACTATTGGGTGTAGTAAGAAGTTATAAAGCATGTTTTGTGTTATCTACACGGCGAAATAGTTTACCAATCAGTAATGAGTTTGTGTCATAGGGTAGGAACTGGTTCATAGTTATAAAACTAACACGGAAACGGAAAGAAAAGTAAAATTAAAGTCGATGTTTGAAAGATGCCATTCCATAAGCGAATTGCTTTGTCACTGTATTCGTTACGAATTTCACTAAAGCATTTTAATCAAGTATTTTAATCATTTTTGTTACACGAGAAGATATAGTATTGAAAACTACGCACTAATTTAAGTTTTGAAATTTTAAAGTTTCTGATTTTGAGATTATTGTTCGAGAAAATAGAGCTGCTAGAGTAAATGCTACGTATGAGAATTTCCAAGCACTGTTCGGTGAAAATGCATCTCAAACAAAAAATGAACATTCCAAACAAACAGAAGTATCACAAATAGCGATTCTTAATTGTTTTCATGCAGTATGAAAGATTCAGAAAGCAAGAAAACTGGTGCCACATGAATCGAGTCAAAGGAACAATAATGAACATGGCTTGTGAAGCATAAATCAACTAAAAAAAAAAAAAAAAACACAAAAAGACTTTCTTGTAGAAAATCGTGATTAAATATATTATGAAAAAATGAAACACAAAATTATTAGGTAAATCCCGGTGAAGCAGCAATATCAAAGCCGAAACGAACCATTCACTGTAAATAATTTCTCCCGTGCATCCGTTAGGATATAATAGGTTTTATCCACTACGAATTGTCAACTCCTGTTGCAAGTGAAAGTGAAGAAAACACTACAGAGCAACAATTCCTGTGATTGAACCATAACGTTGAACAATAACGTGTATTTACTGGCAACAGTTTGAGTCCCATGAAATCGGTCTTTCATAACGTAAGACTTCATATTGTAAACCCATCCAATGATACATTAGTAACGTTTAGCTGAGCAATACTGAAGCTCCCCCGCGTATAGCTCCGGCAAAGCCCCTTCGAACTATTGTTTGTTTCAGTCGATAAACAGTACCTAGGAGAATTCTTGACGGCTCCTGCCTACTTAGATAAGTTTAAGTTTAACGTTGCCGTCCACAAGGGCGAATAGCGCCAGACCACCGAATAGTGACCGCTTACGCAACAGGAAACCTGGACGCAACAGAGAAATGAGATGTGTTCGGAATCATCATTCTGTCTTCTAAAGGGAACAGTCTTCTGTGTTCATTAATTGGGGCAATACTATTGATGTTTTCTCAATAAGTAGTACCTTGTCTTCTGTGCACTTACCGATAGTCAATGAAGTACGAAAACGTGTAAAAGAATCCATCATGTTAAAATATGGATCGTTCTACGCTCGTGGCATACGTCAGTTGCTTTACCGATGGCGAAAGGTGTTAGATAATGATGTGTAATATTTTGACTAATAAAAGTATTATTATCAGCTCTTAATTACATATTCATTTCCCTGAAACATGTTTTAAAACTTGTTACTACACGAAATTATACTTAATTTTAGATAGATATAAATTTGACCTTTCTACAGGTAATTCATTTATGGCACGTCTACATTTTTTGCCTGATGAAAGATCGTATTGAATTATTTCGATCGAAGAATTGAGATTGTTTTTGCTATTTATACTGATTGCTTACAAAATTTTCATTAGCCATATTTCAAAATCATATTTTTAAAGATCAACTACATAATTTGTTGTCCATTTTTCATAATTAATTTATTAAACTACTTTATCTCGCTATTATAATTATTGTAGTTCGTCACGAATTTATTGTTTATATAGTACATTATTTGAAAAAATACATATCAATGTAAGGCAATGTTTTACAATCAAACATAAGTTGTATTTTAAATAAATCGTATGTAATATGAATTTAATTTATCATCGAAAGAAAAAACGAGATTCGCCGCTGAAGATCTCTTTTCTCGAGCATGATCATGTGCGGCACCATGCAGAACGACAAAGCTTATCGTGGAGTGTCAGTAGTAAGCGTTTACTGGAAGTCAGTATATGAGCCAGGCATTCCTTGTACTCGAATGGTATCATTTGGACATCGCAGTATTTCTGCGAGTTAACAAATGTCGGTGAGTCGATGATACCGCAACTGTTGGTGTGGATGTGGTAGCTCTTCTAATTGTGCGATCATATCTCGCATTGGAGGGCCAGTTATGTCACGAGTCACTATGAGGCCTCAATATGCTTTCGCTCAGCCACTGTTTCTAACAAAGGGCAATGACCTTATCGCTTCCGCGAATATGGCGACCGATTCACTTCAGCCTTATGATGCAACCCTTCTCAAACTTTGACAATTCATCGTAACGTCGTCATAGAGTACTTTGACCACTTACCAACGAATTGCAGACTCGCGTTGTTTCGCTCTATACTGCTGATGCGAGTTTAATCCATACAGCTGCGAGTTTAATCATTTACTGAACTTGTAAGGTTAGGGGAAGATTCCGTAAGAAATTCGTAAATAAGAGTTGCGAGGAATCTTCCGTTAAGCGTCACTACTCTACTAAAGAAGGTACTCTACGAAATAAAGTAAGTTTCAGATTTTGCGAACTGTAGCAAGTAGAAAGGATTAGAATAAAGTGGTCAGATGTCAAATGACGTAGAAAATGCAAATTAATTGGAAAAGTATAAAAGGGGAATTAAAATGATGCTTGGGGAGTTCTGCGGAGTTTGGTGAGGTGAGAAGTGTTTTTTTTTTTTTTTTTTTTTTTTTTTTTTTTTTGAGAATTTTAAGATGTTTAAAAAGTCTTAAAGAGTTTGAAGGAATTTTACGAGGGGAGAGAGGATAGTCAAGGTCGCTCGGATTATAGTGAGGTATAAGTAAAGCTTCACGCCGTTGTGTGGCCAGAAGTATACGGGTAATATAAAACCATTTATTATACTTGAATTAAAGATATATATGTTATATTTTATAATACAGTTAAGAAGTAGCCTCATTTCCCCACTTAAGAGATTTAATTAAATATTTGTTAAATTAATCACCAAAGTCTCAGTGTTTATTCTCTTACACTTACAGCAGGTCTTAAATAGGAAAGACGGAGGTACCACCTTATCACTAGGGTGCCACGACCCGTCTTTACAAACTTAATGAACCACATTTGTATGCCACGTTTAGTATTAGAAGCTAAATTATTTCCAAGTGCATACATTTCTTGCAGCAGAGTGTGTATACAAATTTATTTAATATTTCAAGTGAATTAAAAAGTTTACTTTTTTTTTTTTTTTTTTTTTTTTTTTTACATGTGCGTTTTAAACATTATTTTCTGAAAAACATAAATACAATTAAAATATATCGTACATAAAGATATATATTGTATATATTTCTCTGTTAAAAAATGCACTATATTTTTCTCATATTTTTTCTTTTTAATTTTCAATTAAAAAAATAAAAATAAAAACTGCATTACCCAAAGCTTTAAGTATTAAAAAAAAAAAAAAAATCTTTAAATTTATGTACCTTATGTGCCATATCTCCAAGTAACAAAAAAATCTCTTTTTGATAAAACACAAAATAGGTGAATGCATGTTGTTTCGAGAACGCTTTTTTATTTACATTTGCGATAAATTGCTAAGTATACTTGAAAAAAATGGTTACATAAATTATTAGAGGCGTTTTAGATTTATATTCTGAAATAAATGCAATTTGTTTACTGTAAACACTTTCATATTTTAAAGAGAAATATATTTTTGATATATTCGATTAACTGTTTTTTTTCCCGATATAAAATATATGAAACTGTGAATTTTAAATGTATGAATATTTAGGCTGTTATAAAAGAGCATATATTTCATGATTTCTAAATGTAAAATAAAGAGATTAATCGGTATGTAATTAGAAATATCATATTGGATACATATTTGCCACAGAATCAAATGCAATTCCTAAATATTTTGTAATCATTTGCATCTCTAAAAAGTTTTAAAGTTTTAATAATAATATAAATACATCTAGAACACATACTAAAACTTCAATAAACAAAAAAGAACTGTATGAAAAAAAAATAATAATTAAAAATATTATCCCTATAAATATTTTCGACATACTGACATTGTAAAACCTGTTCTACGTTGCAAAAAATAAAATTCTACTTTTCTTTAAAAAAAAAAAAATATTCTATTTTAGCTGACACCAATATTTTTGTGCGATGTTTGACCATTTTTGTGGTGCTTTTTCAGTAGGAAGCACCACTGAAATGAAACTTGTTAGCATCAAAATATAGATTACAGCTAAAAATGCCTATTTGGCACCATTTCTTTTAATGATTTTAATTACTAAATATTGTATATTGTGAAATGAAATACCATTTGTGTCTTTTTATCAAGTTTTAAACCTTTTAAATTAAATAAACGAGACATATATAAATAAAAAAATAAATAAAAATAAAAATAAATATGGCATTTTAGTTTCGGCATTTTAGTTGTATCACTTTAGTTTTAAACAATGCTAAATTCATGAAACTTAGCACAAAATTTTTATAAATAATGATTATGTTTAAATTACCAGAAATTGGTCTTTTTTTAAAATAAAATATTTAACTTTATATTTAACAGTGCATATTGGCAAATCAAATAGTTATAGAATATATTATAAAATACTAATCGATAAAAATATGTTACGTATTCAGTACTGAAGAGTTCAAATATGTTATAATGTCATATTATGAAAAGTTAATAACTAATTATAAATGTTATTACCACGAATATGCACTTGTTTTTGTAAATCATTTAACTTTATTTTTAGCAGCATGTATTGACAGATTAAATTGTTACAGAATATATTATGATATTGTAATCAATAAAAATATGTTATATATTCAGTATTCAAGCTCTGACGTCAAATAGGTTGTAGTGTCATATTATGAAAAGTTAATAACTAAGTCGTTAATATTTAATTTATTTTAAAAGTTATATTTTGTTTATTTTGGAAGAAATTTGAAAGTGGTATTACTCGTATTTTTACCCATGTAATTTATTTTTTAACGATATTGTCGACATCTGTTATTTTATTATTTATAATAACTCCTTTCTTGTCAAGGTCCTCATAAAAGGAAATTTGATACCATTATTTTTATGTAGTTGTTTTAGATTTCACTAATCGTAATATCTGTTTATACCTGTTTAAAAAACTTACTGTATAATAATTGTGGTATCTAAATTTCTTTATTTAGGAACCTTGGATGAGAAAAAGGAAATCGTATTAAGAATGAAAACAATAGAAACTATTTTGTCATTTTGATTTTTTTTTTTCAAAAATATAATAGTTATTATTATGCAAGAAGAAATTTTCTAGAAGATTTTGAAAGAAAAAAGATCTAGTAATCAAGTTACAGTAAAAAAAAAATAAAAATAAAAAATAAATAAATAAATAAATAAACAAAGTACATGTCTATATTCAACACATTTTGTGTATTGTTTTACATTAACACATATTCTTTCAGTGTAAAAATACAAAAATGAAATTGAAATTGCAAACTATCATGCAACTACATATGTGTTTGCATTATCAAAATACATCTTCAGCTTGATGATCAGTTTTCAGTAAAATTAATTTAATCGTTTTACAAATGCATTATAAAACTAAAAACGTAGAATGATTTTATAAACTCGAGAAAAGAATATATATATATATATATATATATATAGAGTGCATGTATACTTATTTGAAACCTAATTTTTTTCTTCTTCTTTTAACTTAAACCTAACTGAGAATTAATGATTAATTTACTAAACATGTCAAAAAATAGTCTTCAGTTGTTTCTAAAAATATTTGAAAGAAAATAATAAGTACATTTTAGTGATTTTGAATAATAGTTCGAAATTTACATAAAAAATAAATTATTGGTACAATTTGTCTGCAAATGTGTCATGATATGCAGCCAGGAATAAAATGTGTGCCAAAATGAGTTTAGAAATGATAGAATGCATCTAAATTTCTATTATTTCATACATTATATTTCAGTAAAAGTAGAACTTAACTTGGTCTCTTTCCAATCTTTTTGCGTGCAAAAATGACACTGTTTGTCACGTCAAATTTAGAGAGACTCTGTGTAGAGTTTTATTTCAAACACTTGCTACTCCTTTAATTAATTCAAGGAATTTATCGATTACGTATTTGTTGTATCGAGTCACGTTTAAATTATTTGAGGATAAAATATATAGGTATAACCTTGAGCACGTTTAAAAAAAAAATAATACTGGGGTTATTCTATGAATTTGTATAATTACAAAAGTTTTTGTTTAGAACTTTAAAATATATACTATGTGTATACTAAATTATCTCTATAAACATGTATAGGAAATTTTTTAAATCGAATTGTAATGAATTGGATTATCTTAAATCAAAGTATAATAATATTAATGTATGGGATTTATTAAGCATCTATATTTGACACCGCCCAACCGGTTTAGTGGTTGTATTCCTTTAATCCATAGGTGCCAAGTCTCCCGTTTTTCAAGGGAGACTTCAAACCGGAAACATTTTATAGCTGTTTTCGGTAATATTAATCGTCGAAAATATATATAACATATTCCATTTAAAAATACTGGTGTCAATTCTGATTTAAAAGTTAAAAATGTTGGTAGTTCTGCTTTAATCCCACACGATAGGGCCCAAGTTCAAATCCTCGACAAGGCATGGAGGTGTTGGCCCTGTTAAGAACAGTGATGGCTGCCCATTAAGTGCTCTTTCACAAAACGCCATCAGTTCGACGACCCCGTTAAATGCTCATTCGCTAGTACCGCGCCATTCGAAAAAAAAAAAAAAAAAACATTTTATTGACACTGGTTGCATAAATACTTTTATTTAGATGTTTAAACGTTTATACGAAAAAAAAAAAAAGAACATATTTTGTACGTAAATAAAATTACCACATCTTACAGTATCATTCAGCCTTATTTTATAACATTTTTTTTTTCTCTTTTTAAAATATTATAAACTAAGAAACAGTTATTTCTACTAAATTTCAGAATTATTTTTTTGTAATGATTAAATTTACATTTTTGACATATATAACCAATCTCAATAAACATCCTTTTCAAAAAAGAATAGAGAAAAAAAAAAAGAAATGCTTGTAACTGGTGAGAAAAATCATAAAGTAAGTAAATGTGAATAAATATTTTGCTCATTTATTCACATTCTCCTTTACTTATACTTCGGCTTCTTTTTATGAATGATATCCATTAAACATTAAAGTGTTGAGGGATTGAAACCTATCACCATAATAAATAAATGTAACGAATTGTGTGTTGAAATTTTAGCTAATGTATCAAATGATGTCTTTTTTTGTATGTGTGTGTCGCTCTTCTCATTAATCTTTAGCGTAATGTACCGAGTGACACAAATAATAGTGAAATGCTTTAAAGTGCTTTTTTAAATTTTTCTACTATATTTTCATTTCATTCATGCTGACAGATATAATTTAAAGGCAATTTTTTAAGTTATTTATTTATATTTATTTTTTTACAATGAAGAGTTTCATATACGTATCTGATATTTGGGTTTCACAAAAATACATTTGAAAAATTAGAGAAATATTCCGTTTGTCGATGTTCGAATGGACACGATTTTTATTGTTTCCATCTATGTTTCGAAATTAAAAAATAATATTACAATTATTATAATTGTCTAAACAAAATAACAATTCGTTAATAGAAAATAGCGTTGAATCTAATTTATTACTATGTGGAAATTTTCATTTAATGCATTAAAAATATAGTATTTTTTCTACTTATATATTGTAGATTGTGCTTAAAGAAAACACTTGTGTCATTTAATTGTGAAAGTAAATTGTTACAATAGCTAAAATAAAATATAGAGTATCAGAATAATTTAACATTATTTACCAATTAAAACAATAACTACATGAATAAAGGATTGGTAATAAATATAACCAGAAACCAAATCTCATTTCTCTTTAAACTAATATATGTCAAATTATGTCAAATGTCATTTCTCTTTTTAACGTTTCACAAGATTATCATTCATATAACTTATTTGAAAGTTTTATTTTTTTCCCCTGGGAATATCAATAAGAGTTTAGCATTCCATTATATATATATATATATATATATATATATTATCATCATATATATTTTATAATTTGCTTTAGTCTGTTTTGTTTCATATCATACAATGCTTCAATACATATATTAAAATGTTCACAGTTGTATAGCGTAAAATCTATAAAACTTAGCATATTCTGTAAGACCAAACCCGTACGATCTGAGCATGCGCGAGAAAATTTTGAACCATTTGGGAACGGAAATATTCCTTTTTTTTATGGAGAATACCGATGATAACTCAAGCAGACGACATTAATATCGATACGTTTATGGCAAACGCCTAATTAAAGTTAATATTACTCCGTGGCTCAGTCATAAAAATAATTCACACGATTAATTCATATTTTCCAAGGAAGTATACTTATTAAAAACAGAGCAATTCGTGAATATGTATCGGCATCGGTTATCTTCGTATACATTTTCGCTCGCCGAAAATTTCTGTACACTGAATGTGGCGCCATCTGTTGCCATGCCAATATATTATACCATATTATTAAAATTATTTTTTTCCCATTTCTTAAAAAAAAAAAAAAAAAAAAAAAAAAAAAAAAAAAATCTTTTACAATTAACAAATTATTAAAGTTTATTGTTCTTTAAAAGTTAACTTTCAGTTGAAAACTTTGTTTAGAAAAGATGGAGATAAATATTTAAAATCAAAGGGGGTTTTATTTTATTTTATTTATTTATTTAATTATTATTTATCTAATTATTATAATTTCTGATATTTCATTTCGATACTATATTAAAAATAATTTGAAAAGAATAACATTAAAATATTGATATTTTATACGAGTAAAAATTTATTTATTTATTTATTTTTAAAGTATACTTTTGTTGAAATATACTATTTTGATAGAATAAAGTGTTGTAATACTATTCCAGTAAAAACAAATTTTAACTTTTTTCCGATTTGAAGTTTATTTTTAGAATACAATAAGTTAATATTTGGGATTCTATCCAAGTGGTTTTACAAATATGGGAAATTGGGCAGAGGGTTTTAAATCTACTAAGAGCAATGTGAAATAAACAAGGGTGTTTTAAACAAGCAAGAGCAAGGGTGTTTTAAACTTTAAGACGTGAAGAGATTTTAGTTGCACATCATCCTTCAAATTTTGACGGGTATTAACTAGTATTTATTAACCTATTTAATTTAAATTGATATAATTCTGCTCACGAAAAGTAATATGATTTTTTTTTAAGTTTTTGATCTGTTTACACGTTTTATTGTCTGCTGAATTTAAAAATCTTGTGATTAAGATTAGCATTTTTCTTGTGTGTTTGTCGCTCATTGTACATATGTGTGCCTGTATCTCTGTCAGTTTGTTATCATTCAATCCAATATATATATATATATATATATGTATATAATGGAAATTTCAATTTATTCTAAATGCGTATTATATAGCAGTATTATATGAAAATTTACACTGAAATACGTCAAATGGTTTCGGTTTACACACAGAACAAATGCGTAGAAATGAATTGAAACATATTACGTCGATGAACAACTACGTCGACGACAAATTTTTTCATATGTATGTTTTGATACTTTAAACACCATTAAACATACTATGTATAGTAAATACTATTTTTATTCATGATAAAATATATCTCTATTCAGAAAAAAAAAAAAAAAAAAGAACGGTGCCGTTGCTGTGGTTCAATATATCGCGTCCTTCTCATTTTCTTGACTTATACAGCAAAAACTGCTTTAAAAAAAAAAAAAAAAAAAAAAAAAAAACATGAATTTTGGCAGTTTTGCATAGCAATGTGTGATAAATATGTTGCAACAAACCGTTTATATATCAATGCAATATTTTAGGTGCTATTAAATGGGGCAAAGCATATATAACTTTGATATTCTCAAAAAATATTCATGGCAACTTCATCATATTTTGCTTAGACATGCATTGATGTGCAGTACGTAATTATGTTTCGATTTTGATTTTTTTTTTTCTGAATTTTTTTCATCGCACAGGGATATTGCGTTTATTTTGTATTTAAATTAATAATCGCAAAAAGTGCTTAAAATAGTTCTTTGAAACTTTCATAGAACACAAAGTCATTTTACTTAATTTACAACACATTTAAAAAAAAAAAAAAATCAGTTGGTGATTCTATATGATTTTTTTTTTCCTTTACTTAACTAAAATTCTTTTTAAATGAGAAAAAAATTTCGCTCCTTCGTTTAACGAACGAGACATAAATGCTGGTGTTACCTTCAAAGTCGTAAAGGTGTCAAAATAGATATTTGTGATGCCCATAAGAAAAAGGAAGACATAAGCAAGATTTTTATTTTTATTTCGTTTCATTTTTTTTTTTTTTTTTTTTTTTTTAGACAACAATTCTTTTTTTCTTATACTTTTACTGATGTTATTTACATGGACATAATAATTACTATAAAATATGGAAGCAGAAATTTTATTTATCAAATTTAGTATTATTCTGCGATACAGTATACCCATATATAATTACACTTAAGTCATTAAAAACTAAAATAATTCTAGCCAAATTGAAGCTGTAGTTGTGATAAGTAATAATTATAATAGTATTTCAGTGTAAATGTTTAAATAGCTTTTTTTTTTTTTTGTGGATATAAGTAAAGGAAATGAGTAAAGGAACAAAGCCCCCTAGTATGTGGCAAATATTTAGAATTTGTTTAATCTTTTAATTGCATAGTTTCGTCTTTGAATAACCTTTCTTCAATCAATAAAGAAAATTGTATACTCAAAAGAAAACACTTAATTTCTCAGGCTTTTAAAGGTAAAAATTTTAAATGCTATCATTTACTTGATTATATCAATTAGATTCCAGCAAATTATTCTCCATTAAATTTAATTCCTGTTTAATGAACTAAATAAAACAGCTGAAATAGAAATAAACATTTCTTTTTTAATTTTTAAGCATCTGCTTTTTATACTTTACAGATTATCAAAAGAATCTATATGCAAGAAACGTACATATAATTACACTTACTTTTTGCAAACCTTAAAAAAATTCATTATTATGTAAATTAACAGCTATTTCTTCCATTAACGCAGATTTTACATTGAGGATGTGATGCAGTTTCGCCAATAGCGAATGCAGGACTCGTGAAATACGGTCACCTGGTCTCCATTAGCGATCAATATATTTTAACTGACGACTATGTTTTCAACTTTAAGAGAACTCAACACTTTACCATGTTTTTATGAACTTAGATTCTTGTTTGTTTGTTTGTTTGTTTGTTCAGCACAAATCTTGCAATCGATTTTTAACTAACTTCCCGACTAGCTGGACATTTGTAACTTTCAGAATAGCTGAGAACACAGTGAAAATACATTTTTTTAATACTTTTAGCCAACTGTTTCGGGTTACTGCTGCCATCAGCAGAGTTTATATGATTCGACAGAATATTTATTTAACTAACTTCCCAACTAGCTAGACATTTGAAACTTACAGAATAGTTCAGAACACAGTGAAAATACATTTTTTTTTTATACTTTTAGCCAACTGTTTCGGGTTACTGCTGCCTTCGGCAGCGTTACCAGTACAAAGCTTACAATCAATTTTTAACTAATTTCCCGACTAGCTAGGCATTTGAAACTTTCAGGATAGCTCAGAACACGGCGACAATATATTTTTTTAATATTTTTAGTCAATTATTTCAGGTCCCTACGGCCTTCGGCAGTGTATATATGATTTAATAGAAAATTTATTTAACTTTCCCGTTAATCTAGGCATTTGAAACTTTCAGAATAGTTCGGAATACGGTGAAAATGCATTTTTAAAATACTTTTAAACAACTGTTTCGGGCCCCTGCTGCCTTCGGCAGCGTTACCAGTACAAAGCTTGCAATCGATTTTTAACTAACTTCCTGGCTAGTTAACTAGTGATTTGAAACTTTTACAATAGCTCAAAACACGATTACAATGAATTTTTTAAATTCTTTTAGCCATTTTTTCCTGGTTCCCGCTGCCTTCGATAGCGTTTATATCATTCAACAGAAAATTTAAGAACACGGCATATAAAAAGTTCTTTTTATCTTGTAAATATCTTTCTTTTTCTTTTTAATTTTTTGGTGAAAAAATTGGTCTTAGAATCAAGCTCTTATTCCACTCTCGATATTGTCTAACTCTTGTGATTTTGATTCCACCTCTTCTCACTACGTTTTTAGACACTGTGTGGAATCAATGCACCGTTAGACGATTTACAGCATATTTTCCAATGCGTGTTTCACAGCACGGTGTTAAATTAATGCACCGTTTTAGAGGATTAGTTTATACTGCTCTTGTTTGCACAAGCTTAGTGACCTGGTGTTGAATAGTTGATCAATGTAATAATGTATCAATTCTAATGATGCATCTGTTTTTTAGTGAAAATAATAAAACCAGTTTTATGATGTTAAATTTAAACAGGTGTTTCCTGATGTATCATTCTAGACTAGTAAGTATTTAGTTTTTATGCATAGAATTTTAATTTTTAAATTCAAGTAAATTGAAAAATTGAAAAAAAAAAAAGACAGAAAAAGAAAAGGAAAGAAAAAGAAAAGAAAAGAAAAAAGAAAATTTGGGACACTTTACTGGCAACCAGATTTTTTTTTTTCAAATTCCTGGAGCTTTACCCGGAGGTATTATTATTTTGATAATACAAATAGAAATCACAGAGTGATAGAAATCAGTTTCTTTTATAAAAGAAGAAAATAATTTCGATTATTTGTTATTCTGTTATTTTAAAACGGAAAACATTACGAACAGATATTTTCTTTAAATTATTCTTTATTAAATTTTCAAATTTTTTAAATACTTCCGTAATTTGAAACCATTACATCTAATTTATAATTTGTAGTAATCACACTACACCAAATGTATTTCCATTCATTTCAAATATTCCAACTTAAGTTTTCAAAATTAAATTTTAAACATGAGTGTAACTATGGGTTAAAGAAGAAAACACAGCAATAATTTTAAACTACGTATTCCATTTAATATTATAATCAGTAAAAAATTGAGACTTTTAGAGTATTTCTTTAAATTTAGCTTCAGAAAAGATAATTTTCGTTTCAAAACATTGTGTTACAATTTTTGGATAACTATTTATTTATATTAAAACACACGCAAGCTGTTTTATTTCCAAAACAAAAATCCTATTACAAAATATTCAAGGCCGAACAATACGTGGAGTATGTATTTTAATTTATGTTTTTAATTATATATATGTTATATATTTTTTGATGGAAAATTGAACTTTTCTCGAATAAAATATAAGGAAAAAATAACATACGAAAATATGATTTTTTTGTAAAATTAAAAAACTGACATTTATTAACATTGAGTTATTTAATGGAATTTACAGATTTAAAACTTAAACATGTGTATTGGGATAGAATTCACAAAATATTGTACGTAATTCATAAAAGAAAAATTATATTAAAAAGAACTTCGTAAATATATAAGATCTTATCAAAATTGTATGAGGCATTTGTTTAAAATATTATTTGTTGAAAGAACTACAAGGACAAAACTTGACATGAACCATTTATAAAAGTCAGTATATTATGGCTTTAACCTACTTTTTTGTTTGATATAGAATGAAATGTTTCATACGATGTAGCGTCAAATTTAAAGTTAACTTTATGTTACTTCCCCGGGACAATGTTATTCGAATTTATGATACAGTTTCGAAAGAGGATAAAACTATCCCCAATTTTATAGTTTTAAAAGAAATACTGAATTCTCATTTAATTATTTATTTGACGAATAAAATAGACTGTTCCTTGTTTATAATTCGTTCTTTACGTCACCATGAAAAGCATTAAAGTATCATTTTACTTTCCGAATTATGTAAAAAAATATTGTAATCATTACAAAAATACGACTTTGAAAAAAAAAAAAAAAAATCGAGCCCTGATACTATTGCTCCTGATTCTCATGTGAAACAATCTCCTGAATCTGAATATGACACCCATTTTGCGCAATCACCCCCCCCCCCCCCCGTTTTCTTCGGACGCCTACCCATCCTCCAATTTTTATCAATGTTCGGTAAGTTTATAGACATGAACAAACATTTTTGGACAAAGTATGTCTTGTGATACATCCCTGGAAACGTCTCTTCAAGACAATGAATTCAGTATAAATAATTTTGTCCTGTAGTGATTATTAAAGGAGATACATGTATAAAATCCACATTTCAAAAATCTAAAAACTCATGTATCTCTTTTAATAATAATCGTAGGGCAAAACTATTTACATCAAATTCATTGTCTTGAAGAGACATTTCCAGGGGTGCATCACAATCCATTTGAAATTTAAAGTTATCCTCCCTAGTAGCCCTCCTAGCGCCCCCCCCCCCCCCGGGCCCAATCGTTTTTTACCAAATGAAGTCCCTCTCGAATTCATTAAATACTTGTTTCGTCATTTTTAAAACTTTCGATTCATTTTGGAGTTAGGAGGGGTGTGAAACTTTTGGAACACCCTGTATATATATAATAATAATGCACTTCTGGAAATGAGGAATTTGAGGACAAAATTAAAATGATTTTATTCTGTGTTGTCTTCCATCATAATAATAAATTTAGTAAAAATGTGTTCTATAGATTAGATTTAATTATTTTAATTTGGAAATTTGATGATGGGATGGTTTAGTTTGCTTAAATATTCCTTAGGTACAACAATTTTTGATATAAAATAGTGAGTCAGTGCATTTTGTAATGTATAAATGAGAGTTTTTTTTTTTTTTTTTTTTTGAATAATGCATATAGGTATTGGTCTGTTATGTCCTCGTAAAAGTCCCGAAAATAATTTTAAATGGCCCCAAAACTTCATACAATTCGGAGACAGTACATTATTTGTCCCGAAATCAGTACCTGAAAATATGGTCACCTTAACCAAAGCAAGTTTCCTCCACCTTTGTAATTGCTGTTTTACTTTTCGATTGAGATAAATTAAACACAAAGCAACCTACACTAGCTGAAATGAAAGATAAGTAATCTAATCCTTGTTATTTATTGAAAGCTGTTCATTTTGACTTTTCTTTGGAATTTTGGTGGTAAGAGGATCAAACCATTTAAAACATGCAAAATCCCAAGAACTAGTTGCCAAGAAAGAGATTATCGTCAAAAGAAGGCTTAAAAACCGCAGTGATGCTTGCGGAATTTTTCTCCATATCCAGTATAAGGAATCCGTACTCTATCTGTCATAACTCAATGCAGGGATGGAACACGGGCGCAGAATTCATACCACTCTCAATGTAAGAAAATTTTCTACTTCTTAAATCAACGATATTATAGGTAGAGAAATTTCTTAAACGGATTCCGGTATCAATTCTGCGCCCGTGTTCCATCCCTGCTCAATGGTTAAACCTTACATAAAATGTGAGATTTATATTTTTCTGCATTGTCTACATTTTTTAGTATGAAATACAATTTTCTTATTAAAGAATTTTGGTACTACTTTAAATTTGATTGTTAAAGTTTATTAATGAAATCTTGAAGCAACGGCTTTTGTGCCTGTTAATTATTTAGAAATTTATATTTGGTGAAGGAAATTTATATAATATGAAAAGAATTATTACAAATGAAATGCACTTTAAAACATTTCTTCAGCCTTTACATATCTTGATGTATTAATGATATTATCTTAGATAAATAATTAATTGCTAACTTCATATCTCCATTAATTTAATTTTGATAAAAGCTGTAAAATAGAATACGTATAATTAAAAAAATAATATAAACCCTTTTGAATTTTAAGTCTACCTATTATTGTAAAGTTGTTTATAAAAATTTGAATTTATTAAAGTATTTTTAAAATGTTTTATTTTATTCTTAAATATCTTACTTCATAAAAACTTGAAAAAAGAACATTGCTTCATAAAATTTTAAATTTGTGATAAAAATTCTATAAAAACTTCTCATGGAAATCCAATCTTTGTTATGTAAAATGAATGAAAGTTTTAACATTTTACTACATAATAAACGGAGACGCATGAAATATCTGCAACACAAAATGTTTTAAACTGAATGTTAAAAAAGCAGTATGAGGCTTAAAAGAAAATTAAAATTTATTTTACTTTTTATAACTAGATTTAAAAATCATTCTATAATAAAATCTTTATTTATGATCTCCGTTTCTTAAGAAATAATTTAGAAACACGGATAAACTGTAGCTGTCTTTAGTTTTGCATTGATAGAAAAAATAAATAAATAAATAAACTGCCAAACATTTTCCATTCACCCTTAATTTATCTGTAAGAAACTTTATTATTGTTTTTTTTTTTTTGAAAATTTAGTTCGTATACAAAAAGTAGCTGCTTGTGTTCAAAATCAGAAATTTATTCAATATTCTGAATCAGATATTAATTTTTACTTGCATTTCTTCTATATTTGTATAAAATACTTAATAAAATGATACTATAAAACGTTGCACTATATGTTTTAGCCTATTGATCTTTTATATCTCATTTGTTTAGCACTAAAACAAAATGTTTATTTATTTAAAATAATAATAATTATTATTATTATTTATTATTATTTATTTTTTACCAATATTTTTTCTTGTTTTAATCTATATTTAAACTTTTGTTTCTTCTATGCTCGGTAGATGGCAGCATTACTTCAAAATTCAAGAAATCATTTTTCTGATAAAGCAATATTCAGAAGACCATTTAAGTTTTCAAGTAAGCGGGAATGCAAATTGCTGCTTTAATGGTGCATTTGTTAATTTGTAACTTTAATGTGCAATTTTTATATTTAATGAAAAACCGTGTTTTTTTTTTTTTTTTTTTTTTTTTTTTTCACTCGAAACAACTGTTTAAGTTTTGAAATTTATAGCATTTGCTTGCAAATTTTTTTGTATACAGTACTGGCCAGAATGGATGGCTCACTTGTTTTTTACTTCCTTATACAAATTATAAGGAAGTATAGTAATCCCGATTTGCGAAATGGATTTCGCATTTCACATTGCTCGAAAACGAATGATCGCTGAATGTTGCCAATTTCTACGTGTGACTGTCATGATGTCTAGTTGTACACCTGCAAGTGTCGTCTTAACACGAGCTCTTGTTTTAGAGATATAAGGGACTTTATACGATTTTTCGTGACGTCTGTATGTATGTGTGTCTGTGTGTGTGTGCGTGAGTATGTCGCATGACTCAAAAACGGTTGGACGTAGAAAGTTGCGAATTGGTACATAGGTTTGTTATAACATCTAGTTGTGCACCTCCCTTTTTGGACTTTGTATGATTTTCCGTTTTGGAGATATTTAGGAAAATTAGGTTCATAATGGCCAAAATGCATCAAAAAACGGTAATAACTCAAAAACGGTTTAAACAAATCTTGCAATTTAACTGACTTTCCGACTAGCTAAACATTTGAAACTTTCAGAAAAGTTACGAACACGTTGACAATGCATTTTTAAAAATATTTTTAGCCAACTGTTTCTAATACCTGCGGCCTTCAGCAGCGTTTATGTGATTCAACAGAAAATTTATTTAACTAACATCTCGACTAGTTAGACATTTGAAACTTTCAGACTAGATCAAAACACGATTAAAATGCATTTTTTAATTACTTTTAGCCAACTGTTTAGGGTCCCTGCAGTCTTCGGCAGCGTTACCAGTACAAATCTTTCAATCTATTTTTAACTAACTTCCCGAATAGTGTTAATTTAAAACTTCTGGAAAAACTCAGAACACGGTGACAATGCATTTTTTAAATATTTTTAGCCAATTGTTTCAGGTGACTGCTGCCTTCGACAGCGTTTATATGGTTCAACAGAAAATTTATTTAACTAACTTCCCGACTAGCTAGACATTTGAAACTTTCAGAATAGTTCAGAACACGGTGAAAATGCATTTTTAAAATAATTTTAGCCAATTTTTTCGGGTCCCTGCTGCCTTCGTCAGCGTTACCAGTACAAATCTTGCATCGATTTTTCACTAACTTTCAGAAAAGCTCAGAACGCGGTGATAATTCATTTTTTAAAATATTTTTAGCCAACTGTTTCGGGTCCAATGACAATGTTTTTTAACATTATGTATATTTCTAAAAGTGTATAAGGAACTAAATTAAGTGTATAAGGAACTAAATTTCTAAAAGTGTATAAGGTGCCCACATCAGATTTTTTCCATTCATAGTGACGTGTTGGCGCCAGATAATCGTTTTGGCTGTCTGCCAAAGTGCAGGTGTTCTTGCTTGACATTTCCTTAGTTCATTAGTTGGTTCGCCGTGTAATGACGTACAATTTTTTGCAGAAGGGTGAAATAATATAAAAATGCCTGGTTAAAGAATTTCACGCGAAATGCATGCACAAATAAAGATTCTGAGAGAAGAAGGTTATAATACTCGGGAAATTGCTGCCAGATTACAACTGGCACAAAAGACAGTTTTCAGGTCTATAAGTAATTTCAAAACAATCGGAAATTATGAATATTCAAAGCCAAAAGTTCGTCACAAGATCACAAGCAAGCACATGGGTGAGTCCATAATTTTGAAATCACCCAGAAAATCAGCGAAAGCAATCCAAGCTGGTTTGCCAAAAGATGTTAATATCCCTAGCAAAAGGACAATCCGCAAGAGGCTATTCAATGCCAATTTAAAGTCCTACAAGCCTACTAAGAAGCCTAAATTGTCTCCCAAAAACATTGCTGACCGACTGACATTTTGTAAAAAAGTATCAAGGTTGGACTGCGGAGCAATGGAAACATGTGATGTTTTCAGACGAGACTCAATTATCGCAGTTTTATGCATTTTGTAGAAACATACGACGGCCTCCCAACTACTGTTAACGCTACATTATTCCCACCGTGAAGAATGCTGCAAAACTCATGGTCTGGGGAGCCATTTGTGCCAAAGGAAGATGTGGATTGTGGTTCATGCCTGAAGGCACATCGATTAATGGAACTGTTTATCTCGATGAGCTAAAAGAGAAGTTACCACCGTTTATGAATATCAAACAGTGCACACAATTCCAACATGATGGAGCACCTTGCCACCAGACTAAATCTGTTAAGATTGCAAAGCATGGGTTTCAGATCCTTGGGCCTTGTCCGGAAATTCCCCAGATCAAAACCCAATCGAGAACTGTTGGGTAATTTTAAAGCACAAAGTTGCTGAGCGTAACCCCACTTCACTTTCGGACTTAACAGAAACTATAAAACAAGTGTGGATTACAGAAATTACACCAGACTATTGCGAAAAATTATGTATTTCCATGCCTGATCGTATCTAAGCTGTATTAGAAAAATAAGGTTTCCACACCAAATATTGAACCCTTTCTCAATTATGTATGTATACTGTGCTTATACAACTAAAATTAATAATTCCCATAAAATAAGTACTTAGTTAAATGCAATTATTCTTGTGCATTCATAAACATCACAGTTTTTTGTGGTGAGTCATCCATTCTGGCCAGTGCTGTATTTTTTTTTTTTTTTTTTTTTATTTAAGCATTATATTAACATACTGATGTTTCAATGCAAAAATGTTTTGAAAATTCCCAATGCTACACACCACACACACACACTAAATATATATATATATATACTAGCTTACCCGACAAACGTTGTTTTGTCATATAAATTATTTCTAGAGAATATTTTGCTAGAAAAAAATAACTAACATATTGTAAGTGTGTAAGGATGTGGTATATAAGTAAAACAGGTATGGAGCGCTGTGAACGGTGACTGTGAATTCCGATTATAACGTAAAAGGCTTAATTACCGAAATTTTCGCTACTTGCTTCTTGCTACTTGCTACTTGGTACTTTCTACTTGTTACTTGTTATTTAAAACCTCCGCTGAATGTCGAACAGCACAAAATTTTATTTCATACGGCAAATATTTCAATTTATGAGAGAATCTCTGATAGCAACGAATTTCACATGAAAATTCCGACTTTTTTGAATAAGCTGTAACAATACGAACCGATTTGATGAAAATTTTTATCAAAAAGTTATTACAATATCTAACATCATTACATGTACATTTATCACAATTCAATCAATCGATGCATGTGAGTATGTGTATAGTATGAGCGAAGTGAAATGTAGAGTTCGTATAAAATAAAAACTTAAACTCGTTTTAATTAAAGGTGAAAAATTTGAAATCAATTTATTTTATAACAGGTATATTTTTTTTTAATCTACAAAAACTTAATTTATCGTAATGCCATATGATGTACAATATTTTTGGTTAATCCTTGAGGAGTATGCACAAACAAATTCGAAGGTATTCCAAACCTGGAACACGCAACATATAATCGGCCGTGAGAAAAGCACGGATTTTCTAAATCTAACCCACAAATTGGAACCCCCTTTGGTGACTAAATATTTTAAGCCATTTTTGCAATGAATTGAAATGGCTATCTCAGTTGTGGAACTAAAGATCTTGGCGAGAAGGGTCCGAGCTACTTCGGTGCCAAATTTCAAATTTTGCCAAAGGGATCCGATACTAAAGGTGTTCCATACAAAAAAAAAAAAAAAAAAAAAAAAATCAGTGACATACACACGCACAAAAGTATGGGACCCCATTGGTGAATTTAGATATTTTAAGCCATTTTTGCGATGAATTGAAATGGCTATCTCAATTGTGGAACTAAAGATCTTGGCGAGAAGCGTCCGAGCTACCTCGGTGCCAAATTTTCCATACAAAAAATAAATAAACAAAATATCAGTGACATACATACGCACAAAAGTATGGGACTCCTTTGGTGACTTTAAATATTTTAATCCATTTTTGTGATGAATTGAAATGGCTATCTCAATTGTGGAACTAAAGATCTTGGCGAGAAGCGTTCGAGCTACTTCGGTGCCAAATTTCAAATTTTGCCAAAGGGATCCGATACTAAAGATGTTCCATTCAAAAATAAATAAATAAAATATAATAAATTAGCTACACAAATAAATTTGTAGGTTAGGGTGGTTGTTAATCAACGCGCGTGTAAATTTGATAGAAAATTATATAAAATACTCACTCCAATTCCGCACTAAATTTGCAAAATGTATAGTTTTTTATGCACACTTCAAAACTCTTCAAACACTAATTACATCTTAATGTAATATTTTAATTAGGACACAATTTTTTGTATAACAATAATAACACGAAGTTACAAAATATTTTCCTGAATTTGATCGCAGCACCAACTGTCGGGACAAACTGGAATTACAGTAGAATATACGCAAGCGAAGTGTGACGTCACTGACCGTCAGTGGATGCAAGAAAAAGATTTCCTATGTTAATCTCCCATTGGATTTTTTATAAAAAATTATTAAAAATCGAGGAAAATTAATTCTCGATTTTAATCCCCGTATTTGGGTATATATATGTATTAGTTATCGTATGCGTGTGTTAGATTGAGTTATTTTGCTCTCAAATTGACAAAATTTTAATTTTAAATTTCAAAACTCTGTCTTCCTTGGCGTTTTTTGTATTTGGCGATCAAAAACGTAATACGAAAATATACATGTCAGATGTATATTTTCGTAATATGTATTGTACGAAATTGTTTCATATTATTCATTACTCTCTTAATATAAGTTGTTGAAATAACCATTATTTTTGAAAGAAATTAAATATGTTCGCCAGATGATATGGCGATATTTCTTTTTCTGCCTAGGATGACAGAGTTTTGAGATTAAAAATTCAAATTTTATCAATTTTACAGCAAAAACAACTCAATCTATCGCATGCACATGATAACTAATACATATCTATACCCAAATATGGGGATTAAAATCGGGAAAAATTTTTCTCGATTTTTAGTAATTTTTTTACAAAAAATCCAATGGGCGATTAACATAGGAAATATTTTTCTTGCATCCACGGACGGCCAGTGACGTCATCACTTCGCTTGCGTATTATTGAATATTCGATACTACGATCGTAGAGCAGTCTGCCGGATCCAATGTGAAACATTCCAAAATCAACAACAATTTATAAGTGATAAATTAATTAAATAAACAATTTAAATTGGACTGAATTGTAAATCTAAACCATTCTCGAATCCACCTGAAGACAAATAAAAAAATTTCATTAAACTCGGTCCAGCCGTTTAGGAGGAGTTCAGTGACATACACACGCACAAAAGAAATATATATATAAAGATAAATACAAAGTCACAGCTTTAGTATAGGCCTCCCCCCCCCTTGTCGACTTTAAATATTTTTGGCCATTTTTACGATGAATTAACATGGCTATCACAATTGCGTAACTGACGATCTTGGTGAGAAACGTCCGTACTACTTCTGTACCAAATTTCAAATTTTTCCAAACTAAAGCTGTTCCATACAAAAAAAAAAAAAAAAAAAAAAAAAAAAGAAAGAAAAGAAAAGAAAAAAAGAAAAATTGTTTTATGATATATACAAAATAAAAATAAAAAATTCTAATAAATTCGAAATTATTACTATTTACAATTAAGGTGAAAACATAAAAGAACCTTTATAAGTTACATATAAAGTATCAATTAAAACGAAAAATTTTGTTTTACTGTAGAAAAGAAAAGTACTAAAAATTTTAAGCTAATACCAAGTATCTCTATGAAAATATTTATTTACACGCGAATATTTTCATAGTATATTATTTTTTTTTTCTAATTTTTATTATTTATCACGCGAAATGAAAAATATTTTACTTCCGGAAAAAAATAAATAAACGTGAATTTTGTTTATTTTGGCATCAAATATATTTTTCTTTTTAATCATTTTAAAGTTAAAATGGAGTTTTTTTTAATATCTTTTGATCCAATTATCCGATTGAACTGAATTGTAAATCTAAACCATTCTCGAATCCACCTGAAGACACACAAAAAATTTCATTAAACTCGGTCCAGCCGTATAGGAGGAGTTCAGTGACATACACACGCACAAAAGAAATATATATATAAAGATATATATATATATATATACATGTGTGTGTGTGTACGTATTTACAGACACACACACACATATATATATATATATCTTTATATATATATATTTCTTTTGTGCGTGTGTATGTCACTGAACTCCTCCTAAACGGCTGGACGGAGTTTAATGAAATTTTTTGTGTGTTTTCAGGTGGTTTCGAGAATGGTTTAGATTTGCAAATGAAAGTTGTAACTTAATTAGTTTTTTCGTAATTAATTTTTAACCAACTCTTTCAACAACTTTTCCACCTAGATGGCGTGAGTTGTCGTAAACACGATGTCAGAATTTATTTAATGTTGAAATGAAAAATGAATTTTTAACCGTATCTTACGAAGTGTTTAAAATATTTTTTCAAAGTTAATATTTTAGAATCGTAAACACGATGTCAGAATTTATTTAATGTTGAAATGAAAAATGAATTTTTAACCGTAAGTGTTTAAAATATTTTTTCAACGTTAATATTGTTAAAATAATTAAAATTAGTTAAAATGGTATATTCTTTTAAAAAATTCGTCAATATCCGACGGAGTTATTTTATGTTAAAATAAAAAATGAATTTTTAGGGCATTATTAATTGTGCAGATGGAAAATGTACTTAAAGTTTTCCGAAAAATTTCACGATCACAAATGTTGACGGATATCCAATATATCGTCGAAGAAATCCCGATAATGGCGGACAATATTATCATCTATGGCGGTCATCTATGTCAACAACATAGATATTGACATTGATAACCGTTGGGTGGTCCCATATTCGCCTCTGCTGAGCAAATCATATTAATAGCAAGAAATTCAAACTTCTTCACACACCATAAATTTTAAATCAGCACAACCGGTTTCGAAAGGACGTAGCCTTTCTTCATCAGGTGCAAACACGTGCAACTGCCTTGGAGGCAAAAGCAAGACTGAAAGCAGGACAAAATCCAGAGGGGGAGGAACAACACAAACAACCAATAGGAAGCAACATGCAGGACAGGACCAATCAGAGAGGAACACACGTACACACACACCACAAAATGAGGAGGGAGGAAAGGAGTAAACAATTATTATTTTTTTTTCAATAATATTTAACTAATAAGTAAATTTAATAAAATTTATCCATTAATTATTATTATTTTTATTTAAATTAGAATTATTTGATTATAACTAATATGATGTTATAAATATAATGAAGGAAATTATTTAATTGAATTAAACAAATATTTCCAGGCTGTAGACAGCAAAGTGGAATCAGATTTTTCATTGACAATTTTATCACGATTAAAGTAAATAGCTAAATTTTCTAAAAAAATCCAGTTCGGAAACGCGTTTGGCATGAAAGATAATTTTGGCACTCTTAAAATTAAAACTATGATCAAATTCCCAACTGTGCTTCGCAATAGAAGATTTAGAAATTTCTTGATTAACAACATACCGAGAATGTTCACGTAAACGACATTCAAGATTTCTTTTAGTTTGACCAATATAAGATAAATCACAGTTATTACAAGGGACATTATAGATACCCCATTTTTGAAGCTCAGGACAGGGGATTTGGTTGAAGGGAATTGGAATTTATTTTATTTTATTTATAAATTCCAATTCCCTTCAACCAAATCCCCTGTTCCTGAGCTTCAAAAATGGGGTATCTATAATGTCCCATATAATAACTGTGATTTATCTTATATTGGTCAAACTAAAAGAAATCTTGAATGTCTTTTACGTGAACATTCTCGGTATGTTGTTAATCAAGAAATTTCTAAATCTTCTATTGCGAAGCACAGTTGGGAATTGGATCATAGTTTTAATTTTAAGAGTGCCAAAATTATCTTTCATGCCAAACGCGTTTCCGAACTGGATTTTTTAGAAAATTTAGCTATTTACCTTAATCGTGATAAAATTGTCAATGAAAAATCTGATTCCACTTTGCTGTCTACAGCCTGGAAAAATTTGCTTAATTCAATTAAATAATTTCCTTCATTATGTTTATAACATCATATTAGTTATAATAAAATAATTCTAATTTAAATAAAAATAATAATAATTAATAGATAAATTTTATTAAATTTACTTATTAGTTTAATATTATTTAAAAAAAAAATAATAATAATTGTTTACTCCTTTCCTCCCTCCTCATTTTGTGGTGTGCGTGTACGCGTGTTCCTCTCTGATTGGTCCTGTCCTGCATGTTGCTTCCTATTGGTTGTTTGTGTTGCTCCTCCCCCTCTGGATTTTGTCCTGCTTTCAGTCTTGCTTTTGCCTCCAAGGCAGTTGCACGTGTTTGCACCTGATGAAGAAAGGCTACGTCCTTTTGAAACCGGTTGTGCTGATTTAAAATTTATGGTGTGTGAAGAAGTTTGAATTTCTTGCTATTGTCTGTACGCCAGTTTTTTGAATATATTTTTGGTGCTCATATTAATGTTCAGTTCTGCAGTTCAGTGAAGAGCATCAAATACATTTGCAAGTATGTGAATAAAGGCAGTGATATGGCTGTATTTCGAGTTGAAAATACCAATGTGAATGCTTCTTCGGTGAATAACAACGATGAAATAACACTTTACCAATTAAGCCGGTACGTCAGCTCCAATGAAGCTGTTTGGCGTATCTTTGGTTTCCCAATTCATGAACGGGATCCAGCAGTTCTTCATTTAGCCGTCCATCTTGAAAATGGCCAGCTCGTATATTGCACGAGCGAGACAGCGATTGATCGTGCTATAAATCCAATAAAAACTACACTCACCGAATTTTTTGAATTGTGTAATCGTGCGGATGCTTTTGGTGCTTTTGCACGGACATTACTCTATTCAGAAGTACCACGCTATTTCACATGGGCTCCAACAAAAAAATGGATGCCCCGCAAGCAAGGCACGCCGATTGATGCATGTCCCGGTTTATTCAAATCAAACACCTTGGGACGAGTATTTACAGTCAATCCAAGGCAGACTGAGTGCTTTTATCTTCGATTGTTATTGGTTAATGTCATCGGCCCTTTGTCATTTCAAGATTTACGTAAAGTGAATGGACAACAGTATCCAACGTATAAAGATGCATGCCTTGCACTCGGCTTGCTGGAAGACGACAACCAGTCGGAGTGTATGCTTGCTGAAGTAGGACTGAACTGTACAGCAAAACAAATTCGTCTACTATTCGCTATAGTGTTGACTACATGTTTCTCGGCCCGAGCAGAGACATTATGGGATAATCAAAAAGATTCAATGACTGATGATATATTGCATCAACATCGTTCACGGTGCAACGATCTAACGATAGTATTCAGTGACGCTATGTACAATGAAGCATTGATTGCTATTGAAGATCTTTGCATTATCATTGCCAACTTACCACTCAGTCATTTCGGTATGCATTCAACAAATCGAAATGCATCTGATTTAATAAGCACTGAATTGAATCGTGAACTACACTTCAATACTGTAGAAATGGCAGCAATTGTTGCTCGCAATGTCCCACTAATGAATGAAGAACAAAGAACCATTTACGACCGCATCATGCTCGCAGTTTTGGCAGGACAAGGTGGATTTATTTTTTTGGTTGCACCAGGTGGAACTGGCAAAACATTCCTTATTTCGCTAATTCTCGCCGAAATACGATCAAATAATGGCATCGCATTGCCTGTTGCATCATCTGGCATTGCGACAACTTTATTGGATGGAGGCAGAAGAGCTCATTCATTATTTAAACTGCCACTAAATATTCAAAATAACCCAGACGCAGTGTGCAACATAAAAAAAAAACAATCGTCCATGGCCACAGTGCTGAAATAGTGTAAAATTCTTATCTGGGATGAATGCACCATGGCACACAAACATTCGATTGAGGCGTCGAACAGGACATTGAAAGATATAAAAAACAACGACAAACTATTTGGCGGCACTCTGTTACTCTTTTCAGGTGATTTCAGACAAGCACTTCCCGTTATTCCGCGTTCAACATACGCTGATGAGATGAACGCGTGCTTAAAATCATCGTCATTGTGGCGTAATGTTGAAAAAGTACAACTGAAAGTAAATTTGTGCGTTCAAAAGCTTCAAGATCCATCCGCCGAAACATTCTCAAAATAATTGTTAGATATCGGCGATGGAAAAGTTACTACAGATGAAACTGGATGCATAAAATTACCGACCGATTTCTGCACAATCATTGATTCTCAAGATGCTCTTATTAACCAGATATTTCCCGATATACACAGACGATACACAAATCATGAGTGCAGGGATGGAACACGGGCGCAGTATTCATACCGGAATCTGTTGAAGAAATTTATCTACCTATAATATCGTTGATTTAAGAGGTAGAAAATTTTCTTACATTGATAGTGGTATGAATTCTGCGCCCGTGTTCCATCCCTGTGAGTGGCTGGCAGAAAGAGCAGTTTTAGCAGTAAAAAATGTGGACGTCAGCGAATTGAAACTCAAGATACAACATTTGTTACCAGGAGACTTGGTGTCATACAAATCTAATGATACAGTTTGCGATGCCACCGAAGCTGTAAATTATCCAACAAAGTTCTTGAACTCATTGGATTTACCACGCATGCCACCGCATATTTTACAACTGAAGGTTGGATCTCCGGTTATTTTGCTTCGTAATTTGAACCCACAACGGTTGTGCAACGGCACGCGATTAGTCATAAAAAAATTAATGAAAAATGTTATCAAAGCCATCATTTTAAATGACAAATTCCGAGGTGAAAATATATTACTACTGCGAATCCCTATTATACCCACAGATGTGCCAATTCAATTTAAACGCCCTCAATTTCCAATTAGATTGGCATTTGCAATGACTATCAATAAGTCTCAGGGCCAAACGATGTCTGTTTGTGGCTTAGATTTGAGCACATCATGTTTTTCACACGGACAATTATACGTGGCTCTCGAGTGGGCAAACCATCCAGTTTGTTTGTATTGGCGAAAGATGGGATAACAAAAAATATTGTACACTCTGTTGCATTAAGGGATTGATATTGTTTTTTAGTAATATTGTTATAAGTAGCGATATGTATATAATTTTAAAGAATCAATTTTAATAAATTAAAAAAATAAATGATTGGTGTTTTGTTATTTTTATATTCTTTCACCGTTCACAGCGCTCCATACATCTTCCACTTATATACCACATCCTTACACACTTACAATAAGTTAGTTATTTTTTTTTTCTAGCAAAATATTCTCTAGAAATAATTTATATGACAAAACAACGTTTGTCGGGTCAGCTAGTATATATATATATATATATATATATATATATTCAGCTGTGTTTCTAAAAGCCATTTTTGAAATTACTTTCGTAATTTTTAAATGAAAATATGTAGGGAAAATATTAAAGAGAAAATATTAAGGGAATATATTAAAGGTAATTTTAAATAGAGAAATAAAAGTAAATTTTTGTTATTTTCATATTTTGAGTAAATTTTTAACGGAATTAAAATGATAAGCATTTTTTAAAATATCTTATATTTAATGTATTAATAAAAAGTTATGAAAATATATTTAAATTTTATAGTAAGATTTGATATTATGTTTTTCAAAACATATTAAATTACGTTACATGAAGAACAAGCGATTGCTTCGTGAAGATGGGAAAAATGCTTGGAATGTTAACATGGCATTTTAGAAATATATTTATATCTTTCAAGCACATTTCTGAATATTAGTTTTTGTCGTTATATTTGTATGAATTTTCTGAAATAAATATATTTCTCTTCCATTTTATGTTTACTAAAATACTTCATAAACTTGCTGATATATTATTATTTTATTTTTTTGTGATTATCCAATGCATTAAATAAAAATTTTCTTTCAATTTTAATATTAATTTCTGAAAAAAATCATTTTGTTTAAATGCAGTGACATTTAGTATTTTCGTAAATATACTAAATGGTACTGTTTCATTTCCAATTTAAATATAAAGTAAAAGGGACTTTTTGTGAAAACTGAAAATGCAAGATCGCTACATTGAAATAACTTCATTTATTATAATAAAAATATTTTGGGCTACCATAAGGAATAAATCCTTTTTGGAAGTTAATATAAAAATAAATAGATTCCATTTACGTACGAGGTTTTATGAGCTTATCTTATTTCGTGTTGCAGTGAAATTTCTTTCGTTCTAAGTGACTTTCTCATACATGTGAAGTCATTTTATCTCTTGAAATTTTCTTTAATATACATACTTTTTTTTTCTTATGGCATGTGATGAAAATAAAAGTAAAAAATAGAATGCATTACTCCGGCGAGAAAATACATTGACTGCATTAGGCGAATTTAACACATCGTTTGTGGGAAACAAGTAAACTCGTCCCCCGAATGAAAATGCCCGACTACATAATGTTAAAATGGCAATAATTAAGTTATGCTTAAAGAAACAATCACCATAAGCAATTTTCAATATCTAAAAGTTGACTATTGTAATAATTAGACATATTTTTCGAAAACTTATTTATTCTATTTAAAATAGCAAATGTCTTATTTATAATTAATTTATATAGAATAGCAAACCAAAATTAAACTCAAAGTACCTTTAAATCCCTACTTATAATAGACAAGCTATTTCGATTCGTTTAATACCAGATTTTTTACTTTCTCTTACACATAAGGTAGAGAAAGTATTATTTTAGGGTCAAATTTTCAAACGTGAGTTTTTGTTATATTTACACGTTTTGAGGTCCCCTGAATCCAAAAATCATGTTTTTAGCGAATGGTCTGTGTGTCCGTCTGTCTGTCTGCTTGTGTGTGTTATCGTCATAGTTAAAGAAGAAATAGTAGCCGAGATTCCAAACATTGTATTCTAAATGTGTATGATATAGGGATGCTACTGTAGCATCCCATTTTACGGTAGCATTCCCCTACACTAAGCTTTTCGTTGAGACGAAGCAAATGGTTCGTGTACAGGGACGCCCAAGAGAATTAAAATACATTACGTCTATGGGGGAAAGTACTGGTAAGTAGAGTTTAACATCTATAGACTGCAATAAACCAAATTAAACGAATATATATATTTTATATGCGTAAAAACATGTCTCATGTAGAATACGGTACGGAAATCATTCACTGTTCGTTTATAGGGCTACACAAACAAACTAGATAAAAGTGCGACAATAGTTGCAAATTGATGGAAGTGTATTTCAGGCTGGGCCATGCATTATTACTATAGGATTATATTTAGGTGCACCATGTGGTCTGTATGCTGCAAATATTTAAGCGATAACATTCTTTTTTGTTGTTAGTGGGTGTGCTTTACAATAATATTTTACCATTTCCAGGAAAGCTGTTCGGGAATTGAAATGAATTCCATAGACACATGATAAATAATGTATGTTTTAAAGGTAAATATTCCTCGCTTCTTTTTGTGTATTTACACGTTTTGAGGTCTCCCGATTAACAAGTCAAGTTTTTTAAAGTTTGATCGTTGTGTGTGTGTTAGAGTAACTTAAAATTGAATAATTTTAGGAGATACAAATGTTGTATTTTGAAGTTAATATAAGTTTGTTGCTGGAAAAGTTTTATCAAGATCGATATGTTTCAAGGAACGTTACGTGTTAAAATTGTCTGAATAATTTTAAGTGAACTTTTAAGAATAGATTTAAATTCTATATAAATGTAGTTGCATTAATGAAACGGGGGGTTGCCTCACACAGAATTAATTAGCATATAAAACTCTTCCGAAACCTAATTTAAATTGTTTAACATAACAGTACTCGTTATCTTACCTCTTAATATCCAACCTGTATTTATAATATTAAATTTCAGGGTAAGAGAAAGTTGTGTGGGTGACACACCAGATTATTTTTTAATAAAATGCAATTTGTTCTTTGTTTTCAATACCTAGAACAAATATGTTTGTCTATTGATAAAAATTTCTGGTGTGATACGGATTTATTTGACCTTCGTAATATATTATGATATTATTTATTTATATATTATTAATTATTTATACAGTAATATATTATGCTGTTAACTATCGAAATTATAGTAAACAGAATTGGAATTTTTTGAAATATTATTAAAGGGTAAAAATATTTTTAAAAAATACAAAATTCATTAAAAATTCATTTTATGGTCTATAATATTTTAATAATATTATACGTATATATGTTATATAGCTGTTCCTCTTCATTTTTTTTTTCACAGGAAGTAACTGATATTGCGATTGAATAAGATTTTAAAATAGCCTTGAGATTAACAATCTGTATAAAGTGAATTTCTGATGAAATTAATTAATCTGTTGTAGTATTCAAAATGAGCATATCATGTTTAAATGCATACGATGTATCGGTTCATTTAATAGATTTTGAATATCACACATTTAATTGAAAAGAATCATTTAAAATAAATTAAAAAATTAAAAATTGCAGCTCATACTTTAAATACAATAAAAGATATTTTAATGAATTAAAATATTTTAAGGGGAAAACATAAATTGAAAAACTCGCAACATTTGTTTCTGTTAAAATAATAGCACAAGCATTCAGAAGGCGAAAAAATTAGTGCTGCATTAAAGCGACATCGTATTTACAGCATCCATGCTGCACTCGTGTTTAAGTTTTTGATTGATGAAGGTTTATGTCATTATTTCGAATGAAAGAACTGTTGCGAATTTTTGAAATTTATGGCGTGCACTTACGAAGATTTTAAAAAACTTTTAACCAAAGTAATTTAAAACATACTTTTCATTTCTCAGCTCCCTGATCCCCAAGACCTATGATTTTTTGCACAGACCTTGAGCGTATCCTTAAGACAAAACATGCCTGATTTATATAACTTTGAAAACCCGAAATTTGCGGGTTAGATTCTTCTTCTTCTTCTGGTAATTGTTAAGACAAAGAATGTTGCCGGCGATTGAGCCTAGAGCTCTGTAGCTATTGAGCTGAAAATTTGCATGGACATTCCTTCTGACCTGTGCTAGTGCCTTCTGCAATCAAAAAATTTTTTGGTGAATATACGGGGTAGTTATTTTCAATTTTGTGATATTTAACCCAAAAATTTCGCGAATTCGTCAAGAGATGGCGCTCGCATTCAATGAATTTAATTTTGTCATTTAAGAAGACATTACATAGTAATGGCACCGATTATTCACTTTTGTAATACTTCTGTTTTTCTGCTTTCTGGAATTGATAATAAAATGTAGAGAAAACTATTTACAGTTCCAAAGCATAGAAGCACTATATACAAATTACATTCTAGAAGGGTATAGAAGCGAAGCAGTCTGTCTTAACAGTCCAACTGTTTTTTTTTTTCTTTCTTTTGGAAACAAACTTTATTATTCCGTCCATATAAATTTTTCAGTAAAGCTAGGTTTCTGTAGAACATTTTTTCTTTTACGTGTATGCCATTTTAAAAAGAGACGCTGTTTTCGTTACTTAATTTTAGTTAGTAAAAAGAAACGTGCGTTTTTATATCTAATATATCTTATCTTTTTAACTTGAAACGCTATGCTTTAGACCAGACATCGCTAATGTTTGAGATTTCATGGACTATTAAATCCACTAAAATTAGACAGACTGCGAAATTTGCAATTTAAAACTTTATGAATCATTTAATTCTGTAATTAAGTTCCAGCGGATCACCAATTTGGTTTATTAAGGAAGACAAATATATTTCTAAAGTAATAAAATATCGCAAATTATTATTTAATCATAAGAAATATGCTAATTATTATTTTTTTGTTTTAATGTAATGGCACATTATTGAAGGAAAAAACTTTATCGTTTCGAACATGTTTTTATTAGTTCTGTATTTCTAGAAATTCAGACAAACAGTTAAACTGCAGTGATAAATTAGTATTTCCATATATTAAACTGTATTTATTAAATCTAGTAATGTGCATATATGCGCATTAATAGATTTAGTAAATAATGTTTTAGATTTAGTAAATGTTAAGTAGATTGATTTACTAAATCTAAATACTTACTAATCTAATGTGAAATTTTATTATTTATTTATTTATTTGGATTTTATTTTATTTTTTTATTTTTATTTTTATTTTATTTTTTACGTTTATTTGAAACCATTGAAGAATTAGAATAATCTGCATGAAATGCGCCATGTGTTCGATCTAAATTTGAACTTTTGATTATTATTATTATTATTATTTTCGATGTTTTCTTTTAACATGATCCACATAATACATATAACAAGTTTAAATAAAATATGTATATAAGAACGAGATTTACGTTTGTCAAAACAGTGTAAATTTAATTATAACTACGTTGTATATATAGATGCGTGCAAAAGTTTCGGACCAAACACTTTTTCGTTAACAATTAGTATACGAATAAAGATTTTTAAAAAATTAGTATTATCATGCAAAGTAAATTAATTATAATGTCGAACTAAATGACTTACAAATTTTTTTTATACAAAAATATTAAATTATAACAAAACATATAAGATTTGTGTGTTCAAAAGTTTCGGACCAAACAAACTTATGAAAAACAAACTATCAAAATAGAATTTTTTTTTCTAGCACATCAGAAGGTCAAATAACATTAATATCTTGGTCAAATGCCCTTTGAAGCTATCACAGAAGAACATCGATGAGGCATTGACTCTATTAAAATCTTAATCCATGTATGGTCACTTTTTTTTGCCATTTCTCTTGAGCTTTATCCAATAATATTTTTTGTTTGAAGAATTAATAGCTCCTGCCTTTACATTCTTATAAATGTTCAATGGAATTTAAGGCAGGAGATTGAGTTGGCCATTCAAGAATACAAAATTTTTGCCGCTGAAAAATTTTAAACGAATCCAGATAGAAGTTTGGGCTCATTATCTGATTGCAAAATCCGCCCTCGTGGCATATTTCGGAGTGCATAAGGAAACATTTTATGTTCGTTAAGATGTTTTTATATATAACTTTGTCCATAGTGCCTTCTACTGTCATTAAAGGACCAACACGTCATTAAACGAAAAAGATCCTCACGCTATGATGTTTTCCCTTTTCCCTCCATGTATTACAGTCAACATTTTCTATCTAGAATCACATCTGGCATTATTTTGTTGTTGAATGTATCTATTTTCGTCATTTTCAAAAAGATTAATCTGAAAATTTCGTCTGAAAATAACACCTTTTTTCAGTCTCCGACTGTCCCCTATTCATATGTTTTAGCAAATTTTAATCTTGCTTTCTTATTCTTCATACAAAACAACTACTGCTTTGCTCTGGCGCATCTAGAACGTCCAACTTGGTTTAATTTACGCCAAACAGTACTACGAGTAACATCAACCAAGTTTTCCTCCAATAAATCACGCGCTATAATTGTAGCATTCGTCTTTGGATCTACAACTGCCTTCCTCTTAATAACTTTATCAACTCACTTTGTCATTTTACTGGGTCTTTCAGGTACTGATTTGTCTGCCAAAGTGTTTGTTTCATTTTTTAATAATATTATACACAGTTGTTTTTCTAATAGATATAATGTTGAAGCAATATCACGAAAAAGTTTGTTAATCTGGTGTAATTTAATAACAGTTTTACGGTTCTGTAAATGAGTGCTCTGCGGCATCTTCACATCACAGTACTGACACACAAGTATAAAAGACCTCGATCTCCTTCTAGATAGTCCCACTCATTTCCGAGCATTAACGTCACTATGATCTTTTAATTACTTGTCCCGAAATTTTGATCAACGGATTTATATATATTTCACTATATATTTAAATACCATCATTGTAAAAAATTGCTCGTTATATATTTTCAATGTATATTTGGTAAAGTTTACGGTACAATACTTAAATTATTTTTACCTTAATTTATTCAAAAGCTATTGGTGAAAATTCGTTTGTCTCGAAACTTTTGCACGCAACCGTATATTTAATATTTTCTTGTATATTTCAATGAAATTGTTCATAAATGAATAGTAGTTACATATATATATATATATATATTTATATTTTGGCAAAAGTATGAAGAAATAATTGAGAACTTTAGGAAAATATATTATGTTTGATTTACTTGAATTACATCATGAAATTGAAAGTTTAAAAGTTTTGGATTGTTTGGAACAGAAATTATAATCGCTATGAGTTGTTGTTTTACACAACATCATCTTTAATAATCAATATAAATAATTGATAGATTAAACTGATTAATTAATACCAAATTATTAAATAGTATTTCTTAAGTAAAAGAAAAGTTAATAATAGATTTTTTATTTTTCATTTCATCATTTAAAATTTAATAAGTTTAAAAATTTTCATCATTAAAACTCTAATCAATATAATAACCTTTTTAACACACAATGATCAACATTTTTTAATTAGAAGCTTAATTGTATGTAACAACCTAATTAACCATCCTGTTTCCTCACTTCAAAATTAATTACTTGTTAGTCCCAATCAAGTGCTGATAGAATCCTAATTAATGGTGTAAATTGTCACTTATAAAAACTTGCATTTCATTTTTTAACGTGATTAAATAAAAATAAATGCATTAAAAATTTTTTAGTTTTGCTTATCAAGTAGCAAACTGGAACAAACTTTTATTATTATTATTATTATTTATGTATTTGCAAGACTTTAGTGAAGTAAGTTTTAATAATGGGCAATTGCATCAGAAATTCCCCAAAATTCATAATAAAGATGTTGATAATTAAGGAACTTGGAGGTAATTAAGGCCAATTAACGACACTCTACTTGATATTTATATATATATGTATATATATATATATACACAGTTAAGAAATTTTATATCTTGTGAAAGTATAATATAACGCCCAACTATAAATAAATAAATAAATAAATAAATAAATATTGTAAAAAAGTAGAATTGCATAATTTCTTTAACATTATTTTCATAATAATTTGTAACGTATTTTGAGTTATTTTCTTTATTAATATATTTTTAAAATTTTTATTTTCCCTTTAAAGAATATGTTGATAAACAGAATTAACATTTTTGCAAGAATTGATAAAAATAGAAAAAAATAATCTTCATGTTTGATGAACTAGCTAATTACAACATAATTAATGTTACAACTTACAAATGCAATATATGTATATATATATTCATAGCTACCAACTCTCGTTTTTCGATGACTTTATTATACATTAATTTCTAATCCAAAAGTTTAGAGAATTATGTCTTTCCGCTTTAAAATTAAAATTATAATAGTTGGATTATTGGAGCCGATAATGTAATACAAATTAAGCTTTATTTTTTATTTAAATTTAAGTTATAGAAAAGGTCAAAATTGGTAAGTTATTGTGTGAACATCCCCAGATATAATATCACAACATAACCTCCGTAAATAGATGTGAATTTAACAAATATTGTACATGTTATTCAATATAATTATTAATTAAATATTTTTTATTTTATTTTATCTCATCAGGATTAATAAAGAACCAGCGTAAATAAATGTATATCTAATTTCTGTGACGTAAGGAAACTTCCTCTGAAGATGAATAAGCTAAATGATCATCTCCTTAACAGCACTTATACTCGTATCTAGGTAATATGAAATATTTTGTTATTATTTCTCTCTTCTCATATCTCTGCACTGAGAAAAAAAGTTATACCGAAGAAATATAGAATGAATAAGTGGTCATTTTCTAAATCCCTAAACTAGAAACATAGATTTCCGAGCTATGCGAATGAGGCAAGCAAATAAGATGAATAGATGAAATGATCGAGAATGTCTAGTCTATACATTTCTAGATGGTGAAACAATACTCTTAATATTCTAAATCCCTTGTATTGCGAGAAATTATCGCTTGATTTTCTAGAATTGGGTCATAAACCAAGATTACAGTTGTTAAAAACACGCCTCTTGTATTCACATTAATTTGCTGAGATTTTTAAATAAGTTTGACCTCTATAACATAGACAAACGCTCTAGAATTCTAATAGAGATATCTAGAACTCGCTTTCAAAAGGGACTAAAATTTATAAGGATTACATGGAACTATTTTTACTAGAGCCAATTTCTAGATTCTATATGTCAGTGACAGAAGTTTTTCGCAGTGTGCGAATTTTTATGATAGATCGATCAGGTTTTGTATATTAAATTTCTAGCATATAGGGCACTTTAATTTCACTGAACTTCTTCTTCTTCTTTTTTTTTTTTTTTTTTTTTTTTTTTTTTAATAAAAGCCAAATAAGAATTTGAATTTTGTAGTTATTGGATATTAGTTCATTGAAATTTTCAAAAATTCTGTATTATTATTTTTTTTTTTTTTGCAAATTTCCAGTTTATTACATATGGATAAGATCAATATTTGTAATATTAAAACACCAAGGTCAACGTGAAAAATTTGTTAGCGTTAAAACTTAATATTTTCTTATCATTCATTTCATTTTACATTTACATTAAATGTGTCATTTAAAAAAGTTATCCTGAATTCTTGGTAGGAATGCCGTGGAGGGACACTTACATTTTATCAAAAATTATTAAAACATTCCGAAAGTAAAATAGTAAACAATTATATATATTATATTCACATGATACACTTAAAAATCTGCTTCATTGTTAAAATCCAAAAACTTGAATTTCCAGCGAATTATTCTTCACTGTTATAATTTTTGATTAAAAAAAAAGAAAAAAAAAACTAATATTTTATTATATTTTAAATAAATATTATGATTATTGTAACATATATTACACATACAATCCCTGGCCAAATTATTAGACGCACTGTAAGATTCTATGTAAAATCTTAATTATCAGGTGATACTATACAGCTTTATTGTTTTTACTAGATACAATGTATTTTTTGTTTTATTATCCACCTTATTACCTGTTTTTTAACACAAATAAAATACTATAGTTATAGAAAAAATATGTATTTATTAACTTTTGAAAAAATTTGAAATTAATGCAATTAAATGTTAATATTTTGTTGAGCCACCTTTAGCAGCTATGCGAGCTTCAATTATGCATCTGAGGATGGTGATTCCACACATGAATGCCCTTTTCTAAGAGTTGCGTTTTGTTTATGATCACACCTTTAGCCACTTCTCTCGTCATCAGTTCCCTCACGTTTTCAGTAGGTTTCACATCTGGGCTATTACCCGGCCAATCCAACAAGGGATTTTTGGCACTTCCAAACAATCTTTAACAGGCCGTTCTGTGAGGCAGGGAGCTCCATCTTGCATAAAAATGAATGCGGTTATCCATTTGGAAACCATTCTCTGAGCTGGAAAATATGTAATCATTAAAAAACTATAGTGCGTCTAATAATTTGGCCAGGGACTGTAAATCTCTTGTTTCAATGTTATTATATATAAATTAAATTAATTACTTTAGAAACATTGCATAAAATTGTTTCTCTAATCACTTCGAACTATTTTATAAATTTTCTTGGGAAAGTTTACACATTAGCATATTATTAACTTTCACACGTAAATTTTCATTTCGCTTAATAATAAAATAATGCATTGTGAAACAAATTAAAATCTCGGTTGAGGTATTCTGTTTTGAAATTTCATTGACGAACTGTGAATAAATTTTAATGAAATTTTCATCGAGCTTTTAAGGAAGTTATTTCCTAAACTGGGCCTATACTTCGAAATATATATATATATAAGATAACTAAAAATCATGCACCATTCATGAATAATTAAATTTTCCACAATTAATTTCTTTTAAATTAAATCTATCTATCTATCTATCTATATATATATATTTATTTATTTAAATTTAGAAATATATTTTTATAAAGAAAACTTATCTTAATTTTATAACGAAATACTTGCCCACTTTTCTGGACATTAACCTGTTAACGCCCGAATTAATTTTGCAAAATATTGTTATTTCACTTCTAAATTAATATAGACTACAGACAGTAAAATATATTAACTTAAACAATTCTTCTGACAGTTTTAAATTTAAAGCCTATCCTCATTTATTGACGATTAGTGTTCTAGTGAGAAAACTTCGAGATAGAAAAACTTTGAGACAACAGATTAATTTCCTATTTCATATGTTGACAAAGATCTCGGAAGTAAAGTATTATAATATATATTATTATTCAACTTGATTTAAGTAAATATACCTGCTCAAAAAGCAATGTGCGACGAATGAAAAATCATAAAATGACTATTCAAATTATGAAACAATAATTAATAGTAGGAACATTAAACTTTCAGGGATCATTTAGAGTGACGCAATAAACTGTCACAAAAAAGCAGAAATCATTCCAAGTAGCCACAAAAAATATACGTGCCATTTTATTAGTTGCCTCAAATGAGGGCACTGGTCGCTAACGGGTTGAGGAATCATACTGTTGTAATAATGGATATATTTCTAGTCTAGCTTCAGGGCCCCAACTCGAGTTCCTTCCCAGTATTCGATGACTATTTCTAGTGAATTTTGTTCTTTTGTTTCTTCCGGTGTTACTCATTTTTTCCCCATACATAATATTGTAAGTTTTTTTTTTTTTTTTTTTTTTTTTCCGTTTTCCTCTCATTCTTTTTCTATGGATTTTTAACTTATTTTGCTTCTTTTTTTACATTCTAATGTGCGGCTTATTATGTTAAATATACGCAACTAGTAAAAAATATATAGTTATTCCATATCCATATAATTACAAGTTCTTTGTAATATTCGACTTTAATATATAAGATATATAAAAATATATGTTGCAGAAATATTAAATTAAATATGTGCAGTTACTAAAATATATATATATTTCTACCATATCTACTGCAAAATCCAAAAGCTACAGAAAAAGAATAAAAAATTTATTATTCAAAAAGTATTCACCGTCGCACTATGTGGTTTTCACTGAGGGGCTCACACAAAGGGCTTATGTAACAAAAGTGTTATCGCCAAATTAGTTTAATTTCTCTCTATCAAGTAGCGCTTTAACCATAAAATTTCTTTTTTAGAGTGGGGCAGTGCACGCAACAATAACAGGGTCGTGATTTCGGAAAAGGACACTCAGATATTGCTCATTGAGCTTTTTCAAAATGTAGCTGAACTAACAATACTACTAATCGTAACAATATCATAAAGTCAGATCAATCAGAAATCGCAATATGGCTTATTTTGAGAAGGAGGATGTATTTGAAATATGAGAGGACACTGAAAATACAGCGCCGTTTGTTGGTGAAAATGTAATTAACAATTTTTTCTTCTTGAGTATAAAAATAATAATAATAATAATAATAATAATAATAATAATAATAATAATAATAATAAATAAAAAATCCCACAACATTCTCCGCATTTCGGAGAAAACCGCGTAATGCTAGCGTCAAAACATTTTGAATAATATTTTTCTTTTCTGTGACTTTTGGATCACCCTGTATATAATAAGAAGTTCCTGTAACATTCAAGTTTAATGTATAATTTATAAAAATGTTATGTTAATTATACGCAATTAATACAAAAATGTATAGTTTTAATATATCCATGTGGTAACAAACCTGTAATATTCGATGTTAATGTAAAAGATTTAATAATAATATATAATATAATTAATAATGTTAATTATACACAATTAGTAAAAAAATATAAAGTACTCACTTATCTATTTAGTAAAAAGTCGCCTGTTATATTCGACTTTAATATAAAATTTATATTAAAAATATTGTGTTAATTATGCACATTTAGTGAAAATTTTAAAGTTCTTTCTATCCGTACATTAACAAGTTCCTGTGATGTTCGACTTTAATTTGCCTATTTATTTACAAGAACAAAAATTGAAAGCTTGAACATAGGGAAAACCTGCAGAAGTATGTATCCCAATGTTACTTAGGTACATGTTTCCAAGTCCAAATAGTCATAGAAAAAGTCAAAATCGTTATAAAATTATAGGAAGATCCCCTGCATGCAGTATAAAAATATCACCACTCTAAATAGATGCAAAGTTTGAAAATGTTATGGATTTTATTTCAATATAATTATACAGTAAATATAATAGTTAATACATGTTTTATCTGAAATGGTTGTTAATAATTGTACTGTAAAAAAATGTTAATCTCCCTACAAAACTTTATTTGTAAATTTTAAGGCAAGTAAATGGTAGATCACAGAAATAAAGTATAAAATTTGTGGTTTACCTAGAATTTACAGCTAAAGTTCGGTAATGATGTTTAAGTTGCTTACAGTGTAGTGAAATAATAGCACTTCTAATGTTGAATATAGTGCACTCGATTTAAATAAAATATTTGCTGTATCCCGATAATTAGATAGCTATTAAGTATATTGTACATATAGTAACAAAATTTATTAAAGTATTCTTTTTTTATAGCTGTCAATTTAATCTACAATGCATTCTTTGATAGTTAGAGGAAATTTTTATATTCTTTATATTTTACATGCTGTTGTTATTTTCTTTTGTGAATAGTCTCAACTTTATAGACTTCAGAAAACGACTTTTCACAGGAAGTTTTTATCCAATAGGAAATCATTGATCATTTCTTTATGAGAAAGAGCTACACGTTTAAATATTTTTAGGGCGATGCCCTGAAGATCAACCATACTTATCCTGGTGTTAAAGCTATAAAAGAAGGGAAAGGATAAATGTACTTATTTAAGACCTGCTTCATTTGTATCTTTTATTTATATTTCTAGAAAAAATAAATGAATGACATACATATATCATTTTTTAATATGCTGAAATTTTCATGAAAGTTTTTTTCTTACAAGTTTATTCCCAAGTAACACACGACTGTTGGCCCAACTGCGATTTATTGTTAGTTCGTTGGGGAATGGTTATCGTTGGGGAAAGGGCTCAAAATAACAGTGGGCCAACAGCAAATAGTATTGTTGGCCCAACAGTCCTAAAATGCTCTTTTTTCAACTGCAAAATATAACAGTCAGCCTACAATGTGTTCACCAACAATGGCCCAACAGTTTGCCAACCAGGAACCAACCGTTCCATAGTTGGGCCAACTGTCACCCAACGGTTGGCTCAACCGAGGGCCGACGGCCAAAAACAACCGTTGGCCAACGAAGAAGGAATCGTAGGGCCAACCGTTTCCCAACCATTCCGTGTTACTTGGGTTAGTATTTTCTGTTGAAAATATATTTAGAATTGGAAATATATATATTAAGAATATGTTCTGGTGGAAATATATATATTAAAAATATGTTACCTATTCTTTTGTTTATAGTTTACATAATTATGATTTGTTGTTTTCTTTTAACGAATATCAAAGTAACATTAACCTGCCAACATCCTTATTAATATACTGTAGTATTGTTTGTACCGCCTATTTTTTCACACTAGTAATTTCGGTGAGTATTTTTCGTTTTATTTAATCGTAATTACATTTCAAGAATATTACTATAAAAAAATACTGATGTGAAAAATAGCGGTATTAATACTACTACGGAATATAAATTAGGATGTTGGCAGGTATGACTTTTATTTTGAGGTGGATACGTTAAAAGGTATTCTTCTATTCGATACAAATATGATAGAAAAACCATCTAATATTTGATGTTCGTCGAAAATTCCAATGACGATTTTTAATTTGACTTGTGTCGTTAAAATATTATTATTATTATTTTTCGAAATTCTGGTGTTATTTTTGAGTTTAAAACATTAAAAGGGATTTTCTTTTGCAAAAAAGAGCAAAAAGGAAAAAAGGTACAAAAATGCATCTCTTGATAAAGGTAGATAGTAAAATTAACTAATATTTAATGTACAGTAAACAATTGTAATACAAACAGAGTTTAATAAATTGGATCAACTTTGAATAAAAATATATAATAATTCTATCGTATTATTACACGTTATTTAAAGCTAATTATTAAATATAGGCAATAATTATCAATTTTATTTAAATTTAATGATTTTATAATGAAATATTCTTAAAAAAATAAATAAAGAGTAATATAGAGAGAAAGTGTGTGGATTAATTTTATTAGCATGTTTAAGACATTTACTACTAAAAATGTTCAGACAAAAAAATAAAGATCTTTTAAAATGATTTTTATGTGTATTTTAAAACCAATTTTAATTTAGAATTGGTGTATTTAGACAAAACTTTTAATGTGATAAACATTTTTTATTTAATCATTCTTCTGATGTAAGATATTTAAAGAACTTCATTTTATTTATTAGTATTCATCCAGAAATCTCCTAGGTAACTCAGTTCGTGCGTAAAGTTATTGTTAATTAAATACACAGATCGACAAAAATAGTTTTGACAAAATTTGATTTGATAATTTACTGATACATATTATTCTTTGTGCGTTGAAATCGAAAATGAAGCCAATTTTTCTCTACCACGTTTAGATTTTTGTCAATATAGGGTGTCTACGAACACAATTGCTTCCTTTTCAGGAGTTTATAGTATGTTTCCATATTTATTATAATTAACCATGGAAAAATATTATTAAAAAAAAAAAAAGAGGTTAACGTGACAGACATGTACACGTGATACAGAAAAACTGACTTCAGTTTCTGTTTCGGCATACTGAAAAACTTAAATATTAGCCAAAATTTCCAAATCAAAATTTTACATGTAGACCTGTTTTACTACAGTGGCGTTACCTCAATAACAAATTCCCACTTTATTTTCGTGTATTTAATTATTGTTTTAATATGTCTAAATAAATAGTGCAGCGAATGGCTTTATGTAATGCCATCTGTTATTTCTTATAGTTTAAAGTTAAGATTTATATTACCTTTAAAATCTCAAGTATAGTGGTTTTGTTGAACTTTTTCAATATATTTTGACTTTAATATTTTACAACTTTACCATACTTCTACAATTAGAATTGAAAATTATTTTATGTCAGTCTGAAGTTCAAAACACGCAAAAACCTCTAATTGAAATTAAATTAATCAGAATGCTTAGTGTAATTTTTCGTAAATTAATGCTGATGGGTTGGATTAGTATTATAAATTAATAATTACATTATTAAAAATGTAATATTTCTTATGTAAATATTTCTTATTATTATTATTACTATTATTATTATTATTTATTTTGTTTTTGTCTAAATTATATTGGCCCATCATATACGGATAAAGATGGATAGCCCTTAAAAGTCAAAAACGGTAACATGAAAATCTGGAGGAATTTCATTTATAAATATTTTTTCATAATATGCAGCTTTATACAGCCATGTTTTATGTATAATAAAATATTTTATAGGCTTATAAATATATATATATAATAGGGTCTTTTTTTAAACCACTTGTATATCGAATCATTGTCAAAGCATATGCTCTAACTTTGTAGCAGCATGTTACCTCATAAGTTTATAACATATCTAATTATTCACTCATGAAGTGGAAATTAAATACAGATGTCCCCTGGCGTTACTTATTTCAATAATCCTAGTATAAGTCCTTCAATATATATTTATATTTTTTTTTTTCGTTTACCTAAATGTTTTATTCTTTCATTTACTGTAGAAAAATTGTAATACAGAATGAAACCTAAGCTTTCTAAAAGATTTAGAGAAAGTGAAAAACCTCTCTTTCTCTCCCTCTCTCTCTCCAAAAAAAGATGTTCATTTGTCAGAGAAAATTAAATTTAAGAATCTTAAAGACTAAAAAGGTTTCGAAAAATTACCCATACGAATGCATTAATATTGTTAATTTACAATATTTTTCACATCACGTTGAACAACTAATGTTTTAGATAATTGTAACCAGCGTTAGTCATTCTAAATTAATAAAAATAGCTCTTTAATAATAAAATAAAAGGTAAAATATATGAAATTTAATGTTATTAATTTATTTAAAGTAATCATATTGGTGTAAGTCCAATTTTTGAACATTCAGGTACATGAGATTTGTTGTAATTTTGCAATGTCTAATTTTTGTGTATTTTTGTTTTTCGAAAACGAATATTTGTGTAGATGGATAGAAAAATAAAATATAATAATAATAATAATAATAATAATAATAATATCTACAAGTTTTTATCGCTTGTAATATATACTTTCTTGCCACCTTTTCGAATAAAAGATTCAGTAAAAACATAAATATTTCTTCAACAATAAAAAAAAGTTTTGAAAAAAAAAAAAAAAAAAAAAATCTCGTTTAATTACGTAACATTAATGTTATTAAAAGACGTTTAATAACCTCCATATATATTTTCACTGCACTACACTTAATCTATTTTTGTGTATTTTTGTTTTCCATAAACGAATATTTGTGTAGATGGATAAAAGGAAAAAATAAATAATATCTACAAGTTTTTTATCGATTGCAATATATACATTCTTACCACCTATTCGAGCAAAAGATTCATTAAGAACAGAAGTATTTCTTCAATAATAATAAAAAAAAAAAAGGTTTGAAAAAATAAATAAATAAATAATCTTATTTAATTACGCAACATTAATGTTATTAAATGACACTTAATAACCTCCATATATATTTTCACTGAATTACACTTCATCTATTTTTATCCTCTGAACAATCCGAGCATTAAATAAACCTAAAATAGAATGACACTAATAATGGGCGCAAGAAAAACTGATGATATTTACTAAATTAGCTGCATTCTTCATTACATTGGAATTCTGGTAATTTCGATTTTGGGTCAAATTCCAAAGAATGAGTAAGACACAAAAGGCAAGAATTCTATACCGGCCGAACGGAGTCTAATCGTAAATCATCAACACCTGTCACATTACAGGAATGAGATGTTTCGTGACGGAGAATTTATTTTTATTCTCTAAATGCTATGGTCGATCATTTTCGGCCAAGGTCGGTTGGTTTTTCACTACCAGAATCGATATTGTACTAGAAATAATCAACCATTCATCATAAATGCATAAAAAAAGTAAATTCAGTGTAGGTTTTTCTATTTAAACTCAACTTCCGATAGTAAATCGATGATGCTTTAAATAATTTTATTTTAACCATATATTAATTTACATTAATTAGTGAAGTAATAAGTATATTGTTCAAAGAATATATATATATATATATATATATATATATATATAACCTGCTTATACTTTTTTCAATTTTAAAATATTTCATTCAGCAGAAATCTAGATAATTGATTTCTACATTGATAGCATCTATCTGCACAATTGGTAGCTGATTTTGGGGTACTAAAAAATTATTTAAAAATCAATAAAACATCAAGAGGCTTTGAAACTTAATGAATAATTTGATGGCATGAAAAAAGTTAGGTTTTGTACTTTATTACAAACATGCTCTATCTTTACAGACTGCATGAGTTAAAAATTGATTTTTACACCTATTACCTAAGTATTTTGATATAGACGTATATGATATGTATATATATATATATATATATATATATATATATATATATATGTTGTTTTTCAAAAATATCGTATTTGGAGTATCCTTACGCTAATCTAATAAACGTATGTCTTGTGAATTTTTTTTTTTTTTTTTTTTTTTTAAGAGGGGGGGGGAGGGAATCCATTTTTTTATACAATTTGGATTTTTTTTTTTTTTTTTTTTTTAAGTGACATAGAAATTTTAAATAATTTTTTGCAATACTATTCTTAAAAAGGAAAAAAAAAAAAAAAGAAAAAAAAGAAAAGCCATCTAAATTTCAAAAATAATAATAATAAAATCATAAAAGGAAAATAATTGTTTAACAGAACAAGGAATAACTCTTATGAAAATGTAAAGAACAATATATGTATTCCGAAAAAAAAAATAAAATCTATCTTAAAAAAAAAAAAAAAAAAAAAAAAAAAAAAATCTACCTTAAGAATAAGAAATATGTCTATGTCTTAAATTGCTAACATATATTTTGCATACTTGTTACAAGCATCATTATCATTATTATTATTTACATTTTCTACTATTTGTAATTTTTAGCAAATTGAATCGTTTTATTTTAATAACATTGCACGTTTAAGTATATGTTTTTTATTATTGCTGCTTCTATTAATATTACTATTATTTTACAATTGGTGAAGACAAAAATAAAAATATAACATTAAAAACATGTTTCTATTAACTGTCGTTTTAAAAACTAGATAATGAAATAACGCCTAATGGTGAATGTTTTTTGCTAGAGCAATATTCTATAAGTATTTTGCTTGATATTAAATATTTTGACTTACTAAGATGATACACAAGATTTTTCAGTCTTAATTTAACATGTATAATTCATTTATCATAAAAATAATCATTATTTATTCTGGCGATACTACTGCCAATATTTATTTAGAAACTAAAAATATTTTTTATGCAAGCATTTTATTATTTTAAACAAACCTAAGATCTTAAGAATTTTCGGATTTGATGAACTCAAATGTTTGCTTGAATCAAATGTCAACGCATTATAAACGTATTAGAATTTTAACAAAACTGTTAAAACTATATAACTGTTATCGCAAAATGTTATCTTCTTAGTCTTTTTTTCCCCTTAAGATGTAAAAGGAATTGCAGAAATTTAAGTCTTATAATATATAAAATGAGAAAATATCTAGAAAATGAATTTAAACAAAATTCCTACTAAAAATTACATTTTACTTATTTATTTTTTAAATCAAATTCGCAAATCATATACTGTACATTATTTAATTATTTCAAATTTATAAACCTAATTCATTGTATACTCTTTAATAAGCTTTTTTTTTTCATTTAAATATAGCCTGTAAATATATCCATCACATAGTACTACAATGTTTTAGAAAGGTTCTATGAAAATAGCAAATCAACAAAATAAAAAATCTGGATTGACTTCACTTGACTTTCTAAATATTAAGTAATTAACAGTTTTTTTAATACAGTATTATGTAATTACACGGACCTGCAAAATCGCACTTTTCAATTTTCTTTTTTTTTTTTTTTTTTTTTTTTTTACTGCTTTGGATGTCTTTAATAGATTTTAATGTGCTGAATTCAGAAATGTTTGTCTATTATTTTTATCACGTAAAGATTTCACAAAGTAGGATTGAAGATCGGAAGAATTCACGAAGCAGTGAAGAATATTGGAAGATTTCACACAGAGTCTATAACAAGTTGAAAAATATTTATGTATAAAGCGCATTAAAATAGGCTATTTTTTTACAAAACACCTTTTGAATATTTTTTTTTCTTAGTCATCAAAGCTCCATAAAGCTTTTCTCTTGTTCACGGCTTGGAGGCTTTTAAGCAGGGGGGGGGGGGTACTCTATGCAGCATACAATAATAACTTGCTAACATATTCACAATCCATCGTCTCTGATACCTCTCTATATTTCTTTGATGTCTTGATCTCTCTAAATATCTCTCCTTGTTCTTCATTCATATCACCCTGATTTTTATGGAAATAACTTTGATGGAAGTTAAAAAAGTGAAGCTTTAAGGGGACATACGACCTTTAGAACTTTAAACAGTATCGATTTAATCATAGTCTTAAAAAAAAAATATTGTTAACTAAGCTTCATTAGGCATGTCTAATTTTTACATATTAGTTTCTTATGCACTTTGGAATATATATAATAATTCATGTGTTAATAATAAATGTGTTTTTTTTCCCGCAGGATATCTCTGAAACTATTTAAATTTTTTTCTTGAAATTTTTACAGATTATATAACATATCAGATTCTTCAAATTGAACCTAAATTTCTTCAAATTTATAGGTTAGAAGTACACACACACACACACATATATATATATATATAAGTTTAAAGATAATTTATTTTTTAATAAAATCTGAAATATCACCTCTATGGAAAATAGTCGGAGGGGGGGGGGGTACAAATTTAGGTTCAGTTTGAAGGATTTGATATCTTACATAATCTGTGAAAATTTCAAGAAAAAATATTAAATAGTTTCAGAGAAACCCTGCGCGCAAGGTGTGAAAAAAAAAAAAAAACATATTTATTATTAACACATAAATTATTAAATAATTCACCATAGAATTTAAATTATATTCCAAAATACATAGTAAACTTATAGGTAACAATTAGACATACCCAATGAAGCTTAGTTAACAATAATTTACTTAAACAAAGACTATAATTAAATCGATGTTTTTTGAAGTTATAAGGGTCGTACTGTACGTTATGGAAATTTTTCAATACTTTTTCCTTAATCTGCATTAAAAAATACACCAGAAAAACAGCAACATTGAAGAAAAAAATTTCATCGCAGACCTGTGTGAATTTTTTAATATATACTTCTCTTTACGAAATGTAAAATAAATGTATAAGTGTTATGCATTATATTATAAATTATATACTACAGTATAACACTTAGATTATAATCAGAAGAAAAAGGATCCGTGTCCCCTACACACAGATCAGCTTTTTATAAAGTTATATTGAATTTCCTAATGAAAAAAGTATAAAAGGACAATTTTGAGACTTTTTCTTCATTTTACAACTCTTAACTCTGATCTTTAATTTGTTACTGACGTATGAGTGCATCAAAATGTACTTTTAGGAAGTGAAAATCGATGGACCTTTTCAGTAATTCGCTTTGTTATTTCACAAAAGGTTTTAACGTTTCATCTGAGTTCAATTATTACCTATTTTATAGTAGAAATTTTAAGTAAAATCTATATGAATTTTCTATTTTATGTGGATCAAAAATTTCAAATTTAATTTTATTGTGATTTCTCCAAATGTTTAATAATTTTTATTATTAAAAACTCGTCTATAAAAACCATACTTTTATTATTATTATTATTATTGTTATTATTATTATTATCATATTATAATGATTTGCGAAAATTGTTTTATTTGCCAGAAAATTTGTCTTGATTTATTCCTGTGTACAAAGTTCATTATATTTATCATATTTATCACGAAGGCCCATTGTATTAGGGTGGACCGAAAAATGAATATTTTAGATAAACGACTTCTAATAGCAAAAAAATTTCTACTTTTGCATCCTCAATTTGGGAAAAATAATAATAAAAAAATAATAATTATTAAATGTTTATGTCTTTTAGTTCACGCTTGACTTGCAAAGTTTGAAAAAAAAAAAAAAAAAAAAAAGGTCAAATTTCAAAATTTTCTATTGAAATTCAAATGTAAATATTTTTGTTCTAGTACCATTCAAAAGCTTTATTTTAACGCTTTTCCCATGTGCCTTCAAGACCGCGCATAAGCCGTAAAATTTCGTAAAATTAACCAAAATTTGCTTTTTTATTGTTTTTTAAAAGACACATCCAATTTGCTAGAAAACGTTATGAATCGAATATTTTATTACATATTTGCCATTTCTTCTTTTATCGTTAATAAGTGCACATGATAGTAATCGATAGTACGTAAAAACGGATATTAAACTGATAACAGTCTCAGTGACACCATCCATCTCGTTGACCGTATATGACATCATCCACCGATCGACACGACATTTATTTTCAATTTCAATTTCAATTTCATTCTCAATTTTCAATGTATCAGTCTGCTGTCAGCAAGCAGTGTGATCAGATCATTAAGTTTTAGTTTTTCTATAATTAAGTAGGGTCATGCAAAAATATTATAAGAAATAGTGAATTTACTGTAGTGCTTTAAAAAATGTTCGGTGTTATATTTGTGTTATTTTACCCTTACCGTAATTAGCAATTGCGGCTATTAGACAATCCTATGTGTAGCTGATTTATTTATTTATTTTAGTTTACCAAAAGAACTGCACTGAGAAAAAAATTAATAACTGACATCTAGAATCTGCACTGTGGCTCTAGAAAAAACAGTTCCTTGTCATCCTTATAAATTCTAGTCCCCTTTGGTAGCGATTTCTAGAAACCTCTAGTAGAATTCTAGAGCGTTTACCGATATTATAGAATGTAAAGTTATTTAAAAATCTCTGCAAATAAATGAGACTACAAGAGGCGGGTTTCAGCAACTATAATCTTTGTTTATGACCCAATTCTAGAAAATCAAGCGAGAATTTCTCGTAATACAAAATATTCAGAATATTCATAATAATCAAAATATTGTTTCAACATCTAGAAATGTGTAGACTAGAAATTCTTGATCATTTCGTCTATTTAGTTTATTGGTGTCCCTTATGCGCATAGCTCGGAAACCTATATTTCCAAGTTAATGGATTTAGAAAATGGCCACTTATTCACTTTAGATGAAGGCGGTATATTTTTATTCTCAGTGTGGGTACGAACACTTTGCGACCATATGAGCATGTATTTTTATGTTGTTTCAATGAAAGATAGATATTATCGTTTATTCTAAGTGCATTTTTTACCTATTTCAAGCCTTTTGCGTAAGTTCGCAAATACAGGAGTTATTATCATAAAGCTTCAATACCATCTGTGTCCCATTCCAAAACAGCGCAATTAATAAAAGTCTGTCATGACCCATGCTACAATTTGAGAAAGTCTTATAACGGTGATAAAACGAAAAGTATATTTAAGATGAAATTAAATGTTTCATCGCTGATGCTAAATCAAAGTGTTTGAAGTTGCAGCATAGAAATGCATAATCAGCTTTTCTTGTTTTCGTGGGGAAAACCAGAGTTCATGTGACACCTTTAAGATTTATAGCAAATGCGAAAAAAGGGAAAAAAATTCCCAAATTGTACTAAAATTTTTGTATGACCAATGAACTATAAGAAACACTTACATTAGTGTCAGGAAAGAAATATAAAAGCTTAAAATGAAGGAACATAGAAAATTATTAGACATATAACAATAACTGAAAAAATAGGGAAAAAAATAGTTTAATTAGTCTATTCGATATCTCAATTATAAATATACATCTTAAAAATCCATTTAGAGAAACAAGAAAAATAATAAAGCATGTGTTGCTTCGACATTAAAATTTCGTATGAGAATTAAGTTATCTACCACTGTAATGAGTAGTAAGTTTAGAGTTTCTAAAGGGTCAATAGTTTCTATTCCGTCTAGCGTTTCAAAGGGTGCTGGACTAATTGCTAAGGAAATGCTTACTTTGCTTACCCTAAGGACTTGTTATTGGGCATGGTAGTGGATAACTGGCAATATATAAGGGAGTTGGTCTACAGAAGAATACTTAAGGTAAGAGATCAACCATCAGGACACACTTCTGTATCTTTAAGAGAATTTCGTCTACCAATATTAAATTTTTTAAGCTTCGAAATATTAAGAATAGACCGGTTGGTTAACGAGTTCTCTATCTCTGCCCCCAACAATGGAAAATATGACAAACAAGGGTGTTTTGTCAGTTCTATAAACTAAACAATTGCCAAAGTTTGAATTCTTAAATTTCTCATGTCACATTCAAGTTGTTGAGAAGTGTGTAATCCTGGTCAATTAATCTGCAGAAAAGGTGTTTAGAGAGGTCACAAAGGATGGGTTTATAATAACTTTATACTCGCTATCATCAATGGAGAAATGAGTTATAAGTCAAACTTCAAACCTTAATTTAAAGGTTAAAACCTGTTTAAAATCATACAGTAATTATAAATGTAAATATGTATATATTTTAAATAACTGTCCTCCATGGTTGGCTGGGAGGGAAGGTCAGGGGTGGAACTCAAAATGTAGCCACCTCTCGTGGTAAGTTCTAGATTGTTAATGAAATAAATTACAATTGCATAACAAGCGGAGTTCACAATGCACATTTATTCCAAAAAGTATAAAATTGGACTACAATAGAAAAAATACTGTAATATGTAAAAAAATGACGAAAAATTGAAATTTTGGTTTATTTCACGAAACTTTACAGCTCATATGCGACGTAAGAACTATAAAAGAATAAACATATTTTCAAAGATACTCGAAAAGAATAATAAAATGAAGCACGTGAGTGGTATTATATGACAAAAATTAATTCTGTTTGTTTCTTAACAAAAATTTTTGAAATTTACTTTTTTCTAAAGATATATAAATATTTAATTTTTACTTTCCGAACACTATAGTGAGGAAAGTATTGTAATAATTTCAAAATTTTATTTTGAGATTTTGGTGTTTCTACACGTTTTGAGGTCCCCAGAATTCATAATTACTAATTGTACGATGATGTATGTGTGCATGTATGTGAGTCAACACGGTAGCGTCTAAACGCTTTGTTCGAATAGGCTGAAATTTGGTTCGTATGTTATAGGTCCCCATAGCCCGAACCCTATTGATTTTGGTGAAGTATAGTTTTTTTACAGGGACATAAAGAAAAATTCCTTATCATTATGGTCTATGGGCCCAAATTTTGTAAAGTGTCTAGATGTTTTATTCGTTTGTGATGAAACTTTATACGCAATTTATGAGTCACTATCACCCTAACTGTATAAATTTTGGTGAATCTAACCTTTATAGTTTTTTTTACAGCGACACAAAGAATAATTCTTTATGCTTATGGTCTATCTGGGCGAAAACATTTTTAAACTGCGATAGCGTCTAAAGGTTTTTTTCAGTTGAGTTTAAAATCTACATACATGCTATAGGTTATCGTGGCATAAAGTGCATAAAGTTTGGTGAATCTAACACGCATAGTTTTTTTTTACAGGGATACAACGAAAACTTATTAAACATTATGGCCATGGGCTGAAATTATTCGAAGTGCGATAACGTCTAAATGCCTTATAAGAATGAGGTAAAAAATTTATATAAATGTTAAAGGTCACCGTTGCTCGAACTGTATGGCTCTTGGTAAATCTTGTACTTCTAGTTTTATTCTAGTCCTTTAATCATTATGGCATATGGGCTGAAATCATTAGCGTTTAAATGACTTATCCGATTGATTTGAAAATTTTTATACAAACTGTAGGTCACCGTCGCATGAAGCATAAAGATTCTGGTAAATCTATCACTTATAGTTTTTTACAGGGACATAAAGAAAAATTCTTTATCCTTATGCACTATATAGACTCAAATTATTTAAAGTGCGATTGTGTCTAAACACTTTATTTGAATGAACTGAAAATTCATACACATGTTACAGGTTACAGGCGCATGCACCATCTAAATATTGTTGAATCCAATTCTTATATTTTTCCTTACAGGGACACAGAGAAAAACAGTTTATCATTGTGGCTTATGGGCTCAAATTATTTAAAATGCAATAACGTCTAAATGTCTCATCTGATTGATCTGAAAATTTATATGCATATTATAGGCAACGATTGTGCGAACTTTATTTGGTGAGTCTAGCACTTATAGATTTTTACAGGATACAACGAAAATTTATCATTATGATGTATGTGCTCAAATTATTTGAAGCACAATAGCGTTAAACTAAACAATATACTATATGAAGAAAAGTACTCATACACACTATTATAATTTTCTCATATATTAAAAGATTTATCTTACTTTAAATTATTTATACAACCGTTAATTACTTAATGTTCGAAAGTCGAGTGGAGTTACTCCAGATTTTTTTTATTATTTTTGCCAAATTGAGCATGCTAAAGTTCTGTATTTATTTATTTATTTATTTGCTATTGAAAGTCACTTATTTAAAATATCCATTTTTTAGCCCATCCTCCTATTGTATGGATTATATTTGTCTTATGAACAGCTGAGTGTGCTAGACTGAGTAGTTAATTACAGATGAGTGGACATCTCGTTAACCTAACTTAAAGGCTCTTATAAAATCCCGTGGTGAAGCGTGAAAACTGCTGTCATAGTCTCTCTCTAAAGGTAATTCCAAAAATCCTCTTTTGAGGCTGTCTTTTCAAAGTGGTTGCAGAACGAAAGCCTCTTGCAAGCAATTTATACGAGTTTGAACAAAATTTGAACTAAGTATGACCTTCTATATAAGTTTATGCAATCGACAATTTGTCCATTCAAAATAAAAACGTTGCAGATAATATATTAGGGATGGCAAAGGTCGAAGTTCTTATTAAATTAAAAAGTTTTTCAAAACGTATATGATTATTCTAATTTTAATATTTCCGATGAAATAAGTTTTTTTTTTTTTTTTTTTTTTTTTTTTTTTTAAATTTGTATCATGAAATTTAATATGAATTAAATAAATGTACAGATATTATTATAGCTCAGTTTTTTATTCATTTACACTTTTTAAAAGATAAATGAGAAATACATTTTGCTTAAAATATTTTGAATGTCTGTGAATATTCGTAAAACAAGTAGTTGGAAGAAAAAAATTTTAAATTCTGTTTTAGTTTTTGATATTAAAAACATAAAATTGCTCAATATTTAAGTTTTTTAAATCAAAATTCTGTAATTTAGTTAATCTTTAGTTATACTTTTAATTCTTGTAGCGAAGTAAAATATAAGCATTCTTAAAGAAAATTTCCAACTTAAAAAAAATAAAATTTATTAGTAAATATAAACGAAAATTAGTTTGCTGTAATATGCACATGCATTCATTAAGAAAATGTAATAATAATAATAACTCATGTAGCATGTAAACTACAAATTTTTTAATTATTATGTATTTATTTAATTTCGAAATTAAGTATTTTAAAATAGTTTTTTATGCTAAAGTTACCGAAAACTGCTGAAACAATTTATAGGTCATCTCTATAGAAACTTTTAAGTGATATTTATTTATTGCCACAATAATAAAAAGGGCTATAATATGAATGAATCGTATTAGCAAAACAATTTTTTAAATCCTTACTTTTTAACCCCTGTCCATTAAAAGGAAATGTTAAATATATAAAAAAGTATGTGTACTCTGAATATATACATAAATGTTCATATTTAGTATTAAAACCACTAACGAACGAAATCGTGCATTAGTGTTCAATGATGAGAAGGTAATTCACTGACGAAATTTTTTCGTCGTCTATTCCGAATTGAAAAATAATTTGTAATAAAATCTTTTTGAAAAAAAATAGAACCGACTCCAAAAAGCAACTACTATTCAAACAACTAAAAAAAAAAAAAAAGCGTTTCACCTTAAAACATACGATAAAAATGCAACAAAAGTGCTAAAAAAATATCATAAAGCCTTAGAATTTGCGAGTAAATGTTGTCAGCAAGGTTTCGGTTGTTAGCAATCCAGTGTTCGCAGACAGAAAAATTCGAAGTAACTGGATATTTCACGGAAGTATATGAATAATTTTCGGAGAAAAGAATTATTTCAAAAAGATTTCGCAATATTTGATCATTATTTACTTATATATTTATTACTCCAAACAAATGTATTAAATTTGTTACTGCATAGAGAACATAAATAGTTGACTTTTCTTTTACTTAAGACGCAAGATTTTCCCCAGCTCTTAGCTATGAGATTTAAGATAAGCAAAACTTTGGGGGTAACGCAAACAGCGAAAATCTCTAAGTTATTCATGTATTGAATGTTGGACATTATCGAACAGAGAAAATACAATGGAAAGTTTCGATCATCACTTCTGCTTGTAAGAGTTCCGTATTTGGGAGACACGGGATATTGTGACAGCTTATGCTGTTTTTAAAATACTAGGTACAGTAAAAATTACATTTCTTATTTTTCCATTAGGAATTTAAAATTTATATTCATGCAAAATGATTTATGATTTCGAATCGGTATATTTATATCTATCTATCTATACTCTATCTTCTCGATGTATATATATATATCTCTATATATTTTATATGAAATGAAGATATATATTTATTATAAAAAGTAAAACCTATGTGATATATATATATATATATACATAGCTTAAAATAAGGAAAACCTGTATATAATAATTAGTGTACAAGTTTATAATGAAAAGCATCGAGAAGATAGAGTATAGATAGATAGATATAAATATATCGATTCGAAATCAAAATGAAGTTAAAGGAACCAAGATCCATTCAAATTATGCGCAAATACAGCAGTTTGAATTTAAATGTAAATCTGTAATTTAATACAATGTAAATATCAAACGTAATAAAATGTAGCATACAAGAGAAATTTATTATCAATGCTAAATCCATGAATGTGGCAATATTGCTACACAGTATACGAAATTTATTTAAAATATGTAAGAAAACAAAATAAAATTATAAAATGAAATTGTTTTACATTAAATCATTTTTTTCATTTCTGTTTGTATTTCTATTTGTCATCAGTTTTTTGCAGTGACGACAGAAGAAAGGTATATTATATGTCTTTCCTTTTTCAGAGAAATTTTATTATCACAAATATATGCTGCTACGGAAATTACAGCTGCGGGTTATATGCTATTTTTCTGTATAAGGAGTCAGATGTTCCCAACTTCGGATTATATGTTCCCGTAGAGTATAGAGTAAGGTTTACTATTATAAAAAAAGCTAAAATTCCAGAAACTTAACATTTTCCAGCAATACATTTATTTAAATTCTTCATTTATTCAAGAGCGCAGCCGATATATTTTTTAGATATAGTGTTCTATACCTAATAATTGCTTTTAGTAGTTTTAAATATAAGATAAAATGATGTTCATGTAACTTTGGCTAATGAAAAATTAAGGTTTACTAAACTGACAAGTGGAATTTGGACACGATATTCCTCATATTTGTGTTTAGAACCTACATTTGTTATAGACATAACATTATAAAATGAAATCCGATACTTTGATGATTTTTAAATCTAGGCAAGCCACTTACGTATTCACTATCCGTTAGAGTGCCGAAGTGAAATTTTGAAGTGTTATTGCTGTATTTGTGAATTAAGGCCAAAGTTTTGTGGAAAGGAAACAAAATTCATTATGTAGATACAGAATATAACTTGTAATATGTTCTTTTTCTTCTAAACTTTTACTATTCCAGCCGTTGTTACACTTGAGATCCAGTAATTTTCATATATGGGGCAAGTGAAAAAAGTGTGGTTACAAATGCCCAAACGCCTCAATAGTATAAACTATAGTTTGTTTATTTATTTATTTATTTATGTTTTGTTTTCAGTTACGTCTTCAATTTCCCATGAAATCTAATATCCGGCTCTGTTTATTGTGTAATGTTGGAGCATTAAAATGTCTAATTATAACTTATATTTTGTTTGCTTCGTTTTTTTTTTTTTTTTTTTTTTTTTTTTTTTAATTATACTTTTAAATTTGAATGCAAATGCAATATCCTGCTCTTTTTATTATGTTATGTTCGAGTGTTAAAACATTTTAGATAAGAATTGGTCTTTGAGGTATACGGAAATCGTCGAAATTATGTAAAGCCTTCAGATATTTTTAAAATATCAAACATTCCCAAATTCAGAAATAATGCCACTATCTGAAAATATCTGTTCAACATATCTCCTAGTACATAGTACGTAAGTGAAACATTAAAACTAAAAATCTAAAAGACTACATTCTGTCTTCAGCCCTTTTTTTTTTCTTTTTAATATATAGCGTGTTCACTTCATTTATAGATTTCCATGTATCCTTAATCGAAAATACTGTACTGTTTTCGGAAATTGGTCAATCCGCACGTATGTGTGAACGTGCATATGTTTATGTGCTGTGGGGGATCTTCTGGTTATCATTACTCCAAAATGAAAAAAGTTATAACTACTAAACTTTATGAGTTTGTGAACATTTCGAAAGATTTGAAAATCGAAAATGAGCGATTGGTAGATGGAATTTCGACTGAATTAAATATGTACTTCAAAAATGGTTCTGGCTATTTTCTGAAATGTTGCTGTAGGAGCCACCCTTTAGATGTCACTACGTATGTATCAATTGGAAGCTTAAAAAAAAGATAGGCATTCTGATTTGGTAAGCTAAGTTTAGGTCTGGAAAATTTGTGTTTTGAAAATGACTCTGTAGGTTTTTCTCAAATTTACCCCAATTGCTTTCTTATCGCCATTTTGGATTTGTTAGATCATTTACAGTGTATAGATAAGTTTCCGAAATTTTGTTAAAAAACAGGAAAAGGTGCCGAAAGTTGGTATTTTAAAACTATTTAGACGATGTTTTTTAAATTTTCTACATAAATGTAGGTGCCATTCTGTATTTATTAGTTTATTTAAAGATAAGAATTGATAAGCATCTTGACTAAGTAGGTGAAATTTCAATCTCGGAAATGGGAGTCTCACAAAAAACGTATTTACCCATTTTCGACAAAATTACTGTATAATGTCGTTTTTAAGATTCTTTTCCACGTGTGTATTATTTGGTTAATGCACAAAAAATTCTTTGAATCATGATTGGTTATAGATAAAATATACGATTTCTGAACACACAATTTAAAAAAAAATAATAATAATATGTATATTAGAGCAAAGGAAAATAAATTTCAAGTTGTTGCTACACACTATTTTTTTTTTTTTTTTTTAAGTTTCATATTCTTATTAAATTATCTAGACCATATATATATCTTTTTAACGCGAATTGTTTTTAGTTTTAAGCGTAAATTTTAAGTCTCTTTTACAAAACTATAAGAATAATAGCAGTTGAATAAAATGAGTTCAAAATTAAGCTATGCCAAAATGTAGTTAGACTTTTTAAACTTTACACTACGTAAATATTTGAAAAAGAAGGGAATTAATGAAATTAATGATATTTATAACCATGTATACTCGAAACAAATCGTTTTTATTTATATTTTACTAAGATATACAAGAACACAGACATTAAAGTAATATACAATAAATTGAGTCAAAAAATTTAATATATCTATATCATTAAATCCATTGTAGTCATCTACACCTACAGAGTTTTAATCTATAAGGTATAATGCAATGTGCACTATAACATTTTATGCATCAGTTATCTTTATCTAGCAGTTTTTCTGTTTTTTCCACAATGGAATATGTAAAACGTTCAAAGATTGTGTTCTTAAAAACTGTGCAAGTTAACTGTGCAATAATATTCCTTCTATAATTAAACGCAAACGATGTAAAATTAGAAAATATTTCATAATCTATGCATATTGCTTACCTTTTAAATATATTCAAAATCTATGCCCTCAGTTTCTGAAATATCTTTCATAAACACATGATCAAAATTTCATTAAAACTAAATCTTAGTTCTTCAAAGCAGATTCAAAACCAATTATCTGAGTCCAAATTTTAATTAGTTTGACAATGCTTTATATTATTAGTAAGTAAACTAAAAATTTACGTGAGAAATTTAATAATATGCTAATGGCTTTACTTCCTCAATAAAATCTTGAAAATAGTTCGAAGTGATTAGAAATATATTTTGATGTAAATTTCTGAAGTAATTGCTAATAGAAACAGAAACATTATAAAGTTTTGTGTATAATGTTTCTAATAATATAATCGTTTTATTTATTGCGAACATTATGGGATTTTAAACAACTAAATGACTAATTTGAAACAAAAATTATTGCAGTGACGAATTATATGCTTTTATTTTTAGTTTATTTAGCGTAAAATAAAGTAAAGAAAATGTTATAATTCTATTCAAAGATTCAATTTAATTCATTTCAAGGTTTACAAAACTTATCATGTTTTATGCAACCCCCCCCCCCCCCAATATAATAACAATAATAATAATTTCCATAAATAAACTATATCCCATACACTAATAACAGTGTTCAACAATTTTCATAATTTTTTGTAAATCAACTCAAATAACATTTTGTAAATGTTTATCACCATAAAAGGACAGGATAGGACCACACCACTAAATAATTAACTCTGGTATCTGAAATAGGAAATATGGGCATTTCTCTAAATTAATGAAACACACAATTCGTAGTTTTAAAGCGAAATTTTCAAAACCCTTCAACTATTTTATTGTGAACTGGATGACAAACTAACATTACGCAAACCAAACCGTTTAAAATGTATTTAAATAACTATATTAATTCCGATGTATTTTATTGAGAATGTCTGTGGAGACATAGGTTATATTTCTTTCAGAAATTTCTTGTCAAATATGTGGTATTATATAGAAATAACAACCTGTTGAAAAATTTGTATATTTTCTGAAATCATGGATCTAACAGCATTTAACACTGCGAAAAAAAATATACCGCCTTCATCTAGAAGGAATAAGTGGCCATTTTCTAAATCCCTTAATTAGAAATATAGATTTCCGAGCTATGCGCATAAGGCACGCGAATAAACTGAATAGAGGAAATGATCGAAAATTTCTAGTCTGCATATTTCTAGATGGTGAAACAATATTCTGAATATTCTGAAGATTCTAAATCTTTTGTATGGCGAGAAATTCTCGCTTGATTATCTAGAATTGGATCATAAACCAAAGTTATAGTTGCTGAACCCGCCTCTAGTGTTTGGATTTATTTGGTGATATTTTCAAATAGATTTGACTTCGATAATATACACAAACTCTGTAGAATTCTAATAGCGGTTTCTAGAACTCGCTTTCAAAGGGGACTAGAATTTATAAGGTTGGCATGGAACTATTTTTTCTAGAGCCACAATTTAGATTCTAGATGTGAGTTACAGAAATTTTTCTCGGTGAATGACATTTACTATTAATTCAATTAAGCAAGTTACTGGTACAAGCTTTGCACAAAATGTGAGGCAGATTTATCTTGATCGTCAATTCGACTACCAAAATAACGTTTTTATGTCGTTTGAATCAGAGGTGTGATAGCATGTCTTTAACAAGGTTGATTTCTCCACAAACGTAGCAAGAATCGTCAGATAAGTTTATACGAACTCAAGTTATTCTAAACGAAGGAATACATCTTACTGATATAAAAAAGATTAAATGTAAATATTCATTTTAAATTTTTGTATAAATACACATAATGAGAATTATTTAAGCTTTTTAATGAAAAAAAAATTCATTTATGATAGTTTTAGTCAATCAGGAGAAATTTCTGTATGTGTTTGGTCATCGCTTCCCTCCACCTGCTCCTGGGAAAAAATATCTCTGGCGGTTGAAAATTTTCATTAGTGATATATTTCAAAAGAACTCATCAATCCTTTTAAAATTAATTGTTAAACAGTAGAGCAGAAAAAAAAACTTAGTTTTCAGTACAAAACTGACTTTCTTCGGAGATTGTTTCAGACGTTTCAGAGATGAAAATCATCTACCTCATAGAAGATAGTTTTTGTAAATTATTTTTATATAAAATTTGAGCTGCATGAATTTTTGTGGGAAAATATAGAAGACACTTTTATGGTGGCGGCAACATACCAGTATTTAAATAATTTTCTCAAATTCTTGAAATAATTATATAGTTTCTATTCTTTTTCCAAACTTGGTCAAATTATAAGACACCTTGCTCGTTGATTAAAGGATCTGACTGGAATTTTTTTTAATCTCATGTAAAGAAAGTAATGACTTCCTAAATCATTCGACTTCCATTTTTTCATGGTTTAATAAGATTTAAGAGATTGTCAAAGTGCTTAAACTGTTTTTAGAATGGCAACTGACTGTATGTGCAAGACACGTTTTATGGTTGCTCTAGATCAGAAACTGATGTACATAATTTCACGAAATTTTATATTTAGATTTAACTTGACATAAATTGGTGCATATTAACTTTTTGTTACATATGGTTCAATGGTACGTGTTATAGTCCTGTATATTCTGGGTATTTATCATAGGACAAAATGTAGAATACATATACATAATGGGAATTATTATTAGTAACCAATTATCATGAAATTAATTAATAATAATTATTATGACAGTAATAGTCAATTAGGATTTTTATTTTATTTATTCATTTATTTATTTTTTAATATATATATATTTATGTGATATTCGTAATCTATTTCATTTCCAAATTTATTTTAATAAATTACTTTATAAGAGAGTTTGCCCTGTAATTTTTTAGCAAAATGTTAGTCAAAAAATTTTAAAGCTTTCCTCTACGAAAACTGAAATAAAAATACGTATTAAAACCGACCTTTTCCTGAAAATTCTCGCATAGACTATTTTATTTCCCGAATCTCAAAACCCCAGCTTTTAAAATAATATGTACGACTTCATATCACGCATAACCTGAGGTTTTTGCTTTACCTTTTATTTCCAATGATATGCTCCAGTAGATTCCAGCAGGCCTTTTTCTATAAATAAATCCATTTTATTCTAGAGTATAGTTTAATCGGATGCTGAAATAGATCCGATTTATCTTTGATAACATCTTACAGTTTCAATCACATTGTACTTGTGTCATTGATTTCTACGTACTTAAGGAATGCATTAGGAGGAGATGGTTAAAGGAAGTTATTATTATTTTTTCTTTTTCTAGGGGTATTTAGATATAAATATAAATGGATGTTTAGTATTTTATTGCATTATTATTAAAGGAAAGTAATTTATTTTAACGAATCGGAATTTAAAATTTGTAAACATTTGAAGAATATTCTAAAAATTGTGTTTTAAAATGTAATAAATGTTAATAAAAATATTACCCATTTTTATTTTATTTTTATTTATTTTATTTTGTTATAAACGACCAAATGCATTCAGTTTTAGATATTAATTGAAATATCTAGAATAAAAACACTTGACGAAATATTTTCAAACTTCGATCTTGTAAAGAATACACTATGCGAGTACTTTTATATTTCAGCAAAAAGTTCGTTCTAAATACAGAAACAACAACAACAAAAAAAAAAAAAAAAAAAAAAAAAAAAAAAGGACCAGTGACAGATTAAAGAGAAACAAAAAATTTGGAATGATCGTGTAAACTAGTTGGCATAGGTGCATTCTACTCAGTTCACAACCATATATTCGTTCTCATAAATTTCTACTACTCGGCATGCTATATTCTTGTTAAGAGAAGTGAATTTATCCGATCGTTCAACAGGGCAGTTGACTGAAATGCCCCACGGAATAGGCGACTCACCGTTTATTTCGATGCACTTATCTTATTCTTATTCATTAATTAATTTTATTGCGGCTAGTTTTTCAATTTAATTCCGAACTATTTCTAAGGAAATGATCTCCATAATGCAAATTTATGTGAAATATTGTTCTAATCTGCTATGTTAAGAATACATTAAATTTCGAATAACTCATGAAACATGAAAAATAGAATATCCATAGTGCTTAATAATAAATGTACTGCCATAAATGATATTCTAAAATGGTATGGAATCGATAAGACTAAAAATCCTTTAAAATGAACGTATAAGAGAGGGATTTTTGCTATTCTTCCATGTTAAGAAATTTTTAAATTTTGTATAATTTACGAGTATTTTAAATTTGAAAATTCAGTTCATAGTCAAAGTCATAGTCATTAGCATTTTGTTCATTCCAGTAACATATATTATATTTTAAAAATGATTCGACATCTTTAAGATGAAAATGTCCCTCAAAATTGAAATTTGTGCGAAATTTTGTCTTTTCTGCCATAGTCAGAAATTCTTAAATTTTAAATAACTTAAAAATTTTAAAAGTTGAGTTTTCGTAGTTAATGATGTCGATGACTGATCGTCATATTTAAAAGTGGTCTATCATCTTTATAATAAAATATTTCTTTTTATGCACGTACAAGGAGAAATTTACATTTCCTCATGTTAGGAAAATCACAAATTTAGAATGTTTTTTAATTTAAATACTGCAAAACAATAGAAATCCTGCCAAAAACATACGTGATATTTTAAAATAATTCCGACCTTTTTACGATTATTTGTTCTAGAGAAAATACGTACACTTATGACATACGAAATAATTTACTTGATTCAAGAGTTGATCATATCTTGAATTGAACAACTGGAATCACCTTCGACTAGCACACTAGCATGCATATCGTGTTGGATGTGCAGCTGTTCAGGTTTTAGCTAAATCTAATGATGACAAGTCGGACAAGAAGGTTACGGCGGCAATTGCCTGTTTTTGAAAAAAAAAAAAAAAAAAACTATTCCATCGTCATCGTATTTTCGAGGTTATTAAATTAAAATGTGTTCATAGAAATATTTGCAGTTATCTTCATTAACTCTTTTGTTATTTATAAACATATTTCTCACTTTGTACTCCATTCTGCCCCTAGTTCCTCTCTCTCTCCCTCTTTCTGTATATTTAGAAAGAAAAGGAGAATATGATCCACTAAAATAAAATGCATTTTCAAAGTGGCCTACCAGGTCATCGGAAGTGGAAAATTTCAAGATAAGTTCTCGATTATTTTTCTATATATTTAACAAATATTTAATATCTAATGTATCCGATTATTATGACTGGATAACGTGTTAATATTCTTTACTGTGGTATCTAATAATTATGATAGATTAAAAAAAAAAAAAAAAAAAAAAAAAAAAAAAACTAATTTATCTTTTTAAAACCACTACATATCAATAGTTGTGACTGAACTTTATAACATTTTTTTCTTCTTTTGGAATTATCTTCAGGCTAAAATACTGATATTGAGAATTTTCTTCAATATTTCCATAGTTTATATTGACATAATAAATTTAAGGCAGTATTAATAAGAAAAGAGATTTGAAAATTAATGTACTTTTCATATTTTCACCCATGTAATATGTTCAGTTTGCATATGTGCCTTAAATTTGAGTTTCATCCTTTTAATTTATTTCCAAGATTTTTCAGATTTCCGATTTATTATTGAAAAGAAAATGTACTCTAGAAATTTTTTATTATTTATTTCGAATTAAAATATTCTTTCTATATATTTTGTAACTTATTTAGACTGTGATATTGATTATTTGTCTTTTAAAGCCGACTGACTACATTAGGGTCCTAGGATTACATGTGAAATTCTTTTCGTTGAAGGTCTTTCCAAGTGGTCCTAGCCTGTTGTGTAGTAGGAGTTACATTAAGGGTCTATGCTTGAGAGTTATACGTGCGTTCCCTCAACGCGAGCAATTTTTAAGAATTTATAGCTCATATCCATGAAAACTCCAAACAACTGAGCCTTCATCAGCGATATGGGCTCGAACTCGAAAATTTTTGGCTGACTAAAACAACACAGAATCTCTTTCCTTTGTTTGTTTTTAAAGATTAACATTCTAAATTGGACAGCAATATAAGGCAGATTTAGTTTACTCTCTGTCACTGATGAAAGCAGTACTTTTTTAGGTGTGTGTGGAGGAGAAGGGTAAATTATTCTCAAATTATATTAAATTGATAATACTTTTCTGTTTATAAAATATTATAAATTTCGTAAATTAAAATAAATAAAATAAAATAAATTTTAAAATTGTACGATTTTTTAAACATTAGTATATAAAATTGAAATTAAAATTATTGTGGAAAATTCTATTAAGAGTTAAATTATACATTTTATCGCATAATATATATATTATTGCCAAGTACATTATATTGTAAACATTAACTTCTTCTTTTTTTTTTTTTTTGAACAAATTACAAGAAAACAACATTTCTTTTAATTTAAGACCCTGGAATCGTCAAAGAAAATAAGTTAAATTCTTTAGTACAACTACACATACATTTACGTAAGAAATAAAAGGCATTACACACTTTAGAGAGTGATGTGAAACGAAGATCCAATTTCTAAAAGCGGAATATGATTCTGTTTGTCAAAATGATTTAGAAAAAGTTACTCCTGGAACCTATTTATTTCTTTTTCAGCTCTTTCGAAGAAAAAGTTTAGGTTTTAATTTATAAAGAAAAGTTATCTACTTGTAAACTGGAAACTAAAAGCTTCAGGATATAGTATTCAGTTTGACATATTATTTCATAGATTAGTTTTAACATTTAAAATATTAAGTGTAAAAGTTAATCTAAACTATTTTAAAAGTATAAAAAAGAATAATTATTCCTATTATAAAACTTTCAGATTTTGTAATATGTTTAACATCATTCAACATATGCCATTTATCATTGAAAAACAGTTTATAAAAATTACATTTGTTTATGTATTATCTACTGCAAAACAACTTTTAAATTACTAATTTCTCTGATAAAAATTACCAACATCTTGTAAAAAATTAGCAAAATTAAAAATGAATTTTTTAAAAAAAATTAAACATTCAGGGTTGCCTTTCCATCATTCAATAATTACTGACTGCAGAAGTCTTAAATGTGATTTCTCGAATTTGTTTATTTTATCCTTTCATTGAAATAAACAAGTTAAATAAAAGTGCGTTAGGGTTACCGCAATTTTTTAAGAGTTTTTTTTTTTTTTTTTTTTTTTTTTTTTTTTCGTTGTTATTGTTTGTTTGTTACGTTTTATTTTTGGATAAGTAGCTGTTTTAATATATTTCATTGTATAACGAGTTGAATATAGCGTGCAAAACATTGATTGCTCGTGCCCAGACGGCGGCGTTCACCACCCCATTGTAACAGGCCAGAGTTGACATAATTTTTTTTTTATTCCGGAGCTTTTTTAGCCCCGCCTTTATTTCAAACCACATTTTTCAAGAGTAATTTTTTCTTATTTTATCGTAGTTATATATTTGAGAAAATTACTTTATAATTGAGGTAGTGCGGAAAAACAAATACGGGGCTAAAAATGCTTCGGAATAAACTAAAATTTTAGCAACTACGTACCAACACAACTTATTCATTATCACAAATAAACTTCAAACTCTTTTATTGAATAGGGATTTTTGTGCATCCGTCCTTCTTTAATCATATTTATTATAAGAAAATTAGTTACCTTCTACTGAAAATAATTCCATTCTTGGTCATAGAAGAAAAACTATTGCCATGAAATACATCATTACAATTTTTGGAAAGTATTTTACTCTTAGTTTTTAATCATTATTTTTATATAAGTGTTTTCAGATATTATTATTAAAAGGCTATTAATAAATATAAATCGAACATTCTCCTAAACTGTAACTCTCCCTTTACGAAAATATGGTACGTTAAGAAAAAATATATTTCAAATATTAATTAAATAATGAATAGTTTAAGGATTTCTTCTCCTAAACCTTTTAAAAAATTTCTTAATAACGACTACTGACAGAACAAAGAATTTAACAATTAAATTTTTAATATTACTTATACTAACATTGCAAAATTTAAGAAGAATTTATTAACTAATTCTATTTAAAGTGAAAATCGATAAAACAAGAAAGATTTACTGGAAATTTGATTTATTATACATTTTTTTTTTTAATATAAAAATATATATGTATAACATTTAATAATAGTTAGGTATGTAATTAACATGTATGAAAAAAGAAAAGAAGAAAATTCAATTATTCATAAAATAAAATTCTATAATCTTTAAAAAAATATGACCAGAAATATTTTTTGATAGTGAATATTTTACGCTATAAATTGTTTAACTAGTGGGATAATTTTCTTATAAATATTTATATTGATAATGGTATTATATAGTTTCTAATGAAAGATCATGTTTATTTATTTCGACCCAAAACAATTGTTGTGTGCATTTTCAGTTGATTGTCTTAGCTAAAAAAAACTTCCAATCACCATCACACACACATATACGCGTGTGTGTGGATGGATACATACCAAGAAAATTACAAGAAAAAAAAATCAATATTGAAATGACATTTAACTAGCTATCCTGAATAGTATATTTATACAAGTATTTAGTACAAGTATTACATAAAACATTAAGAAAAAAAAAAAATCTTCACTTATATAGTACAAGTAATATAAAATAATTTAATTTGATATATCAAAGCGCAAAAAACTAAAGGGAAAAAAATATTGCATTGGGAAATGTATTTAAAGAAATAAAAAAAAAGTGTTTGAAAAATTCAAACGTTTAAGTTTTTACTTAGTTCTCATTTGTCATTTCTTTTTTTTTTTTTTTCACTGCAAACTGGGAACGCTTTTCCGTAAATAGCATTAATGCAATTAATACATTGAAGCATTATCATAAAAAGAAAAATAATACTAAATGCTTTTAAATGAAATTTATTATTAGAAACCGGGTGAAATATTATTTTCGTCTTACCTATCGGTTACATATCTCCTTAAATAAAACTAAAATAAGAAACAAATGGCATAGTTTTTGTATTTAGAAGCCAGTACTTAAAATGTAAAGGTCAGTTTCCTTTTGAAGTAGTCACATTTTTAATTAATGTGTAAAAACTTGCTTTTTATGTTATATTTGAATGAACAATGGATTTAAATCTTCAATTTTTCGTAATGAAAACATGTATTTCATAATGTTTCGTTATTATATTTTTATATTTACTTCGTTAAGATACCTCAAAAAAAAAAAAAAAAAAAAAAAAAAAAAATCAATGTTATGTAAAAAGGAAAAAATAGGTCATATGTTTATTTAAAATTAACTTAATATATGTTTACTTAAAATATATATAATTGGAAATAAATCAGTATTAAAAACATGCTCTTCGAAAAGTGTAAAAGTATGTTAATATAAATAAATAATTAAATAAAATGTAAAATCTAGATCTGAATTTAATTCAAATCTCTTTTATTATCTATATTACCATACATTAAAAAAATATATCATAAGATGTTTGGTATAAAATAAAATATATGTAAGTGTGGCGAATCTCTTTTATTTTATTTGTTAACATATTGAACAGGATAATTGTTTCAACCGTTCAGCAAACCAAAACATAAATGGTTAAATTTAAATAGGCACTATTTTACATTACCCGCTATAAAATGACAGACCTGCTAGAAATATGAAAGAATATATTTCAGCATTTACAGTGCTATATTTTCTTATTATTAAATTCAACCTTTATAGGATTCATATTTTGTAAGTAAAAGGCAAAAACTTTTCACTAACATTGGTTCAAAAAAAAAAAAAAAAAAAAAAAATCTTACAGTTGTGTGGAGGGTAAGCGTAACTTTGTCTTATAAGTAATAATGCTCAATTTGGACCTAAAAGTAATTATATTTAATTATATATTTAAAAAAATGGTGTACAATAAATATTTAAACATTAAAACTTCTTTACACACCTTAAAAATAATAGCAAGCACTATTGGTTTCAAAAGGACGTGATCTGTCTTCTTCAGGTGAAAAAAAAAGGCTAATATCGTCCGGTTATCACGTAGGAACGGTTAGGTTGGGTTCAACAACGCTTGGCAGGAATTTTAGTCCTTATACAACCTTTCGAACCTTTTAAAATTTTGGTTATATTTAGAGATATAGGTAAAAAGAACCCGCGCATGCGCCACAAGGTCATAAAAATGTTTCATTAGAGAACGAGATCAGGGAACCCAAAATGATTTCAAAATATTTTTTCGGTGTGCATGGGAGAGATCGAGGCTTACAGAATGCTTTTTATTTGACCGAGTATCACGTGAAAACGGCTGGACACAATTCGTAGACACTTGGCTGAGGTTTATGCCAATCTAAAAGTATATACATCGAACGCTTCCAAATTTTAATTAGATTTTCAGGTATGAGCAAATAACGCTTCCGTAAACAATTAAAAATTTGTGTCTAGGTAAGTAGGTACGTTAAAATGACTATGTTTAACAAAAAAAAAGAAAAGAAAAAAAAAACGACTTTTTATTTGTTGTTGTTTTGTTTATTGATGTAAAATCTGCTTTATCATAAGCATCTTACATATTATATTTTCTTATTTTTAAAAATTCTTTTTAAGAACTATATTTCCCTTTAAAAGTTATATTCTTCTCTGTATGCAACATGTTTTATCGCAAAGAATGCGATTAGATGTTCTTTGAAAAGCCGTAAAGAAAGTTATGTAAAAGGAAGATGTATATTACATTTAATTATATTTTACAGGCAAGAATTTTTTATAATTTATCACTTATTCTTAAATAACTGTTTTTGTAAAATACTTATAACTGTTATATTTAGTTCTTTAAATTAAAAAAGAATAACTGCATATTTTATCTGATAAACACAGACAAAAATGCAATATTACATAGATAATAATTTAAGGGAATTATACTTATCTTCGGATGATTGTAATAAATAAAAAATAAAACAGAGATGAAAAGACGAAAATGAAATGCTTTACACAAGTATTTCCTGATTTATCTTCGGGCCGCGGTAGCCCAGTCGGAAGAGCGCCGGCCTCGTAATTGGAAAATTGCGGGTTCGGTACTTGAGCCAGCCAAAGACCGTCGTGTACACTAATGGTGGCTGGTGCACGTAAAATCTGTCGTGGCCGCAATGTCCTCCATGTTCCCATCAAAAATTATACCTCTGGGGGTCACCGAAGCGGGAGCGCCATCCCTTCCGTGGAGGATCAAAATTGTGATGGCATGCCTCCGGACCACCTCTGTCCCAGATCGTCGCCCATTGCCCATCTGCGCAGCTGTAGTGTGACGTAAAAGCCCATTCATTCATCCATCCTGATTTATCTTCTAATTAAAAAAAAAAAAAAAAGAAAGAAAGAGAATAAGCAAGAACCATTCAAAACAAATAATCGCCAATGACGCAATAATACACGAAAAAGTTTACTTTTTCGCTGCAGTTAACTAACTTAGATGACATTAAAGAACATGATTCTACAAGGATTTATTTAACAAAACAGTATAAAGTGTAATATTTTTTTGAAACACTATTCACGTAATAAAGAAATTTACCGTCCATTATGATAATAGCTCTATGGATAAAAGTTGATATGTTATAATAAACAAAACAGAGCAGATAAGTTGAAAATATAATGATTTATATAAGTTTTGCTTGTGTTATCTTTAAAAAAAAAGAAGGAGGAGGGAGGAGAAAAATAAAGCAAAAGTAAAAAAAAAAAAAAAGAAACATTTAAAACAAATAATCGCCAATAATGAAATAGTTGCCAAAAAAGTTAAACTTTTCACTGCAATTAGCTAACTTATCTTTGCCACACTAATGCACTGTTTATTGCACTAAGAGGTTTACGGACAAAAGTTAATATTTTATTATGTATTAAATTTTACATTCTAAACAAAACATTTTTGCACCCGTTTTTCGGAATGTGAATGGCAATAGAAATTATGTTTTTATAGAGATGATAAAATTTATGTTCAAATCAGTGCATAAACAATTATGCAATCTAAAGCAATATATATATATATATATGTGTGTGTGTGTGTGTGTGAAAATAAGTTTAGAAACAAACTGAAAGGTTAAAAAAGAATAATAATACCAAAATACATGGAGATCTTCATCAGGAGAACCCACTCCCCCTCATGTAGAGAATGAGAATTTTTTGAAAATATGTAGGCGTCCAGCCAGGAAAAAAATAATAATAAATAACTAAAATTATCAGTGCCCATTTTTTAAAAAATGAAAGCACAAAATATATAGCAATAGAATCCCGAATTAGAGTACGTTAATATAATACATTAATATAAAAGAATACAAAAATGTAAATATATGTATAAATATGAAAGCAAATACAATAAGCAAGAGGGATGAAAAAAAATGAAAATCTTTCGAAAAAGAGTAAACCCTCTTCGTCTGGTAGCGCCACTTACCAGTACCATACCTTAATGTCGCATGAAGATAGTGCAGAACAAACCTTACTCTAAATTTTAGATTAGACCGTTAATGATTAGACTACTTTTAAGATTCCCAAGAGCCATATGCAGGTCTTTTTTATTGTTGCAAATTGCTTTTATTCTATTAATTTTCGTAAGCAAAATATTATCAATAAATTAAAACTACAGTGTCGGTAGCAAAATTATTCGAGCGCTAGCAAAAAATCCTATATAAAAAAAGTACACTTAATACTGTTTTGTTAAATAAATCCTTATCGAATCATGTTCTTAGTCAGTCTAAGAACATGATTGGAAAAGGATTTATTTAATAAAACAGTATTAAATGTACTTTTGAATAGGTATTTGTACTAGCGCTCGAATAATTTTGCTGCCGACTGTAACACATGAAAACCAGTTTGTTATATTTCAAATTTCTAAACAAAATTTTTTCTTTATCCTAAATTCCAATTAACAATTTTTCATTATTATTTTTCTTTTGAGAAAACTGAAATTCTGCCTATTCTATCTCTCACAACTTTTTGTATTTACATGATATTTGTTTGGGGTTTTAATACAAGTTTCTCAATACTTTTGTCTTTTAAATTATGCAAATGGAATTTTTTAAAAGTTAGCACATGAGTAGTTAAAAATCATTTAGTAAACATGCTTATATTTTGTAAGTGGAATTTTAAGTACAATTAATATATATATATATATATATATATATATGAATATATGTGGTAGCCTCATAAAAACGTATACAGGTAATGAGAAAAATCCTCGTAATCACATACTACAGCCAACGCACATTTAAAGTATTACCTTTTTACAGGGTGATCCAAAACATTTTGATATTTTTTAATTTTTTAATGGTCCCCTTCTCTCTTCAGGACACAGATGTTGCTGAAATATATGAGGTATAACATGTTCTTTACATTACCAAAGTTTCAAGATACTAGATAAAATCTTTTCTAGATGTTTGACAAAACGTCTAAATTCAAAAGTGTCCAAATACTTATTGGTAGATAGCATACTACTTATTTATACAGTGAAGTGATCAATAAGACTTAACAATCAAATCTTTAAGGCTAAGGAAATACCTAACCTTTAAGATGTAGAGTAGTATAGGGAGAAATCTAAAATGACTATAAAAATTATTATTATTATTATTATTATTTATAATTGACTGTTAACTTAACAGCTGTTGTAATACGTATACCTACACGATCCTTATATTTCAGCTAGCTTAAAAAATAGCGTATTGTATAAAAAATCCAGTTTTTCTAGTCTCTGTATAAAAATAATTTTGTAGCTTTCGCAAAGAACTATCCGCTAATGTAAACTAACTCTTGTGCAGTTAAAAAGAAAATTATAAAGTATAGTGGTTCTTCATAATTTGCTTTTTATTTACAAATAAAAATTGAAAAAGTAATTCATTAAACTGACTCATGCACAATTATATGTTTCTTTACACACACACACACACACACATATATATATACATATTATATTTTTAATAATATTTTCTCATATATATTCATATGGAATATTTAAGAATTCAATAGCAATAAATTCGTTTGTCAATATTTTTAAAGATGATTTTAAAAAACTGCTTTCAATAGTTATAATAGAAATATATATATTTTATCATGCCAATTTCGTATTAACCTCTTTTTAAACAACTCTAAAGTTAAATTTTCATTAACTGTTACAGCCTAACAAGATTAAAATTTTTTTAAAAGTATTTGAACATTATTAAAAAGAAAACTGACATTTAAATTATTATTCAAATTATAGACAACCATGGAAAACAAGCCATTTTTTCTAATTCATTTTTTATTAATATAACCAGTTAACGCCCGAATTAATTTTGTAAAATATATTTCGATGCATATTTCGATTCTAAATTAATATAGATAACTGGCAGTAAAATATATTAAACTAACCAATTCTTCTTATAGCACTACGCTGAAAAAAAAAACGAACCTTGATACCATTTTCGTTGATTTTTTAGTAAAATGACCTCCTGAATCCGAATATGACGACCATTTTGCCACATCACCCACAGTTTTCTCGGGACGCTACCCCCCCCCCCCCCCTAATTTTTATCACTATTCGATAATTTTATGGCTATCAGTTTGATTTGGAGAATGAAAAAAAAAAAATCTAACACTTAAGAACAAGAAAAGTATAATATATAATAAATAATAGTAATAATTATTTGACAAAATATAATAAATGTAATTTATAATTTCAAAGGTAAATCCCCCCCCCCCCTCCCTAAATTTTTCCTTTGCTGCAAATGTTCAAGTTTGAGAATTTTTCACTGCTGTAGCCCCTCAGAAGATATTTAACAGTTAAAATACCCCCCCCCCCCCTCCCTTACGAATCAAATTTATAACCATAAAATTACAGAAAAGTAATAAAAATAGCGAGGCGTACCTAAAAAACAGTGGGTGATAGGGCAAAATGGGCATCATATTCGGACTCAGGAGTTCATTTTACATAAAAAGTTGCAAAAATGGTGTTGGGGTCTATTTTCATGCAGAGCAGTGTAGTTTTAAATTTATAGTCTATTTTCATTTGAGAACGTTTAGTGTTCTAACGAAAAAACCTCTAGATAACAGATTAATATCCTATTATACGCTGACAAAGGCTTCGAAAATAAAGTGTCACAATATATATTATTATTCAACTTGACTTAAGTTGGTATATCTGCGCAATATATATATATATATATATGCGAATGATGAAAAATAATAAAATAACTATCCAAATTATGTAATTATAATTAATAGCAGACACATAAAACTTTGAGGGATCATTTAGAGTGATGCTATAAGCTGTTTTTTAAAAAGCAGAAATAATTCTAAGACACCACAAAAAATATACGTGCTATTTTATTAGCTGTACTCAAATGAGGACGCTGGGTTTTAATGGGTAACAGTACAGATAAAATACTCAAAGGATTGATATTTCCAGGATAATATTTCATTTCGTTTCTAACAAATATCATTTTAAAACATTTAACATTAATATTTTATGAGAATGTCTCTGTGTATAACATTAATATTAGTTACACCGTAGTATTTCCTACTTGAAGAGCAAGCAAAATGAAAACTGGTTGATAAATGAAAGTATACAAAAACTTTACGTTTATGTTTTTTTTTTTTTTTTTTTTTTGAAAGTACGAAATAGATCTTTCGTCCGTTTTTTGTGCTTCCATACCAATTTTACATACGTTTTATAACTCGTAATATGAAAATAAAACAATTCAATATTCTTATTTTTATGTTAAATGTGATAGGTAGATAACTATTAACTATTCCTATTAATTCACTTTAATTGATAACTGTTTAAACAAGTGTTATTTTAATAAAAATAACTATATTCCCTTCATTTAATAGGCGTATTTTGCAAGTAGTAGCCCACTTATGTATATATTTCTGTTTTTCTGTTTTATTTTTAAATAATTTAGACATAATTTACTATTTTTTAAATTAAATTTTCCTGAAATTCTACTCAAGAAAGATTTTTATTTTATTTTACTTATTTATTTATTTAAGGTTCAATAATAAACTTTAAATTAAATTGGTTCGGTAATCTTAGTGTTACCGAAACATGTATTCGCAATTTCAATATGCCCTTTGGTGTTCAAGACATTGAAAACTTTTCCTATAGTAAGTATTCCAATTGCATATAATTTTTATGTTTCCTCTTTTTAATTTTATGTTATTTTACAGATGAAATTAATTTTTTACTACTCAAAATTCTTGTAAAAAGATTAGATAGCACCTGATTTGTGTGTGTGCATGTACCGACATTTAGTACATACATTTAAGCATATATGTGTGTGTATCTTTGTAAAATATTTCGATCAATTACTATTAATTATTTTAAGCATATTATAATTTTTTTAAGCATATTATAATTTTTTTAAAGCATATTATAATGTTTGTTTTTATCACATGTTCGTCGTTCATTTTTAGAGTAGATCAATAAATTATTAAAGAAATTTTTATTTCTTTGAACAATTAGTTTTGAAGTCCTTCCTTCATAAGAACTTATTCATAAATTAGTGAAATGTTAATTAATTGTACGCCTAAATGATTTTCAATCAAGGAGAATTTTCGCTTAGTAGTATTTCAAAAGGAGGATTATAATAATAGTCATTAACGAAGAATAAAAGAACCACTGGTAATTAAAGGAGCCTTATGTAAATGTGAAATTTAATGACCTAACGCTTATTCTGTAAAGTTTAATTTAAGAATTTTAAAGAGGTTATCAAAGCAAATAATTTTTGCACTATAGTTCTTTGAACTATCTATTACGAAATAATAAATAGCTTGTAAGTAAAATAAAATAATTAATGTGCAATTTATTTTAAGATATATAGCTAAAAATAGCATTTATAGACAAATATTGTCTTTGTAAACCGTTTTACTAACTGTTATAATGTTTTTAAACTTGTATTTCGAACATTAAAGATCTAAAATTCTTATACAGTGTTTCAGTTACATGATTGTCTTAAAATGATAGTAAATAAGTTACGTAAATTCTTTTAATCTTATAAAAAATTCACTTAGATATTTATTTGTTAACTGGTATTCCATTAGACTTTTGGGCTTGTTGTAGCTATTTAATCATACACACACATATATATATACATATACAGTGGGTGATCGAATTATTAGAAATTTTTTTATTTTAACATTTTTTCGATTTTCTAAAAAAAGGTACTAGACGAAATGGCTCAAAACTTCAGACATGAAAAGATATTTAAAAGTCCAATGTTTCCACTATTGGTTTAGTCCAAAGTGCAATTAGGGGACCAACCACAAATTAAAAAAAAGTGAAAATTCTTTGGATCACCTGTATCATAAAATGCTACAAATGACTTGTAACTTTAATACATTATTGCGCGTACTAAGTACAATATTTGGTGTACATATTTGGTGCGTGTTTTGGTGCAAGAATTGCGCAATTATTTAGGCGGATATTATTATTATTATTAATATTATTTTTTTAATTATTAATTTTTTTGACAAGTTTTCTGCTCATAACTACAACAGATTTCCATAAAGTTTTACAAAACTTGCAGAAAAAAACACAAAACATTAGAAAAACATTATTCTGAAACATAAAATTTCCACATGTGATTTTCGTTGAGATACGTGCATTTTTAGCAAATATTATTTTACTGCGCATGCGCAAAATATAGAAAAATTTTTATTGAGTACGTTGAAAGTTAGATATATTGAGCAGCTTTTGTCAAAAGCTCATTTGAATAGAGTAAAAATTAAGCAAATTATCGGCAGAAGAACGAGCTTGATTTAAGGTATTTTCCCGAGTTGAAATTTTATAAAGGTTTTTTCACATGCTACGTATTTAATTTGAAGATCCAATTATTTCAACCACATTGTAAAAGTTCTTTTTTGTGAAAAACCTCTTATAGGTTTTTAACTTTAAAATATTTTCATTTATTTACTGATATTAGTGAGTTCGTAAATTTTACTCTATTTCAATACTTTACTCTATTTTTACTCTATTTTCTTAAATTTTACTCTATACAAATGAACGTTTGGAAAAGTTGCTCAATATATCTAGCTTTCAACCAATACAATGGATATTTCTCTATCTTTCACGCATGCGCAGTAAAATAGTTTGTACTAAAAATGCTCGTATCACAACGAATATTACACGTATGAATTTTATGTTTGAGAATAGTGTTTCTCTAATGTTGTGTCAATTTTTGAACAAGTTCTGAAAAATTTTGTGGAAATCCGTACTAGTTATAAGCAAAAAACTTATCAAAAAAAAGTAATATTTGAAAAAATAAATAAAAATTATAATAGTATATTTATCATTTTCCTTTTAACTAGTATATTAGTTGGATTTTTATTGTATAAATATCATCCTTTGGAACGAAATGTTTATGTTTTCAATTGAATATGGAAGTTTGTCATTTTTTTTCTAGAGTTTTGAAATTTAAAATTCAAATTTTATCAATTTTACAGCAAAAACAACTTAATCGAACACATGCACGCGATAACTAATACGTATCTATACCTAAATATGGGGCTAGAAATCGGGAAATAATTTCTCTCGATTTTTAATAATTTTTTCCAAATAATCCAATGGGCGATCAACATAGGAAATATTTTTCTTGAATCCACGGACGGTCAGTGACGTCACACATCGCTTGCGTCATGAGATTTTAACCTTAGGTCAAAATTTGAAGCGATTGATAAAAATTTTCGTACAGTTGATATTAAGCACAAATCAACATAAAACTTTGAATCTAATGTTTTGTTCATCTCATATATTCAAGTATAGTTTGTAATAAATGTGTAATTTACAAGTTCATAGTTAATAACATCTAACAATTAATTTTATAAATGAGGTAGGTAGCGTAGATTATTCATTATTTTTAATAATTATATTCATCATTTTGAATAAAAAAATTTTCAATTTAATTTAATGCAGCGCTAATCGGTGTACAATATCATTGGTTAACCTGTCTCTTGCTAACACAAATATAGAATCGATGGCTTTCCCACACGTGAGCATGCAACATATAATTGCCCATGGGAAAAACGTGGATTTTCCAAGTCTAAGCCTAAGCCGCAAATGGACATTGTTTGGCCTTGAGACTTATTTATGGTCATAAGCTATTTTGGATTAAAATGCTAAAATGTCTAAAATGTAATTTTTTTTTTATTAAAATTCTATTAAAATAAAAGTATAAAAGAAGCAGACGATTTTAAAACCAATTTTTATGTAAGAGCGAAATATAATATGTCTAATGCTATTATGGATTATTTTATTATAAAATGATCTCATCATTTTAAATATTTTAAAGATGTCAACAGCTGTCGTTATAAAAAGGAAAGCAATATGGTTAAGCCAAAAAAAAAAAAAAAAAAAAAAGTAAATTTGATAAATATTTTAAATTTTAAAACAGGATATCTTGTGAAATATTGAGCATTTAAAATAACTAAAGGTATCTTTTTAAATAGAAAAAAGATTTTGGAAAAGATTAATATATTTACGAAGGGATGAGAAGATTTTGAGTAGGTTAAAATTTTAATAGTAAATTCAAGTTAATCAAGATGGGGAAACATTGAGGATTAAGATAAGAAAATAGCAAGATTTAAAGATCATTTTTTAGCAAGAAATATGAGTCAACATTTAAAGTTAAATACATATATATGTCACAATTTTAATAAGGAACAGTAAATTGATAAGTTATTAAAGAATAGTAAAGAAGATTAAGAGAAATAATTATTTAAACTTTCGAACATCGATCATATAGATTAGCTTTACAAAACAAATAAATAGACTTAAAATCTCCCCATTTTAAACAAGTTTTTAAATATTGAAACGCTTACTTTTTGTTCAGAAAATTCTACGGATAGATCACAAATTTCTTTAAAAAAAAAAAAAGAAAATAATGGCAAATGTTAGATAATATAAGAGAAAAGGTACAAAAGAAATAAATAATGTTTCGAACATTCATTTTAATAGTAGTTCAATGTTGATTAATGGACTGACATTAATTTTAAATTTAACTTTTAATTAAGAACAATATCTACCAAAAGGATAATTAATTTGAAATCTTTTAACGAAATGATACAGACAAAAATTGAAATTAAATTAAATAATTATAAGATAAAAAGAAATTTTTATATACCATGTTTTTAAATTTTCTGTCTAATCATGTATGTTATTTTGTTATTATATTATCAATATGTGTAAAATTTTTAAAGTGATAATGACGTCTATTTTTATAAGATCCATAATTTAATTTTTTACAATTTTTTATTGTTCACGTTTAAGTTAATGCATTTATTTTCCTGTAAAAAAATAAATAAATAAATAAATAAATAAATAAAATAAATAAATAAATAAATAAAAATAACTTGTAAACTTTTTTGGCAACAATTAAATAAAAATAATAATAATAATATATAATATATAAGCAATATTTAAGCACTCGGACTCAATTCAGTGAACTAATACTAATGGGAAAAAATGATCTAAAAATAAAATATCAATTCTTTCAGAACAACATATATTAGCATCAGGAACTACATTAACACTTAATCAATGTGTAGAAAATTTTTAAAGTTATAATGACGTCAATTTTTGAGAGATCCGTAGTTTAACTTTTTATAATTTTTAAATTTTCACGTTTAATTAAATGTATTTATTTTTATGTCGAAAGAAAGGAACACTTTTTTTTTTTTTTTTTTTTTTTTTTTGGCAACATCTAAATTATAGCTAACATTTAAATGGCTTATTTAAAGCTATCTTTGTCATATATTAACAAATAATTTGCAATAAAAAAAATATTGCGACTATAAATTGAGATAAAATCTAGCCTATCTCTCAAGTTGGACCAATCTGCACATAGTGTACAAAATTTCATAAAAATCGGTTCCTTAGTTTAGGAGTTCATCGCGGACAAACATCGTGACACGAATTTTTTATATATACAAATATATATTTATTAAACTAATTTTTTATTTCATTGAGGGCATTTCTTGATTCGACTATATATCAAATTAGGTGGTTATTTCCCCTCCAATTATAGCTGCAAAATACTTAATATAGCTAAATTTTAACCATCCAGTATACTGAGATATAAAAGCAAATGTTTTTGTTTTAAATATCAGATTTTCATTTTTATAGATTACTACGGCGTCTCTGAACCCTGCTCGCTCCGCTCACCAACCCCTCGTTTCAGTTATAAACCCTTGCGTTGTTCTGCTCACCTATTCTCTGTTTTGCCTTTCACTAAATAGGTATATGAAATAATGCATAACACAAGATAAAAGCAGAAATTTTTTATAGAAACTCTCATACTCAATGTCAGATTTAAATACACATTATTTAATACGCTTTTTTTTCTTTTTTTATGAAATATTATGCTAGAAGTCAGTATTTGTTTTAAGAATAGAAAGAAATTCCTAATATTTAGACTATCTTGTGTTACAGCTTTAGTACATGACCCCTTGGCGACTTTTGAATTTTTTGAAATAACTGCATGAAAAAAAAATCTAGTACCTATTTTTTTGTTTCCAATGCCTATACTTTTTACTATTGATTTTTTTAGTTAATTTAAGGCAGTATTATAATACTTTCTAAATATTTTTTATATACAGCTAGATAATAATTTTACACAAAATATATGATATTATTTTTTAATTTGGAAAAATCTCCTACTGCTTCAAATTTTTATTTTCTCCTACGTACTTCTTTAAACAACGAAATATAAAATATACTCGATTGTGTGAAAGAGATTTAGGTGATGAATTTTTTTCTTGCCATAATTAGAAATATGAAATGTATCATACAAATGTCTAATTCAGTAACATTAAAAAATATCAATGCTAGGAGATGCTGCAATTTATAAATAAGTTTAAATTTGAATCTAAAATATTTTTTATGTGAAAGTATATCCGAAATAATTTAAGATATGCTTTTAAATTAAAATAAATAAATAAATAAATACACTTAAAAGACAAAAAGAAATGCAGTCAATTATACAGACACGGCATTATTTCATTATTCACATGCACATACACACGCAAATATATATATATATATATATATACAACATAAGAAAATTCCAGTAAAAAAATTAATTTTCTAAAGGTTAAAAAATAAATAAATAAATAAAATATCTTCAGACAACAAATTACAATCCTAAATTCTTTTTTTTTTATTATTGAAAATATCTACGATAACACTTTTGTTATTTATTTGCAGATAAAAATATGTTTGTTACCAATAGCAACATTGACATTATTTATTTATTTATTTATTCTTTTGCACTATTGATCACATTTTCTTTTTCCTGTGGAAAATGACATCATAAAACTGAAAGGACAACGATTTCAGGAATTTTTTGAAAGATGGCAATTAGGGTACGTTTATTCAACCGACGTTTTTAATAGATAGCTTTAATTAATAATTAAGATGTCAAGCATTCTAAACAAATTAGAATGTCTTACTTGGAGTATTCAGCACACATAGATAACTCTCATGTTGCGGAAAATACTGCCATGCCGCAGACTAAAAAATTTCACGCCAGAGAGAGAAACTTTTGTTGTTGTTGTTTTTTTAATATATAGAAATTTGCCGATTTCCATTTAAAAAATAAACGAAACTTATATCCCTTAAAATATTTTTGAACGTTTAATCAAACCAGAATTCTCGTTAAAAATTTATTTCATGGTATTTAAACATTTTAATGCTAATATATTGTATGTACACAGCTAAGATTTTCTTCTTTTATAAACAAGATTATTTTTTCTAATTCCCTGAGGCATTAGAAAATAATTTAAACTCGTTTCCTACTTCTAATGGATCAAGCTGTTTAGACACATTTCAAAAGTCCAAAAATATTCACCAGGGAACTGATATTTTGCAGAAAGTAACTGATATTTGGATTGAATAAGATTTTAAAATAGACTTGAGATTAACAATATGTATAAAGAGAGTTTCTTATGTAAGATTAATCTGTTACTGTATTACAAATTAGCCTTTCATGATTAAATACTTAAGACGTATCGAAACATTTAAAATATATTTAATATCGCACATTTAATTGCAAAGAAACATTTAAAAGAAATAAAAAATTTAAAAGGGGAAATAAATATTTTAAATGATGTAAAATATTTTAATAAATAAGGATATTTTAAGTTAACAACATAAATTAGAAAACTCGCAACATTTGTTTCGTATCGAAATAATGGAACAAAAATTCACGAACGAAACAAATTTTGCTTCATGAAAGCATCATCGCACTCGCAGCATATATATTGCATTCGTATCTACTTCTTTTTATTGACGAAGATTTATGTTATTATTTCGACTTGAAAAAACTGCTGTGAGTTTTTTAAATTAATGGTGTTTGCTTACAAAAATCATAAACACGCTAAAAACAACGTAATTTAAAACTTTTTTTTCCGTACATTTTACGCCAATTATTCATTAAATTTTATTGTAATACTTCTGTTTTTTTTTTTTTTTTTTTTTTTTTTTTTTTTTTCTTTATAGAATTTACAGTAAAAAGCAGAGAAAATCATTTATCGTTCTAATGCCTATATGTACTAGTATGTACAAATTGCCTTTTAAAGAGTAGAAACTAAATAGTGCGTCTTAAGTGCCCGACAGCGTTTTTTTTTCTCTCTTGTAAACATATTTTATTGTTCTGTATTTATTAGGACGGAGGACTATTAGTTTAAATCTGGAGTTTCTGTAGACAAGTTTTGTGTAACGCCTAAATTAGAAATATGAGTCTTATCGTTACAAATTCGGTACCAAATGAAAGGGCGATTTTTCTCAATCCAGGGATGCAAACAGTTTTTCGACACGACAGTTAGATGTTTTAAACTAAAGAATGTAATTTAGGTGGAAGCACTTCATTTTAATTAATTTCAGTCCTTTAAAAATGTACGCGAACCCAGTATAACGGTCAAAAAATGAGATGATAAAAAAAAATAATAATACAGATTGAAACAAATAGCTCTCCGTACTAAGCTGATTTCTGTCTTTTAGAGAATATTTAATATATATATATTATTCTTTCTGTAAGGCTGGTTTTCTGGAGATTTTTTTTTCTTCTGCGTATGCCGTTTCAGGAAAAAAAAAAAAAGAAAAACATTGTTTGTTTACTTAATTTTAGTTAGAAACATGAGACACGGCTTTTTGTATCTATTAGATATTACCTTAATATAAAACGTTGTTCTTTAGACCAGACATCGCAAAAATTTCCTTCTTCATGGACGACTAAATACACAGATTAAAATTCCACAGAATAAATTTTTCTCAAATTAAAATTTCATGAACTACTTAGTTCACGAATTCCAGCTAACTTAAATTAACCTAATTAACCAATATTATTTATTAAGAAACACAAATATATTTCTAAAGTAATAAAAAACGCAAATTACAAACTTTATTATTGAATTTTTCCCATTTGTTTCAGGTCATTTCTACTCTGCATAAAATTCGCATTCTGTCGGTCCAAATTTGAAGTATTATTACTATTATTATTATTTAAAAAAATAATTCGGCATAATCTACAAACGTATACCAAGTTTAAACAAAATATGTCAACATAATGGGATCTATGTTTGTTAAAACAGGGTAATATTAATTGTAACAATCTTTTATATATATATTTAATATGTTCTAGTAAATTTCATTAAATTTATTTATAAATGAATGGTAGATATATATATATATATATATATATATATTGTATTTTGGCAACACTGAGAAAAAATTCTGTAACTGACATCTAGAATCTAAATTGTTGTTCTAGAGAAAATAGTTCCATGTCATCGTTATAAATTCTAGTCCCCTTGGAAAGCGAGTTCTAGAAGCCCCTATAAGAATTCTAGAGCGTTTGCTTGTATTCTCGAGGGCAAAGTTATTTAAAAATCTCTGCAAATAAATGAGACTAGAAGAGGCTGATTTCTGCAACTATAATCTTGGTTTATTACCAATTTCTAGAAAATCAAGCGAGAATTTTTCGCAATATAAATGAATCAGAATATTTAAAGTATTCAGACTATTGTTTTACCATCTAGGAATGTGTACAAAAGAAATTCTCGATAATTTCGTCTATTCAGTTTATTGGCTTCCTTATGCGCATAGCTCGGAAATCTATATTTCTAGTTAAAGGATTTAGAAATTGGCCACTTAGTCATTCTAGAGAACGGTGGTATATTTTTGTTTTTCTCAGTGAACATTATAGAGAAATAATTGAGAACGTTATGAAAATTTATTATACTTGATTTACTTGAATTACATATAATAGTTAGGAAATGTTTAATAACATTAGTTTAATAGTGATATTAAATGTTTACAGTAGAAACTATAAATCGGTATGAACTGCTGCTGTGCAAAACATCATATTTAATAAATTATTATTTATAAATAATAGTTGTATTAATCTGATAAAATAATAACAAACAATTAAATAATAATTACAATGTTTATAAATTTATAATCAGATAAATCTTTTTTATTTAACCATTTAGAATTAAAAACGTTTAAAACATTTAATCATTAAAACGCTAATCAATACGGTATTTTTTTTAACACACAATGATCAACAATTTTTTAATTAGAAGCTTAATTGTACATAACAACCTAATTAACCATCCTGTTTCCCCGCTTCAAAATTAATGACTTGTTAGTCCCAATCAAGTACTGATAGAATCCTAATTAATGATGTAAATTGTCACTTAAAAATATGCAATTTTTTTTAATGTGATTAAAATAATATAAATTCATTACAAAATTTTAGTTTTGCTGATCAAATAATAAGCTGGAATAAACTTTTATTATATTTATTATTATTATTATTTATGTATTTGCAAGGCTTTAGGAAAATGAGCTTTACTAATATGCATCAAAAATTCCCCCAAAATTATTATAAAGGTGTTGATAATTAAGGAACCTAGTGGTAATTAAGATCAATTAACATCATTTCACTTGATTTTTAAAAAGTAAAAATATTATTATTTTTTTTCTTTTAACAGATAGAAAATTTTACATATAGTGAAATCATAATAAAAAAGAAAGCTATAATAAATAAATAAATAAATATTCTAAAAATGTAGAATGGCGTAAAATGTATTTCTTAAAAACATCGTTTTACTGTTAAATTTTACGTATAATTATTAATATGAAAATAAAATTGTTATTTTTTTCTTTAAAGATTATGTTGATAAATAGTATGAAATTTTTGTAAAAGTTGATAAAAAAAATAATTAAATTAAAAACTTCAGTATTGATGAACAAATTAAATAATTACGATATAATTAATATATAACTTGTAAATTATATATATATATATATATATATATATATATATATATACGTATTTATTCATTCATAGCTGCCAACTCTCGCTTTTTGATTGCTTTATTTTACATTAAACTGTAACCCCAAAATTTACAGAATAATGTCTTTCCGCTTTAAAATTATAATTATAATAGTAGGATTACAAAAGCCTTTAAACGAAGTCAAAAAGTTCTCTAAAGTGCTATAATGAAAATTATGTCGTTTGATTTGATATAATATTACATCTCTGGATTTAAAAAAAAAATGATTGCAAAAACTTGCAATAATGGGAATTTAACCAATATTGTTCACATTATTCAATATAATTATCAATTAAGTATAGTTATCATTTTTTATTTTATTTCAACAAGACTAATGAAGAACTAGTAAAAACAAATCTATATCCAATTTCAGTGGTGTAAGAAAAATTCCTCTGAAATTCGATAAGCTAAATAATCTTCTCCCTAGAAAAACTTATATCGAGGTAATATAAAATATTTTGTTAGCATTTAAATCTTGTGATACATCTTTGAATTTTTATAATAGAGCGATCAGGTTTTGTATATCAACTTTCTAGATTAGAGGACACTTCACATTTACTAGGCATTTTTTTTTTTTTTTTTTTTTTTTTTTTTTTTGTAATAGAACCAAATAAAAATATTGATTTTGTAATAATTGAATATTAATTCACAGAAATTTTTAATTTATTTTCTAAAATTCTGTATTAGATTTTGTGTAATTTTGTAGTTTATTATGTATGAATAAGATCAATGTTTAAAATATTAAAACAATAAAGTCAACGCCAAAAATTGTGGTTAAAAAAACTTTATAATTTTTCACATTAATTTCATTTTACATATACATACCCTTGCGTCATTTTTAAAAAGTTGTTCTCAATGCTTGGTAGGAATGTCCATGGTAGTACAGTCACACTTTATCATGAATTGTTAAAATATTCTGAAACTAAAACAGTGAACAATTATACATATTGTTTTCGCATGACGCACTTAAATATCTGCTTCATTGGTTAAATTGAAAACATGAGATTTCTAGCGAATTATTCTTCCAAGATGTTTCTTAAAAAAAAAAAAAAAAAAAAAAAAAAATCTAATATTTTATTACATTTGTAATGAATATTATAGTTATCATAGCTGCCAAGTTTTTTAATTTATTCCAGAATGCTGTTAGCCCCGCTCTTTTTTCACACCGTAATATTCGCAGAAAAATTTTCTTCAATACGTTTAAATATTAAGAAAATTACTCTAAAAAGATTACGGTGTGAAAAAGGGGCGGGGCTAACAGCATTCCGGTATAAATTAAAAAACTTGGCAGCTACCAGTTATTATAACAGACATTACACACAAAACTCCTGTTTCAGTGTTACTGTATATAAATCAAAACAATATTGTTACGATTAAATAAGACTAAAATTACTCAAAAAAGTTATTGGTGTGAAAAAAAAGGCGGGTACGGTTCATAATGAGATGGTTGGCAATTACAGACGGTAACAAAAATGTCCGAACACTAGAAAAAATTCCTATGTAAAAAAGGTACACTTCATACAGTTTTCTTAAATAAATCCTTGACGAATCCTCTTCTTAGTCAGTCTAAGAACTTGATTCGATAACGATTTATTTAACAGAACCGTATGAAGTGTACTTTTTTTACATAAGAATTTTTGCTAGTGTTCGGACACTTTTGTTACCGACTGTATGTTATAGTAATAATACGCAATTAATAGAAAAAATATATAAAGTGTTACCTCATCCCTATAGTAACAAACCCCTGTAAAACTACCCTTGCAATATTCGGCATTAATATATAAGAAATAATAATAATATAATAATTTAAATGACTGTGAGTTAATAATATGCAATTAGTAAAAAATATGAAGTTGTCACTTATCCATATAGTAAACAGTTTTCTGCAACATTCGACTTGATATATAGGTTATATTAAAAAGATAAGTATAAAAATATTGTGTTAATTATACACCATGAGTAAAAAATTTGAAGTTCTTAGATGTCCATATGTTAGCACGCTCCTGTGGTATTCGACTTTAATTCGCTAATTGATTTATAAGAACAAACAATGAAAGGCTGAGCATAGTGAAAACCTACAGATGTATATATACCAAGGTCTCTTAGGTACATGTGTCCACGTCCTCGTCACAGAATGAGTCAAAATCGTTATAAAATCGTGGGAATATCCCCTGCAAATAGTATCAAACATTAACACTCTAAATAGACGTAAAGTTTGCAAATGACTTTATTTCAATATAATTAATGAATAAATATAAAAGCCAATTCTTATTGTATCTGTACTGATTATTACTAATTATACTTTTAAAAAATGTTAATCTTGGTACCAAAATTCAGTAGTAAATTTTATGGCAAGTAAATGGCAAATAACAGAAGTATAAAAAATACAACTCATCATAAATTTTACGGCTCAAATTTGGTAACTTTCTTTCAGCTGTTTACCGTGTACTAATATAATTGTACTTCAAATTTTGAATATAATGCACATGATTTAAATAAAACATTTATCACATCCCAATAATTAGATAGCTATTAAATATATTGTACTGGTAGTAACAAAATTTATTAAAATACTCTTTTTTTCATCGCTGTCAATTTAATCTACAAAGCATTCTTTGATATCTACAGGAAATCTTTATGTTCTTGGTACTATAGATGTTGTTGCCTTCTTTTGTAAGTAGTATCAACTTTATAGATTTCAGGAAACGAGTTTTCAGAGGAAGGTTTTATTTAGTAGGATGTGGCTGATCTTTTATTATGAGAAAAAGCTACACGTTTAGATATTTTTAGGGCGATGCCCTAAAGTTCACCATCTTTATTCTGATGCTAAAGATATAAAAAGTGAGAAAGGATCAAAGTACTTATTTGAGAGCTATTTCATTTGTATCTTTTAATAATAATTTTAGAATAAACTTATAAATATCATTCATGTATTATTTTTTTAATATTCTAAAATTTTTATAACAATTATTTTCTTATAAATTCATTAGTAATTTCTGTTAGAAATATATTTATTAAGAATATGTTACCTATTCTTTTGTTCATAATTTACAAAATAATGATTTGTAGTTTTCATTTAACGAATATCAAAGTAATATTAACCTGCCAACATCCTAATTCATATTCTGCAGTATTTTTTGTACCGCTTTCTTTCTTTCTTTCTTTTTTTTTCTTTTTTTTTTCACTCTAGTAACACTGGAGAGTGGTTTTTTTTTTTCTTATTTAATCGTAGTTACACTTGAAGAATATTACTCTAAAAAAATACTGGTATGAAAAAAAAAGGCGGAACTTACAATATTACGGGACATTAATTAGGATGTTTGCAGGTATTACTTTGATTTTGAGGTATGGATACATTAAAATATATTATTTTATTGAACACAAACATGATAGCAAAAACATATTTGATGTTTGTCGGAAATTAACTAATATTTGATGTATATTAAAAGTTGTAATCTAAACAGTTTAATAAATTGAATCAAATTTGAATAAAAATATAACAACTCTATCATAATATAATATGTTATTTAGAGCAGGTAATTATTAAATCTAAGCAATAATTATCAATTTAAATTTAATTAATTTAATTTAATGATTTTATAATAAAATATTCTTTTAAAAAAAGTGTATATGTATGTATATATATATATATATATATATATATATATATATATATATATATATATATATATATCGAATTTCGTTGAATTCCCCTTCCCCCGTTTGAGCTGTAGTTTGCTGTTTATAGGGGAAGTTTATTTACAACCACCCAGTATATCCGCGATTGTAATGAAATGCTCGCCCTCTGGTGGGCTAAGGTGTATATATCATACCACTGATAGCTTTCACGCTGAAACAAGAAAGAACAATAAATAAATACACGCGGCTATTATATTTACTAACAACTGCAGTTGAGAAAGCTCCATCTATCGATCATTACAAACGCGGATTGCTTTTAATATTTTAAAACTTTACCAAGATTTTACAATTATAATTACAAATAATTGTATGGGGGTTCGAACTAGTGTCCTGCATGAGTCGTTTTTTTCCCGATCTGAAATCGACTGATGAATGATGATTAAATCAACCTGAAACTCGAACCGAACCCAAGTAAAAGTTTTTCATTAACTCCAAAACCGAACCGAACACGCATCAACCCAAACCGGATATCTTTATAACAGAAATCCGAAGAATAAATTAAAATTGATAATGCCTCTAAAAATCAAGCAAAACATTTTAGTTGTAAATTAAAGTAAATTTAATTTGTTATATTTATATTACATATTTTGTTATATATTTTGTTATATTTTGATATGTGTTATATTTTGAATAAAGTATTTTGAAAAATTATATTTAAGAGAATTAAAAATGTAATTACGAATGCACAACGTTAAAAATTCCAAAATCTGAAAAGTAGATTAAGAATATTTTTTTACACATTTATATGTGTTGTGTGCTTCATGTGTACAAAAATATGCATTAACTTTAGTGTTTGTAGCTTATTGTTTACTCTGACCCGAACCTGATACGTATAAAGAAAAAAATACTGAGGTCAGGTTAGGGTAAAATTGGATTAACCGATTCTGTAAAGAACTCTTTTCGGATATACAAAACCGCTAATTTAAATTAAATTTATTGCAATGCGTAATGTAATATTATGTAAAATTGCAGCTGATAGACAGGACACATGTTATAAAATAATTATCATGTTATAAAAAATAAATAGTACTTTTTATAATTTTTAGACTTTTTGGGGACGGGGAGGGGGAACTGAATTATATTGGTCTATATAAAAATAATTTTACGACAGAGATATATATAATAGCGTCTTTTTTTTTTTAACAATGAGTTTGGCGATTTAATATAAAGGAATATAAACAGAATGTCGCTTCTTAAATGCATAGCTTATAATTTTTCACGCACAAAGAGGATATTAAATAAAGACATTTTCTGGCACCACCCAGTTTAGTAATTCCTAGTATAAATCCATTAATATAATCTCATAATCATTTTGCGTCGATCGTAATTTTTATAATTTTTTTCCTTTTCATTCGCAAAAGCAAAATTGTAATACAGGTAGGAAGATTAAGTTTTCTTGAGGATCTAGAAAGTAAAGCACCCCGTCGCAAGAATATATATATATATATATATATATATATATATATATATATATGTATGTATGTATAACAAGTAAATTCATATTGTTAATCTCAAATATTTCTCACATTAAGTGGCTTTCGATAATTCTAATTATTTCGATAATTGTAGCCTACATCAGTTATTTTAAATTAATAAAATTGTAATTCTAATAAGGATTTATGTGTAAAACATATGAAATTTAATGTTATTAATTTATTAAAATAATGATATCAGTGTAAATCCTTCATAACTATTCTGGTACATAAGATCTGCTCCATTTTTAGAGAGTAATTTTCATGCATTTGTAGTTTTTTCAAAAATGAATATTTTTCAAAATGGCTAAATATAAATAAATAAATATTACCTACAAGCTTTATCGCCTGAGATATTTACTTTCTTACCACCTTTTGAAGTAAAAAAAAAAAAAAAAAAAAATCAGTAAACACATAAATATTTCTTCAAAAAATTAAAAAAAAAAAAAAAAAAAAAAAAAAAAAAAGAAGTTTTGAAAAGAATTAAAATTTTTCCCTCATCTAATTACGTTACATTAATGTCATTAAAAGACGTTTAAAGATCTCCATATATATTTTAACTGCAGTACACTTGATCTATTTTTATCTTCTGAATAGACCAAGCATTAAATAACCCTAAAATAGAATGACACTAATAATGGAAGCAAGAAAAATTGATGATATTTACTGAATTAGCTGAATTCTTCATTACTTTGGAATTCTGATAATTTCAATTTTGGGTCAAATTCCAAAGAATGAGTAAGATACAAAAGGCAAGAATTCTATACCGGCCGAACGGACTCTAATCGTAAATCAACAACACCTGTCACATTACAGGAATGAGATGTTTCGTGACGGATAATTTATTTTTATTCCCTAAATGATACGGTCGATCGTTTTCAGTCAAGGTCGGTTGGTTTTTCACTACCAGGATCGATTTTTACTAGAAATATTCAATCATTTATCATAAACGTATAAAAAGAGTAAATTTAATGTTATAGGTTTTTCTATTTTAACTCAGCTTCCGACAGTAAATCGATGAGGTGTTGAATTATTTTATTTTAACCAAACTGAGGTTTTGAATATATTTCATTAATTTACGTTAATTATTGAAGTGAAATAAGTATATTGTTTAGCAAAAAAATAAATAAATAAAAATAAATAAATAAATAAATAAAATAAAAATAATTAAATAAATAAATAAATAAATCTAGATAATTGATAAATCTAGCAGAAATCTGGATAATTGATTTCCACATATACAGCAGACATCTAGACAATCGATAGCTGACTCTTGGATAATATTAAATTATCCAAAAATTAGTAAAGCATCGAGAGGCTTTGCAACTTAATAATTTGATGGCATGAAAGAAATTAGGATTTTATACTTGATTGGCTAACATGCTATATCTTTATTGATTACATGTGTTAAAATTAAATTTTTCATCTTTTTTCTAATTATTTTGATACATACTGTTCTTTATCAAAAATATCTTAGTTGAAGTTTCCCAACAGTATTCTAATAAGCGTAACTCATGTGGAATTGAAAAAAAAAAAAAAAAAAAGATAGATAGATAGATAGATAGAAAGAAATAGAAGGGGGGGGATCCATTTTATGCTATTTCGATTCCTTTTTTTTTTTTTTTTTTAAGTATGATAAGAACTTTAAATAATTTATCGGCAAACTATTCTTTAAAAAGAAATAAAAGGGAAAAAGTGGCATACGAGGCTTAACAAAATGATAAAAGGAATAATGATCATTTAACAATATAATAAATCACTTTTTTGAAAATAAAAAGAACAGCATATATATTAATATATATATCTATATATATATATATATACATTTTATGAATATAAAATATGTCTACATAACTAAAGATTAAACTTCTTATGAATCAGAACATGACTTAAATTGCTAGCATATAAAGAACACTTGTTACAAATATTATTATTATTATTATCGTTATTATTATTATTTACATTTCTACAGTTTGTAATTTTTAGCAGATTAAATCGCTTTATTTTAATGACATTGCACATTTATTATTATTATTATTTACATTTCTACAGTTTGTAATTTTTAGCAGATTAAATCGTTTTATTTTATTGACATTGCACATTTATTATTATTATTATTTACATTTCTACAGTTTGTAATTTTTAGCAGATTAAATCGTTTTATTTTATTGACATTGCACACTTAAAAGTAATATATATTTATTATTATCACTATTTCTATTATTATTATTATTTTGCAACTGGCGAAGACAAAAAATTAAAACAAAAAATTCAATGTACAACATAAAAAACAAATTTCTATTAACTATCATTTTAAAAACTAGAATATGAAATGGTAACTAATTCTGAATGTCATTTCTTAGATCAATATTCTATAAGTATTTTGCTTGATATTAAATATCTTGAACTACCATAAAGATAAATAGTCTTTTTTATTCTTATTTTAACATGTATAATTCATTAATCATCAAAGTTATCATTATTTTTTCTGACAATACTACTGCATGCCAATATTTATTTAGAAACTGAACTAAAAATGTCTTCTTGTGCAAGCATTTTTTTTTTCTCACAAACGTAAGATCTTAATGAAAATTTTCGTATTCTAAGATGAACTCAAAAAACTTTACTAGGATCAAATGTCTCTATACGTATTAGAGTTATAAAAATAGTGTTAAAGCTCTAACGCATATAACTGTTATCACAAAGTGCTGTATTTTCAGTCACTCTTTTTTTATTAGGAAGTATAAGAAAGTGCAGAATTTTAAGCGATAAAGTATATAAAATGAGAAAATACCTAGAAAATGAATTTAAATAAAAATTAAATTTTACTTTTTTATTTATTTTTAAAAATAAAATTCACAAAGCATGCACTGTACGTTATTTAATTATTTAACAAAAAGTATTAAAGAATTTTATAAGCCTTTATCATTGTATACTCTTTAATACGATAGTCTTTTATTTAAATATCTGTAAAGATATATGTACATCACATACTACTACAATGTAATAAAAAAAAAAAATCTATCAAAATATGAAATCAACAAAATAAAAAATTTGGAGTGACTCCACTCGACTTTCAAAACATTAAGCATCGGTTACATGAATAAATTAAAGTAAGCCGTTAAATAAACAAATAAGAAATTTATAATAAGGTATTTGTATAGTTTTTTCCAGATGGTATGTTGTTTAAATTAACGCTCGTGCACTTCAAATAATTTGATCCCACAGATCGAATTATAAAGAATCTTTCCTTGTGTGTCTGTAAAAACCTATAACTGCTATATTCACAAAAATCTATACAGCTTGCAATTGTAATTCAGGACAATTGGATATATCATTTAGATACTATCGCACTTTAAATAATTTGAGCCAATAAGCCATAATGATAAAGAATTTTTTATTGTGTGCCTAAAAAAAAATAAGTATTAAATTTTCTAAAATTCATACAGTTCGTGTGATGCTGATTTATAATAAGTATATAAATTTTCAGTTTATTGGAATAAGGCGTTTAGACGCTATCGCACAGTAAATAATTTGGTCTCGCAGGCCATAATGATAAAGAAATTTTTTGTGTCACTGTAAAAAAAAGTATAAATTTTAGATTCACCAAAATCGATAGCATTCGTGCTACAGTGACTTAAAACAAACAGTGCTCTCGTGTTCACTCACACACATTCACACATACACACACATACATACATCGCCGTAAAAATAGCAAAAAATAACTCAGGGGATCACAAAAGATACAGACACAACAAAATATCAAGTCGAATTTTTGTCATGAGTATAATATTTTCCTTACGTATGTGTCTTCGGAAAGTAAAAAGTATTCTTTGAAAACTCACTCGAATGAAATACAGTAGAAATATAAAAGGCCAAGAAAATTTTTATCAGTGTCAAATTGAACACTTTGGTCAATTAAGAGAAAATACATGTGCTAATATGTTAAATATCCTCCAGTATAATGTCCTTTATTTAATATTGCAACGTAATATAAAACTTCTAAACATAACTTTTTACATGATACTTTTCAACAATTCAGAGAATGTCATTTTGAGCAACCATACTTAAAATTTATTTCGAGAAACTTTTCACGCCACCATATTTGTTAAGTTATTTTATTTAATATGTAATTTCTATTAACCAGTTACCGCCCTAAGTAATTTTGCAAAATATTATTAGCTGGTTATTTCACTTCTAAGTTAATATAGACAACTGACAGTAAAATATATTAACTTAAACAATTCTTCTGATAGTTTTATATTTAAAGCCTATCCTCATTTATTGACGTTTAGTGTTCTAGCGAGAAAACTTCGAGATAGAAAAACTTTGAGATAACTGATTCATTTCCTATTATATGTTGGCAAAGATCTCTAAAGTAAAATATTTTAAAATATATTATAATTCAACTTGATTTAAGTTAGTATACCTGTGCAAAATTCAAATATATGTGCTACGAAGGAAAAATCATAAAATGACTATCCAAATTATGAAATAATAATTAATAGTAGACACAAAAAACTTTCAGGGATCATTTAGAGTGATGCTATAAACTGTCACTGAAAAGCAGAAATCATTCTAAGAAACCACAAAAAATATACGTGCCGTTTTATTAGCTGCCTCAAATGAGAACACTAAGCGCTAACAGGTTAAGTAAGAAGGATAATACTCTGCAAGTGGTGTGAAAAAAAGGGAATACAAACAATGCTACGGAATAAATTTTAAAAATTGGCAGCGCTGCATTATTGATAACTATTTTTCTATATACAGGATATCCAAAGATACGAAAAATCTCCTCTTTGTTTGAAAGGGCTTTCCTAAGGAAACTGTCATTTCTCTGAAAATAAATGCCAGTTCTTCAAATTCAAATAGAAAAATTTCTATTTTACTTCCATTTCACAAATAAGGAGATAAATCCTTTTATTAGCTTTAATGTTAGTATTTACATTTCGTTTCAACTTTTACATAAGATAAATCAGCTAATCATAATTTCTTGGATAAATTAAGATAGATTAGAATAACATCTTGACTAGTTAAAAAAAAAAAAAAAAAAAAAAAAAAAAACAGCTACATAGATTAATAATACATTATTTGTTTTTTGTTTTTTTTTATTTTCAATTTTTGTTAATTACAAAAACAATTTGCTGGAAATTAGGAATTTTATATCGTTATGACCAAACAAACATTATATTAATATTTTTAATAATGTTAACAAAAATTTGTGTAACACAAAGAAATATCTTAAATTCAATATTTTTTATTATAAATTCTATAATCAGTTTGTTTTAATTTGTTTTTTAATGCAATATTAAGTAATTACTCAGGTCTGCGAAATCATACACTTTTTTTTTTTTTTTTACTGCTTTGGAGATTTTAATGTGTTTGAAGCACAGAATTCATAAATGTTTGTCTTTTCTACCTAAGTAGGGATGAAAATTTCATACAGAACCTATAAAAAATTGAAAAATATTTATGTATAAAGCACTTTAAAATAGGTTATTTTTACCTCTCTATATTTCTTTAATGTCTTGATGAAATATCTCTCCTTGTTCTTCAGTCATATTACCCAGATTTTTCTGGAAATAACTTTGATGGGGATTCAAACATTAGAGCTTTAAGCTTAATAAAATTTCATTTCTTACCAGTACTGTATGTTATGGAAATTTTTCAATAGTTTTCCCTTAATCAACACTCAAAAAATACACCAGAGAAACAATCACCTCGAAAAAAAAATCATCGCAGACCTGTGTTACATTTTTAATATACTTTTCTTTACGAAACGTAAAATAAATATATAAGTATTATGCATTATAATATAAATTATATAGTACAATATAACACATACATTATACTCAGAAGAAAAAGGATCCGTTTTCCCCACACAGGTCAACTATTTTATAAAGTTATATCGAATTTCCTGATGAAAAAGAAACTAACAGGACGATTCTGAGACTTTTTCCTTCATTTTACAAGTCTTAACTCTGATCTTTAATTTGTTACTGACGTGTGAGTGCTTCAAGATGTACTTTTAGGAAGTGAAAATCGATGAAGCTTTTCGGTAATTCGCTTTGTTATTTCACAAAAGGTTTTAACGTTTCATGTTATTTCAACTATTACCTATTTATCGTAGAAAGTTTAAGTAAAATCTATATGAATTTTCTATTTTATACGGATTAAAAATTCCAAGTTCACTTTTATTATATCTCCAAATGTTAAATAATTTTAATTATTGAAAACTCGTCTATATATAAAACATGCATTTTCTTTTTTCTAATTTCTAACACTCTTTCAATATATCTGTAAGAATAGTTTTTTTTGTTGACAGTTTTTAGATCGCGCATAAACCGTAAAGTTTCGTAAAATGAACTAACATTCGACTTTTTTATTGTTTTTTAAAAGACACATCCAGCTTGCTAGATATATGACTGAATCGAATATTTCATTACATGTTTTGGCGTTTCTTCTTTTATAGTTAAGATGTGCACACATGGTTGTAATCTATAGTACGTAAAAACGGATAGCAAATGACCATTCTCGGTGACACCGTTTATGGCACCATTCGCCGATCGACGCGACTTCTCTTTACAGTTTTTCATTTTCAATTCTCAATATATCAGTCTGCTCTCAGCAAGCAGAGTGATCAGATCATCACATTTAGTTTCATTATAGTTACGTAGGGTTAAGTTTAAATAGTAAATTAAATAATGAATTTACAGCAGTGCTTTAAAAACTGTGCGGTGTTACATTTGTGTTTTTTTAACCTACCGTCGTTAGTAATTGCGGCTACCAGAAAATCCCATGCATATAAGTCTTTTTTTTATTGTTGTTTGTTTGTTTGTTTGTCTGTTTACGAAAAGAAACGGGTACGTATACTTTGCAGACATATGAGGATGCATTTTTATCTTGTTTCAATGAAAGGTAGAGATTGTCATTTATTCTAAGAAAACGCATGCGTTTTTTACCCATTTCAAGCCTATTGCATAAGTTCGCAAATACAGGAATTATACTGTAAAGCTTCAATACTATCTGTGTTCCGTAACAGAATAGTGCAAATAGAAAAAAGTCTATCATGATATAGCCGGTAACAAAAGTGTCCGAACACTAGCAAAAATTCCTATGTAAAAAAAGTACACTTCATACGGTTTTGTTAAATATATCTTTATCGAATCATGTTCTTACACTGACTAAGAACAGGATTCGACAAGGACGTTTTTACGGATATAGACGTTTTTACGGATTTCACCATATAGTTTAAGATAGAGTAAGAAATTAAATGGTAAAATTGGATATTGACAAGCATTTTCGAAGTGAAACACTATAAATTGGGAAAAACGCAAAATGCCAGATTGAAAGAAATAGTCCTACAGCACTAATATAAGAAATTGAAGCACTTGTTCCTACGACATTAAAGTTCGAATGAGAATTAAGTTATCTGCTGCCACTGTTATAATTAGTAGGTTTAGGATTTCTAAAAAGGCAATAGTTTCTATTGCATGTAGTGTTTTAGAGAGTGTTTGAATGATTACTGAAAAAATGCTTACTTTGCTAACAATGAGAATATCGTATTGCGTATAATAATGGATGACAGGGAAAATATAAGGGAGTTGGCCTTCAGAAGAATACTCAAGGCAGGAGATCAACCGTAAAGACACACTTCTGTACATATAAGAGAACGTCTTCTACCAATATTAAATTTTGAAGCTTCGAAATATTAATAAAGGTCGGTTTGTCAACGTATTCCCTTTCTCCGCCTCCAACGATATAAAATGTGACCAACAAGGATGTTTTGTCAGTTCTATAAAATAAAGAATTGCCAGAATTATCATGTGACACTCAAGATACTGAAAGGATTGTAAAACTGGTCAATGAATCTGCAGAAAAGGTATTTAGGGAAGACTCAAGAGATGGATTTATAATAACTTTATACTCGCGATCATCATTGCAAAAACTGGATAATACGTCCAACTTTAAACTTTCATCCAGAGGTTAAAACATGTTTGAAATCATATGCATAAATATAAATGTAAATATGTTGTAAATATGTAAATATTGTATATAACTGTTCACCATGGTTGGTTCGGAAGGAAGGTCAGTGTGAAACTCAACTTATAGCCTCTTCATCGTGGTGAATTTCGGATTGTTAATGAAATAAATTATAATTACATAACAAGCGGAGTTCACAGTGCACATTTATTCCGAAAAGTGTGAAACTTGACTATAAAAGAAGAAGACTGGATGTGACTGGACATGCTTCATAATGTTAGAATTGTTTGATTTCTCGGTTGTTTTTTGGTTGATTAGTTGATTTTTCGCGTCCAAGTTTTTTTCACATTCTTCCTCTTATTCAAATTAATTTATTACCATGTTTTTATTAAATCGCTTTCTTGTTTGTTTGTTTGTTTGTCCAGTATAAGTCATCGATATTTATCGAACTTCCTGACTAGCTAGAATTTTGAAGCTTTTAGAATAGCTCAGAACACGATGGCACCGCAATAGCTGAAGCCCAATTTTCGAACTTTTGATTAGTTTTCTTTTCATTAATTAAAATATGGAAATAATGATCTCTTAATTGCTTTAAAATTAGCCATTTAAAAATTAGCTATAATTTAATTGTTGCCAAAAAAAAAAAAAAGTTCATTTTTTTTCGACATAAAAATAAATACATTTAATTAAACGTGAACGTTAAGTTGTTGGCCGTAGAAATGGATGCATTAAGACGATCCTGCAACATCTCGAGAAAACAAAAAAATAATAATGAAAGAATTAAGGAGATGATAAAACTGGACGAGGCAATCTGTTATTATATACAAAAAATTAATAATAATTAATTTGGTTTGGACATGTGAAGAGAATGAATGAAGAAAGAGTAGCAAAGAAAGTAATGGAATTCAAATCAATGAAGAAAAGAAAGAGAGGAAGACCTAGGAGAGTCTGGATGAAAGATATCACCCAAGTAACTACGAAATTGGGTATAAATCAGAATCTATGCCTTGACAGAACCCAATGGAAAAAATTCCTGGAGTTCGGAAGGAGACGACAGCCTCCATAAAACGACTATATATATATATATATATATATATATATATATATATATATATAAACGTGAACATTAAAAAATTATAAAAAGTTAAAATAGGCATCTCACAAAAATTGATGTCATTATAACTTTCAAAATTTTCTGCACATTGATAAAGTACTAATAGAGTTCATAATGCTAATACACGTTGTTCTAAAAGGATTAAAAATTTATTTTTATAACCAACTTTTTTAATTATTATTATTAGTTCACTGAACTAATAGTCCGCGTGATTAAATATTGCTTATATGTCATTTTTGTCTTCGCGTATTTTATTTTATTTCAAGTTGATGGTATAATTCATCAAAAAAAGTTTAAAAAGGTATTTATTAATACATAGAATTGCCAAATGTATAGGATTCTACAGAAAATTTAAAAACATGGTACATAAAAAGTTCTTTTTATCATGTAATTATTTTACTGTACGGTCAGAAGCCCGCTGGAAATTTGCTATTATGTTCACTAGCGAACGAAATTGCAAAGTCTCCCTTGAAACATTTTTTCTTTTTTTTTTTTATCGTTCTAAGCTTTTCTTTATTCAAAAATAATTTGCCATACTAAGTTTTTTAATTTTTATTATTGGTTTATTCATTCTTTGCTTCTCTGTTTCTTGTTTTGTTTCATGTCGATTCATCGTAAAGACAACATTATTTAAATTTCATCTAATCTTAGAATAAAATTCAGGTAAGTTTGAGGTTAAATTAAATTTAATTAAAAAAATCAATAAGTAAAATCAATAAATTGTTTTAATAATCAATAAGTAAAATTATTTTTATCAGTAATTAGCAAAATGTCTTCGCAAGTAAATTTATTTTGATGAAATTTTATATTTATTGGTCTGTGGTTTCAGTTGTCTAAAATATTCTGTTCCTAGCCTTTTACTAAGTTTTAAAAATTATTTATATGTACATATATGTATGTAATTCTTTAAGTTTTGAGGAATGCATTCAACAGGAAATATTATTTTAAAACTCAGAGGAATTTAATCTTAACTCATCACACTATTATTCCAGAGTTTTCTAATTTCTTAAATATGATTGACGATCTATGATGTTTGTAAGTTTAACGTTTTGGATCTTAATTAACATTCGCCAGGTTTGAATTTCAGTTCAAACATCGATTATTCATAGAGTTTCAGAACACTGTTTAAAAGGTTTGTCCCTTTTAATTAGCCCAGTGAGCAATAACTGAATTTAAGGCGGCGCCAAACAAAACCTCTTGTATGTATCAGAATGTTGCTAGACTGAGATGTTCGGCCCAGCGAAAAAGTAAAGTAAATGTTACAGTTCATTCACCATCTATATATATATATATATATATATATATATATATATGTATCTCTATATATTTATACATAACATTCACCGGATAAGCTACGCTTCACCGTAAAACATACGACCAAAAAAGAATTAAAAACAATGCAACAAAAGTGCTATAATACATATCATAAAGCCTTAGAATTTACGAATAAATGTTGTCAGCAAGATTTCAATTGTTAGCAATTCAGTGCTCGCAGACAGAAAGATTCGAATTAACTGGTTATTTCATGGAAGCATTTGATTAATTTTCGGAGAAAAGAATTATTTCAAAAAGATTTTGCAATATTTATTCATTATTTACTTATATATTTATTACTCCAAACACAAAAGTATTAAATTTGTTCCTTCATAGAGAACTTAAATAGTTGACTTTTCTTTTATTTAAGACGCAAGATTTTCCCCAGTTCTTAGCTATGAGATTTAAGATAAGCAATACTTTGGGGGTAAAGCAAACAGCGAAAATCTCTAAGTTATTCATGTATTCAATGTTGGACATTATCGAACAGAGAAAATACAATGGAAAGTTTCGATCATCACTTCTGCTTGTAAGAGTTTCGTATCTGTGAAGCACTGGATATTGTAAGAGCTTATACTGTTTCTGAAGTACTAGGTATAGTAAATATTGCATTTCTTATTTTTCCATTATGAATTTAAAATTTATATTTATACAAAATGATTTAGAATCGATATCTATCTATCTATCTATTTATATATACGTATGTTATAAGAAATGAAGTCTTATATTTATTACAAGAAGTGAAACCTATATGATATATACATATATACATATATATATAAACTAAAATTGGCAAAACCTATATATATATTTTAGTTTATGATGAAAAACAAAATGATGTTAAAGAAACCAGTATACATTAAAATTATGTGCGCAAATGCAGTAGTTTGAATTTAAATGTAAATATATAACGTAATATAAAATACATTAAAAGATAGCATACAAGATAAATTTGTTATCAATGCCAAATTCTTAAATAAGGCACTATTGTTACACAATAAAAGGAATATGTGAGAAAACAAAATAAGGTTTTATAATGAAATATTTCACATTAATTATTTTTTGCATTTCTGTTAGTATTTCTATTTGGCATCAGTTCTTTGCAGAGATGACTAAAGAAATATATTGTATTACGTGCATTTTCTTTTTTACAGAAATTTTATTTGCGTAATTAAATGCTGCTACGGATTATATACAGCTGTGAGTTATACGCTATTTTTCTTTAAAATCAGGCAGAAATCGGATTACACGCTTCGGTAGAATACAGAGTAAGGTTTATTGTTATATATATATATATGTGTATATATATATATATATAAAGCAAAAAATCTAGAAAGTTTTAATACTTTCTGCATAATAATATTAATGCAGCCTTCATTTCTTTAATTTCTTCGTTTATTCCAGAGCGCAGACGATATTTTTGAGATATAACGTTCTGTAGTTAATAATTGCTTTTATTAGTTTTAAATATAAGATGAAATGAGGTTTAGTAATTTTGGCTGATAAACATTGAGGTTTACGAAACTGATAAGTAAAATTTGGACACAATATTCCTCATAATTGTTTTTAGAACCTACGTTCATTACAGACATAACATTATAAAATGAAAGTCGATACTTTGATAAATTTTAAATCTAGGAAAGCTGCTTACGTTTCCACTGTTCATTAGAGTGCTGAAGTTATTGCTGTACTTGTGAAGTAAGTACCAATTTCTTTTTAAGGAAACTAAATTCAGTATGTAAATACAGAATATAACTGGAGATATGTTCTATTTTTTAAGCTTTTCTGGTATTCCTTCCTTAATTACAATTGACCCAGTAATTTTTGTATATAAAGCAAGTGAAACAAGTATGGTTAACATTTATGACAGGTTTGGTGCACATATGAGTTTGCGAACATTTGGGAACATTCTAAAGACGAAAATGAAAGATTGATTGATGGAATTTGAGCTGAATTAAGTTCATACCTCAAAAATGGTTCTGGGACTTTTCTGCAATATTGATGTAGGAACCACTCTTTAGATGACATTGGAAGCTTAATATATATATATATATATATATATATATATATATATATAAAGAAAGAAAGAAAAGATAGGTATTTTTGTTTGGTAAGCCAATTTATATCTCGAAAGTTGGTGTCTTAAAATCTTAAAAACGGCTCTATATACTTTCTTCAAATTCTCCTTAATTGGTTTTTTATCGTCCTTTTGCATGTATGTATTCGTCCGTTTACAGTATATAGCTAAGTTTCCGAAACTTTGTTAAAAACCAGGAGAAACACAGAAAGCCGATATTTTACAAACTAATCTTTTTCAAATTTGCTACATAAATATAGGTGTCATTCTGTATCTATTAGTTTGTTTTCATATAAGAATTGATAAGCGTCTTGATTTAGTAGGTCAAGTTTTAATCTGGGAAATAATGAGTCTCACAAAAATGTATTTATGATATAGCTGTGTGTATAATGTTGGTTTTAAGATTCTTGTCGACGTGTGTAATAGTTAGTTAATACAAAAATAACAGTTGGAATCACAATTAAATAAAATGTATGAATTCGGAACGCATTATTTAAAAAATATTTTCTAATATGTACATTAGAGCAGAAGGAAATAAATTCCAAGTTGTTGCTACACACCATTTTTTTAAAGTGTCATACTGTTATTAAATTATATAGACTTTATATTTTTCAAAGCCGATAATTTTTAGTTTAAGCGTAAAGTTTATGCCTTTTTCAAAACTGTAAATATAATAGCAGTTGAATAGAATGAGTTCAAAATTAAGGTATGCCAAAATATACTTAAACTTTTCACACTTCTCATCACATAAATATTTAAAATAGGAAAGAATTAATGAATTCTATCAATATCTATTACCATGTATACTGAAAGGAATTTGGTTTTATATTTATTTTATTTGATGTACCAGAAGACCGGCATTAGTGTAATATGAAATAATTTAAGAAAAAAAATGTAATATATATATATATATATATATGATTAAAACTAATGTAGTCATTTACAGAGTTTTAATGTTTGAGGCGCACTGTAATGTGTAAGATAATATTTTATGCATCATTTATCTATTTCTAGCAGTTCTGATCTTTACGCAATAAAATGTGTAAAACATTCAAAGATTGTGTTCAAAAAATATTCAGTTAACTATGCAAGAACATTCATTGTACAATTAAACACAAACGATGTAATATTAGAAAATGTTTCATGACCTATGCATGGTGCTTAATTTATCGTTATCTTTTAAATATATTCAAAGCTACAACTTCAGCTTCTGAAATAACTTTCATAATCGCTTAATCAAAATTTCATTAAAATTAATTTTCAGTTCATCAAAGCAGATTCAAAACAGAATATCTGAGTCGAAATTTTAATTAGTTCGACAATGCTTTTTATTATTAGTGAGCGAAATAAAAATTTACGTGAGAAACTTAATAATATGCTAATGGATTAAGTTCCTCGAGAAAATTTTGAATATAGTTCGAAGAGATTAGAAAAATATTTTTATGCAAATTTTTAAAGTAATTATTAAATTAGACTTAAACAAAGCTTTGTGTTTAATGTTTATAATGATATAATGATTTTATTTATTATAAATACTATGTGAATTTTAAATATTTAAATGATTATTTCAAACGAAGATTATTGCAGTAATAAATTATATGCTTTAAATTCAAGTTTTTGCTTTAAAAATTGGCTTTGAAATAAAATATAGAAAAAATTATGAAAGTATTAAAAGTATCAATGGAACTAATATCAACATTGGCTTATGAATTATTGGCTTATGCCCTGTCACCACATAATCAATAATAACAACAATTATATTATTTCCCGTAAATGAAACATATCATATACAATTATAATACTATTTAACAAATTTCGACGCAATTTTTCTGTAAATTAACTTAAAATAAAGATTTGTATTTTTTTTATCACCATAAAAGCGCAGAATATGACCACACCACTAAATAATTAACTCTGGTATATGAAATAGGAAATACGGACATTCCTCAATATTATAGAAAGACACAATTCTTAGATTTAAAGCGAAATTTGCAAAACCCTTCAACACTTTTATTGTGAATTAGATGAGAACCTAACATTACACAGACCAAACCGTATAAAATGTATTTAAATAACTACATTAACTGCGATGTCTTTTATTGAAGATGTCTCATGAGACATTCAAATACGAGGGTTGTCTTTTATGTTTTAACAAAACACCAATAGAAGGCGCTACTGAAATTTGTCTTCAGGATATTTGTAAAATTCACATTTTTTTTATCTTGGAATCAGTGGCATCTTAGAAATCGTCTGCGTATTTTGTTTACAATGAGTGTTTAAAAGATGCAAGTGAGTAAAAAAAAAAATGGAAGTATCTCATGAAAGTTTCCGTTGGGTGATATATTTATGATTTTAAGAAAGACCTCACTCGACAAGATTGCATAGTATCGCTTCATGAAACTTTTGTTAATGAAGCACCATCAGAAAAGACTATTTACAATTGGTTTGCAGAATTTCGTCGTGGTGGTACGACCCACAGTGATGAATCTTGTGAAAGGCGACCAAAATCGGTAGCGATTCCAAACAACATCGATGCTGTGCGCAAGATGATTGAAGAAGTTCGGCATGTCACGTATCGTGAGATAGAAGAATCTCTTTGCATATCACAGGAATATCATTGGGATATTTGTGGGAACAGCAAAATCCTTATGCAACATCATTACAGGGGACGAAACTTGGATTTATTCGTGTGAGCCGGAAACTAAACAACAATTTACTGTTTGGAGTTTTCGGATGAACCGAATTCTACGAAAGTTGTTCGTTCGTTCAGGAAGCACTTTCAAGAAAATGATTGCTTGTTTCTGTAGCCTTATAGGACATAACGTAACCATCCTTTAGAGGATCGAAAAATTGTTAACGCTAAATGGTATAGAGACATTTGTTTGCCAAAAGTCATCAACGAAATCAGAAAAAAAAAATCGCCGCATAATTCTTCATCGCGACAACGTCAGATCCCATACATCACATGAAACAATTGATTATTTGAAGGATAAAAACATTGAATTAATGTCTCATTGCCCATATTCTCCTGATTTATAGCCTAACGACTTTTTCTTGTTCCCTTATGTCAAACAAAAAATGCGTGGGCAGCGATTTTTATCCCATCAAGAAGCTGTTGATGCTTTCCAAAATCATGTTTCTGAATATCAACTTCAGAGTGGAAAAACAGTTTCAAGAATTGATTTGAACTGATTGAAAAATATATAAGTTTTAAAGATGAATATTTTGTAAAGCAATAAAACAGTTTGTTCCCCAAAAAATTCTTTTTCTTCCTACTTTTTGTAGAAACTTAAAAGGTAACCTTCGTATGTTATATTTATTTGATAAACTTCTCTTCTATGTGATATAATACAGAAATTACAGCCTGGTGAATAATTTGTATATTTTCTCAAACCATGGACAATGCTAACAGCATTTAACGACATATTCCATTAATTCAATTAAGCAAGTTACTAGTACAAGCGCGCAAAATATGAGGCAAATTTATTTTGTTCGTCAATTTGACAACCAAAATAACGCTTTTATGTCGTTTCAATGAGAGGCGTGATAGCATGTCTCTGACTAGATTATGTTGATTTCCCTACAAATTAGTAAGAATAGTTAAAAATATTCACAGAAACTCAAGGTATTCTAAACCAAGAAACACATCTTACTTATATATATATATATAATTAAATGTAAATATTCATTTGAAATTTTTGTATAAATGTATACATTATGAGAACTATTTTTAGCTTTTAAATTTGAATATATATATATATTAATAGTCAACCAGAAAAAAATAAATAAATTGTATTTGTTTGGACATCACTTACTCCTTGTCCAGGACAAGAAGTATCTCCAGAAGTTGTAAATTTACAGTATGGATGTCTTTCAAAAGAACTCATGAATACTTTTAAAATGAATGGTTGAGCAACTGGGCTAAAATGAGCATTTTCTTAGTAGCTGATAGAAAACTGATTTTCTTTCGCCATTGTGTTGTTAGATTTTTTTTAGGTGAAAGTCGTCTGCATTTATACCGGGAAATCATCTGCCTATATAAACTAATAATTATTCATTTTTCTCAAAAGTAAACTCTGGAAAAAAAATGAAAGAACTCAACAGTTTTAGAAAAGAAAACTTCATGAAAAATGCTTTTAAGGATGCATTACAGATAGGGGAAGACGAACATGCCTTCAAATGTTAAACTGAATCCCGATTTCCCTTTCTATATTCGCTTTTCTTTTACTTTTATAACGGATTTTATGAAAAAAAAAATTTATAATTACTAATTTGTAAATTATGTTCAACACAATAATAATAATAATGTCGATAAATTATTTTATAATGAGCGTTTTATCCAATTTTTATGTTTGTATATATAATTCTTAAAAAGTTATTCACAAGCGAAAAAAAGAATATAAATGAAGAAACACAAAAGTGTTTACGGGAAGACAAATCCGGTTTTAATCTAACACATAGATGCATGTATATATTCACCTATCTGTAATGCATCCTTATGACCATTTTCCGTTAAATTTTCTTTTTAAAAATTGTTAAAATTTTCATCTTTTTTACAAAGCTGACTTTTGAGAAAAATTGAATAATTATTATTTTGAACACTATTACTTTTGCTAAAATTATATAACATTCTATTGATGATATGATAAAAAAAAGGCCTTCGAAATTTTATGTTCATATGTCTAATTGTTTAAAAGTTATGTGCAAAAGAAGGAAACGAAAAAATAAGTTGTTGCTTTAATTTTGAACAGCAGTGTAGTATATAAATAAAGTTTTCAAATTATTTAAAGAAGTATATTGGTTTCTATTCTTTTTACAAACTTGGTCAAACTAAGAAAGCGTCTTGATTTCTTATGGAAGGTCCGAACTGGCCCTATTTTCTAAATTCATAAAAATATACTAATGTACATCTTTTGACTTCCAATTTTTTAATGGTGTTACAAGGTTTAGCAGATCTTCTAAGCGCTTCAATTTGTAATTATAACTGACTCTATGTGTGAGAAACATTTTGTGGTAGCTCTATATTAGAAACTAATGCACATACTTTCATGAAATTGTATATTTAGATTAACCTTGATATAAATATGTGCTTATTAACTTTTGTTGCATAAGGCCCGATGGTAAGCGCCGTAGTCCTATATAATCGACTTATTTATTATTGTAATACAGTACAAAATGTACTGAATGGAAATTATGTTTTAACAACTATTATTAAATAAAAATAAGATAATTATTATAATACTTATAGTCAATTAGGATTTTTTTTTTGCATATTTAGAAGTTTTCTACGTTTATGGGAATTAAATAATCAATTTTATTTCCAAGTTTATTTTGAAAAATCGTTGTATAAAATAGTCTACTGTGTAAATTTCTAGTACAAAGTAGCTAAAAATTTTAAAGCTGTATTTATGTACGCGGAAATTGAAATAAAACTTTTAACACTGACATTCTTTTTTGAAAATTCTCGCAGATTATTTTATTTCCCGAATCTGAAAACCCCATCATTTAAAATAATATGTACGACTTCACATCACGCATAACCTAAGGTTTTTCCTTTATCTTCTATTTCCAATGATATGCTCCGGTAGATTCCAGCAGGTCTTTAAATAAATCCATTTTATTCTGGAATCTAGTTTAATCGGATGCTGAAATAGATCCGATTTATCTTTGATAACATCTTACAGTTTCGATCACATTGTACTTGTGTCATTGATTTCTACGTACTTAAAGAATGCATTAGGAGTAGATGGTTAAAGGAAGTTATTATTATTTTTTCTTTTCCTAGTGGCATTTAAATGTAAAAATAAGTAGTATATTATATTAAAGTATAGAAAATTCTAAAAGTAAAGTAATTTATTTTATCGAAACGGAATTTAAAATTTGTAAACATTTAAAGAATATTGTTTTAAAAGGTAATAAATGTTAATAAAAATATTACTTGTTTTTAATTTCTTTCAATTTACATTACCTTGTCATAAATGTCCAAACGCATTGAATTTTTGATGTTATATGAAATATCTAGACAAAATGCTTGACGAATCATCTTGAAACTTAGAGTGTGTAAAAAATGTCAAAACATTATATATATTTCAGCAAAAATTTTGTTCTAAAGGAAAAAAAAAAGGACCAGTAATAGATTAAAGAGAAACAAATTGTTTGAAATCACTCTATAAACTAGATGACATAGGTGAGCTCTTCTTAGATGCACATCATACATTTTTTCATTCTCATAAATTTCTAATACAGGATATACTATATATTCCTGTTAAGAGAAGTGAATTTGTCCGATTGTTCAACATGGTGACAGACAGAAATGCTCCAAGCTGTAGGCGACCCATCATTCAGTTCGATAAATTTACCTGATTATAATTCATTAAATAATTTCATTCTGGCCAGTTTTCTATTTTAGTTTTCTTAACTTTCCATACTACTTGTAATAAAATGACCTCCATATTGCAAGTTTGTGTGAAATATTATTTTAGTTTACTGTGTTAAGAAAATCTTCAATTTCGATTAACTTAAGAAACTTTCAAATTAGAATATTCTTAAAAAATAATGTTGAATCTGTTATCGTAAATGATAACCTATTATAAATGTAGAATAAAACTATTAAGATCAAAATATCCTTAAAAATAGACGCTTAAACAAAGTTTTGTACTTATCTGCCATGTTACAAAAGCCCCAGTAAATTTTGAATAATTTACGAATATTTTAAATTAGAAATTTCGTGGTCAATGTCATAGTCATTGTCATCATATTCATTCTAGTAACATAAATTATCTTTCAAAAGTGGTTTGACATTTTGACGATGAAAATAATCCGTAAAATTGAAATTTATGCGTAATTCAAGTCATTTGTAAAAGTTTAAAACGAGTAGCCGATTTTCAGTATTTAACACATTGCATCATTTGCGCAAATTATTGTGCAATATCATGTGCTGAGTGCATCAGACGCATTCTAGTGTCATAAATAAAGGTGCCCGGCACGTTTATCGCAAGTCATTAATTACATTTTATCGTAGACATTACATTTTATCGTCTGTGTAATTATTGTAATGGGTAAAAAACCTTCATTTACTATTACAAAAAGGTCAGAAATTTTGACCCTGCATGAAATTGGATTTTCTGAACGTGAAAGAAGTCGAGAGTAAATGTGAGCAAAATAGTTCATATATTAATGCTATTAGTAAATTTAAAAGTCCATTAGTAAATTTAAAATTTCGAGAAAATTTGTGGACCTAAAGAATCGTTTCTTTTTCATACATGAAGTAAGTCGAAGTTCCTTTGCAGGTTTATGGGGTGATAAACCAATATCTTTGGACAAACGTCTTCAAATAGTACTCACACTGATGTTGGTGCCTTTTGCACCCTGTAAATGTCTAATCATATTGCAGGATCTAGTAGGATTGTAGTCTGGAGACTATAAATGGCTCCATGGTGAGCCAGTGATGCTCAGTTAAAATTCAAAATTTACGTTTTCAGACTGTTTCATCTAAATTAACTGTCATATGTTTGTATTGATATATATAATTGAACTGTTACTGCACTTGTAACTAAACATGACATGAGTTTGTCCTGATGATGCCCTGGTAAGCCATGCGAAAAGCTTTGACAAGATGAAATTATTGTAACTTTTAATGATTTTAATTAAATTTGTCGTTTTATACGTGTTTTAAAGTGTAATTTTAATCAAATTTGTAGTTCTCTACAATAACACGTGTTTCTGGATATCTCTAGATGGGATGGGATTTCATGTCGAGATTTCAGCTAAATCAAATGATGTATGTTGGACAAGAAAGGCACGACGGCAGTTGTATGTTTTTGAATAAAATAATATTCTTTTTTTTTTTTTTTTTCCATAAAATATCACTATATTTTGAGACTGTTAAATTAAAATGTTTCCTAGATGTATTTGCAGATCTCTTCATTAACTCTTTTGTAATTTAAAAACCCATTCTCCCTTATGTTTTCCTATATGTCCCAAATTGCTACACACACACACACACATATATTCTCTTTCTATATTCAATATAAACATATAATTTATTATCTTTCTTCTATATATATATATGGAATATAAAAAGAGAAAGAGAAGGTTTGGCGCGCTGAAATAAAATGCATTTTCAAAGTGGCCTGCTATGCCATTTGTGTTGGTTTGGTACAACATAATATGTTGATTGCACATTTTTTAGGATAGATGATTGCGAAATTTTTAGGATAGTCGTCCATTATATTTCTATCTACTTAATAAAATACTCAAAATAGAATGTATTCGATCATTATGTTAGGTAGTGTGTTAATTTTTTTTAACGTGATATCTAATAATTCAGATGGATTAAAAAAAAGAACTCATCTTTTTAAAATGGCTACCTATCAGTAGTTTTGGCTGAACCTTATAAACATTTTTTTTTCCTTTGGTGGCATCTCCACTCTGCGAAACTTGCCTAAATATTGATGATGGGATTTTCCTTTAATGTTTCCATAATTTGCATTGATAAAATTAATTTATAGTAATATTAATAAAAAAAAAAAAAAAAAAAAAAAAAAAAAAATGGATGTACTTTTAATATTTTTACGTATGTAATATTTTCATTTTCCATATATGTATTCAATTTGAGACTTTTTGTCACTTTTAAATTATTTTCGAGATTTTCAGATTTTCGAGTTATTCTTGAGGGGAAAAAAATGTTCTTTAGTAATTTTGTATTACCTTTTCTTGATTAAAATATTCTTTCTGTATATTTTGTAACTTATTTATGCTGTTCAGCAATCACTAAAGTGATATTGGTTATTTTCTTTACATTATGACCTTAAAAATTGTTGTGTAGTAGGTTATGTAGCATAAGGTCGATTGACTACACTAGGGTCCAAGGCCTATAGGTGGAATACCTTTCATGGAGATCTATTTAAGTAATCTTAGCCTATTGTGTAGTAGGGGTTAAAGCTATTGGTCTATGCTTTTGACCTATATGGGCATGCTCTCCACGGGACATCTTTCTAAGAGATTACAGCAAATAATCAGTTCCAGGAAAACCAAGTTTCTGAGAAAACAACAAAAACTTCAAACAGTTTGGCCGACGTCAGTTTCGAACACGATAATTTCTATTTGCCTAAAAGAGCACAGATTCTCCTGGTTACTTTTGTTATAAATGACTAATATTCAAAAAGAACATTTATTTCACTTTAAATGTTATATGCCCACTCCCTTCACTCTCTGCCACGGATGGAGCTGCACTTTCTTTGAAGGGGGTGAAGTGTAAATTATTCGAAAATTATATTAAATTGATAAGAATTGCCTGTTTTTAAAATATCATAAATTATGTAAATATATACATATGTATTTACAATATATATATTGGAATATATTTCAAAAAATTAAGATAGTCTGTCTTTATTACATCTATTTCAATTCAAGGTAATTTTTTCTTGAAAGTTCATGTTATGTTTTTATTTTTTCTGGAAAATATTTCAAAAATTCAGGATAAATTCTAAATTTATTTCATTTCAAGGAAAGTGTAGGTTCGTGCTATCGTTTGATGTATTGGTAAAATGTTTATCAAACACAGAAAACCTACATTTCTTTGCTCTATGCTATGGGGATAGCACTTGAAAACATCTTATAGCATTTCGAACTTTTCAGTTAAAATTCAATCTTATTTTGCTTTGGTCCGAAATTCTTTTGCTCATCTAAAAAAAAAAAGGTACTTTTCATTAATAAAAGTTCTATTATTTCCCATTAAAATATTATCCTAAACTAATCCTTCTTTTCTTCAGCATCAAAATACACGGTTCTACATTATATTTCATCCGGTATTGTGATCTAATAAATTAAAGTAAGTAATATTATTAATTATAAAAATTAAATCAATTTAAGATAACTAGTTACTTCGTTTGGCCTGTGTATGTTTATGTGGTGATTTATTTGTCTGACTATACTTCGTTCTCATTCTTTTCTATTATTAACAAATGGATATTATATATATACACACACACATATATATATATATTAAATATGAATATACACATAAATTTTAAAGCGGTACAATTCTTCAAACATTAGTATATAAAATTTAATTAAAATGTATATTGTGGAAAATTCGACTAAGAGTTCATTTATACAAATAGTCCCATAAACACACACACACACACACACACACACACACACACACACACATATATATATATATATATATATATATATATAATTATTTTGCCACGTCACATTGTAAATACTTTTTTGTGTGTGTGTGTGTGTGTGTGTGCAAACACAAGAAATTTTTTTTTTTCTCCAAAGAACGTAGAACCTTTTAAGAAAGTAAGTTAAATTCTTTAGTGCAGCTACATAAACATTTACGTAACAAATAAAAGACATTACACTTTTTAGAGAACTGATGTGAAACGAAGATCCAATTTCTAAAAGCGGAACATGATCCTCTTTGTCAAAATGATCTAGAAAAAGTTACTCGCAAAATTTATTTATTTCTTTTTCAGTTCTTTCGAAGGGAAAGTTTAGGTTTTACTTTATAAAGAAGAATTATCTATTTGTAAACTGAAAATGAAAAGCTTCAGGTTATCGAATTCAGTTTAACATTTTATTTCATGGATTACTTTTAATATTTAAAATAATATATGTATATATATGTATAGTTTTTTTTAAGTACGAGTGTCTATATTATATTAATTAGCACATTTATAATAAATTAATATATTATAACTATTATATATTCATGAAAAAATTAGTAAAATTAAAAATTAATTAAAGTTAATATAAAAATATTAATTTAAACTTTAAGGGTTGTCATTTCTATTATTCCTTAATTACTGAAAGCAGAAGACTTAAATTAGGTTAAAACAGTTTATAGATACATTTCAATTAATATACGCTAAGAGCTTAACTTTAAACGCTGATGTAATTTTCATATGCATATTACAATAAAAAATAATTATACATGAATTTGCCACAATTTGATAAAATTAATTATTACAAATAAAAATTGTGTGTATGGAATTATTAGAGATTTTATAGGTATAATATTTTAATTTCAAATGCGTATTTATATTTTCTTTTTGAAATCGTAAAAATAAATTCAAATTAGGTGAGATGCAAACAACTAATTTTATAAGCATATTTACACTGTTACGTTTCAGTAAAATAATAAGTGCAATAAAATAAAGCGTGCAGATTATCTATTGCAAATTAGTACTCAAAAAAGGCTTTAAAAAATGAAAATGTAATATAATGGAATGGGAAGAACAATTTCTCAAACTGCATTATTTTATGTTTCACTTAAATATTTAAACTAATTTTTAAACTTCAATAAATTTCTAAGGTTTATTTTTATTATAATTATTTTTATTTTGAAAGGCTAAAATAATTTTTATTGCACTTATTGTCAGTGTAAGTTAGCTTAAGTTGTTATGTTTCATTAATTGATGAGTTTAGTTCCTATCAAAACTTTATTTCTACTTAAGTTTGATTTTTAGAATTGCAAAAGTGGCAACACTAGGTTTTTTTTTAGTTGAACTTTTAGTTTTCAGAATTCGGTTGTCTTTTTTTTTTGAAAAGGAAAAAAAGTTTATCTTTATTTTCATCTTTTAGTAGGCGGCTTTTGTGAAAATATTTTAGATATTTTATGAGTGTACATTAAGAGTTTATTTTAAGAGTTTATTTTTAGAGTTTATTCGTTAATTACAGTTGAAGTTTTAGAGTTAATCGAAATCGTGTTTAATGATTTTACGTTTAATAATAAATAGTTATAAAGAAAGGATTTGTAATCCATGTAAAGTGTCATGAACTATGTCAAATGTTATTGTTGGCTATAGATACGTTAAATCAAAGAAAGAAAAAAATCAAGTGTCAGCTTTTAATTTTTTCAAGTGAATAATTCCTACATCTACAACACTTACCATAAGTTTTTTTACCATCTGATCGCCTTTCAAAAGGGCAAAATTGTAATTTTGTTTTTGCTACAAAGTTTTTTCAATACACTAAATTAATATATTTATTTCAACTTGAGATTAAAAATGAAAATGTATACATGATTATAATCCTTATAACTTCTGTTTACGTCTTTCAAAAAAAATAAAAAAATAAATAAATAAATAAATAAATAAATAAATAAATAAAATTTCATAGTTTTGTAATTTTCAATAATAAGTGTAGTGCAGAAAAAAAAAAAAAAAAAAAAAAAAACTCAGCAACCGGATATATCCGTCAGCGGCGGTCAGATGGTTAAAGCCAAAGGCTTAAAAATTAACATATATAATTAAACATTTTTGCATTTTCTTACAGGATTTAAAAAATGTTACTTTTTATTTTTATTTTTACTATTATTTATTAATTTATCTATTTATTTTGCAGAAAAAAAGCTTTCATTAAAAATGTTAGTTCTAAGAACTTAAAAAAAGAAAAAAAAAAAACTATTAGTAATCAATACATAAGACAGTGATTTTTCGAATGTGTTTCTTTTATACTTTCAATGAAATAAACAAATTAACGAAAAATGCGGTAGGGTAACTATAAAATTTTTAAGAGTTTTTTTTTTTTTTTTTTTTTTTTTTTTTTTTTTTTTAAATGATAAATAGTTGTTTTAATTGATTTCATTATATAACATGTTGAACATGCGGAAAATTGATTGCTCGTTCCCAGACAGCGTCTTCTGCCACCCATGTGATACAAGCACAAAGAGTTTGCATTTTTTTTTTTTTTTTCAGTTTCTGCTATTTTTGTAGACTGACAGCATATTGATTCCCACAATTAAATTTCAATCGCTTTTATTGAGTAGGACATTTTGTACATTAATGTTTTTTCGTCCAGATTTATTAAAAGGGATTTTGCAATCCTCTTACAAAAGAAATTCATTTTTGAGCTATTAAAAAAAAAAAATATTGTGTGTTTTTAAATACATCATTATAAATTTTGGAAAATATTTTACTTTCAGTTTTTAATCATTATTACTTTCTTCTATATTCAATAGAAAAAAGTATTGGATTCATAAAAATTTTCGACCTCGGGTTTTTGATGGATTTACACATTTTGGGAGCTGTAGAACACGATTTGACCCTTTCTAGAAAATGTCTGTCTGTCTGTATGTGTATGTCGTGTCTGTATGTACTACTGCACAGAATTTCATACAAATTAATATGCAGTTACATCTTGACATAAATTAAAGCCTATTAACTTTTGGTAAAAATTGTCTAAAAGGTTACGTTGCCATCCCGTTTTTTCTAAAATTTTAACATAGTGGTATAGGGCAAAATTTTGTATAAATGTGCATAAAGAAAATTATATTTTAATAATCATTATGAAATTTACAAGAATATTTTTAATAGAGATAATCAACTGGGATTAAAAAAAAATGTATATGTAGGAGCATCGCCTCACCCCCTGGGGGAAGTCACCCCTCGAGGGGAATAAATTTTTATGATGGATATCTTCCAAAAGAACTCGTCAGTGCCTTTAAAATGAATGGTTGAACCATCGATCTGAGCTAATTTAAAATAAAATTATCGATTTTTTTCCTTTATTTTTATTTATTTATTTATTTTATTATTATTATTATTATTATTATTATTTTAATGTAATATCGAGAATAAAATTAACTTTTATTTTTGGATATTTAGTGTTATACCACTTCTCTAATATGGAAGTCGTACTGCATTACCATGGAATATAATTTTATTAAATTATGATTTTATTAAATTATTTTTACTGGGTAAATTTGCATAGGAAAATATAGAAGAAAGTCATGTAGTGGCCACAACTTTCTAGTTTTTATGCATATATTTTCAAATATTATTATTAAAAGGCTCCTAGTAAATATAAACCGAATTGTCTCCTAACTTCTAACTCTTCCTTAAGTAAAATCTGGTACGTTAAGAAAAATTATGTTTCAAAGATTAATTAAAGAATGAATAGTTTAAAGATCTCTTCTCGTAATTCTTTTAAGAAATTTCCAAATAATGAGTGTTTATGAAGTAAAAACTTTTAATGACTAAGTTTTTAATATCTCCTATAACAGCATTGCAAAATTTAAGAAGAATTTCTCAACTAATTCCATTTAAATTGAAAATCGATAATACAAGAAAAGTTTACAGGAATTTCAATTAATATGCACTATAATAAAAAAGAATACATAAATACGCATGAGTAACGTTTAAACATAGTCATGTATGTATTTAATGTGTGTATAAGAAGGAGAAGAAGAAGATTTGATTAATAAAATAAATTTTTTATTTACAGATACAATCCTACAAAAGGTGTGAACGGAAATATTTTTTGAGAGTGAATGTTTTACACTACAAATTATTTAATTAGTATACACCTATTTATATTGGTATTGGTATTAAATATTTTATGATAATAGGTCATGTTTAGTTATTTCGACACAAAACAATTGTTGTGTGCATTTTCAATTGATTGTATTATCTAAAAAATTTCCACACACACATATATGTATGTACGGAAATATATCAAGAAATTTATAAGAATTAAAAAAAAAAAATCACTTTTAAAAAATTCTTATAAAAATAAAATTTAACTATGTATCCTGAATTGCATATTTATACAAATATTTAATTATATAGTTAACATAAAACATAAAGTAAAAAAATTTCTTTATTTATGTACCACAAGTTTCATAAATTTATTTAATTTGGCGTACCAAAGCGCAAAAAACTAAAGGCTAGAAAAATTTAAATACATAAGTTGTTGCTTAGCTCTCATTTGTCATTCAATTACTTTTTTCACTCCAAACTGGGAATGCTTTTGTGTAAATGGCATTAATGTAATACCCTAAGGCATTTTCATAAAAGAAGAAAAAATAATACTAAAGGCTTTTAAATGACATTTGTTAGAAACCGAATGAAATATTATTTTAGTCTTACCTATCGGTTACATTTTGCATTAAATAAAACTAAAATGAGAATCAAATGGCATATTTTTTTCTATGTAAAGGTCAGTACTTAAAATATAAAGGTCGGATCTCATTTTGGAGTAGTCACATTTTTAATTAATGTGTAAAAACACGCTTTTTATGTTATATTTAAATGAACAATTTATTTAATTCTTCCAATTTTTGTAACGAAAGCATGTATTTCATAATGTTTCGTTATTATGTTTTTATATTTACTTCGTTAAGATTTCTTGAAAAAATTCAATGTTATATAATTGGAAAAAATAGCTCATATGTTTATTTAAAATTAAAATGTGTTTGCTTAAAATATACATGATTGGAAATAAATCGCCGTAAACAACATACTTTTTGAAAAGTGTAAAAGTACATAAATATAAATAAATAATTAAATAAAATGTAAAATCAAGATCTGAATTTAATTCTAATCTCCTTTATTATCTATATTACCAAAGATAAAAAATATACCTTAAAATGTTTGGTATGATATAAAATAAATGTGAGAAAGTGTGGCGAATCGCTTTTATTTTATTTATTAGCATTCCCTAACAGCACACCTATCCATAATATATCCTGAGGACGTCCATTAGATGTACTTTCATCCATAAGATATCCTGTTAATGTGCTGTTAGGTATATTGAATAGGATAATTGTTTTAATCGTTCTGTAAACAAAAACTTAAATGGTTAAAATTAAATATGCACTATTTTACTTTACTCGCTCTAAAATAACAAACTGCTAAAAATATGAAGAAAAATTTTCAGCATTTAGAGTGTTATGTTTTCTTATTCTTAAATTCAACCTTAAGCAAGTAGATTCATATTTTGTAAGTATAAGGCAAGAATTCCGCACTAACATTGATTTAAAAAAAAATCTTAGAATTGTGTGGAATAAGTCTAACTATAAGGGTAAGCGTAACTTTGTCTTAAAAGTAATAACACACAATTTGGATCAAACATTAATTATATTTAATTATAAATCAAATAAATGTTGTACAATAAATATTTAAACATTAAAACTTCTTTACACACCATAAAAATAATACCAAACACAATTGGATTTGAAAGGACATGATTTTTCTTTTTCAGATGCAAAAAACGCTATTTTTTTCCGGTTATCACGTAGGATAACCGGCTGGGTTGGGTTCAACGACGCTTATGAGAAATTGTAGTTCGTATACAACTTAAAATTATATCCATCGAACATTTAAAATTTTTGGTTAGATTTAGAGATGGGGTAAAAAGATCCCGTGCATGCGCCATAAGGCTTTTGTCAATAAAACGCTTTGAATGGGAGAAATAATGTGTTATTAGGGAACGATATCAGGGAACTCCAAAATGATTTCAGAATATTTTTGATGTGTGCATGGGAAAGGTTAAGGTTTACAGAATAATTTTTATTCGACCGCGTATCACGTGAAAACGGCTAGACACAATTCATAAACACTTGGCTGAGGTTTTTGCCTGTACCCAATCTAAAATTATATCCATCGAACACTTCCAAATTTCAATTACATTTTCAGGTATGAGCAAATAAAGCATCCGTAAACGATTAAAAATTTATGCCTACGTGTTTAGATACGTTAAAATGACTATATTTAACAAAAAACAAGACTTTTTCTTTGTTGTTGTTTTGTTTATTGATGTAAACTCTGCTTTAATTTACGCAGGTGATACCTTTTCCTATTTTTAAAAATTAATTTTTAAAACTATATTTCCCTTTATATTGTTTTGTGTATACAACATGTTCTATCGCAAACAATGCGATTAGATTTTCTATCAAACACCGTAAAGAATGTTATGTAAAAGACGATCTACAACATTTATTTACATTTCACAGGTAAGAGTTATTTATATTATTCATTTCGTAGTTCTTAAACAACTGTTTTTGTAAAATTCTTATAACTGTTACCTTTAGATCTTTAAATTAAAAAGTTTGAAAAACACAGACAAAAATGCAATATTACTTAGATAATAATTTAAAGGAATTATGCTTGTCTTCGGATTATGGTATTAAATAAGAAATGCGCCATCCATTATAATAAGTCTATGGTAAAAGTTGATATGTTATGAAAATTAAATCAGAGAAGAAAAGTTAAAAATATAATGTTTTATATAAGTTTTGCTTGTTTTTTCTTCAAATAAAAAAGGCGGGGAGGGAAATAAGATAAAGAGAAAGAAAAGAAATATTAAAAACAAATAGTCGCTAATAACGAAATATTTGCCAAAAAAGTTATCCTTTTTGCTGCAGTTAGCTAACTAATCCTTGCCACGCTTTTCGCGTAATAAAGAAATGCAACGTTTAGTGCAAAATTTGCTCTATTGACAAAAGTTAATATGCTATTATGCATTAATTTATCACATTCTAAACGAAAATTTTCTCTCCCGTTTTTCGGAATGTGAATGGCAATAGAAATTATGGTTTTATGGTGTTGTTAAAATGTATGTTCAAATCAGTTCATAAATAATTATGCAATTTAAAGCAATGTATACACACACACACACACACACAGACACACATATATATATATATATATATGTATTATATATATATATAATGTGAAAATAAATTGAGAAACATACTGAGAAATGAAAAATGAAGAATGAATATTAATGCTGAAATACATGGAGATCTTCGTCAGGAGAAACACCCTCCCCCTCATGTAGAGAATGAAAATTTTGAGAAGTTTTTGAAAATATGTAGGCGTTAAGCTAGAAAAAAAAAAATTCTCAGTTCCCACTTTTTCAAAAATGAAAGCACAAAATATATAGTAATATTACATTAATATAATACATTTATATAAAAGAATACAAAAATGTAAATATACGTATAAACATTAAGGTAAATACATTAAACACGAGGAATGAAAAAGAATGAAATTCTCCCATAAAAATAGCAAATCCTCTTCGTCTTGTAGTGACAATTACCATAATGTCACACGAAGGTAGTACAAAATAAACCTTACTCTAAATTTTTAATTAGACGGTTAATGATTAGACTATTTTTAAGATTCCCAAGCGCCATATGCAGGTCTTCTTTATTGTCGCAAATTTCTTTTATTCTATTCATTTTCGTAAACATGATATTCTTCAATAAATTAAAACTACAGTCGGAAGCAAAATTATTCGAGTGCTAGCAAAAATTCCTTTAAAAAAAAGTACACTTACTATAGTTTTGTTAAATAAATCCTTGCCAAATCATGTTCTTAGACTTACTAGAAACATGATTAGACAAGGATTTATTGAACAAAACAGTATTAAGTGTACTTTTTATACATGGGAATTTTCGCTAGCACTTGAATAATTTTGCTGCCGACTGTAACACATGAAATCAAGTTTGATAAATTGCAAATTTTGAAACCAAAATTTTATCTTTTATCGTAAATTACAATTAACTCTTTTTTTTTCCAAGTCTAGAAAAAAAGAAAAAAAATAGCAGTATCCGTACGGTTTAAAGTAAAATCACAGTAAAAGACATGTTTCACTGCCAAATTGTTTAAAATCTTCACAGTTAATAATAATAATGTAATCAATGTGTTTAAAAAAATTATTTTTAATAAACTTTCTTTCGTAAATATAAAGAAACAGGTTTGTAAAGGCACTAGAGTAACTTGTTTCGTCCGGATTCATCTGATTTATAAAAAGTATTCCATACCATTAAATAAAACATTTTCAAAAATGCAAAACTTTATTATAAGGTTAATCGGAAAATTCTTTTCACCAACAATCACCTGGGAAAACTCATCGTAAATAATTACAAATAACTCAAGAACTAAATGGTGCGGTATACTACCAAAAATATTTTTAAAATCGTAAGTATTAGTTGCCAAAATGTCGTCTAAATTTTCGTAAAAATATTTTAAAACTTTATAGTTATTTTTAATTTAGGCAGTTAACATCAGATTCTAATGTTTTTAAAATATTATTCAGTAAATAGAAAAGATTTTTACCTGCATTATAATTATTAATTTTCGTTTTACCTTTTTTTTTTTTTTTTTTTTTAGATTCAGAATTTGTTTAACATTTTTAGTAATTGATTTTGAGATTTTGATTTATATACATATGCATATTTGTATATGAGCATATAAATATGACTGAAAGGTTACGAATTGTACTCGATAATAATCCATTCTGTATTTTCTATATCATATCCAGTTCCAACTAAAATAAATAAACTTTTTTATAATATACTGTGAATAGTAATTAAATTTCCGTGCAAAAAACGGGCACAACAGCTCAGAGTTCCCAACTTTTATAATTTATTCACGAGCGTTTTTCGCATCGCCTCTTTTACATTCCGAAAATTTTGAAACATGATTTTCTTCTTATTTAATCATTGTCACATATTAAAGAGAAATAATTTAGAAAATTTCTGTGCGAAAAGAAGGCGGGGCTAAAAATTTTCGTGAGTAAATTATAAAAGTTGGGAACTCTGCAACAGCTAATATTTCCTAACCCTTTGAGTGCTGAATACTCGCGGCCTATGCGGTCCATACGGACGGTGCGCGGTTGGCGCTGACGAGTTGTCTCATTCTCATCGCGGACGCGCTTTATGCGAGTGTTGCATAGTACACTGATCATTTTTGCCGGGCGCGTATTTGCGTCCATAGTCCATACTGATAACATCTGCTAAGCGCGTATTTGCATCCATAGTCTATATTAATGACTTTCGCTGGACGCATATGTGCGTCCATAGCACTCAAAGGGCTAATTTATAAGCGAAGAATGTCTCAACTATGATAAAACTAAATAATAATAAAACAAAACAAAACTGTACTAGAATAAAAAAATGGAAATAAAATTATATATTCAAAATAAATTAAATTAAAATATTAATTCCACAATGAGCTACAGTAGAAGATGTTGAAGCCTTTTAAATAAATATTTGCAATAACTTTTAGAAAAGAAACCCTGAGAAATGTTTTCTTTTTATTAAATCAGCAAGTGCAACGCATTTTACACTGCTTGTGATGGAGAAATTAGATTTTCTTAGAAGTTTACATCGCTTCAAAATCCTTCTTTGAGTAAACACCTGTTCACTGAAAAAAAAGAAAAAAGTTTGTATGCATTGTGACTTGTTGGAAGTTTTCTCTTTCGTTTTCGAAAATCGTGTTTATAGTCGATGTGAGTTTTTGTCAAAGAAAGGTATAAAACTTCATTAAATATTTTTTTTCTCTCTAAAAGTGTATAAAAAAGACTTAACTATGTCTTTAAATATTTTTGATTGTAAATAATACTTTTTATTGAAGAGTTGTGATACTTTTCTTAAAATAGTAAAATAAATTATACACGAAAACCTAATGTTTTCCTGTATTTCACCAAAAATAAGAAGTATAATAATCTCAAAACATCATTAATCTTATGATTTTATGTAAAGATCCGAATGTTTTAAAAATACCTGAATTTTTTAAGTTACAAAGCTATAAAATTACTTATGTTTAACATTTTCTTTTCTTTTCATTTTTTTTTAATGGTTCAAATAGTGACATTATTGTAGTTCCATTATCATACAGGAAATTATATCGCTTGTTTCATGCTTGTCAAATTATATATTGACTAATCCTTTTTAGCACTGAAAGAAACCGTTTGAATCGTTTGAATAACCTCACACTAAGAATCAATAGAGGATTAAAGGCTTTTTCGAAGATGAACACATTGCAACAACAATAACATAAACTATATAGAAAACTTGTTGTTAAAAATTAAAAGATTGGGTATGCCATTAATATCTTATTTCGTTCCATCTCTCTTCACACAAAACTATTGCAATTATCAAGGAAAAAAAGTCTTTCTAGTTCTTTCTACTTAGCATTCTCCATTAGCCCTTTACATCTACTACTTTCCAACAAATTAGAAAGAATTTATCATTTTAAGCTTCTCTGAATTCTCCTTTGTCAATTAGTCTGTTGGTTTGCAGTGAGCAAACTGTGCCTCATATACTAATAAATCAATTTAACAAAAAAAAATGAGAAATGTATCATAAAAAATCATAGAAGTATTTTTAAACAATGTTATTGGCGGATTATATGAAAATTAAACGCAAATATCAGAGCTGCCAACCAAATCCGGCAAATTGTTAGTACCGCCCCTTTTCTACACCACTTAATTTTTAGAGTAATTCTCTTCAAATATATTTACGATGAATGAAGAAAACAAATACTCTAAAAATTAAGTGGTGTAGAAAAAGGGGCGTTTTTCAATAGGCGTTAACAATTTGCCGGATTAGGTTGGCAGCTCTGAAATATGTATATTTATTTACGTTATCGTTTCATTCGTATATTGCTTATGGAGTCTGAAACGCGATATACCAATATGCTTTATTCATTGAAAAATTTTGTTAATTGGTTGGTTGGACTTAACATCGCACTAGTGCAGAGAAATGGACAATTAGCGACGGTCTGGGACTCGGCCCTTTGGGTGGTCCGGAGACAAGCCATCATAATTTTGATTCTCCATGGAGGGGATGGCTCCCCCGTTTCGGTAACCCCAGAGGTATAATTTGGACAGGTACATAGAGAACATTGCCACCACGACGGATTTTACGTACACCAGCCACCATTAGTGTACACGACAGTCTTCAGCAGGCTCAGAGTATCATATTCGCAACCTTTCAATTACGAGCTCGGTGCTTTACCGTCCGGGTTACCGCGGCCCCAAAATTTCATTAATACTTTAAAAATTGGTTAAATTAAGCTTATTTGAATTGCCATCAATATTTTGTTAATATTTTGAAAATTGGTTAAAGTAAGCTTTTTTTTTTTTTCATAGCTATAACTTAAAGACATCTGTAATTTCCTAAATTATTCAAAAATTATATGAAGAATATTTTACTTCTTAGGATAGTATGCATTAAGCCTTCTTTAAGTGAAAACTTTGTATTCTTTGAAATTATATTCTTAAAATTTATGAACGAATTTATAAAATTATGTATCATATTTTTAAACTATTTTACAATGTATAACATATGAATAAAAGCAATATTTAACGGATTAACACAGATTTGAATTTTCAAGAAATCATTCTTTAAATCTAATAGTACAATATGTCTAGAATATTTTCTGAAAGTTTCAAGCCAATCGGAATAAAATTCAATGAGAAATACTCTTTTTAAATTTTCATTATTAGATTAGGTTTTCCGGGAAAGACGACAGTATATCTAGGAAGGTGAGATTCAAGAATAAAGAGAGTTTAAGCAAGGTATAACGTATAAAGAACTGTATCTGAGTATTTATATTATATAAATCAAATACGTAGCTGACTTTATTTTGAAAAAAATATATCTTATCGTCAAAGGAATAATTTTATTGAATACTAAAAGAGCTATAAAAAATAACAGAAGTATTCTCTGTTTCTTTTTTTTCGATTTTATACATACATATTATATATATATATATATATATATATATATATATATATATATATATATATATATATATATATATACACATATTCAGTTTTATTTAAATAATTAGTCTAGAAAATGTTTAATCCTAAGAAAATCAGGTAGCTCTTTTATAATTTTTAATACCTTTCAAAAGCAAGAAACTGGTATAAAATTCTTTATAATAACGTTTTTTAAACGATAAAATCAATTAACTCTTAAATGCTGACTGTTGCCTTTCGGATAAATACTCAATTTTGTCTTCTAAAGTATTATTAGAATAATACTTTAATATGGAAGTTATAATACTTCATGTTTCCTGATTGGCAATAAATTGCATTTTAACAGTAAACCATTGTTAAAATAAAGTATAATTAAAAAAATATTTTTAAGTGATTTATGTAATAGAGATGAGAATAAAGCATTTCTAAATTGATTAAAAAAAAAAAAAAAAAAAAAAAAATCAGACATTTAAAAGTTAAATTGAAAAGCACATCCTCACTATTTCGAATAAAACAATTTAAATGACCGATTAAAATAAATTTTTAATAAACCAACAACACAGAAATTAACATAAAACTAACAAATTGTAACATAAAATACAAATGAAAAAGAAATATCATTTAAAACCATATAAAGTAGTTATTTTGTATCACATGATTTTTATTTTATTTTGAGAAATAAAGAAAAAAAAAATCTTATATAGCTTTTATTCTCTTAAAATTAATGAAAGGGGTTTTATATTGTATTTTATTACATAATCAACAATTATTTTCACATTATTTATAAAGTTTTTCAGAAATTTCAACTTTAGGAAAATTACGACACTATACTCAAATGAAAATGTATGTTCTAACTTTTAATATCGCATTATTGATTAATAATACTTAGTTATTCTAACTTCAAAATAATAATGATGATTATATCTTTCTTAATAATATTAATCCTATGTTTCTAAACGTTTTAAATACTCTCATACGCTTAAACTCTCTTATACTCTTAAAATAATTTAATAAATGACTCTTAACAACATTTATAATGTTTCGCATTCCGTAATTGTCAGTTTTAAGTGCTCCTTAATGATGAACATAATTAAAATTATTTTTTTAAGTGATAAAATATCATTAAAATGATAATTAGGTCAGATTTTACTGATACTATGGAGCCTAATTAAAACAAATTATTTAGCAAACTCCATTGACTATAAATTATCTGCAAGACAAGAAGATCATATTATAAGTCATATTATAAGTCATATTATTTATAATACAATAAAGCAAAATCTAGTTTATAGCATTATGTGTAATATGAATTAATAATTTAAATTCCATTTTTTTCTGAATACATTTCTTAAAGTTTCATTTATATTATATATATATATAAGCTAAATATTTATTGCATTGTTATTACTTCTAAATTAAAATTAGAATTTTTATTAAAGGACATTAATATAATTATCAGTTGTATATATATATTCACAAGATTTAATTCAAATTTAATTTATTGTAATTGTATTGTAATTTTTACAATATATATGTATATATATATATATATATATATATCGATGTTGTTAATATACTTCAACAGTGTTTAATATTATTAGTATATATAAGTATATAGATAATTCACGACAGCGATGAAAATTTAACAGTCTAGTAAGACAACCAAAATTATGATTTAGTTGTCCAAAATTAAAAATATTTTACACAATCAAATTAATAAAAAATTATATAAAAATGAAAAGTACATAAATAAACTAGTATGTTGTGGCCACCACAAGACTTTCTTCTATATTTTCCTATACAAATTCACGCAGTAACAATATTTAAAAAATATATATATACGATTTTTTTCAAAGTTTTTTTTTCCGTTAAAAGTAAAAAAAAATCGATAACTTTGTTTTAAATTACTACATATTTATAGTTCAACCATTCGTTTTAAAGGTATTGACGAGACCTTTCGAAAGATACCGATCTTGAAAATTTACAACCCCCCCCCCGCCGGGGGGGGGGAGCGATAACCCAATTTTTTTTCCCTAATTAACTATTACTATTATCAATAATTCATATTAATTTCACAATCACAGGTTAAGAATAACTCTCATTATGTACATTTATACGAAATTTTTTCCGATTTTTTTCTGTTCGATTTTTTTCTGTTTTTTTTTTTTTTTTTTTTCGTAAAATGTAAAAAAAAATCGATAACTTTGTTTTAAATTATCACAGATTTATAGTTCAACCATTCGTTTTAAAGGTATTGACGAGACCTTTCGAAAGATACCCATCTTGAAAATTTACTCCCCTCGAGGGGAGATTTCCCCCTGAGGGGGGGTGGCGCGGCACCTACGCATACAAATTTATTTTACCAGTTGACTATCTCTATTATAAATAATTCTTGTAAATTTCATAACGATTACTAAAAAATAATTGTCTTTATGCACATTTATACAAAATTTTGTCCTATATCACCATGTTAAAAATTTAGAAAAAGCGGGATGGCAACGCAACCTGTAAGACAATTTTTACCAAAAGTTGATAGGCACTAATTTATGTCAAGGTGCAACTACATACCAATTTGTATGAAATTCTGTGCAGTAGTTCTTGAGATACAGTTGCCACAAAATTTTGTCACACACACACACACAGAGACAGACAGACAGACAGACAGACATTTTCTAAAAATGGTCAAATCGTGTTCTACAGCTCTCAAAACGTGTAAATTCATCAAAAACCCAAGGTCGAAAATTTTTACGAATCCAATACTTTCTCTATATTACATATAGAAGAAAGTAAAAATACTATCTATGAGTAAAATTACACTATTTGATTTTTACCAAAACTATTAAGTTTTTCTGCAAAAATAGCTCAAATATCTCCATTTTAAGATGTTCTCAACTCAGCCATCCCTTTGTATCTAAATATGAATTTACGGAAGAGTAAAATTATGCAGTAAAATTAAATAATTAGCAAAAATTTATATTGAGATATTTTCAAATAAATTAAATGCAATGTAATGAGATTATTGTTTTCTGCTTTCCTCATCAGTAAATAAAAATAAGCTGATAAAGGAATAAATAAACTGGTGTGTCACTCACACGACTTTATCTTACCTTGCATTTCAATATTATAGATGTAGATTGTATATTAAGTCGTAAGAACAGTAATGTAAGATAACAAAGTTCAATGAACTTTTGAAATAATAAAGGAATAAATAAACTGGTGTGTCACTCACACGACTTTATCTTACCCTGCATTTCAATATTATAGATGTAGATTGTATATTAAGTCGTAAGAACAGTAACGTAAGATAACAAAGTTCAATGTACTTTTGAAATAATAAAGGAATAAATAAACTGGTGTGTCACTCACACGACTTTATCTTACCTTGCATTTCAATATTATAGATGTAGATTGTATATTAAGTCGTAAGAACAGTAACGTAAGATAACAAAGTTCAATGTACTTTTGAAATAATAAAGGAATAAATAAACTGGTGTGTCACTCACACGACTTTATCTTACCCTGCATTTCAATACTATGAATATAGATTGTATATTAAGTCGTAAGAACAGTAACGTAAGATAACACAGTTCAATGTACTTTTAAAATAATAAAGGAGTAAATAAACTGGTGTGCCACTCACGCGACTTTGTCTTACCCTGCATTTTAATACTATAAATATAGATTATATATTAAGTCGTAAGACCAGTAACGTAAGATAACAAAGTTCAATGTACTTTTAAAAGAAACTAAAATAGGTTTAGGAACAGTTTTATCTGACATGTAATTCCGTGCGAGGAGAGGGGGGGGCTGCTGCCCCCGCAACCTAATATAAAATGCTGAATTTGAATTTCCTGCTGTTATTTGTTTTTAAGTTACGCTAATAACAAATATACATTCAGATCAAATGCTAAAAATTGAACATTCGTAATCAGGGCACCTCAATACGAGATACGAGTATTATATATATATACATATATATAATAGGGTTGGAAATAGAACTTCAAAAAATACTTTTTTACAGTATGGGTATAAAAAATTAATTTTGTAGTATTCGTCGATATAGTAACGTGTACAAAGCACTTACATCAATTAGATTCAATAGAAAAGAACGTTTTGCTTAATTCTGTGTAGTACTATATATTGTCTATAATCAATATATGTTATAAACCGTGCTGCTTATTGAAATTAGTCTTACTTGAAAAATATATAATACAAAAGGAAAAATATTATTCCTGCAATTTCCAAGTATAGCTCCAATACGTCCAGATATTTTGCATAGCCCTGTATACGAATGTTGAATGATTTCCATACCACAATCTACACAACATGTTTTTATGAATATAATAAATTTTATGCATTTCGTTTTGTTTAAGTGAGCTTTAAATGCTCCACTATACTTTCCAGAAATTTCCCCATAGACATAATGTATTTGAATTCTCTTGGATGTCCCTGTACACGAATCAATAGTTTGGTCTTAGCGAAAAGTTTACTGTAGCATCTCTATAAAATATACATTTAGAAAACCAAGTTTGAATTTTCTGATAATATTTGTTCTTGACGTATGGTGATAACAGACAAACACACACAGAGAGACAGACATATACACAGACCAGCCGCTAAAAACATAATTTTTCGATTCAGGGGATTTCAAAACGTGTAAATATAACAAAAACGCAATTTCGAAAATTTGACTTCAAAGCAATACTTTCCATTCCATATATATGGGTAAGAGAAAATAAAGGTACCAGAAATCCGTCTAAAATTGGCAAAATTATAAAATTGCCTTTTTACTCCCTAGTTCATATCTCTGTATATTAAAAAAAAAATACTGTCGCTAGCGACAAGTTTTTTTTTTTTTTTTTTTTTTTGACTGCGACCGCATCGCCTCGCGGAGGGCAGGGTTCTCCGCGTCACGAGAGGTATCATTGTGTTCCAAATACAACAAGAAAGACATTTTAGTCAGTCAGACATTTTAGTCATTTTAGAAATTTCTATTATCTTAATTAGTGAAGTTATTAATTAAAAACGTCGGGATTTTAAATGTACTCTATTTGCCATCTTGAAAAAAAAATTCTTTTATGACGTTGTTTTTCTGTCATGATGTCTTTTTCCACAGAAAAATTAAAATATGAAACATGGTGCAAAAAATGATAAAATAAATATCCATGTTGCTATTAAGAAAATTTATTTTCATACTTGCAATTTCTTATGTGGTTTATAAATTTTTTGTATGTTCTTTTCTTGATAATAATGATCCCCATTACAGATTATAGGTAAGCATTTAATTTGGCGATATTTTCTATATTTATATTTGTATTATATCAAGTTTCGGTATCCCAGACCATCCCCGTTTATAAATTGGATGGCTTCTGAATATTTATTTGCAATATCTTCTGGATAAATTTTGGTGATGGCTTCTGAATATTAGTGGGCGATAAAAGTGCTGATGTTGGCTTCTGAATAATTGTTGGCGATATCTTCTGAATATATATTGATGATGATTTCTTAATTTTTTGTTTGCGATATCTTTTCAATATGTATTAATGATAGTTTCTGAATATTTGTTGGTTGTAACTGAATATAACCAACAAATAGTCGAAATTTGAAATTTGCCACCGAAAAAACTCTATCGTTTCTCGCAAATATGTTTACTTACACATTTGCAATACACATTTTAATTCATCGGCAAAATGACAAAATAAATGAATAAATAAATAAAAGTAAAATATATAAAAACCTTCAGGGGGCTTCTATGCTAAAATTATACGAAAGTAATTTTAAGAAATGAATATAGCAACCGATGCTAGGGAAGGAAATATACAGTTACTGCATGATTTTTTATGAATGAATAGATTAAAATAAGGCCTGTTGTATTAAATTAAATTCTGTCCACCATGAATGTAAACAGAATTTCAATTTTTCTCTCTCTCTCTCATTTTTTTTTAAACAAGCAATACCAAAAGACTCAACATAGTGAACGCCAATACTAGCTAAGGGGATCATATACTTAAGCTGTAACGCAAAATGGTCTAGATGTTACGATTTTTTTTTTTTATTTAAAAAAATAAACTGATTTTAAGAATATTTCATTTTATAAAATGTGGTATTAAATATTAGGTATGTATTTCAATTTGACATTGAATATGGGGATTTTTATAATATTTTTCTGCTTATCTTATGCACTATTAATATTCCTAGTTATTGAAAGGCAAAGAAGTGAGTGCGCAGACAGAGCCTCGTAGGAAGCGAGTGAAACGAGCCGGGTGTTTGTGAGCGGAGCGAGCAGGGGTCAGAGACCTTATTATTTAAAATATATATATATTCAAAGTAAGGAGTTTTTCGGTCTTTACAGAAACAGATGAATGAAATATATATATATATATATATATATATATATATGTGTGTATAAATTCTCTAAAATCTTTTTTTCTAGGTAGTTTTTAGATTTTTTAACTGTAGACAGGTGAGCATTTAATTGATACAGGCGATTACCAATTTGTGCTCAAATCGGTTTTAAATTGAAATAATTCAAAAACTGCCTTTTTTTTTTTTTTTTTTTTTTTTTTCTAGTACATTGGTCACGTGGTACACCGGAAACTGAAAAGCTAGAAAGATCGTCTGCAGGCATCCGTCTGAGATGTCTAAAAGGATAAAAGAAATAATGTAATGTTGCCATCTAAAATTAATCCGTTAATTAATTAAAAAAAAAAATCTAACTGTCGCGTCGATAAGCAATTTGCGCCCCCAGATTTAGAAAAAACGTCCCTTTCATTTGGTACCGAATCTGTAAAGATTGGATTGATATTTCTAATTTATTTGGTCATTTAACGCTCCTTAAACGCATCTTAAGGTCTCAATTGACTGGTTTATTAATTGACATAGGTTGGCATTTTTATTAATATCCCCGCAACTGATTAAAACTTTTAAACTCTCTTTTTACTATTCCTTCGGGAAGGCTTCTGAGCACATGCATGTCAATTTTTGTACTTATACGTTCAATAGGGGTTGAACATACAGATGTACAGATAGACATCTTCTTTTATTATTATAGATTAAAACTGAAAATATTAGTTTTCAAACTGACTCATGCATAATTATTTGTTTCTTTATACTTATATATATATATATATATATATATATATATATATATATATATATATATATATATATATATATATATATATATTATAATTTTAATAATACTTTTTCTTCTTTTTCATACAGTGAGAGAAAATTCTGTGACTGGTATCTATAAACTAAATTGTAGCTCTAATAGGAATAGTTCCATGTCATCTTTATGAATTCTAGTTTTCATTGCTGGTGAATTCTAGAAACCCCTTTTAGAATTCTAGAACGTTTTCCTATGTCATCGGGATCAATCTCATTTAATAATCTCATAAATGAGAACACAAGAAGTGAGATTTAAAAAATATAGTTTTTGTTTATATCCCAATTGTAGGAAATCAAGCTAGAATTTCTCGCAATACAAAGGATTCATAATATTCATAATGATGATTTAAAATCTAGAAAAGTATAGACCAGAAATTCACAATCATTTCCTCTATCCAGGTTATTTATTTACTTTATACGCATACCTCAGAGATCTGTATTTCTAATTCAGGAATTCAGAAAATGATTATTTATTCATTCTAGAAGAAAGTGGTATATATTTTTTTCTCAGGGTATGAAACATTTGAAAATTTAAGTAAAGTTGTTTAACAAAAAATTTTTAAAGATGATTTTAAAACTATACTGTAAATTGTCCACAAAGTCTCTTTGCAACTTCAAAAGCTTATAAAAAACCCTCTTGGTGAGATATAAAAATGAAATTTGTTCTAGATATTTAGATGTTAGTTAAAGTTTTTATTAAGTATTATTTTGTGTACTTTAGATAACATTTTGAAGAACTGCAGACAAATGACATAAAAAATGGTTATGCCTTAAGAAAAATCCCAATATCGAAAATATTTTAATGATGGTGGAATGTTTCATGTTTCAAAGAAAATCAATAGGCATCAAGCGAAAGCTTGATGATCAGAACTCCTCCCATACCCCCCATGTAAATAGGGAACTCAATAGAGATTGTCCGAAAGTAAATATGTGTCGCAGCCGGACATTACGCAGAGTCACTTTACAATTTTTCTTCGTAGAGAAAGCAATAACTACAGGTGTTTAACACCTTTTAACTAAATTTATGGCACCACAATCTTTAGTTAAATTTATTTTTTCAGCAAGATGGTGCACCATCACATTGGGTTCTTGATGGTTATAATTTATTTGATTAAACGATTCCAAGTCGGTCGTTTTAACGATATGACCCAATACCCTGACCACCTCGTTCACCTTATATTACGCCCTTGGATTTCTGTCTGTCGGGGGTGTATTAAAGATCGTGTATGTTGCGCAAAGGTGTGTGATATTATGACTTAAAGCAATGGATCAAAGACGCCATAGGCACCGTTGATAAGAATTTGCTGCAGAGGACATGGCAGGAAATTGAATATCGCTTTGATGTGCTTTCTGCAACTAATGGTGCGTACATAGAAATTTATTAACTACTGTAAATAATAATAATAATAATAATAACTGCACTTTAAAATAAGATAATTTTTAGGTTTGTATCTGTTCAGTATTTTATTCCTGTATTTCCAACGGTTATTATAGATTTTATTTAAATTCCATCCGTACCATTTTTTATATTAAACTTTTACTTAAATAACATAAAAATTAAATTCATTTAATTTAAATGTAATAGATTAACAAAATTTTAAAGTTTTATCAGAAAACTTTATTAGTCTTAAAAGGAAAACTAACATTTAAATCATAAATATTCACATTATCAGACCAAAAAAAAAAAAAAAAAAAACTCTTTTCTTCTAATTTGTTTTTCATTTTTTTAATGTTCAGAAAAAAAAATTTAATGGATAGGTATTTCTGGGATAATATTTCATTTGGTTTCTAAAAAATATCATTTTAAAACATTTAGCATTAATTTTTTATGAGAATGCCTTGGGGTATTACATTAATATTACTTACACCGAAGCATTTCCTATTTGGAGAGCAAGCAAAAAGAAAACTGGATGATAAATGGAAAATAACCAAAACCTTTACGTTTAGATACTCCTAATATACATAGATATATGTATGCTTTATTTTTCTTTGACAGTATAAAATAGATCTATACATTTTGTTTTTTGTTTTTTGGTCTATTTTTTGTGCCTCCATATTAATTAAATTGTTTTTTGCATGAAAATGAAACAATTTAATAGTTTTATTTCTATATTAAATAATACATAGATATTTAAATATTCGTATTAATGTGCTTTAATTGATATCTGTTTATGAAAGTATTATTCGAATAAGAACAACAATTTCCCCTTCATTGAATAGCAGCATTTTAGTACATTGTAGTACTCGAATGTATATGTTTCTGTTTTTCTGTTTATTTGTAAACAAAAATTTCCTGGAATTCTATTCAAGAAAGATTTTTATTTTTATTTTTATTATAAATTAATTTATTTTAGGTTCAAAAATTAACTTTAAATTTAATTGCTTCAGTACGCTCAGTGTTACCGAAACATCTGTCTGCAATTTCAGTATTGCGTTTGGGTTTGGTTGGGTTTTTACGTCGCACTACTGCTGCGCAGATGGGCAATTGGCGACGGTCTAGGACTCGCCCCTAGAGGTGGTCTGGAGATATGCCATCGCAATTTTGATCCTCCATGGAAGGGATATTGAAAACATTCAAGTCTTTTTCCATATGAAGTACTCGAACTGCATGCAATTTTACTGTCTTCTTTTTCTAAATTTATATTATTTTAGAAATGGAATTAATTTTTTTACTGCTCAAAAATCTTGTAAAAAGATTGGATTGCACCGGATTTGCGTGTGTGCATGTACCAACTTTTAGTACATACATTTATGCAAATATATATATATATATATATATATATATATATATATATGTGTGTGTGTGTGTGTGTGTGTAAAATATTTCTTTTAAACTATTATTAATTATTTTAAGTACATTTTCATTTTTTCTGATGTCAAGTAAAAGTTTATTTCTATCACATGTTCGTCGTTAATATTTAGAGCAGATCAATAAATCATTGAAGAAATTTTATTTTGAAATAGAAATAAAATATACTTTCAGCATATCACATAATTTTAAAAAACTTTATTCCGACGTTTCGGTTAAAACTCATCTTTAACCATCTTCAGGGAAAAAATTATGTTTAAAAACTATAAACATAGACAAATTTAAGCCATTCTATGATACAATAAATATAATTCTCAAAGAAATTAATATGTGATTGCATAAATTATAAAAATACACAATATACATTTTAAAAATGAGCTAAAAACACTTAAATAAATCATAATCATGACCATTATAAGAAGAACAAAACACTAAATAAAATGGAGCCAAAGTATCACACTGCGGGGTTGCCAGAACAAACAATAGCAGGGTTACCATAAATTATTTTAAGTTTAAGAAATGAAGCCAAGTTGAGGGAGGGGGGGGGGATATGGATAATGAATCATTACAAATTTCGGATTTCCTTTTAATAATTTCAAAAGATTCATAGAGTAGAGCTTGGTTTATATTGTTAGTACTATAAATTAATCTGGCATTTTCAAAATCAGGTTCGATGGGATTAGTATAATAAGTACGTGAAACAGCTGTGCAGGATCTGCTATATTTTAAATCTGCTGTATGTTCCCTCATTCTATCACTAAAAGGTCTATTGGTCATTCCTATATAATAGTTAGTTTTATTATCAATTTTATATGGGATTTCATAAACACCTGATTTTAATTTGGAAGGAAGGGGAAAAGAAGAAAGCTTTAAGAAATGAAGCCCCCCCCCTCAATTTGGCTTCATTTCTTAAACTTAAAATAATTTATGGTAACCCTGCGAATGTTTGTTCTGGCAACCCCGCAGTGTGATACTTTGGCACATTTTATTTAAGTGTTTTGTTCTTCTTGTAATGGTCATGATTAGGATTTATTTAAGTGTTTTTAGCTCATTTTTAAAATGTATATAGTGTATTTTTATAATTTATGCAATCACCTATTAATTTCTTTGGGAATTATATTTATTGTGTCATAGAATGGCTTAAATTTGTCTATGTTTATAATTTTTAAACATCATTTTTTCCCTGAAGATGGTTAAAAATGAGTTTTAACCGAAACTTCGGAATAAAGTTTTTTAAAATTATGTGATATGCTGAAAGTATATTTTATTACTATTTCATAATTATTAACAGCATATATAAAAGTGAAATAAATATTTCTGTAGTGTAGAAATTTTATTTCTGTAAACAATTAATTTTTAATTCCTTTCTTCGTAAAAAACTATTCATTAATTAATGTAATATTAATTAGTTGCACGCTTAAATGATTTTCAGTCAATGAGAATTTTTGCATAGTAGTATTTCAAAAGCAGAATTATAATAATAGTCATTAACGAAGAATAAAGAACCACCGGTGATTAAAGAAGCACTTTATAAATGTGAAATTTAATGATCTAACGCTTCCTAAAAATTTTAATTTAAAGTATTTAAAGACGTTATCAAAGCAAATTATAATTGCACTGTAGTTCTTTGTACAATCTATTATGGATTAATAAACAGTTTGTGAATAAAATAAAATAATTAATGTGCAATTTATTTTAGGATATGTATCTAAAAATAGCACCGTTAGCAAAATATTTACTTTGTAAACCATTGTACTATAGTTATTATTATTCATGAACTTGTATATCGGACATTAAGGATTTAAAATGCTTGTACTTAGCTTCAGTTGCACGCCTACCTTAAAATGACAACAAATAAATTACAAAAATTCTTTTAATCTTACAAAAATTCACTTAGATTTTAGTTAACTTGTAATCTATTAGGCTTTTGTGTGTTGTTGTGATTATTTAAACATTATTTATTTTCCATTATTATACTTCTTGTTTTATATATATATATATATATATATGATTAAATTTATATATTTTTAATTTTACAGCAAAACATGAAAAGCATATATAAAGAACGATATTTGTTATACTCAGAGAAACAGTGGTACTTATTATTTTTGAACTCCAAATCTATGGTGCTTTTTACTTCCATTACCCTACTACCGTAGGTAATGGAAGTATTGTATTCGGTCTGAAAATTCGATATCGGGTTTTCACCTGATTTACACGTTTTAAGGTCCCCTGAGTCCAAAAAAGTGGTTTTTGGCAATTGGTCAGTGTGTATGTATGTGTGTGTGTGTATGTATGTGGAGAATCTTCTGGCTATTATAGCTCAGAAACTAATAAAGATAGAGCTACGAAACTTTAGAATTGAAATACGTCTGGTCTACAGATGAAATTTCCAAATTTTGGTGAAAATTGAAAAACCGGAAGTGGGACATCGGAAACCGGAAGTGGGACCGTAAGTCCGTATCTCAAAAACGGCTCTAACGATTTTCTTCAAACTTGCTATATAAACACTCTATTAGATGTCCTTTCGACTGATATAGTTGGTTGGTTCAGGAAAATTGATAGGCGTCCCTTTTAAATAGCTCAATTTCAGGCCTCGCAAAGGCGTTCCTTTAAAAACGGTTGTACGGATTTTTTTCAAACTCGCCATTTTAACTCACTTTTAAATATGCTTTTGTATGTAATTATTGTTTTCCTGTCAATAATTGATTTTAACCGGAAGTGGAACATCGGAAACCGGAAGTGGGACCGTAAGTCCGTATCTCAAAAACGGCTCTAACGATTTTCTTCAAATTTTCTATATAAACACTCTATTAGATGTCCTTTCGAATGATATAGTTGGTTAGTTCAGGAAAATTGATAGGCGTCCTGTATAAATAGCTCAATTTCAGGTCTCCCAAGGGCGTTCCTTTAAAAACAGCTGTACGGATTTTTTTCAAACTCGCCATATTAACTCACTTTTAAATATCCTTTTGTACGTAATTATTGTTTTCCGGTCAATAATTGATTTTTTTTTTTTTAAGTTGGTATCTCAAAAACGGCTCTAACGATTTTCTGTTTAGTTCACTTTTATGTTTTCTGATCGCATTATCTCTCAAAAATGCATATAATATGTGTAATAGTGGGTAATGGAAGTCGTGTGGTTGTTTCACACCAGATTTTTTATAATAGTGATATTTATCGTTTATGTGCATTGCGATATACTGAAAACACTACAATGTAATTCTTGTAACATTTTTACATTAAAAAATACCGAAAGATTATAGAATGGAAATTTCTATCAATGTTAGGACGAATACTTTTATAAGAATGGAAAGACTAGGAGTTATGTATATTGGAAATAACTTGTAATCATTTAAATTTAAAAATATTTTTTAAAGAGATTATGAATATATTTCTTGTACGTGCGTTCAAGAAATTCAAGAAATATAAGAAACAGTGTTAACAATATACCAGCATTTAGAAAACAATATTACCCTAAATGTTTAACATATGCTTCAAAATTTCAAAGATTTTACTGCAGAGACAATAAAATTAAATTTTCATCGCATAAAATGTCACCTTTTTTTTTTTTTTTAAGTATTTAGTTAAAGAAAGAGAGAAATATTATAAGAAATTATATATTATATTTCCTATCTTCTAGTTTATTCTATCCTGTAAAATAATAATTTTAAATCAGAGCAAGTATGGTGAACACCATGTTTTGTAAATCACTAATTAAAAAAAAAAAAAAAAGAAAAAAAAAAAAAGTTAATATATGTTATATTTAAAAAGAGTTAATGTATAAAAGTGGTTAAAAATGAATTGTTAGGAGAAATCCTAAAACATTCTAAGAGTAAAAGCAGAACGTACATTAAATATACTTTTTTTTATTATGATATTGAAGACAATGAAAGTACATTTATGTTAAAATTATCATAAGAATTAATGCTAAATATAATAATAATAATAATAATAATCTGCATGTAGATTAACACAAATAAATAACATAAGAATACAAGAGGAAAAAAACTCTTGTAAAAGCAACCTTAAGATAATTAAATTCCTTCCATTTTAAAATTTATTCCAATGGAAAAGGTGACTCTAAATGAATAACGTAAGAAATTATCCCTTATTGTATTAATTCACCCAACTCTTCTTTCTTTATTCCATATCATTTTTAATATTCGCATTTTTTATTTATTTATTTATTATTATTATTTTTATTATTATTATTATTATTATTATTTGTACACCACATATTTAGAGAATTTTTGTTTCTTATATGTCATTAAGAATAAAAAAAAAAAAAAAAAAAAAAAATTACTTTAAAAAAATAAGCGCTGTGAATGAAATGGGGGCCCAAGCAACTAAATAAATAAGACATGTTAAAAGATCTGAAATTTTTACTAGTTCTTTGTCTTTACTTCGATATAACTTCTAATCCTACCGTAGTGTACATTAGTAATCGAGAAATTTTTCGACTGTTTTTTTTTTTCCTTATAACGTTTTTAAAAATTTTGGGGTATAAGGAACTAAAAAATTGCATAATCTATGTGAAGTCTTGTTGTGATATTTAATCTCAGAACTTTCTTTTATTAACTTTCATTTTTCTTGTTCCGGACTTTCTCTTTTTGTTTTTTATTTCCCGCCAACTGATTGTTTTTGTGCACCTGCCGTATCACGTGACGATATGTCGCGTCTCTCTACAAGTACATTGTAATACTTTTTCAATCATGTAATTTTTGTTTATTCGGAACTGACGTTCCATTTTAATCGTATTTTGTGCCTAAGAAATCTATAATAATAATATTAAATAAATTTTAAAAGGTGAAATTCTAGGCAGTCCTTTATCATGCAGTTAATATTTAAATTATTAAACAAATATTAATCCCCTTTAATTACAGCAAAACAAGTTGTTATGGTTTTAAACCAGAAGTTATTCATACTGCATTTTTAAGCGTACAATCTGATGATTGCGTTACGAGATTTTCTTCAAGTAATGGCATACATGATTACCTGTGATAACCCAGGTAAGTCAAACTTCTTTTAATAAATTGACTGTACAATATTAGAAAAGAACATCTATTATTAAATATGTTATATAACTTACTGAGGAAAATAACGTATTCATGCCTTCACATATTAGTTTCTCCATTAAGTCTATCTGTTAGTTAATTAATTAGTTAGTAAATTAATTTGTTTTATTGTTTATCAAACTGTGCGCAAATATTGTTTTAGGATTGAATGATAGAATGGAAGTCAGATCAGATTTAAAATATCATTTATAATACAGACCAAAATCTTATTGAAATTATGTAGTCTACTTTGAAAACTACGCTTATTATTCGAAATCAATTTTTAAAAGCAAATAACAGAGTTTAATTTTGCGTGAATGTGCATTATGGGGATTATTTTCATTTTACAGAATTTCAACAAATTTAAAAATATCGTAATGATGATGGTCAGAACTCTATTTAATTTCAACATTCAACCTTAAAACCTTTAGTAAGGCGGGAGAAGGATTGTCTAGTAGGTAAGATATTGCATAATCAGATTAAGCCTCACTATCAGCCGGTTTATATACATATTTATGAATGTAGTGTAATCTATAGTAGAAAATTATGAGAACAAATATATGTTGGAGAAAATGGGTATTGAAGTGGCTAGCAGAATCTGTCTATTAAATTATTTTAAACAACGAAAATTCACAATGCAAACATGATGTCCTCATTAAAAAATTAAATGCGTACGATTGTAAAATCCTTCCTTTTTATACAAGTAACTTTATTAATACAGAAAAAGATACTCTTTTACTATAGAAATTTTCCTGTTTTTTGATCCTACCGTTAAAACTTATGTAGAATTATCCGGCTTATTTTATGCTTTATTAACTTTTCTATAAATAAAAATTTTGAAAAATACACATTTCATAATTACAGAAAAAAAAAATTATAATTTAAGATAAACGACTTTTTTCTAATAATAAGAAAAGAAATCCTTTAAAAGGTAATTAAAACTTTTATGCGAAAAACAAAAAAGAAAGAAAATAAAGAAAATGTTATTCAAAATGAACATTTAAAGATATTATATATATATATATATATATATATATATATATATATATATTGACATTCATAAAAATAAACTTTGAAAATAATATAATTAAATTAATTAAAAATTTTTGTAAGTAATACTATGTTTATTTCTATTAATATATTTATGACACAACTTTTAAATACAAAAGAGAATCACAATCAATTTTACGAAATTCACGTATAACTAACTTTAAATGAAAATGCCAAATTTTAACGATTATAAAATAAAATATTTCGAAAAAAATCTGCTTCTTTTAAAATTTTAACAAATAATAAAAAGTCTTAAATTTTTCTTTTTTTTTTTATAAATTTATAATTGTAGATGTATTGAAGATATCTACAAAAAATAGAAATATATATAAGCAATTTCTTCATCAGAGTTATAAATGAATCATAATTTAGGATTTTTTAAATAAATAATAAACCATTTTATTTTCCTTTATTTATTTATTTATTTGTTTGTTTCTGTTTTTGAGCTTTTATGCTTTTAATTTTTATTATTTTGTAACTTTAAACTATTGCAAAAACGTTAAAACTATATTAAATTTGGACTTCTTCATACATCTCTATTGAAATCACTAGAAAATTCTAAAAAGCTATTTTATAAAGCATAAAAACGCAGCCAGTGAAATATTTCATAAGCAGACGGAATTTTTTTAATCGTGCATATTCCCGAAACACTTAATTTTTATATTTTTTTAGTAATTGCGTAAACGAGTGCTAATACAAAGCAAGTACATTAAAATATTTTATTTTAATAATTCGATTAAAATTAAATACTTTTTTCTTAGTTTCATGTACAGCTACAATGAATATTACACCCTTTTATTAAAGTGAACATATAGATTGCTTTTTGGATTTCGTACAAAATTTCCCAAGAAGTGCGTATAAGGATACGAACAAATTTTTCCTATCTCTAAGAAATATTTCAAACCATAATATATATATATATATATATATATATATATATATATATATATATATATAAGCTTAATTAAATGTTTTAAATAACCAATCTTTTTACAAGTATCACGAAATTTTTTATGACGTTATTTCCGTTATCTGAAGCTGTCCTTAGGTAACAGATAAAAAGTATGGAGCAAAACCTATTTTGCATGTTCTTGCTGTAGATAGATCTAGTAATTAGACATAGACTGATCATCGCGGGCTAAAATGTGATTCCTTTTTTACTCGGTGAAAGACAGCCATTACAGGGGAATTGCAACATACAGGGTAATAATAATCAAAAGTTACGATTTGAAAACGCTATACTTTTAAAACTATCCGTGAGAGCGATTTGATATTTTACAGAGAAATCGTAAGGCAATGGAATTTTATTTTGGGGAGGGAAAAAAGTAGTTCCAACATGTTCCTATAAACGGCTCTGTCAGGGTAATGTCAAGGAAAACGCCTAAATGGACTCATTAAACAATGGAATGTTATTAGCAACACAATAGAATAGCAGGAAACAATAGACTTCAAGGGTTTACTGCAATTTATTTTAGCAAAAGGACAAGAATACGTGTTTACAGCGTAAACAAGCATAGTGAAATGAGAGAAAGAGGAGCTTCATAAAATAAATACTGTACGGATAATTAACGGCACATTTTGGAACTATTTTTTATTTTATTTATTTATTTATTTATTTCGAACAAAATTTCTTTGCCTCACGATTACTCTGGTAAAATATCAAATCGCTCTGATGGCTAGTTTTAAATTATAGCGTTTTCAAATCGTAACTTTAATTACAACCACCCAATAGAATTTGTAGAATATAACTTACTGATGAAAACTTATCCCATTCCTTTTTATATGTTTACTAGTACAATTAAAATCCACACTGGATTTCGGCATTTTTAAAATTCATCAACATTCTATTTTATTTCTATTGCCGAATTTCAACGAAGGCTTTTATTTTGGCATCAAAAATATTTGGTTGATAACATGGAGATGATAGATCCATATAAATGACTATACCTATGGTTCTTACGGTTAAGTATAATAAATTCGACTTCAATTCTATTTGATTTTTTAATAGCTGTAATATATCAATGTATATTATAGACAGTATTGCTAATGACGCCTCAAGAAACAAGAAAATTTAAATTTTTAATGAAATGAAATGATTTAATTATTGTCGAAAAAATAAATATCTGTAAATAAATATTATATAAAACATTATGAAGTTGAAATAGTACTATAACGCAAAATTTATCTGATTTTTATAAACTCACAGAGGAACTTTAAGATGAGTGTATCATAGGTTGAATCAATTCCGTATTCATGAACTAGGATTATATTTCTCTAATATAATCAGGATCAAGTCTCTCTATTTACTTTGCCGTCAAGACGTCAAGTTATCTCGAATTAATAGCTAGTACTAGAAAGTACTTTTTTCCCATTCAAAGTTATACTTTATATTTATTATAAAACGTTTTAGTTTATATGTGATATATCACGTTTATATATCACGTTTTAGTTTATATGTGATACTGAATTTTCACTGGCATTTGCAATTTAAATAAATCTTATATTTTCATTTGATAAAATATAAACATTAAATGAAATAAATCAAGTCTTTTATTTCTTTTTATTTTCTTTTTATTTTGATAAACTTACGGTTTAAGTATTATTAATATTTTTATTTTTTGTAAATTTTTATGAATAAAATACAGATTTTTTTATTTTTCATTTTTTCATTTTTTTTTATTTTATATATATATATATATATATATATATATTTTATATTTTTATTTATTTATTTATTTACTGCAAAGTTCAAATATTTGTATCCATAATATAGATAAACATCTAAGACATTGCTATATTCTTTATAACAAAAGCAAGTACATTCTTTATAACAAAAACCATGCATGATTTGTTATAAAGATGTTATAAAGAATATATAGTTTTAGCACTGGTGAAGCGTCCATGGAAGCGATGGAAGCAGCACTTCTCTTATTTAAGATTTTTAAAAAGTAATCAAGTAACGTCGCCTCGTAGAAAGACTGAAGTGATTAATCCTCTGCTTTTGAAAGCGCTTCGCTTCGGCGCTTCCATAGTTTTCTAAACCATACTTCGCCCCTGAGTTTTAGTCATCAAGCATTATCAACATAGAAAATATTTCTATTAAATACTAATGCCATGCAAAGTAACAATGCGTTTCTCAAAATAAATTAGATTTTTTTTTTTTTTTTTTTTTTTTTTTAGAGTTTAATTATGCATCGCTAGAAAACAAGAAATAATTAATTATTATCAATGATTTCTATTATTTAAATTCACAAAGTTTCTCCAGTTAAAACATTTACTTGGTTGAGTAAATAACATTCTTTTGTTATCGTATTCTCAAGCTTGGCTGATTTTTATTATTAACTTTACATTTAATTTCAAAAGAAATAAACAGAGTTCATTTAAATAACATGATGTTCGCGTTCGGTATTTTGTATTTTGAATAAATATTTTTGATTCAAATGCTGAATGACAGATTGTATTCTGTAGCTTTTTAAGCTATGATTTTAGTGGCATATATCTATCTATCTAGCTATCTATCTATCTATCTATATATATATATTTTTTTTTTCTGTTTCATAATATAAACGTTACTCTTCTCAATTTATTTTTGCCCAGAGTCAGTTAAAAATATGTTAAAAATATTTGAAGTTGTATAATATATAAATTGATATATGATATATTTTATCATTTTACTGTCAAGCATAGCTGACTTTCTTTTCTTTTTATTGTATTTCTAATTTCAAAAGGGATATTTGGGGTTTATTAAAATAAATGATACAATTTGAAACCAAGGGTTGTTTAGAAAAGCCTGCTGACTAGATAACCATCGCAGTTTTAATATATATAGTCTTTTGAATATACAGGTTTCATTTCTAAATAAAAATAAATAACCAAACAGGTAAAGAACTGTTTTGGTCAGTAAGAGTAAAAAAATCACTATGTTGTAAGAAATTTGCAACATTTTGAACATAACATTTGATAACATTTTGAAATATTATGCAATATTCACTCCAATCTACTATAAGCAATTGCTGTGACTTTTTCAATTACAGTTACTTTGACTCACTGCGTTCCAAACAGCTTACGTCCTTGTCAAGGCTTCCCTCAATCCGTTTCAGTCCCTCTAAACGCAAAATTATTCCGTTAAAGTTTCCAATAGTAATGCTAGAATTCCGGTGCAAACATTTTACTTATCGGAATAATATCGACAAAAGCATTATTATTTATGCTATATAAGAACTGAAGGAATAATACTTGAGTGTATCGATGTTCATCGAACAGCTAGCATGTTTCAGTACTTTTTGCAAAGGTGATAATACTAAATGTTTTCAGCTCTATAAAAACTAGTTTTATCAAAACATGTAATAAGTTTTTTTTTTTTTTTTCCATAAATCAAAACCGCATACCCAGGAAACTGTGTATTCAAAATATGGTTTTGATTCCGTCTGTAGTATTGACGTAAAAGGTTCTCAATCACAACCTATTTAATTTGAATCCACCTGTGTTTGGATAAAACACACACTTTTTACGGTTTAAAATGTTATTTTCGATTTGAATGTATTATGTCACTATAAAAAGAAAGCATTAGATAAGTAGCTCCAACAAACACAAATCTAAGTAGTATGCATAACATAGTTCGAATTTAAATAAGATTGACTATAATGATTATAATTAGCATTGTACACACACATACATATACTGGGTGGTTGTAATTAAAGTTACCCTGTTTAGACTTGTGTAGATCCCGTTTTAGTTGACCTATCTCGTTGAAACTTAGCATATGCACTATATGCATCATGAGAAAAGATATCTGTAACAAAAAATAATAGTTCAAATGTCGTCCCTAGTAGTTAATGTTATTATTCTTCATTATGGCTTTGTAAGAGAAAGACTGATCCTTAATGATTAAAATGTTTTATTAGAATTGTAACTATATTTCAACTGGACAGCGGAAATGTGGACACTTGAACGGCTTACTCAAAAAGGCCTCGGTCAAGATAAATAGACATGAATATGAAATTCGAAGAGTATGGAAAGTTAGGTATGCTGCAAGGAAGATTATGAAAATTAGTTAATTTAATAAAACTTAGTTAAACTTAGTTAGTTAGTTAGTAAAACTTAGTAAAACTTAATTTTGCTGTTTCAAAAAAGAAACAGTAAAATAAGTTATATTACCGAGGTCGAAAGAGCGGCGAATGCATTGTCAGATAGACTAATTGACAAAAGAAGACAAACAAAATCAATCCAATTTTTTCGACGCCACAGCGTGCACCATACATGGATAAATCTTTGCAATACGTTACAGAAACTTTCGCACTATAGAAAAAGAGAGAGAAAAATCACGTGAGCTATGTGGCACTGTAATTGTCGAAAATTTTACATTATAAATCTCTCACGGACACGGCTTTTTTCAACCCCGGCATAACTTTTTCCACGGTTTAATTTCAAATCAATTTTCGCCATATTTCTCGCAGCAAACACAACTCTGCAGTTCTCTGCAGTTCTTCTTTTACAAACCTTGTCTTCACAGAGAATTTTTTCGTACGCCTTACAAATATCAATATTCTTATCATGACAAAAATAGCATATTTCTACTAAAATAACTTGATTAGCAAAGATTGATTTTTCTCCTTTAATGACAAGATGAAGTTTTACATCATTGACTACTCGTGTTGTGAAAGACTCCAAATTTGCGACATCTTCCAGAAGAAATTTGAACTATTATTTTTATTGCAGACTCTCTAAATTATCCTGTTATACAGATTATAAAAAAAATTCTTCTATAAGAAGCATCAAACGAGTAAGCAGATTGTTACAAATATGATACATGGACTGTACCCGAGGTACTCATCGAAAAGAAGTTTAAAACCGTCCACTATGCTTCGCTTTTCATAGCTACTAGTAATGAAGAATCGACGTCCCATCAATCACACACTCACAGAAAGGAAACGAAATGACGTACGCGACTGCCAATCTATCGGTATTTAGTCTGGCCATTTATCTTTAGTAATAAAGGTATGTGGATTAAACACAGTCGTCATAGCCCGCCTAGTGTTAAAGAGAATTGGAGGTATCGAAGCAGCTTGTTTTCATTTGTTTGCTGTACAAATTTAAAATGGTCTTCTCAGTTGACTAATTAAATCACCGCATATGCTAAGCATTTGGGGAGAAGGCCATTAACGAAATCAAAATCAGGCGTTGGTTCCAGAAATTCTATGGGGGGATATGTGAAATGAAGTACTTCGCTGCGGCGATCACATGTGCTGGATGACGAGACACTGCAATCAGTTATTGAGAATGATAATTGTGTACACGTATCATTAGGATTACAAATTTACGGTAAAAGAATCAAACTGCCTCATCTTGGAATAGAGAATTTTTTTTTAAGCTAAGCAAGTTTTCAAGTCAAGATACCCCATGCATTCTTGCCAATCAATAATAAACAACAAGTAACAGATTGTTTGTCCTTGTTCACTCGGTATTTGAACACACACATATCTGATCGATTGTTTACTGGTGGTGAAAGATAGGCCACCTAAGGAGAGAGAGTAAGATCCAAGAGTACGAGAAAGATTAAGGCCAATAGTACGATTTATTAGTTATACGCATATGATCTTGTTATTTACATCTCGAGATTACTTCTGCACTCACAGAATATAACGCTCTGTATAATGGACTTCTGACCAATTCTGCATTACGAGCTCCTTCTACGTAATCAGACCATCACTAAAGACTTCTAAATTCCATTAGAACCATCACTAAAGGTTCACCGTGCATTGATTCAGAAACATTAGCACTGGTGAATATCTAGGGTGTGCTATTCTTGCATGAAATATCCAGCCATATGTGGTAAAGTAGAACCAGGGAGTCTCTTCAACTCGGCTTGGAGACCCTATGTCATGGACATTATACTCTAGACCTCACACTAACCTCCTAATGGGAGGTACTATATGAGGACCTCCGTCAGAGATCATTATCTAATAAGAAAGACCAGTGAAACTCACTCTTGGACTTCTTTGTTTCGGAGACCACTTCCCTAACCTGCCTATTGTGCAGCTGCAGAAACGTTGACAAAAATATTTGGTTGCTAATGGCGATTATTTCGAAACGAAACTACTTTCTACTTCTCTTTGTTTATCATTGATGCAGAACGCCAAGAAAATTTCTGGTTACCCTGTAAAACAGTAAATTTGAAAAAGGCAATTGACAACACATAATGCACAGAAAACTTGAACATTTATAAAATAATTTTTAAACACGTGTATTAATTTCTTTATGAAGGTGATTTTTTTTTCATGCGAAGCATCACCTAATGATAAAGTTTTGAGCTAAAAAAAATGCTTGATTTTTAGTTTACTTGAGCGCATCTCTTGTGTGGTATTTATAAAAAATTTGATAGTAATTAGCTCTTGCTTTTAGTTATTTAAATGATGTCGTTTATAGCAAAAGATTAATTATAAAGATTAAATATATAAAAATTAAATTAAAATAGTGTAATATCTCTTGAAACATATTAATACAAACGAATTTCTTATCGGAATATCTTTTTAAAATAATCTTTTATCTTCCTAACTTTTACTTTTGAAAAATATTTCTATGGCCCTACTTTCTGAAGTAATATATGATTATTCAAATTTATCAGTTCAATTCTGGCAGGGGGGGGGGGAGTGAGAGAGAGAGAATAATTCTAAGTAATTGTCTAAAACTGATTTTTCTTTTTCTTTTTCTTTTTTTTTTATGCTATATAAAAAGTGTTCATATTGTTTTATTTTAAGTGACAAACATGCAAAATTTAAGTAAAACTTAAGCTTAATTTAAGTGTTCTGCGTTAAACAAAATAATGTGTAATACAGTCTTTGAGTTTCAATGTTCCTTTATATCAGTGTTGGTGTAAAATTGTAGTTAAAAGGTTTTCATTTTTTAAACATATTTTTTATATTAAAATAAAAGAGTGTGCAAAATGTTTATCTGTAAATTATTTAAAAAAAAAAAGAAAAAAAAAGTTTTATTTAAAATTCCATTATGTCGCCAATGGACGATAAAGTAGGGAAAAGAAAAAAACATTTTTATAAAACAATAAATAAAGCTTCAAGCGAATTTCTTTCTGTCTTTCTTTTCACTTAATTTAATTTATTTATTATGCAAATATATATAGCTTCTTAAGTAATGAATTACTCTTGTCAATATTACAGGGCCACATATCCGCCGGCAAACAGCAAAAGTCGATAGATAACAACTAATGTCAAATTGCATATAAATATGCATTCCTTCTTAATATTTATTCCTTCTTTATCTAGAGCCACCAAAACTTTTTTTCATACTCATACATAGAATCACAGACAGAGAGACATTTTAAAAAAACGGTCGATTTGTGTTCAGAACATCTGAAAGCATATAAATCCATGAAAAACCGGGATTTGAAAGTTTTTACTTATATAATGCTTTTTTCTTATGAATATAGAAAAAAATAAAAAAAAATTTGAAACAACATTTCTTTTTTTATTATTATTCATTTTGTTTCAGTGCAATCATAAAATAACCTTTTCCTTCAATACGTTAAAAGAAAAAATCCAAGATATCAAATTCATACTTTTTTTAATAAACATTTCTCAAGAAAAGTGCAGAAAATGGTAATGGTGGGGGGGGGGGGATATGCGTTTTTGCATATGAACGTGACTAATCTACGTCTAAATGTCAAATTTTCAAACTATACTTTTTAGTTTGTGACGTTTTTCTTATAAATTTTCATCAAAATGTGAAAGGTCACTTCAGTTACTTTGAAATTAATTTTGTTTTTTGGAATTTTCAAAGTTAAAGTAAAATATATGATTTTTTTTTCTCCACCTATAAATGTCAACGTGCCATCTGGCAGATCTATTTAGTATTTCTGAACCAATTTCCAATTAGTAACGCAATTTTGAAAACTTTTATTTTTCTTTAATTTTTTATATATCTTTGATTGAATGACTCGTTAAATTAAAATAAAAATAATTATCTTTTCAGTAAAATTTCACACTGTTATGTTAGTATTCAAGAGCTATAGCTAGAAAAAATATATTCAATTTGAGAAAATTGTCCAGAAATATATTACATTTTTATTATTATTATTATTATTTTGATTGACAGGTATTTTAGTCTTTTTAAAAATATTTACTTTTTTTTTTTTTGTTGTTGTTATTGTTTTGAGATTCAAATCAATGTAGAAAATATTTATATTGATTTAAAAAAAAAAAAAAAAAAAAAAAAAAATGAAAAGAAAAGAAAAGAAAATTACAACTTTACTAGACATTTTTATTTTTTTATTTTTTATTTTTTTCCCAAAATGAAATTTTTATTTTTTGAGATTTAATTCACCATAAAGTAAAATCGCATGATGTACATTTCTATTATTACTTTCATATAAGCTTGTAAAAAAAAAAAAAAAAGACTTCTGATTCTCGATGAATTTACGTGTTTGGAGATGTTCTGAATTCGAATCGATCAATTCTAGAAAACGTCAGTATGTGTATGTGATAAAAAAATTATTGGAGACGCATTTAAAGAAATAATCACAGAAGTTCATAAAAATTTATACGTATTTGCAACTTGGCGTAAACTGGTGTCTGGTAACTGTTGGTGCATATCGCTCAATAGGTGGCACAGCTATATTGTAATTTCAATTACAGGAAGGCTATATCTCAGATTCTATTTTATATAATTCACAAAATTTCAATATTTGAGAAGACCATTATAGAAAATTAAAGTGATTTAATATTTTTGCATATTGTCTGATAAGAGGCAATATGGGGGGAGAAATGTATCTTAGCGTCTACAGTTGACCGAGCGGTTCTAAAATTACAGCTTGCAGACGAGAAGTGCCATGTTTGTTTCAAGTCGCACTAATTGATATATCCATTCTCATTTTCACGTGTTTTTCTTCGAAACTTCCGTAAATACAGGACAGGATCCTTTAGAAAAACCCCACACACGAACAGCACACTACCCAAAGCGTAAGACCCTTGTGTTGTGAATTGGCTTAAACCCCATGTATCTTTAACTTCTATAACATATAAATAACAAATAATTATGTTAAAAAATTAGGTGTAAATTAATCTTAGCTTTGGTATATATCGGTCGGGAGATGACACCATTACTCCCCATCTGCGATTTCTTATATTGCTACATTGCAGTACCTATTGATTAAAACACTATTAAAGTGAATATGTGAATTTTTTTATTAAGATAACTGATTAAACTTTTGTGCATGTTACCGATAGGTGGCGTTATTAAACAGAATGGTATATAAAAATATTTTGTGCTGATCACAACATACTAGCTTTTGTTATAATCAGAAAAACAAAAGTGATAAAGCTTGTGTTGTATAAATGTCAGAACTATTTTCTCAAAGTTTGCGTCACGTTGTAACAAGGTAAATATGTCCGTTATTTTGAATATTTACTAAAATAAAGTTTATTGCATTTTATTTTATTCCATACATAAATACGTACTGACAAAATGATTTTTTTTTAATTAGTGTGATTATATATATATATATATATATATATACTGTAAAAAATAACGGTTTTTTTTACAGCAGAAACTGCTGGCAAAAAAGGGTGCCAGCACATTCTGCTGTTAAAAATAAATTACTTACAACAGAAGCATTTGTAAAAGAGTCATTTAGAGATATTTTCATTAGTCATTACAGATATTGTAAATTATTTAATTTAACAGCAGAATGTGCTAGCAAAAATGGGTGTCAACACATTCTGCTGTAAAAACTACCCTTTTCCTTTTCAGTATGCATATATAACAAAAAATTATTTTACTTAAAAAATATTGCGCATGTAAAAGTGCTTCGCTTAAACAATATTCTATAAAATTTTCATTAAAAAATCTCAAATTTCAGCCCGTGGGTCCTTGTTTTCGGAATCCCCGCTGATAAAAATGTCGTCGTGTTAGTCAAAGTAATCCATGATAGCATTATATGAAATTAAAAAAAAAAGAACAATTCTTTTTCTTCTGTCAGATACGTGTAGTTCAAGATCGAACGAAGGATTTTTAAAAGAATTAAATTTAAATTTTTTGCCAGAGCTGTGTAAAAAATAAACAATTTTTAGTACAATTTGCGTGTAACCTCGTAAAATAAGTTGTAAACGAAAAAAACCGCCTTCATTCAATCCCTAGTTAATTCTATTTTGATGTAATGTGCAGCATCTCAATAATTTCGGTGCATTAGTTTTTGAGAAATCATATCCCACTGACATTAAAATAATGTTTTCAGAAAAAAGCGATTAAAGTTTGAATTAGGAATAAAATAAAGAATTTTTCTTTTTTTATACTTATATAAAGCCTTCGATTCAATTTTCATAAAGCAAATATCCTGCTGAAGCTCCAGTGTCCAGAGCATTCCTTTCCTCCGGCATGAAACGAGTTCTCACTACTTGAGTCCCAACTGTGTCTATATAGTACTTGTGTCGCTCCCAACCAGTCTAGCTAAATAAGGGAAATTTCCAAAGTCTCTCTCTCCTGGACTTTGATTGTTCTCAAACTTTGGAAAAATATTCCATTAGATTAATATATATATATATATATATATATATATATATATATATAGCTTTTTGAAAATTTAGAACACATGTAACCCTTTAAAATCAAGCTGCCTTCGGTAATCATCAGGTTCGCAATCCATAAGCAAATGTAATCGCATTTAAACTACCGCTTTGTGGTAATTGATGTTCTTACACACGTTTCGAAACCTGCAACAGCTTCTTAAACAAAAACTTTTGAAAATTCTGATTAGGTGTCAACTACGTCGCCTTTATCCCCACAACACCCTAATAATGGTACACTTTCGAAAGTGTGCGCATTTGATTCGTCACTCTTAAAACTTTAAATTTTGAATTTTCAAAGCGGTAGCTCTATTTGAAATTTTAAAATTATTCCTCTCTCTGATCTGCCGTTCTTTAAATTTTATATTTTTGAAACTACGTGTAATCGATTTCCCACCTTAACAATTCTTGTAATTCGAGTTTTGAAAGCTTTATCTCTGTATTATATTTTAAAAATATTTACCTCACTCTTCTGCCTACTATTAACTTTAAACCTTCGAAGGTAGGCACTATCAAATAATCGTCTTAAAAAAATTTGACAGACGGAATTTTAGGGATTCTATATCTAATTCTACATCTTACAGGATTTATATATATGCAAAACTGCATATTGTCGTTTCTAAATAATGATTCTTAGGAAGATTTGTGAAGATTCAAGATTTTTTTTCTCTGTATGTCTATAAGTAATCATATCATAAGTTTAAATTTTTTTAAATGCATAGCAGCCGACAAGTGACGCTACTATGCTGTATCCATAAGTATAAGTAATCATATCATAAGTTTAATTTTTTTTTAATGCATAGCAGCCGACAAGTGACGCTACTATGCTCATCCCGTGTATAATGGTCGAATGATAGCACTACTATGCTAATAGTATACGAACTGCAAATATAGGACCTTTAAAATTAATACTTTAAATTATGTGTTAAAAACTAATTACATTTTTTTTTCACTACCTATTCCGACAGACTTTTATGCATTTGTATGTTAATTTTTTAACGTCTCCGTTCCGTTGTCGCTGAACGTATATACAAACAGACAGACATCTCCTTTTAATATTACAGATTCTAAAATTCCGATATTTCAGTTTTTGCCAGAAATCTACATAAACGCACACCTGTATATCATTATTTCTAAATAAAGGCTCTCGCGGATTGGTCTCAATATTTTAATAGTAAATTCGTTTGTGTAGGTCTATAAATGATCTAATCATGTACACTGTAATCTATTAGATTCAAAGTTAAAAAGAAAGCAATATCGCGTTGTCGGCAGATTTAAAATATTTTTCTTGACACTCTTTTTTATTATTATTATTATTTTGACAGATTAATTAAAAAATATTTTATTAATTTAAAGTGCTTTTAATTACAAATTACTTTACATGTTAGCATCCAAATATGTTTTTAGGTCTTTAGGATGTATTTTAAAACTTTTATAGCAAAGTAATTGGAAATTTAGAGGATGTAATTGTATTTCTTATGATTCTATTAAAAACCTAGAATTGCGTAGTTATTGAATGTTTTACGTCTTTCAGTCTTTTATAATTAATATGCATACCACTTGTCGAAATTTAATATTTCCTTTATTTAAAATTTTTAAAAGCTTTAAATGTAATGTTTTACGTTCAAAATACGTTTGTAATATAATTTTTGCTGTTGATACTTTCTAATATTTTGCAAATACAGGGTGTTTCATATTGAATGGAATAAAAATAATAGTATATTAGAAATTCTATAAATGGTTTATTTTGCCGTAACAAAATAATTCTAAAATTACAATTATACAAGTTTTACCTGGCAACTCGAAAAATATTCCGGTTACGAAAGCGATACTACAAGTATTATTAATCAAAATGACACCACCAATTCCATGGAAACACGTTGAAAAATAACCGCATCTAGGAAGATAATATTTGCATACTTTATTGATTGAAATTCTGGCAACCCGAAAAACCTTCCGGTTACGAAATCGATGCTACAAGTATTATTAATCAAAATGACACAACCAATTCCATGGAAACACGTTAAAAAATATCCGCATGTAGCAAGATAAAATTTGCATACTTTATTGTTTGAAATTCTATCAAATGCAAATAATCTGATATGGCTTACATACTATTGCCTGTGTTTCCGTACTATGGAACTAGATTACAGAATAAGGTATAAGATTACGAGTAGTGTACACAAATATACATTAAAATCAGTTCAAATAACATAGTACGTATACTGAAAAGAAAGAAAAGGTGTCATGAAATTTTAAAGTTTATTCCAAACTGATCCGAAAAGTTTTATCTGCATCATTATTTGAAACTCACCAATATTGATCAAAATTTTCATGTGGCAACCTCTTATGATCTTTAAAATGCCTAAATTGATTTTCACTGAATTATTTGTTTTTGTTATTCTGAAAACAGAGCTATACACAGATCAAGCACTACAATTTTAGATTTCCATAATCAGAGAATGCATATTCAAAAATAGTATTATATCAATAAACAAATATAAAAAGGTAAACACAACAAAGTGAGCGATAGAAATTGCAACAGAATTCAATACAATAGAAAAGTTACAGCTATTCAACCTTACATTGATATATAAAAGAATTCTGTGCCTTATTCTTTTCCGGGATGATTTACTTCGATGAGTACATACATAACAAAATACGTGATAAAAATCTGAACGTTATATCCCTTCTGGGAAAATCGTTTTCTAAAGAAGACATAGTGATTATAAGAGCATCACTATATCTGCTATTCCTTCGAGAAAAATATGTTTTGCATGTATTCTTTTGTGATAATGATTTTGTAAAAATTAATATTTTTCATATCATTTTTAATAATTTACAAGTAATTTAAAAAATTTAAAAAAAAGAAAAAATTATGTAGCTATTTTTATATGTCTTTTTTTTTTCTTTTTCTTTTTTTTTTTTTTTTTTTTTTTTATACACTGCATTTTCATAAATGACCGGACACTTTCGATTTCAGATTTTTTTTTTTTTTTTTTTATGTCTCAAAAATACTAAACAAATCATCTTGAAACTTCAGGAATGTAAACAAACATGTTATACCTCATGTTGAAGTTTTGTTTTTGTTTTTTGAAAAACATGTTTTACCTTCAGTTGAAGTTTTGCGCCAAAAGTGAAAGAGAAACCAGCAGAAAATTTAAAAGAAGAGGAAAATATTTGGCATCACCCTGCAAAAAGTAATGCTTCAAATACAATCTGGCTATAGCATGTGATTATGGGTCTCTTTACCATTTTCTGCATGTATTTGTAAGTCTATACCGCACGTAATCAGAAAGATATAAAGGTTTCTTTAAAAAAAAAAAAAGAAAAATTGCCAGAAAGGTTTCACTTTTTTAGCTATAACAAGCAAGATATTAAAACCAGAGCAAAGCTATTTTCGGGAAAACCGACATACAACATTGGACACAGTATACTGCAATCAGAATGAAAAAATATTAAATGTATAATGAAATGAGAACAATTTTACTAAATAATTTTTAACTGCGCATGCGTAAGACTTAGCGAAATTTCATTTGCACAATTTAATAGCCATGCATTGAGCTACTTATATGAAATCTCCGAATAAGTATCGTGTAAATTCAAAAAGTTTTACGCCATAGAATGAACAGAAAAAACAAAAAGGCATTTTTTCTTCATTTGCTATCTAATCTAATAAGACGTGTTAAAGTGGAAAAAACTTTTTATTACAGATGTGCAAAAAATTATTAGACTAACTGGAATTTACAAATTCTTTGTTTCAGTATATATATACATATATTAATGAATGCAATAATTCGTTAAATTTGATTTCATTTGTTGATGTTATTTATCTTTCACTCTTTAAAACACAATTTGGAAGGTTTTTATTTTTAACACTTTTTAGAAAAATTTAATAGTGATTTTGGATTTTAATTGTAGACCTATTTGCCTGCATTGTCATTTCAATTAACAATCCAAGCATTCCATAATGTTGGCTTATTCTGCTCAAAAGTTAAATATTAATTTTGCAATGTTTGTTATAAAAAGTCTTACCTATAACAATACTTGTATGTATACAAAAAAAAAAAATTCAAAATTAGCCGATCACATTACAGACTAAGAGAACTATTTCTTATCAGAGCATTTTAACATTTTATACTGCACTAAATAAATGAAAACAAATATAGTTACAACCAATACATATATTATATATTGGTTACAACAAGAGCAGTACTAAAATTTATGTAGTGTACGTTCCATGTTTTAGCGATGCAGGGGTTTTTATTGCACAAAACAAATGTAAGTTTTCTTTTTTTGCTTCATGTATACCAACAGTTCAAATTTATGGATACTGTGCAGCCACATATCCTAACACTAGCATTGAGGACGCGTCCAAAATGTTGGAGGGATGATAGCTTGAAATCTGGAAAGCATCCAGTATCTGTTATGGCTTATTTTCTCTGAGTCAGATGAATGTCACCCCTATTTTATGGTTTATTTTATTATATTTCCCCTATTTTATTATATGGTTTCATGAAATGTGGTCGAAGAATACCTGTATTTTCGTACGAACATTTGCAGCAGTTTTCTATGATTAAACACAGTAAAAACTTCTATAAAAATTATATCCGTTATCCCAAAATCGGAACGGTCGAAAGCTATGTGACAATTAAAAAGATAATAAAACACGTATAGATACTTTATTTACTTTTTTAAAAATAACTGTACTACCATCTAACGACAAATTTTAAAACTAGATTTTTTATATTTTCTTTTAAAAAACTTGTCATTAACAAACTTGTTTTAGTTTAAATCGTATTCTAGAATGCCAATCTCTTTTATATATAAAATTTTAACACCAACAGACAATATTTGATGTCTTTAGTCAATAAAAAATATTGATAATAATGATAATAATTATAATAAATGTAGCAGGATTTTTGTTTTTCACTTATAGTTTACCACAACATATGTTTCTTAAATGAACATTCAAGAATCTTTATCAGTGATAATGAACATACTATGTAATGAAATTTTCCTTCTGGAAAATTTATGATCTGTGATATAGAAATCAATTTCAGTCTGTGAAGAGTAAATATTATATCTACGTTCCTGAAGTGACGGATAACAGGCATTTATTCATTCTTGTGTGTGATAAGCATTTATGTTAATGTTCTCACATAAATAACAAGCATGATTATATGTATTAAAATCGCAGTAAGGAATTTAATGCGTTAATTTAAATTTATATTTGAATTTAATCAGATTTCAGCATTCATTAAAAAAAAAAGTCTTGGAAAATCACTTTAAAATTTCCAAAATCAATGAAAAGTGAAACTTTACTGAATTTCAGTTAAACGAATATTAAATTATTTAAATTTTCACTGAGGAGCTACATATATATATATATATATTGTAGTTAAAAGTAATTTTTAACGATATATGTAATAAAATTTATTCATATCACCTCACCATAGTAATTAATGAGAATTTTGTGAGATGGTACTTTTGTGTACCAGTGGTAAATGGAGGTCAGAAAAAATGTTTGAACCTTTAAAAAGCGTAAAATGTATTTATTATTTATATTACTTATATTTTTTCTAACAAGGAGAGGTCACGACATGGAAAATTCAGATCGGGACGAAATTGCGCAGGATTGTAGTATACTATGAGGGTAACAACATATTGAAGCAGTAGGACCCACTATCCAAAAAATTTCGAGAAAAAAGCATTTAAAGTTTCAGTAATCTTTAAATATAAGTTATTTCGTAAGTGAGCAAGCGCCTCAGTGGCGTGATCTTAAAGCGCGAGCCTCCCACCCAGATGACTTGGGTTCGAGGCTACCTGCGGGACTACTTTTTTTTTTTTTCTTCTTTAACTTTTTATGTAATCTTAACTTTTTATTTATTTTACTTTATTTTACAATTCAATTCAAAATTTGAAAATTTTAATAAAAAATGATTTAATTTTCTTGAGTATAAAATAACTTTTTCTATTTTTGATATTTATAACTTAACCCTCTCAGCGTTTGAACCGTAATTTTGTAACACGAACAAACTCCCTCGAAACGGTTTGAGACTGATTCTTGTAATGTAAGAAATCTCTCTCTAAATCGTGCGAACCTGATTCTTGTAACTCTAAATAACTACTCCAAAATCGTTAGAGACGGAAACTTGTAACTGACCCTTCCCCCTTTTACCAACACGGATTGACAAGGGGCGGACAATGACGATAAGGTAAGCTGACAGTTGATATGCTTCTTTGTTGAAAGAGAGGGTTGATAACAAAAGAATAGAATAGTGAAAAATGTTCAAGAAGAGCTGTTGATAATTTGTAAAATCAGTTAAAATACTGCTTGGCTAAACAGAACTTCGCATAAAAACATTTTATTTTTTTAATTTAAATTATATCTTTTAGATGACGATTTTTTTCATAGGAATCTTAAAATTAATAATAAAAGACATTATTGTTAGAATAAAATAATGACAATTATTTGTTAAATCAGCAGCTTTATTATTATTGTTATTATTCTTATCATTTATGAACTAACCGAATATTCTGCATAAAACACTGTTTTAGTTAAATATTAATGTAAAGCATTTTAATATCCTGAAACAGGTTTTTCTCTTTTTATATTCAGTACCTGAATTACAGTTTACTTGGTTTCATTGTAAAAATTATTCATAGTGTAATACAATGATTCATTTTCGGAAGTGTATTATATATATATAGGTAACTATTTTAATGAATTTATGAGTTTAAAGATAAGAAAAACAAAAAAAAAAAAAGAGAATTGCAAGCCAATGCGCAGTATTGCTACAAAAGGAAATGCAAAACTTAAATATAGGAATAAATTATCAATGAATAAAATGAAATAAAACCCCCAACCCCCCCCCCCCCCCCCAATATATATATATATATATATATATTAAATTATTCAAATTACATATATATATATATATATATATATATATATACATATTTGTTTCGGGGGTGCGCTGGCTACCAGTGAAATCTAATTTTCATGGAGATAAGACAAATTCAAATCGATTTATCATCGGAAACCCCTAAATCTAGCAATTTCCTAGAAAATATTCTTCTAGGTTTTGCGTTTGCTAATACTTAAATCTGTTACCTAATAATAATCAGATATATTTTTCATCTCAAAAAAATCTCTAACACTATCTATATATTATATATATATACAATATATATTTAAATTGTTCTAGCGATTTCCAACAAAACCAAATTTCTGTCATATTTTTTCCGGATTTAGTGCGAATTACCAGTGAACGATAATTTTCCTGAAGATCAAAATATTTAATATCGAAATATCGTCGAAAAAACACATAAGCTCTATCTTTTTTTTCTAATCCTTCAAGTATTTTCGAAGAAAACGCAGTCTTAGCTACTTTTTTTTCCCCTGACAAAACGCGGGTTTACCGTGAACGCTAATTTTACTGAAGAAGAGCACAATTCAGATTAAATTGTAAACTCAAAATATCCCTAAATCTGAATTTTTATCAAAATTATTCAAGTAGTTTCTAAGAAAATCACGTTTCTGCCATATTTTCTCACGGACGAAGTAAAGGTTAGCAAAAAAAAAAAGTAATCTTCGATAAAAAGAGGATAAGTCAGATGTGTTTCTAATCTAGAAAAACTTATTTTAGTCAAATTTTTCATATAAAAACATGCAGGAACTATTTCATTCCCTAGCAACGGTTACTATATTCATTTCTCAAAATTACTTTAGTACAGCTTTAGCACAGGAGCCACTTGGCAGTTTTTATATTTTTGTTTTCACTTTGACGATAAACTAAAATGGGTGTCGCAATTGCGTAAGTAAACATCTTGGTGAGAAGCGACCGAGCTATTTTGGTGATAAATTTCAAATTTTGCCAAGAGGTTCAAGCTGCTCCATTGCTTTAGCAAGAGTTTTTCAATTTTATTTAATTATTTTTTAACTTAATGCCAGAGGAGGGGGGGGTAATTGGTCTAAATAGACAAAATATCTCCAGATAAAATATTATCCGTTTTTCGTTCTGTTTATTAAACGAAAGAAAATGGCCAAAATAGTTTTTTTCAATATCGTTGACATCTCTATAAATTGAAATTAAAATATCCAGTACTTTTTAATTTCAATCTACATGCGCACTTTTTATTTTCTAAATTAAATATTATCTAAATCTTAATACACATATCAAGGTGTAATAAAATAAAAGGCGACAGCACAAAATCGGTGTCTGAAACAAATAGTCCTATCGTACTATAAATAAAATAAAATAAAATACAAAAATAAATTTTGCTTCAGGTATTCGCTACATTCGACAGTGTATTCCTCGCCGGTACTGCCTTGCCAAGGTCCCCACTACCCTCAGTATCTTATCCGGACATTTCAGTTTGGTTTTTTATGGAACAACGAGTAGCTCTGCTTTTATTCAAGAAGTGTAATTTTACAGATAACTATATACCAGCTTCTATTAAACATTTTAGTTTTGGCACTATGTATTAGTGAGACATGGTTACACATTTTTTCTAGATTTTGCTTTCTGATAATAAAATTGCATGTGCAAAAACTTACAATTATACTGCTATTAATTGTATTATAAATGTATAAATAAAAATAAATTTTAATTACATTTATAATTAAAATAATAAGTTTAATTATTTTCACTATATAACAATATTATTTCTATAAATACAATTAAATAAATAAAAATAATTAAATTGAATAGTAAACATTGCTAAATGTGAATATGAATTAAATAATAATAATAAATAAATAAATAATAATTTGATTGTGAGATGTAAGAAATGTGACGAAAAAATTATTACTTTTTTTTCGAAACATAAAATGATTTAATCCTACATGGCAAACCTTTATTACTTTGTAACTTAGATTAAAATCTGCTTTTCTAAATGTAACCCTTTTGCCGGCCCAGACTCTCTTAAGTGCTGTAAACATTGTCGCGAAATTTAGTAACAGTTTTGTTCAACTATCATAAAAAATTCTGAGCAATAGCATTTGATATACATAATGAACGAATTACCTTCGAAGGGATTAAGCAACCGTTAGAGTTAAAATTTTGTGGTGGATATTGAATAAAAATATCCCTGAATTTGTCAGCACTGGTAAGAGGAGTGGTATTCAATAGGACCGGGAAAGGGTTATAAATAATTAAAAAAAATAATAATCATAACCATAACCATACCATTAAATAATTCTTCAGCTGAAAGATTTTTTATTTTTTATTTTCCTTTTTCTTATCCCTTAAAAAACACGCTAAAAAATGCCTATAATATATTGAAGGAATAGTTGAATTAAATATACTACACTGAAAAAAAAAAAAAAAAAAAAAAAAAAAACTTAAAATATATCTGTTATAATAAGAACTTTATTAGAATGTTTTATATTTAATCGGTTTGTCTATCTGAAATTTTCTTTAATATAAATTAAATATAGAATTTTCATGGAACCTTATAGTTTTTGTTGTAAGCTAAAGGCAGACTGACTGCACTAGGGTTCTAGACACGTAATTGGAATGCCCTTCATAGTGGTCTTCCTAAGGGGTCCTAACCCGTGTTTACGCGAGTTTCAGAGAAAATCATGGATAACTCCGAACGACTAGTCGATGAGCGGGACTTTGGATCAAACCCAGCACTTTCTGTCTGCCAGCTTTGAGCGCAGGACCACTCAACTGCTGGCCCCTCTTGGAATTTTCTAGAAACTTCATGAAATCTTCTAGATACTTCATGAATCTTCTAGAAACTCCATTGAAATATTTAGAAACTTCATGCTAGCTACACAGCTAAGTTTTTTTTTTTTTTTTTTAGCTATGTAACATAAGTTACACAATTAAAAAGTTAAAATAAAAGAAGAAAAAAAAAGTGATATTTTAAATAGAATACGTTTATAGAGGAACCCTAAAAAGTGGAAAACAAAGAAAATTTTGAAAAATGTCGTCAGAATAATGAAAACGAATCAATCAATAGATAAAAAAATAAATAATAATTGAAAAGTATCTATACTTGACAAAGGTATAGTTTACTCCTAAACAAAAAGCAACTACTCAACTTTTAATATTTTGAAAAAAATTATTACATTTTTCTTGAAGCTGACCTTAATTTTTCAAAATTTTCTCATTTCTCGTATTTTAGGAAACTTTTATAAATGTATTCCATTTAAGAAGTCTTTTATTTTTTTATTATTTATTTTTAAAACTGTATTTTATTAATACTAATTCTTACAAAAATAGAAATAGTTTATGTATATCTTTTTTTTTTTTTTTTTTTTTTTTTTTTTTTTCAATTACATAAATTAGGTACAATATATTTTTCATCTACTTGACGTATAATGAAACACCGAATATAACCATATATAACACTTCAAAACTGGTATTTAAAAGATGCAGAAAGTAAGCAAACACCATAAAATCGTAAACACACGCAATAATTATTTTGGCCTAAAAATTTCTGGGAAAATTTTCGACAATTCATTCAGAAAAAATCATGTTTGGAAATCTACACAGAAGATTTTTTTATGCATGCTGCATATTATATTTTTGCTTTAGTACACAAAAATAAATAAATCAATTAAAATTACGTACATATTCTCAAAATATGCGAAGGTTAGTGAATTAAAAGAATAAGCCGCAAAGTTACTGTGACATGAAAATACTGAAAATAAATAAAATTCCGAAGTTATTTATTTTATTTTACTTTTTGTCTGAATATAAAAATAACAGCACTTCTTTTAATTACGATAGGCAACATTATTTAATGTAGATACTCAGTTTTTCAATGATTTTCCACCATCAGTATTTTAACTTTTAAGCAAAAGATTAAAAAAAAAAAAAAAAAAAAAAAAAAAAAAAGAAGAAGAAGAAGAAGAAGAAGAAAGGAAGGAACGAAAGACGAAAGAAAATTCTGTCAAAAAAAAAAAAAAAGGGAAAAGAAAAGAAACTTATTTTTGCATGAGAGGCTTTTCTTTTATTGCATGTGGCCTGGCCGAAGGTCTGTTTTATTCAAGTTAGTCTACAGAAAAAAATTACGACTAGAGAGTAGCAGAAAATATAGTGGGATTTTTTTTTTAATTAATGAAATCTTACATTTTTATGAAACTTTACATTTTTTTGTTACATATGTGCATGTCAAGTAGTGTGCATTTTCTTCAACAATTGAAATGGGATAAAGCACATCGTTCCACTTCGATAAAATGAAGGGGGGGGGGGGTAGAAAACAAAAGAGCGCTAAATCTTGACAGATTTTGAAAGAACTGCAAAGTAAACCAAATGTCGTTGCTGTGATATCGTGCACAAATAGGATTAAACAAAGAAATAGTGCCAATTTACTTAGCTATAACACTGTCAAAATGGATTAGAGGTATTATATTAGTTAAAAATATAACAAACATATTGAATATTGTGCTTCAAATGTAGAGACAAGCAATTGAAAAAGTTTTTTGTGAAATCTGAATAATATATCTGAATATCTGAAAAATCAGAGTAACATAATACTTCTTTTAGAATGAATTGTTTAAACAGACTAAAGATATTTCAGGGCTTTAAAAGGATTGAATAGAAAGGTAACTAACAATCTGGATACTGTGAATGACTGGTATAAGAATCAGAAGCTTAAATTTTAATCACATAAACTATTTTGGTGTGGTGCATAATCCATCTCATTCTATGACAGTAAATACTAATATGTTAATAATAGTTGAATAATATTAGTGGGTAACAGATGTCAAAAATAAATGCAAACAATTTCTTGGAAAAAGCAATGAAAGACGTTGCATTCTAGTTCAGACTCCAGTTAAATTTTGTTGTATCATTTTCATTTCCTTACTTTTCAGTTTGGCTTTCCTTACAACGATTTTAGTTTATGGTATTTATCTTTTAAAGCATATAAATATTCATTATTGTTATAGTATAGCCTATTTTGCGTTGTAATTGCAATATCTAATAAAAAGTCCTATGTAAAAAAGTACACTTCATACGGTTTTGTTAAATAAATCCTTATCGAATCATGTTCTTACACTGACTAAGAACAGGATTCGACAAGGATTTATTTAACAAAACCGTATGAAGTGTGCTTTTTTTACATAGGAATTTTCACTAGTGTACGGACACTTTTGTTACCGACTGTACAAGTTATTACTTTTTGCATAACAATGTATATATATATATATATATATATATATATATATATATATAATAGACGTAATAAAATTTAATCTTAAAATTTAGCAGTTAATAGAACTAAAACAATAACAACACACAAAAATATAGAACTGAATTTAACATAGAGGAAAGACTGACACAAAAATTGCGATATATATATATATATATATCTATATATATAATAATTAATAAATAAATATAAAAGGTTTTGGAGAAAACCTGTAGTGTAAAGATTGTAAAAGAGAGTGAGTTCACTGAAATCTGAAAGCGGGTATCATCAAAATAAAAAGAATTGTTAAGTTAAAAAAAAGAAAGAAAGAAAGAAAAAGAAAACTGAAATGAAAGGAAGAAAGAAACTTTGAACTTGAAAAATTTTAAATATGTGTTTTAGCCAACTGCACATTTTTAATTTATCTATTTATCTATTTATTTTTAAGGGAAAAAAAAAAAAAAAAAAAAAAAAAAAAAAGTGGACTGACAATAAATAACCGTTTTAGCAGGCAGTTGGTTACTTTTCATGCTTTAAAACTTGTTTAAAAGGAAAAAAAAAAAAAAAAACTGTAAAAATAGTTTGATTTTGAGAAATGTGCATTCAGGAAGTGTTTTTTATAGTTCAAAAATATGTTATTATTTATATTGTTCATTAAGGTTCTGAAAAATATCTTTTCTTCACTCAACAAAGTAAAAAACATTCATGGAGATACTTTTAGACGAAAAAGCAGGAAATTTGCATCTACTACGAGAATGAAAATTCGGATGTTGGTTTTCTCCAAATCGGTTAGTTTTCCAATTGAATAAAGTTCCTACAGATATATATGGGATAATTAGACATCGAATCCGCTTAATATACGCATAATATCAAAACTGGCTACCCCCCCCCCCTAATTTTATTGAAAAAAGAAAGCGCTATTACTTTTTCTAAATTAAAAATGTCGAAGCATAAGTAGCACGAATTTTAGCCAGACGTAAAAGTAGGCACGAGTGCAGAATTAAAGCACCGACGTATTCATTAAGATGAAAATACAAGAAGTGTAACAAATTTTTATATTAATTTTAAGCCTGGTAAAGTGTGATACTAAATTATTTCGATTCGAAATAAATGTTGGATTCATTTTCATGCATAGTTCTTATTCATCATCATCATCATTAAAAACCCAGTTTATATATTATTTTGAAACACTCTGTATATATATATATATTGTTCCTTTCAAATATATATAACACCAAAAATATTATTTGTAAGTCAGTAAGTAATAGTTACGCAAAGTTTAGCTAAAATCTGCAAAAAATAAAAAGAAAGAAAATATTTATTTCTGTCTTCGGTCCAAACCCCCCTTTTCACAGTAGAATCCCAACTATTTCTATTTTTGAACATTTATTATTTTTTAGTAGGGAAGATTATTATCTACGGATTTTTACAATACCAGTTTTACGATAGTTGGACATTTATCGAAATCGAAAATTTATCGAAAATATAATTTGAACAAGAAATCTCTAAATCAAGAACATTACAAAATTCATTTTAAAATACATGATATATGAAATAATTCTTTTATCATTATTGTGAGCCTTTTAACATTATTATGATTTGAAGATAAAAATAATAATTTATTTATTTATTTATTACTGGTGTTGGTGTTGCGGAATAAGGCCGATTAACTACTCTTGGGTCCTAGGCCAGAGGGGAAATGCATTTAATGTAGGTCTTTCTAAGGGATCCTAGCCCGTACTTACGCTAGTTATGGAGAAAACTACGGAAAACTCCGAACTGCTGGGCCGACGAGCGCGACCTGGGATCGAACCCGGCACCTCACGTCTACCAGCTTTGAGCGCAGAACCGCTTTGCCGTTGGTGTATTTTTTATTGGTTAAGTCATTCAACAACAATTAACCCACCCCCGAAAAAAAAAAATATATATATATAGACACAATTTTATATATATATATATGTATATATATATATATATATATATATATATATAGAGAGAGAGAGAGAGAGAGAGAGAGAGAGAGATTGATAAAGAAATAACATTATTCATTTTCTGATTGTTTCAAGAATAATGTTCACATTATTATAAGTTATTTATAAACTGACTTTTTTTTCAGTATTTGTTAATAACTAACTTGCACAAATTGTTTAAATTATTCAGGCTATTGAAAAGTATTTTCAAAGTAAATTTGCCAGATATATCGTCCAAATGACATCTGTGAAAAATAAAATAAAATAGAATAAAATAATTATAATGATAATAATACGTATTTTGTAAATGTGAAATAAATAAATAAATAAAGTTCCATCAATTTACAATGCAATTTCAGTGGGCAATTTCAGTGATCAGTAGAGAAAAAAAATCTTCTATGAAACAATCACACGATTTCCATTAACCACTATTACAAGTATTATATAGTACATTTTTTAGAAATAATGTGATCAGAAGACATAAAATTGACCTAACGAAGTAGACACCTATTAAATTTTCTATAAGAGAAAGCTGATATAAATATAAAGACATGTAAAACAGAGTTTACATTGCGAGTTAAAAAATAATAATAGAATTAGAAATTCTAACTTCTAAACTTTTAAATTATTATTTTAATTTATAATTGTTACCAAAAAAATTTACGAGTTAATTTATTTTTCAACGTGTAGAAAAATACATTTTCACGCGAATAATACAAAAATAAATAAATAAATAAAGTTTTTGGAAAAAAAAAAAACTTTTCCGATACTGTTTATTTCGAAAGTGCCCGTTATTTCTTTTCTTTTCCTTTCTAACAAAAGAAAGAACGATTTTTATGAAATTCTGTCAAAAGCAGAATTTAGTTTAGTACGGAGAACTGTTAGTTTTTTTTTTTTTTTTTTTTTTTTTTTTTTACGTGAATCTCAAGGGGGATAAAAAATTTGTTCATGTTATCAGTATTTCATGCTATCAGTAACTAATCTTCATATAACTAAACAAATCTTCATTTTGACGGGATGGTGAATACATTTCATGTTAAAACTAAATCACGTTAACAGTGTTCATGTTAACGATGTTCGACTGTATAAAATTATATTTTCGATAAATTTTCAATTTCGATGAATGTCCAACTACCGTAAAACTGGTATCGTAAAAGTCCGTAGATTGGGATTAACAGTCTTATGTTCTAATAATTTGAAAGCGATATTAAAATTTGAATAAATAAATAAATAAATAAATAAAATAAAATGAAAAAATTATAATCCTCCGTACTAAACTAAATTCTGCTTTTGCCAAAATTTCATGAAAATCATTTTTCTTTTTTTCTTTTTAAGGAAAAAGAAAAGAAAATTAATGATAATCAGCATCGAAGCGGACAGTATCGTAAAAGATTTGTTTATTTTTCTTTTACTAAATATGACCAGTAAAATGCCTAAAAATTACCGGCACTTCCCAAATAGAATAGTTGAATAGACCATATTCCGTGTCGTGTAACTGTTTCTCAGAATATTTTCTAACTGTGAACTTACTGACATTTAGTAAAGCGCTAAAACAGTTTTACAAATTTCAGAATTATTATTTTTTTTTTTTTTTCATTTAAAATTTATATAATATATGAAAAGTAAAATAAAATAAAATAAAAAATACTAGGGAAAAAATTAATTAAAAACACATTTCAGTATCTACAAATCATAATACATTTGCTATAAATAATTCAAGGGTGTTTAAAAATAGTTTCAGAAAAAAAAAAAAAAAAATCATATTACAAAAAAATTGCACAATGTGATCTTTTTAATTTTTTTTTTCTAAAAAGACCTATGCTATTATTTAAAAAATATATCGAAAAGCGTTATTTGGTTTTCTAGAATATTATGAAATCTTCAAATTTCACACGTGAAAGAATAAAGATACTTTGACTAAAGGGCCAAAAATAGCTCGTTGGATTCTATAAACATTCTTCATAAAAACTTCTTATTAATCATGTGTATTTCCTACTAATATAAAAAATATATATATATATTTTTTTTTTTTTTTTATATTTCATTATTTACATTTCTATTATAGCTTTTATGGGGATTTTAATTAAAAATCTCAGATTTTAAACTAAAATTTATTTTATCAAAATTAAATATAGCCTATAACAATCAGGGATAGTGTAGCTTTTGGTCAGTGAAAGACGTTTTTAAATCGGTTCAGTAGTTTCAGAGCTTACCCTCCACAATAAATATAGACGTGAATTTACCAAACCGCTATAAGCGTTTTCTGTATACTCTAAAAACTGTCAAACAATAAGTAAGTTTTATAAAAAGGAAGACGAATTTCAAATGGAGTTGTGCAGAAATATAGTCTAATGCTTTTCTAAACAGCTGCTTTTCTATGTTAAACTTTCTAATGATTAGTACTCACCAGTTCTGTTCATTTTCTTATAATTTTAAAATATTCGGTGCAATTTTTTTGTTCAGATATAAGATAATAAATATTTAAAGATCATTTTAATTTGATGATTTTTTTTCCACTTTAGATTTTATTTGAGGTAGTCATGTTTCTATTTATAATGAGGTAACTTTTAACCATTTCTTTAATATTACTTTTAGGATATCTGAACTTTTGAGGGCACTTTTTTCTGTATCTAAATAAGTATGTTGTTGTGTTATCACCGTTAAGAAATATTTCATATACATGGAGAAAAAAATATATATACTGTATTCATCTAGAATGAATAAGTAGTCATATTCTGAATCCCCTAACTTGAAATATAGATTTCCAAGTTATAACGTATAAGGTAAACAAAAAAACCTGAACAGACGAAATGGTCGAGAATTTCTGGTCTGTACTTTTCGAGATTTTGAAACAGTATTATGAATCCTTTGCATTGCAAGAAATTCTTACTTGATTTACTAGAATTGGGCCATAAACCAAGATTATAGTTACTAAGACATGCCTCTTGTGTTTGCATTTATTTGAAAAGATTTTTAAATGAGTTTAACTAAAGTAATATAGGAAAACGCTCTAGAATTCTAATAGAAATGCTTAGAAATCAATACCAAAGGGAATAAGAACTTATAAGGATGACATGGAACTATATTTAGTAGAACCACAATTTAATTTCTAGATGTCAGTCACAACATTTTTTTCTGGGTGTAATGCAACCATATTTCTTTGTAAATATATAAATAAATATATAAATAAAATACAATAATAATAATAATAATAATAATAAAAGATTCTTTTTATTTAATAATTTTGTTAATTTTATTGTACTTAACTATCTATACATTAATTGATTAACCAGATTAAGCTCTCATTGAAGCTGGTTAATTAGAAAAGAATTATAGTATTATTATAGATTGTTGTTTATGAACCGAAATCCTCTGTTGCTCGATTCATTTCATTATATTATTGTTGTTGTTGCTGTTGTTCAAATTTCACAGTTAGTCTTATTGCCCCTCAACTTAACGGCCCTCTTCACTTACCGTCGCCGGAAGCCCGAGCCAATGTTATTCTATGGGGAAATTTTCTTTACAAATAACTTATTAACTAATACATATTTTTAAATTCTGTTTCCACATTCAGAAAATTCCCAACTGTTAAACTGACGGACCTTTTTTAAAAATGTATTTTTTTTTTTTTTTTAATATTTTATTTTGAAATTGCAAAATGAAAAAATTTCACATATATAAAATTCGTATTTTGCAGCTTCAAAATAAAATACAAAAAATTAAAAAAAAAAAAATAATTTTTTAAAGAAGGTCCGTCAATTTAACAGCTGGGAATTTTCTGAATGTGGAAACAGAATTTAAAAATATGTATTAGTTAAAATAAGTTATTTGTAAAGAAAAAATTCCCATAGAATTACATTAGCTTCGGCTCCCGGCGGCGGTGAGTGAAGAAGGCCCTTAAGTTACTTTATTTCTATATAAAAATTTATATATATATATATATATATATATATATATATGCGGATGCACGAAGTTGGTACGGATTGTCCTTAACCCTGACACCATAATTTTTAAAAAGTTCTATTTTCTTAAAATATTTCTTTTTATTATAAATCTAAAAGAAAAAGCGCAAGGAATTGTAAAATAGCATACAAATTAATTTATTCATTGAGAAAGAACTATTTCTAAATATTTCAGAATTACTATTTATTTATTTAATTATTATATTTTTATAAATAAGAAATTTTTACGATTTTTTTTTAGTAAGATTTTATTTTTAAATAGCTATAAAAAAAATTATAATTCTTTAAAATGTAAATAGTTTGTGCTTCATATAATATATTAATCTTACACCATTTCTGATAATAAAACTAGTGGAAATTAAAATTTATGAATTTGAAATAAATTAAAAAAAGTATTTTGTGCTGCATTTTTTTTCTTTTTTTTTTCTTCTTCTTAATTGCAGCTTTATTTTTTGAATTCATTCTTCTTACACAGAAACGATAAACTTCTATACGGATGTGCTTTCTAAAAGTATTTGAAATTTCAGTAAAGTCTCAACCCCACTTTGGAATGACCTTCAAACACAAAGGCGTTTAGAACTGAGTTGTTCGGAGTTTTGAATTGACGCACCGACACACCTCCAATTCAAAAGCTGATAGATTAAAGAATGGGGGAAAATCAGGTTCGAATTTTTTTAGAGCATTTCAGTGAAACTGGTAACGAATTATTCGGGTAGTTTTCTTTTCTCGGTAAGAATATTTTTGAAGTAGATAGGCCATCTGGGGTCACACGCTGAGAGGGTTAAAAATACAATAAATTTATATAACTTAAAAAATAAATTTTAGTTTTATTTTAACTTTAAAATAAGGTAAAACTAAAGAAACTGTTTTTAATTATTTATCTAAATATTTTATTTCATTTTAGGTATATTTAATTTTATTTTTTAAATTACGAAAAAAAAAAAAATTACAGAGAAATGATGATTTTAATTGCATATATAATTACTATCCAAATTAAATAATTACTTCTCCAATCAATAGTTTCTTAAAAATTATAGTATAGGATTGCGAGGCTATTAAATTATTACAGGTAAAGAAATGTTATCTTTAAATGTAGATTTTAAATGTTAATGAACATCGTTTCTTTTTCGATAACAACTTCTTTTTTTTTTTTTTTTTTTTTTTTTTTTTTTTATCCTTCTGTGCACAAAATAAAATTCCACCTGTCCTTTATTATTAACAAGCTAGAAGTGTTTGCGTAATTTATACACATTCAAAACAAATCAGGAAGCTCAAACCAAGATTTAAGTACACCTGCTAACTATTTTACACTTTGTTTACAGCTTGTTTATTTTTTAATTATTTAAATATTTGTCTGTTTTTCTTTATGTTTCTTATTTAGGGTTTTGCAAAACTAAACTTTATTTTTTAAGTTATAGAAATTTATTGTATTTTTAAGTTATAAATATTAAAAATAGAAAAAGTTATTTCATACTCAAAATTAAATAATTTTTTATTAAAATTTCAAATTTTGAATTTTGAATTGAATTGTAAAATAAAATAAAATAAATAAAAAGTTAAGATTACATAAAAAGTTAAAGAAAAAAAAAAAAAAGAGTAGCCCCGCAGGTAGCCTCGAACCCAAGTCATCTGGGTGGGAGGCTCACGCTTTAGGATCACGCCACTGAGGCGCTTACTCGATTATGAAATAACTTGTATTTAAAGATTACTGAAACTTTAAATGCTTTTTTCTCGAAATTTTGTGGATAGTGGGTCCTACTGCTTTAATATGTTGTTACCCTGATAGTATACTACAATCCTGCGCAATTTCGTCCCGATCTGAATTTTCCATGTCGTGACCTCTCCTTGTAAGATTAATAGGCGATTACACTGTATTTGCCCCCCAACACCATTTTCACAAATTCTGATTTAAAATGACCTCCTGAATCCGAATATGATGTGCATTTTGCCCTATCACAAACCGTTCTTTACGGAAGGTCCCCCATTTTTATAACTTTTGTGTAATTTCATGGCTATAAATTTGATTTTTAGGGGAGGGGACGGATTATTTTAACTGTTAAATATCTTCTGAGGCTACAGTGTTGGAAAATTCTAAAACATCAAAATTTACGGTAAGGGAAAAATTTAGGTGGAGGGGGGATTTGTCACTAAAATTATGTATTACAGTTATTATATTTTTTTAATCGATTATTAATGTCATTTATTAAATATTATTTTTTTTTTGTGCTAAATTAATTCTTTTTCATTCTCCAAATCAAATTCATGGCCATAAAATTACCGAACAGTGATAAAAATAGGAGGAGTGGATGGTGTCCCGAGAAAACGGTGGGTGACTGGGCAAAATGGGAGTCATATTCGGATTCAGGAGGTCATTTTACATAAGAATCAGCAAAAATTGTGTCGGGGTCGATTTATTTTCTTTGTGCTGCGCACTGTTATTAGTACTATAGAAATTAATAACGCACGTGAAGATCGAGACAAATACCAAGCAAAAACAACGAGAGCACTTTATAAAATCCTGTCTGAATAAAAAACGGCTATAAGTAGTGTCTAATGCCTTATAGTAAGATTAAAGTAATGTATAGGGGAGAACCGTGTATTATGGACCATCGTGTAATACAGACCATGAGGAAATTTGTATGTTTAACACTAGATGGTGAAACCATCTCACTACGTTTAGTGAATATTATTGTTATCTAAAGCAGGAAGTGACTTGTACGTGCGTACCTGTATTTGGACGATTATGAAATTAGCTTTCGGTTTATATGATCACTGATGTAGCAAGTATGTTAAAATGAAAGTATTACTTTCTACTATTAGGTAATTGTAACATAATTTTCGCGTTAATAGTAGCAAATGTACTTATTTTATGAACAATTTAGACATGCGTTTCATGGGCATCAATTTGCATAGTGATTTTTGATTGGAAACAACGTTGCTCTGTTTACGCGTGTAATATGAACCATAGTGTGGTGTGTAATATGGACCAGTGGTCCATAATAAAAACAGAGATATTTTGTTAATGCTCGGCATACATATGTCACATACTCAAAATCTTGAGGCTATAGAATAGGCCAGGGAAGCAGAGGTAATCAAATTATCGCTTCTTTCGCACACTACCCATTGGATATAACCTTTAGACCTCCCCCTTTCTTTTTCGTCCATTAACTATTTTTTGTTTCATCCATTGCTACTATTCCCAAGAGATGTACAAGTGTGTGAGGAAACATACTGGACAGTTCGTTTCAGAATTCCAAGTGTGTCAACTGTTGGGGAACGGGAGGGACCACTATGGACCACTTGGTCCATATTACACATTGTAATATGGACCACCGATACGTAAATAAAATAATTATTTTCTGCAATTATTACTAGTTCCCAGAGTACTTTACCAAGTTTAAACTATGTAACTATGCAATTGTAATGAGCAGCCACCAAATTAAATCTTTTTATTTTAATAATTTAAGTTTTATGAGCATTCTTGCTTAGGGGGTCCATAATACACGGTTCACCCCTATACGTTGTATTCTTATAAATGTCTTGACATTTCTTCCATAAATTCATTTTTATACGCTCTTTAAACTAATGGTACTTTAAAGTACCGTAGATAAAGGAATATAGAATTATAGTTTTATGAATACTTTTTTATAGTATTGGTTTTCGCAAGGTTATTTTTGGTAGAATAGTTACAAACATTTACAGCTTTTATTCAAAATATATTTCATAATATCACTAAGAGTATTGTTTTTTCTTTATTTAAATCAGTTATGAGAATAAAAAAATGTCATTTACAATCTTAACTGTTCACTTTACCAACCTTTGAAATTTTAATAATATTCTACATCAATGTCTGTAATTTTAACATTTAAAATATTAATTCTTATCTTATTTTATATAGTAAATACTTTCATTTTACTTATCAATATTATTTGTAAACATATTTTAGGTTTTAAAGACTAAATAAAATTTAATTATATATTTTTTTTATGTTGAATCTGTATCTTTAATAAGCTTAAATAAATTTATGTTTTACTATTGCAGTAGTGGTATTTTTGTTAAAACACCTTCTAGTAGCTTAATCACCAAGATCAGAAATCCAGACCACTGTTTTGTTTTTCGTTCAGAACTAATAGCAATTGAAGAGGGTCTTAAGACTGCTGATTTCTACACAGACTATAAAGATATTTGGATTTTGACCGACAGTCGTAGTTCTATCCAACACCTTCCAAACTGGTCTCGTATTGGTGATAGAGCTTCGATCTCTGCTTTAGCCTTACTGCAAAGGCTCTCATTTTGCCATAATGTTCACCTACAATGGATCCCTTCACACGTTGGCTTTAATGGAAATGAAGTGACTGGTACTCTGGCAAAGGAAGGAACTTCAATGTCCTTAACATATAGTACGCTGACTTTTTTGGAAATCTGCTCTAAAATCAAGTCTACCATTTCTTCATTTTGGTATTTTCCTCAGTCTTATGACTGGTATGGTGACAGGCAATCAAGAGGTGCTACCACTTTCAAGGGTAGTCGTGTAAAGCAGACTGCTTTATCAAGACTTATAAGAAGACAACTGAAATGTCTTAGATTTGATCAAGGAAACAAGATCTTCCCCAAGTGTACGAAACGCAATATCGCACATTTCACCCTTGAACATCTGCTTTCCTGCTTGGGACTTGATAAAGTGGACTTGTTTCGAACTCCTCTCCTTGTTTTGGACATTTTGTCAGTTCATGGTCTCATGGATCTGGTTTAGCCTAATGGCTAGCCAAATAGGATATGCAACAACAACAAATCTATGTTTTAGTCTAAATTCTACAATTCCCAGTGTGTAAAATACTACACTATCACTGAAAATTATTTTAAAGATCAAAATTAGTAAATAAATGCAAAACAATTTGCACTTATTTATTTATTTATTTATTTTTTTATTTAAGCCAATATGTTATATATTTAGTTAAAATTTAGACTTATATATTATGGCAATCAGTGGATTTTTATGAATATTCGGCGTTAAATAATAATTAATATCTTCTTTATAATATGAAGTTGCGACTAGTTAAAGTAGAGTTATTGTAAATATACAAGATTACAACTGATAAAATCAAAAACTTATTGCCATGAAAAATGTCGCTTAACAATGAGTAAAAGAATTAAATAATAAACCATTACTGTCTTTCATGTAGAAGACGTCAACATCACCCATCTGTTCTTTACAAAATAACAGTTTTTGTTGGTAAAGTATATGCTCATTTAAATACTCTTTTGATATTGTATAAAATTTTATAAGTTTGTTTTTCTGTAACTGTAAATTTTATATATAAAAAAAAAAATCACAAATATTTTATTTTAAAGGTGGAGATTTTTTTTTTTTTTTTTTTTTTTCCAAAAATAGTTTCAAATTTTAAAATAAAGCATAAAAGTAGTTGCATTTTGTCTAAAATAAAGCAGAAAGATTGAACGACAAAATTAAAATTCATAAAAACTATTTAATTCTGTTGGTAAATGTTGAAAGTGTAACTGAAATAATGTATTATGAGTAATTTTCTTTTCTTGTTAAAAATGCAGCTGAATATTTTTGTTTCTTTAAAAATTAATGCAAAATTTTGTTATTTATTCCCATTATATGTTACCTTCTGTTATTCATTCATAATTTAATATCACAATTTTAAAAAACTGAAAGCGGAAAATAATTAAAGTAAATGATGGTTTCGAATTTTTATCAACTTTATAATGGAAATTTTTTATTGGTTTATTCACTTTTGTAAAAGTAGTGATAAATGTAAATATGAATTTTCTATAATATTAACTAATGCATAGGTAATCTAGCGGATACTTCATAATTATCTTTATTACTATTATTTAATTATATATATCTATAAATAAATAAATAAATACATTATATATGTTTGTAAATTTAAATTAAATTCTATATGTTTTATTACTTTTTCGATTTTGAAAGTAGTAGCAGGTGTAGTGGTTAATAATGCGGATCGTTTTCAATAAATGGCGTTCCAGAAGTATACTTTAGTTGGGTTTTTGTCCCAGTGACAAGAAGTTCCAAATTTTCAGAAATCCAATGGGGCGAAGATGTTAACTCCATAGATATATTTAGGCGGAAATATGGCAAAGTTCGTGCCAAAAAAAGAGCATAATTAATAAGAGTTGATTAACTTTTTTACTTTGAAGAAAAGGGCTACTAAAAATTATCGTACAATCCGAGAAGATCTGGATTAACATGTTCCAACTCAATATATGTATGAACGATGATTTAAACATTTTAAAAGATGTGATATGATTTTGGTGTGAATGACAGCGGCTAGGTCAAGGAAAAAAGAGGGAAAACGAGCAACTGCAAGCCTTGTGAACATTTAAAGCCCAGTGCAATCTTTCACAGCGATCGCTACCGACAAAAAATATTCAATTTGAACCCTGCTTTGATCGTCAAATGTGAGCACAATGGGCAATAAGACAGAGCATAAAATTATCACAACAAACCTCATAAAAATATTTTCTTTCTTTTTTTTACAAATAAGGACTGCTTTTAAATAAAACAATTTTTAATTTTAATATTTTAATGAAACATAAATTATCTTCTGTTAATTAAATGTACATTTTCCGTGTATCCGCAGTTTATTTCACACTTTTTGAAGAAATTCAATGGTCCACTATTGAAAAAGAACAGGAGTTCACTACTGGCGCATTTTTAAATCTCTGGAAAATTTAATTTTTCCAAATAGCATGTTAATTTTATTAAAGCCGTTAAGGATTTCAGAGATAAATTATTTCAATTTCGATGTAAGTATATATATATATATATATATATATATATATATTTCGTTATTTAACATATTACTGAAAAAGAATATACCTTTGCTTAATTAAATATATATTTTCAATTAATTAGCATTTTTTTTCACGTTTTCTGAAGAAATTCATTGGTATCCACTACTGAAAATAACAGGTGATCACTACGGGCGAATTTTAAACTATCTGAAAAAATGTTTTTTCCTGTATAAAAATTATTCAAATAACACTTTTGCAATACATTTATGTACAGAAAGAGTAAACTGAGATATCGAATACTGGGATTATAATTACAGCCTTTAAAATTAAGAGCATTACTCAAGAATATCCAGAAGTCGTCTTTAAAGTGTCCCAGTTACCCTAATATCCGCATGGTTTAATAAAATTGCAAGAAATGGAAGTTATTTTCTTCTGTTATAAATAAAGCAACAAGTTATTTCAGCTAACTCAAGACACCTAGTTACTACATAACTGAAAATTAATTACTTAGAAGAATTGTGTGCAATAGAAAAACCATTACAACTTTATTGGCGAACTATATTACAGTAATGACCTATAGATAAACAACTGCAATAGATCGCAAAACTTTTCTCCTATTGACATATATATATTTTTTCTAATTGAGTAAAATTCTTCTATCCACAGCATTATTCTATCTTTGCAAACGTAGGAATTATTATTGGAGAAATAAATGCATCAGCACAATAATAAGAAATATTAATTTTGATTTCATCCAATGAAACTTGCTTTTATAAAATAAAGTTATTTGAAAATGATAAACGAAGTAAAAGAATAACAAATCTCTTATTCTGTGATTTGATTTAATTTTTATTACTTTCTCTTACACATATATGGTAGAGATATGGTGTTATATACATATATGGTGTTTTTGGGGTCAAATTTAGGAAATTGAATTTTTGCTATATTTAAAGGTTAGATGGTCTCCTGAATCCGCATTTCATGTTTTTAACGGTTGGTCTTTGCGTGTATGTGTATGTGTGTGTGTGTCTGTTATCATCATATGTCTAGAACAAATAATAGTAGAAAATCCAAACTCGGTGCTCTAAATCTGTATCTTATAGTATAATGCTACACTGAACTTTTCGTTGAGATCAAGTAAAAAGTTCAAAAGTTCAAAGTTCTTTAAAAGTAGATTGTGGTACAAATATATTATAATTCATCATTCGTTATTATATCTTTATATACCAAATTATTTGGGTATGCTACGGTTATACTTGGTCATTGCTGGAATTGTAATTCATTTTGTGTTAGATGTTTTTCTTGTAAAACTAAATTTAAGTATACAATGTCATGTACATATAATTTATAGACAATAAACAGGGATATCCAAAAGTAAGCTAAGCTTTCTTTTCTGTTGAATGTAGTTGCTGAAACGACTTTGTTACATTTTACTATGTCGACGAACACTGTTCAGTAATAAAAAAATCATTTTTCATACGTATACTGTAGCACTTACTGATGCAAAAAATAATTCATAATTACGGAAATCAAGGATAATATATATATATATATATATATATATATATATATATATATATATATATATATTCTTATTTTATCCCTTTTATATCTTCACAAACATATTTATGGATAATTCTCTCCATAATTCTTCTCAATACATCTATTTTCTTTATTTCATTCTTTGTTTGATTAAATTTCCATTTTATATAAGATTCTTTGTCCCATCAATTCCTTTTAAGTAATCTGGATGTTCTTTTATTCCACCAAAAATCTTATTTAACATTGACTTTAATATTTTTACTTCATAAAATTTCGAAAATCGTTCTTTCATATATATATATATATATTTTTTTTGTCTGCAACTCATTTTTAAATGCGTCTTTTTTTTTTTTTAAACTCTGGTATTAAAAAAAAAAAAAAGTTTGATAAAATTTCAAAGGGATCGGTGCATCATCCCTAAATTCTAACGCTCTGATAAAAATTCGTTTTTTCATCGTTACTTCATTACTCTTCACCGAATTTTAAAATCATTCTGATGGTTATTTCTAGAAAAAATTTTCTTCTAATCTTTGAGAGGAGGTAACATTTTTTTCATAGGGCTCTCATTGGTCTAGAATTTAACCAACTGAGTAGATTTTTGCAAAGTATACTAGAGACCACTTTCTCATCTTCTAAAACGTCTTCTTAAAAATTTCGTATTTTTTTCATTTGCATTTGTGAACCCTCTTCTAAGCTCCGGTGGTCCCTTCTTCACTTTTCTGAAAAATTAAAACTACATGGAGGTCTTGAAAGCCTAGTTCTTTGTTCTGGTCATAAACTTTCTATTCTTCCACTTTCAATTTACTGATTATGACTAAGTCCTGGGCTATTTGTTTGGTAATTCTTATTTTATTTAATCGGCTTAAAAATGCAGATTGAGAAAAACTGCTTGGGAAAATTGTTGTTTATGACTTTACTGTATATGTTTTCACGATATCATCTATAGTATTAAAATACAAGGTAGGAGAAAATTATGTGAGTGACAATATATTGGCTCGTCAGGAAAGTTCGTGCCAATTTTCATTAGGTGGCATAAGGACAGGTCTGAATATATCAAAATAACTGAAAACAAATAACAAAGAGAGAGAAAGAGAGAAACCCCAAACACCTGCCAACCCTGCCTACATATATTCTAAAAGTCGATACTTCAGGCATATTTAGAAAAGTATTTGCGATACGTTAATTGTTGTCAGTTTTATACGCCTTCCAATATGAAAGCAAACAAAGTGCATTATAGCATTTAATGATTGTCTTTTCCTGAAAGGCAAAAATGCCACACCAGCGGGAAAAAAAAATCGCTGTTTATGGCGAATGTATGCCGTAGCTGAAAAAAAAATGTGTGGAAGTGGTTTGCTAAGTTTAAAACTAGTGATTTCAACCTCCAAGATCAAGAACGCCCGGTAGAGCCTCTACCAATAGATGAAGATCAGATTAAAATATTGGTTCAAAGTAACCCTCCCTATACTACACGTGAATTAGCAGAAATGTTAAAAATATCAAAATCCATTATCCACGAGATTTTAAATGCGTTGAGTTTCAAGTTGCCTTCAAAATCGACAAGAATATTTCCGGACAATATATATATATATATATATATACACCGTGACCAATAAGTTCTCATACAACTTTTGAAGCACGTTAAAAAGTTGTACATATGTGTTACTAGTCCCAATTATTTTTACAGGCAATTTAGTGTAAGGTATAAAGCTATTGCAAGTGTAAATGTTGAACTAATTATAATTTTTCTTTAATTAGGTTGAATGAAGAAATTGAGAGAAATTGTGATAAATAAATTCATCAAAGAAAAGCAGTCGGTGGAATTTTCAGAGACTTGAAAGACCTGGTGCTTAAGAGATATTTCATTTACAGGACTATCAGAAGGTATAATAAGATGTTCTCTGTCGATGACAGAAAAAGATCTGGCAGACCGAGGTCCATTCGGAGAAAATTGGCTGCGAAAAGGGTCAGGTTAAAGATACGACGAAACGGAGAAAGAGCTGCTAGAAAACTAGCACGAGAGCTCAAAATATCGAAGGGGTCAATGTTAAACAGTCTGAAAAAGGACCTTGGGTGCAAGGTTTATAGAAAACTTAAAATTCTCGGAGTTTTAGAGTCTGCTAAGATGAAAGGGAAGCAAAGGGTGGAAGAAATTCTTGCTTGGCACGCTGGGGATGAATTTGTCTTTTCAGACGAGAAACTATTTTGTTTACAGCAATGTCTCAACCCCAAAAATGACAGAGTATGGTCCGTTTCTATTGATAACATCCCCGAGAGCCAACATTACGTTCCACGTTATCAAAATGCTTCGTCTCTGATGGTTTGGGCCGCTATTTCCAAAAGAGGAAAACTCCCGTTAGTCTACGTTGATAAGGGGTCAAAAATCAATGCCCAATATTATAAAACTGAGGTTTTGGAAAACCTTTTACTCCCAAGTGTCCAGAGTATGTATGGAGCGGAATATTTCTGCTTCCAAGAATTTGGTGCCCCTTCTCATACCACACGTGTGGTTCAGGAGTGGTGCAGTCAAAATTTAGCTGACTTTTTGCCAAAGAAGGAATGGCCCCCAATTCCCCCCGATCTGAACCCGCTTCATTATTTTACGTGGTCATATATGCTCTCCCAACTGAATAACTATAAAATCACCGATTTGAGCAAATTCAAAAATGTAATTCAATAGATATGGAAGGAAATGTCAATGGAAGTCATGCGTGCCGCATGCGATGGATTTGAAAAGAGACTTAAGCTCGTTAAGAAACTAAAAGGCGGAATTATTCCAAAGGATTTATTGTAAAGATACTCTATGATTGCTACTTTAATCTGATGTAAAAAGTTTTTGTATAATTTATTTTGTGTTATTGTAATAAAAATTTGAAAGTGTATGAGAACTTATTGGTCACGGTGTATATATATATATGCACGAGGATGAATCAAATGTAAAAGTACCTTTGTTCAAACAAAATTTATTTTACAGAAAAGAATTACATTTCTACAAATTATTTTTCTACATAACATAATCGCATCCTTTTATGACACATTTTTTCAAATGTTTTGGTAATTTTTTCATTCCGTTCTCGTCGAATGAAAATGGGCGTGTATCTAACCAGTTGCGCATGAGTGTTTCCACTTGATCATTGGTCTCAAATCGCTTGCCCCTAGGTGCTTCTTCAAGGGGTCGAAACATGTCTGGGATTTATGGTGGATGATGAAGCGTTTTTCATTGCATTTCCACTAGTTTCTGCGGTGTTAAACGTACTATGAGGGACTTGGAGTTGTCGTGGAAGATCAACACATTGTGGATGGGACAATCCCGTCTTTTGCGACGATACTGATGCCTAACTTGATCCAAGAGACCGCAGTAACAGTTTGCGTTGATGGTTCAGCATTCGTGTAAGAAATCCACCAGTAAGACCCCCCTGCAGTCCGAAAAAACTGTGGCCAACACTTTCACCACAGGCAATCGAGTTTTGGCTTTCACGGGGTTTCTTTCGCCTTTCCTTCTCCACTCCATGCTTGCAAAGAGTGGCTTCCCTAAACGGGCATGCAGTCTGCGGTAAATTTCGACTGGTTTTACATTTCCACGGACAAGGAACTTTATAATTGTTCGTTGCTCTATAGAGACGGGCACACTCCTCTCACTCTTCGTAAGGGCTACTAAATAAAGCACAACAATAGCCGGATAGTGTGGTTCCCCCACTCTAGACATCCCCACTTAACGACTGCAACTGCCCAAACACATACAAATAAATACCTATCCCAATGCTCAGCCACTAAAAGCTCGTTTATATGTATACATATATGTATACATATATATATATATATATATATATATATATATATATATATATATATATATATATATATATATATATATCATATATATATATATATATATATATATACAGTCGGTAACAAAAGTGTCCGAACACTAGCAAAAATTCCTATATAAAAAAAGTACACTTAATACTGTTTTGTTAAATAAATCCTTGTCGGATCATGTTCTTAGTCAGTCTAAGAACAGGATTCGACAAGGATTTATTTAGCAAAACTGTATTAAGCGTAATTTTTTTATATAGGAATTTTTGCTAGTGTTCGGACACTTTTGTTACCGACTGTATATATATATATATTAATTTATGCATTTTTAATATCATATCTTCATTGACTTTGTTATTTACTCAATATTAATTTATATATATACTAATTGGTTTGCTTCAGCCTAGCACTTACGTTTTCCACGTGTAATTCCAAATTTTTTCGCCTTCCGACTTCAAACTAATAAACATTGTTTTACGTGAAATTTAAAACAAATGGTTTCAATATTTTCATCGTGATATTTACATGTTTTGATGCCCAAACGTTTGAAAAAAAATTACATCGTAATCCTTTAACTAAAATTTTATAATAATGTTTTTTATTTAATTTTATTATAAATTTCCTGTGACGCAGTATACATTCATACAATTAATTCATTATTACCATTTTCCCTAATGAATTCAGACTTCGAAAAGCAACAAAAATAATTTGTTTTAAAGCTAGTAATTCTTTCTGTTATTAAAGCATTGTTTCTTTACGAATAAATTCTGGTTAATATAGTTTTGTTCTCTGCGATGATAACAATTATTATACGCTATATTTAAATATTGCTTTAAAATAAATTTTTGTAAATTGACCAATGAATTTATTATGTTTTATTTCTTGTTTGAAGCAATGAACGAATATTCCAAAATGATGCAAATCGCCGAGGAAATTTTATGTTCTTTAACGCAATACATTGTTGTGTTTGTGGCGCTAGTTTTTGATTAAATTGTACGTTTTCAATTTAGTATTCAGTTGTAATGCACACTAGGAAACTAAGAATAAAATTTTATTTCTTTATTTTAATACATTGATTCACTTATAACATCATTTTCTGTGTACAATAACTATAATTTGGCGTATAGAAGTTTTGAAATATTGTAAAGTAATTTATAAAGCTTTTAATAAAATTACTTATATCAGTATCTTTCATTGTGGACACTTGGTAGCTTTGAGAAAATGCGTCATTATAATTCTCACCACTCATTTTCCAATATTTTGTACCAATAGTTAGAATACTGTACCAATAGTTAGAATTACAATTAAGTCTAGTATGATAGCCGAAATGTTGAACAATGCGTGACGGGAACATGAATGCAGCCTTAAAATTTATTGAGCTACCAATAGTGTTTGCAATAAAATATACTGACGTGAAAGGTTTTATTAATTTTTTTTTTTTTTTTTTTAACTTCTTCACAGTATTTCGAAGCAACTGTATGCGAAATTACAATGATTGTTCAATAATAACTTTCTGTAAACAAAAAAAGATATTGTGACAACGAATTAAAATGAAAAAATGTTATTAAGAGTAATTAATAAGAAACTTAAAAAAAAAAAAAATACAATAAATTAAAAAAAAAAAAATCCTTCTATATGTTTGCGGCCGTAATTTAATTTCGACCCAAATCGTTTATTACTAGCTCTTGCAATGTATGCATTTACTTAAAAATATTAAATATACCATTTTTTTTTTTTTTTTTTTTTTTTGTCGCAGTTTACTAAGGAAGGAAGAAGTTTTCAGTTTTAATGCATTGAAATCTCCTTGACGCAATTATTTGGTTAATAACGTTATAATATTAGTAATAATAAGAATAGTAATCATTTAAGATAATGAAGAATGCGTTCAAAGTTTCAAGAAAATACTTAGTTTTGCTTATAGAATTTAAACTTGCCAAATTGATTATCTTTTTCTTTAAGGTAAAAAATAACATGTAAGGTTTTCTTATTTATTTATTTATTTTTTATTTTTTCACTTCCAAAATGATTCACCGTTCATAAAACTAATTTTTTTCGCAGTGATCCGCTTAATAAAAGCAATTTTAAGTTTACAAAAGTCCAATTATATCTTGAAAAAATTTAAAAAGTAAATAAAATTTCAGTTACGCTAATAACCATTTTAACTTTGAAACTGAAGTCCTAAAAATGGTGTTCGGTTACTTTATAATTGACACAGAATAAAGTAAATTGGTTATAAAAAATATGTGATTTGTATAATATTTTTCAATCTATGCATTTTTTAACGATCAATAATATATATATATATATAAGTCTAATTTGAACATGAATTTTATAAAAAAATATTTAATAATTTGATAAAAATACAGTTACGTTTTTAATACAATTACGTATACAAATTATAAGTGACGTATTTAATCATTAATAATTTTAATAATATGCACTCAATTTTTGAATTAGTTTTTTAATATATATATAGTTAAAAAATTTATTAACATGTCCTTTGATGTTAAAAAATTATGCATGACCTCTTTTCGCTCTAAATTATAATTTCACGTAAATATTATTTTAATTCTTTTACCAATATAATGTAGTTGTGCATTATTTATAGACGATCAAATATCGGAAATTGAGATTTTGCTATCTTTATACGTTCTGAGGTTCCACGAATCGTAAAATGAGGTTTTGCAGCTATTGTTTTGTATGAGTGTTTGCGTGCATGTGTTTGCGAGAGATTGTTATATGCATAACGCAAAATCAAATATTAGCAGAAAGTTCAAACTCGATGTTCTAAATATTACTATCATACGAGGGCTGTTCATAAAGTATTCGGATTTAATTTATAACTAAAAATATATAATGGATATACATACTTCAGTTTAATCCCCTTCAAAGTATCGTCCATGAGAAGCAACGCACTTAGCCCGACGTTGATGCCACTCTTCGAAGCAGGATTGGAACTCGCTCTTTGGAATGGCCAACAGCTGTTTGATTGCTTTTTGTTTGTTGGTCGTCACATTCTCAAACCGTCGTCTTTTAAGCGATTTGAATGGTGCCATGTTTGGTGCCAAACTTTGGCAATTTGAACGGTGCCATGTTTGGTTAAAAAATTTCGCATTTCCAAAGCTAAATAAAACGCTTAAAGGACGACGGTTTGAGGATGTGACGACCATCAAACAAAACGCAATCGAATACCTGTTGGCCATTCCAAAGAACGATTTCCAATCCTGCTTCCAAGAGTGGCAACAACGTTGGGCTAAGTGTGTTGCTTCTCAAGGAATATACTTTGAAGGGGATTAAAATGAAGTATGTATATCCATTATATTTTTTAGTTATAAATTAAATCCGGATACCTTACGGACAGCCCTCGTATACTTTTATATACAAATAATAAGAATTTATGTATGTATGTGTTCCTCACTTTGTAGGCATCCGTCTTATCATAAATCTACAGAATTTTGAATGAAGATACGTTTTAACCCTTCCTGATGCACTTCAAAAAGAAGTGTGTGTGAAAGACGTCTGAATAATTTCGAACATAACTGTAAATTTAACATTAGCTTTAAAAATTTTATGACTGTAGATACTATATTTATATGAAAGGTTAAAGAGGCGACCCCTCATCTCACACAGAAATGTATTTCAAATAAAACTTTCTTTCTAAAGCTATATCCAAAGTTTATTCCTGTACAATACTACTTATGTTACACCTTAATCTGTTATCTGTCATTATAGTATTCAAAAACATGGTAAGAGAAATTTGTGTTAGTGCCACGTCAGATTTTTGTATTAATGAAAGAATGTGCTTTTTTTATTATTATAAGTCTTAAAATAAACTTTAATATAAATTAATCTGAAATGTAAATTGTATTTCTATTTCCCTTTCTAATTTTCAGATACAAATCATAAAATTAATATAAACTTTTAACCACCGTGACCAAACATATCCGTTTACTAAGCTGTTGTTATTTTGCATACACTTAAGATTTAAAAAGGCTTAATTAGAAATTTTTCTTGTTCATTAAAGTTTGAAGATCATATATAATATATATATATATATATATGGTTTTGATTTTGTTAACTCTAAATACAAAGTTATTTTTTCTCTCCTACAGAAATGGGAGATTTCATTAAATTAAAAAACTAAAATATATTAAGCAGCTTAACTGTAATGACGAGACTATGAGGATGATTTTATTGAAAGTCTATAATTGTACCACGAGGCAACTCCGACAAGCGACTGGATTACTTTACCCCATACTAGACGGCGCATCATTTGGAAAGCCATCCTCTCAAATTGAACATTATTCAGCAATGGCAACGATTGATAAAAGCCGCTCTTCTGGAAGAATTTACCTTCTAACAAGGAAGCCTCATTAAAGCGCATACGGACATTCAATAATGTAAAAACAATTACAGATATACTACTTACAATGGTAATAGAAGACCAGTCAAATTTATCGGCGGAAGTTCAGTAAAAAAAATTATAAAAAAAATAAAATATTTTCGGGTATTTGGCGCAAAAAGAGAAAAAGTGTACACGATTTCGCGAGCAGCATCTTTTCACTCCAAATACAAGTAATTTCAATGCATTTAAGAAATTTTTTATCAAAACAAATCTTTCTGAGTAGCGTCATAGTAAATATAGTTTGAAATTAATAGATGAAAGAGTCACCTGTTTATCATACAAACTTGTATAGTATATGAATGTTACCTTTTATTAACATTTTAGCTTTGATTTTTTTTTTTCTGTCTTGCTTGCAAATATTTAAATTTCAGTCACATAGACATTTAAGTTATACATATCTTTAGTTTTTTAATTGTTAATTGAATATCCTTCTGTATTTTGCAAGTTGCAGATATTTATTTTTAATTTAGGTAACGTTTAAAATGAATCTTACAACTTGAAAAATTAAATTTATTTTAATTTTTTATCAAAAACCAATGTCTTTGAAAACATAACACATACAATGTTGTTTGGATGCTGTATAGGAAATATTTAAAAAAAAAAAAATATGCTCTTATAAATGTTCCAGAAGAAAAAAAAAATAAATAAACAACCACATTTTTTAAATAGTAAATATCTATCTATCTCTCTCTCTCTCTATATATATATATATATATGAGTGTGTAAGTTATGAGAATTTGTAAGCATTCCTGATGATACACATCCTCCGTCTATATACACTCCTTCTCATATTTATAAGGACACTTTATATTTTTAAATAACTAACGTAAAAATAATTGTAAAAAAGATTAAACTAACACGATTAAACTAACTAACCACTTAATATATCTAGTATTCTAAAAACCAAAACTGTTATAATTTTTTAATACAAAATTAATAAAAAATAATGCAAAATGTGTTTTTCTCCACTTTTTAGATGTTCATAATTATAGGGACAATCCAGATTTCTTCGCTTTATTTAACTTATTAGCGAATAAATTACAGTTGACATGCGAATTTGTTAACTACTGGGCTAGATTAATTCATATATCAGCCTTCAATTTTTCTTGGATGGACATTACTGATAATTCCTCGAAAAAAAGAACATTCAAGTAGTGAAGTATGATAAATGTGTTTTTTAAGTGGAAGGATAATTTCAATCCGCCGAATTTCTAATGAAATTCGAAGGTCTAAAATTGCTGAAGGAAATGTGATCAAACATTGAACTGCTGGTTCGATAGGAGAGAGATCTGATGCAAAATCAGAGTTGTTTTACAGAGATCGAAGACTCATAATTCCTCTTACTGTTCTACTCATAATGATTGCTGCCGAATTTGCTCGTAATTTTTAACGAAAGGTTAGGGTCTACTTTTATGCATGTTTAAAATAATTAATAATATGTTAAAATGAATAAAAAACCTGTAATAATCAATCAGCATTTAATGGGGGAAAGAACGTCTGTGTTAAAGTTGAATAAAGATAATATTAAATAGTAAAATGTTGCATTTTCGGATGAAAAACATTTTATTCTTGATTAACCAAATGGTTTTAACAGTTACTGGCACGATCTGAAGATAGCGGAAGACAGAGCAGATTTTTTAAAGGCAGATATGAATCGGGCATTTTAAAGGTGGATCTATGGTGCTCTCGGGAGCTGCTTCTACTGAAGGCAAAATGAATTTAGTAATTTTTTCTATTATTATGAACATCGAGAGAATATCCGCAAATTTTAAACGTGGAGTTATCAGATTTTTGTTAGATTTTGGGGGGTAATAATATTTTTTTCAACAAGACTTACATTTTTGTTCTACTTTTAGAGCAATAGGAAATAGTTTGAAGAAAGAAACTTCTGTATTATTGCCTTTCCAATGGCCTAAAAGTTGAAAAAACCTTAACGTATGATATTAGAAAAGTGCATGCAAGTGGAAAGCAATTGTAAATAGTTTAAATGTATTAAGAATGTCATATATGCTATATGAAGTGGTATTGAAACTGAATATTAAAAACAAATGTATATATATATATGTATATATACCAGAGAGAATGTCTGACTGTTAAACCCTAAAAAGAGACAACATAAAATATTAATTTAAAAAATAACTGAAAAAAATTACTAAAATTCGAGCTGTCCTTATGATTGTGAACACCTGAAAAATCATCTTTTTACACCATATTTAAAGTTTTTTAAGATAGAAAAACGATAAAACTTTTTAAATATAGTCTATTAATGAAATTCAGATTAATTAAAAATATATTTGTTTAAATAATAGTGTTCAGTGTTTAGTTAATATAGAAAAACGGGTGTCCTTATAATTATGAGAACCAGAGTATACAGATAATTAAAGATACGATTTCAAAACGCTATAATTTTAAAACTACCCATCAGAGCGATTTGATATTTTACGAGAGTAATAGTCAGGGAATGAAATTTGTTTGGCAATAGAAAAAGAAAAATAGTTCAAAAATGTGCCATTAATTATACGTAAAGTATTTGTTTCACGAAGCTCCTCTTTTTCCCTTTCACTATGACGGTTACCGATGTAAACACGTATTCTTTTCTTTTTGCAAAAAAAAAAAAAAAATTGTAGTAAACCCTTGGGGTTTATTGTTTTATGCTATTTCATTGTGTGCTAACAACGTTCCTGTGTTTAATGAGTCCATTTAGGCGTTTCTCCTGACATTACAATGACAGCGCCGTCTATAGGAACATGTTGGAACTACTTTTTTCTCCCCCAAACCAAATTTCATTGCCTCACGATTGTTCTGGTGAAATATCAAATCGCTCTGATGGGTAGTTTTAAAATTACAGCGTTTTTAAATCGTAACTTTAATTATAATCACCCTGTGTACCAAGGGACTGTAAGAAGGCTGTAAATTTCTGACATAATATGGAATTTGGAAATTCACGTCGCAGTTTAAAAAACAATCACACAATATTTAAATATGTAACAATATTACGGGATTTGTATCATTGGTGTAAACAAATAAAAAATGTAACAAGGGGAAAAAGGAAAGAAGTAAACAGTTTTTACTTTCTCTTACCCATAAGGTAGAGAAAGTATTGTTTTTGGGTCAAATTTTCGAATGCGAGATTTTGTTATATTTACACGTTTTGAGGTCCCCTGAGTACGAAAATCATGTTTTTAGCATGTATGTCTGTATGTCTGTGAGTCTGCCTGTTATCAGCATATCTCAAAAACAAATTATGGCAGAAAGTTCAAACTTGGTATTCTAAATGTGTATCATATAGGGATGCTACAGTAAGCTTTTCGTTAAGATCAAGCAAATGGTTCGTGTACAGGGACAATCAAGAGAATTGTAATATATTACGTCTATGGGGGAAATTGCAGGAAAGTAGAGTTTAACGCGTATAGACTGCACTAAACCAAATGAAACGAATATATATTTTTTGTAATAGAGATAGTTAACTGGGAAAAAAAATTGTGTTTATAGGAGCCTCGCCTCCCTCCCTGGGGGGGAAGTCCCCCCTCGAGGGAAGTAATTTTTCATGATGGGTATCTTTCAAAAGAGCTCGCCAATACCTTTAAAACGAATGGTTGAACCATCGATCTGCGTAAATTAAAACAAAGTTATTGATTTTTTTTTTTACTTTTGATAAAAAAAAACTTAGAAAAAAAATCGTACTTTTTTTTTTTTTTAATATTGAGAATAAAATGGGCATTTTTTGGATATTTGGTGTTATACTACTTCTCTAATATGGAAATCTTCTGCCTTATCATAAAAGATAATTTTTTAAATAATAATTTTAATAAATTATTTTTTAAAAAGAGAATTATTTTTTAATAACCGAATTAAATTCTATATAAATGTAGATGCATTAATGAAACGGGGGGTTGAGGGGGGCTCTAGCCCCCCTCACACAGAACTAATTATCATATAAAACTCTTCAGAAGCTTAATATGAATTGTTTAACATAGGTTTACATAGCAGTACTCGTTATCTTACCTATTAATCTGCAACCTGTATTTATAGTATTAAATTTCAGGGTAAGAGAAAGTCGTGTTAGTGACACACCAGATTATTTTTCTTGGAAAGCAAGTAGGCGAGGGGGGAAAGGGCACATTTACATCTTCTAAATGTATCATTTTTCAATATCAAAGCGTATGCTCATATAATAAAAATTTTTTTTGTGTATTTTTGCTAATCCAAAAACCTGTTTTACCCCCCGCCTAATCTATGATTGCTATTTAAACTCACTAAGAGCTTAAAATTTTTAATTCTTTATAATTTTCCATTAAAATTTCGTATAAAGTTCAAACATTGCAGTTATACATTTTTTTTTTAAGTTAAACTTGTTAAAACTTATTTGGTACGTATAGTTAAAAAAGTTACTTGGTAAATTTTATTTAACCAGTGTAATAAAAAGTAAATTATAGTAAAAATGGTGTAATGTTTTTCGGATTAATGTGTAATCTATACTGTAATTTGAGACATAAATTTAAAATAATTTTTATCAATTTAAATTTTGATCTAAATTACTGGTTGTGAAATCGGCATTCCTGGAAAAAACAAAATAGCGCACTAATAAGAAATTGCCACTTATCATTGTTTCATTTCAGAATTATATATGCTTTTTAATTTATTACGCAAAATGTGTGTGCGCACTGTTTTACTTTAAGCCATAATATTTACAGCTTAAGTAAAACTTCTGCTTAGTTTAAGTACTGCTTAGTTTCACGTTAAACTAAAGGTTATACAATTTGATGGTTAGGTTTACTTATAAATATGTATATATGACAAAATTGTACTTTTAAAAGCGTATTTGTTTAAAGTAAACGTTCTTAAACCAATATGAAGAGTATGGAAAACGTTTTCCTGTAATATGTGTTTTTATCAAAAAACCGTTTTGTTTCAGTTTTCATTGTGCCGCCAACGAGCGAGAAATAACCAAGAATCGGACATTTTCATCATTTGTTTTACGGATGATACATAGGAATTTTTTCGGCCTTTTTTTTTTTATAAACATACATAACCTCATAAGAAGAGCATTCTGTAATTTTTCAAAAAAAAAAAAAAAAAAGCGTATGTGCCTATGCAGGCCTTCCTTGTAAGTGCCATAGTATCAAATGTATCAGTTGATAACAATAATAATAAAGATTGTCAAACGATTATATTTTTATAAAGTTTACAATTATTTAATAGAACATTATTTTACAAATATTTTCCCTCACATACTTTAAAAAGTATCAGAAATGTAAGTACCTTATCTTTCTTATACACGAAAAATCTTGTAAATTACTTAGAAATGTTGTCAAACAACACCTAAACATTTTTTGATAAATGACATCTGAAGGAGTTAACAAGAAGGGTAATTAATCAGCGCTTTTATCAAAAAGACTGCTTATTCTGTTACCCTTTTGGAGTAATTAATTAACTTTTAGAGTTTCATGTTTTGTGTTCAGTTTTTAATCCTGTTCGAATAGCTTTTACTATACAGCCTATTTCTTCTTCTCTCAAAATTTTGATTTAAATTTTATTGGATCCTTTAGAATTAACATAAAGATATTAAGAGCAACTACAATTTTTGAGTGTTGCGCTCAAGAAACTAATTACTATTATTAATTAATCATAATGTTAATTAATATTTATTTCATTTCAAACTTTTTAGTGCGAATCAAGATAATAAACAGTCTTTTATTTATTTACTTTTATTTTATTTTTAATATATATTATAGCTATTATAAACAAGATATATGAGGTATTTGTTGAAGGAATTTAAAAGTGCCTAACGTTCATATGAAATGTTACTATGGCATTGCTTAAAAAATATGGAGCACTCGTTACACTCTGGGATGCAAGTAGAAATTACTCTAAATGCATTTTTAGTTGTGTTATGCATATTTTACAAAAGAGTTAACAACAGTTCGTAAGTGTACTTAGAAAATATTTTTTAATCCAAGCGAACCATATGAATTTTTCTTTCTTTCTTTTGTACATCGGTGGTGTTTCCTTTTTTATTTATCCCATTTGTGCATTCTAGCACTGTCCACATAAATAAAACAATACATCATTTATTTACAGTCCAATTAAGAATAAAATAAAATAAACATTTATTTTTTAGACTAGAAAATATGTCATTTGTGTGTTAAAAGTACAAAGCTGTTAGAGATGTTTCTGAACGCATTTTATTTCTAAAATATTATATTAGCAAAATTATTTATTTGTATTTATGCTGTCACATTTACTACAATTTTAATATATTTACATTTTTATTCATTTGGCTAACACACAGAAAATCCTAAAAATATCAATTTTTTTCTTCTTTTAAACAAATATGTATTTCTAAAATTAAGTACCATTTATATCGCTGTCCTTTGAAAATAACTCTTCTGATAACTCTACTAATATAATCCTCTCTTTTGTTAAACAAAATATTTTTAGAAAAGAAAATTTACAGTACGTTTAAAAGTTCGGAAATATTTTCCGTGAAATTTACTTCTGGCCTCTTTTTCCAAAACTATTTGTTGATCAAATTAAGTTTCGAATTACTTTCGTATATAAATAGAATATTTTCTATTCCGAAAACATATTTTCTAAAGAAATGAAGCATATCTTTCATAATTTCCTTTTTTTTTATATCAGAGACTTTCTTTTCATTCCAATAGAAATCGATATCCATAGCAATTTAAGTTTTTGGTATGTTTCCCGTATGTTCATTTAAAGCAGATATTGGTTATTGTTATTATTCCAGTCCAAAACTTATTGTTAATATACTTTGAAATGACAGTTAAAAGAAATTTGTTAAACAAACTTTTGATAAAATAAAAAGTATTTAGGGGAAAAATGGACTAGTGTTGATATTTCTATTTTATTGTCAAAATAATAATAATAATAATAAATAAAGTATATTAAATAGCATTTTTAAAACATCAACTATTTTATTTATGGTTTTTATATTCCATAGAAGAAAATATGTGATTCATAAGAAGTGTACTTGTATTTTTCTCTGGATTTACACGTTTTGAGAGTTTCAGATCATGATTTAGTCATTTACATAAAAAAAAGTATTTTTCGTTCTATCAGTCTATCTATGTAAGTGTGATGAATATTTGTGGCAACTGTATTTCAGGAACTATAGCACAAGATTTTAAATACATTTATGTGCAGTTGCACCTTGTCATAAATTAGTGTCTATCAAGTCAACCCCTGAAGCGGTGGCGTAGCTATACTGCGATTTCTCTTTATTAAAGGTAAGCTATATCTCCAGTTATATTGTGTATAAACGATGAAATATCTATGTGTAAGAAATCCATTATGAAATATTATACCTATTCGATTCGGGTTTATATCTACCGATACATATCGCTGCTATGCTGCAATTTCTTTCCATGAACGGGAAGGTATACCAGATTCTATCGCACAAAGTTTTCTTTCTAATGAGCCATTAAGAAATATTATGCTAGTTAAACTTGCGTGCATTCGGCTGACAAATAGCGCTTCTGTGCCAGAATTCACCCCCGAATTGGCAGGCTAAATCTCAACTTCTATGGCATATAAATGCAGTAAATTTGATTTCAGAGCTAACCATGATGAAAATGAACGCTGACATAATCCGGGTGTATTTGAGCCAACAAACAGTTCTGCTCTTACTCTTTTTTTATACGGGGGAGTAGGGATAGGGGAGGGGTTCTCACATGACTGTATCACAGCATTTGTTAATTAAAATTGAACAAAACTTCATTTGAAAATTCTTTGTTGTGAAAAGCTATGATTCAATTACCCCAAGTACATTAACCAATGAGTGATATTGACATATAGAATGATATAGAAGAAAGTTTTGTGAGAGCCACCACATACTAGTTTTACAATAACTTGCATATTTATATGTAGTTTGATTAAATGAAGTAAACTCCTTAGCAATGTAATTTTATAAATATATTTTTTTTTTTTTTTTTTTTTTTTTTATCTTTTTTTTTAAATTCGCACTAGTTCCATATCAAGCTAAATTTTTCATTGATGGTGTAATATAATTCATAAAAATATTTGTAAAACCATGATGATCATATCTAAACTAAACAAAACAAGCCTTATCTATAATAAGCCCAAAATATCTGAAAAGGAAAAAAAAGGAAAGATTGACTTTGCTTATAAGCTGCTTTCTGAATCTTTTTTTTTCTTAAGAATTGCACACCGATATCTTTTATATCGATATATGGCTCCAACTCTGTAAGCATAGTACACAAGCTTTTTTCTTCCTAAGAAACTTGGCCAAGATAAAGTCGTTAAGACTCTGTATCCAAACTAGGACGATAAAACTTTTTTTTTTTATTTATGCATATGCTGATTTATATAAAGCAAGCGGATCAAAAGTAACTATTAAAATATGTATTGAATATAAATATTGATAAAACACAATAATTAATTTATGTGATTATTTATTTACTGCATTATAGAAGCGAAATAGACTAATCTGGCGATTGAAATGCAAATAAGTAATTTTCTTTTTCAGAATGAAAAACGGTATTTAATAAACTACTCTGTAAAAAAGAAATATGTAAAATCACGGGATTTGACCCTATTATTTTACGAAAGGTGACCGAATTGCTAGCTAAATGATCAAAGACCGTTCGTTGATGTCATGAAAGTAAAATTTTAGAATACTGACTTTTACGGGCAAAAACCTTTAACTCTTTGACGCAGATGGGACACCGGTGTTCCTTTTGCTTATTTATTTTTTGACGCTCTTATTACAAATATTATTATTATATGATAGTTTTTTATTATAAAAGAGAGTCTAATAGTTACTATAAAAAATCTATTAGATTATCAGAGTATATTGTTTACTAAAATAAAAATGTTAAATAAAAGTAGTTTGAAAAAATTTTATCAACCAATTTCAAAAATTTATTTCTAATTAAATTTGATTATTTAAAAAAGATCAGTAATGAATTATTGCTACTCCTATATCTAAGTAATTGTAAATAAGTGCAATTTGTAAAAATATTTATTCATGGGACGCCCGTGTACCATGATGAATTTACCTTTAACGCAGAAAGGGACACCGGTGCCCCACTCTATATTTTAGAACAAAAATTAATTAAAATTTTAAATATAACATTTTCCACTTATTTAGATCTAAAATAACTTAAAACTATCAAAAAAGTGTAAAAATTATGTTTGATGAGAAATCTGCTTCAAAGGGTTAATCTACGTAATTTTCTAAAATTTGCCATCAAACTGTATTTTTATGGTCAAACTCCTTAAAATGTAAATTGTTAGCTTTTCATTGATGTCATATAAGAATCACTCTGTATTTGAAGCTGAAAATATAATTGTAGTTTTATTGGTTAAGAGAGTTTGTTTATGCATTCATACAAACAGCGATTTACATAAAAGAGCTATTCTTGTCCTAATTTATTTCCAAGAATTTAATTCAAAGTTGTACGTATGTGAAATCTAAAATCATGAAGAACTACATCATTTATGATCTTTTTTTTTTTTTTTTTTTTTTTTTTTTTTTGGTAACTATGCATTGCTAAACTTATAGTGTATTACATAAATCGTTTGTTAATGTAGGACTGGAAAAACATATTTTAATCTTTGGATACCTTGCTATTGAAGATAGATATACCGTTCTTTGCATTAACAAAATAAGTTTTTTATTTTTAACTGTATTATTTGGAATGGAATTAATCTTCTTAGAGTACAGAATGTAAAGATCCTTAAATCAAATAAAACATAAGAAACAATAAAAAATTTAACAGAAGTATATCAACTTTCCTACATTTAAATCTAGAATACAATTCTTTTGTTGCAGTTTGTTTGAATGCTATTACTTAAATATTCAGTCTCGGTGAAAATGTTACAAGTAGTACAAAATCACTTTTTAATGACCAAATTATGTAAATTTGAAAGTTCTGGATCTTGAAATGTATATATATATATATATATATATATATATATATATATATATATATATATATATATATATATATATATATATATATATATTAATTAAAATAATGTGCTGTACAAAAGAAAAATTGTGTGAATTATCAGAAAACTGTTGGTTAGTTTTAAATACATTTTTTTTTTTAGCTATTCGGCAAACCATAAATCTCTTTAATTATTTATTTTTTTTTTGCCATTAGTTTTATTATTTATTAATAATATTTTTAATATCAGCAAATTATTTATAATTTTCTCTCTTTTTTTTTTACAGTATTTGGTTTTTAGCAAATTAAATCCTTAATTTACTAATCGTGATATATCAAGGAAAAAAAATAATAATAATTTTCATAAAATGTATGCATTGATTTCTACTTCCAAATCATAATAATGGATATTATTATTATTATACGTAAAAATGCCCGCTAGAAAAATGTCTCACTGAAAAGTGATGTTTTTTGTAATTTTTCGTAATTTGGAGTAAATTGTAAGTTTTATATATTTTCAGAGTAAAAATGACTGTAGAATTATAGATAAGACTATTTGTATATGTTCCTGTATTAGAGTACCCATTAAAAGATCTATTATTGGATTTAGATTACATTTATATATTTTTAAGGGGTCTAACTCTTGTAATATTAAAAATCTTTTGATTTTATTCAATATTATTTTTATTATTTTTATTTATTCATTATTTATTTTAAATATTGGTTTAAAAATAATTTTGAACATTATGACTTTTTAATTTTGTTTTTTTAGTCGGTAACAAAAGTGTCCGAACACTAGCAAAAATTCCTGTGTAAAAAAAGTAGAGTTAATACTATTTTGTTAAATAAATCCTTGTCGAATCATGTTCTTAATCAGTCTAAGAACATGATTCGATAAGAATTTATTGAACAAAACAGTATTAACTCTATATAAAATTACATCTCATATAGAAACATCATAGTTTATAAAAATTTTGGTTTTAGTATTTACTCTACTTTTTTTACATAGGAATTTTTGCTAGTGTTCGGACACTTTTGTTACCGACTGTACGTACTTTAGCTTAGAAAATATGGGCAAATTTGAAACTGATATCTAGTTTAAATTTTATTGAGTTTCCAGATTTTAATACGTAGTTTCTCCGAAATAATGTTTTGCTACAAAATTGTATAAAATTTCAACATGCATTTATGTTTACAAAATGAACTTATATTTATTGAAAATGATTTTATTTAATAAAAAATATTAATAAAAAAGTTCCTTATCTTGAGTATTTTCGTTTCAGACCTGGGACACCTTCATAACTATTTACAGGATTTTTTTTTTTTTTTTTTTTTTTTAAACATTGCTTGCCAAGAAAAGCAAGGGAAAAAGGAAGGAAATCGAAAGCAAGCAAGAAAAGAAATCAAATCCTACTAACAGTTATGAAAAATTTTCGGGTCTGAGACGAAAATACTCAAAATGAAACGCATTTAATTGTTTATATTTTTAATTAGTTTAAGATTATTTATGTTTTAGATACCCAATATAAGTTTATTTCGTTAAAATGTTTTTATTAAATTACGGTAAAGTTTCAGAATTTTAAGATATTTTTAATTTTATATATTAAATTGTATTTTAAATATCTATAAATCATTAAATCATTTTCTGAAATAAGTTTGGACAAACATTTTAAAACTATAAAAATGCAAATAGGTTAATTTTATGGTAAGGTATCTCACGGAGAGTGGCATGTACTAAAGTAAAATATCTAATTGCGATTTTCTATCTTTGAAATGTTATTCAACGTATAAAAGTTTTTCAGCCTCTAACTTTCTCGTAAATAACTACTAGGGAGTGCTCAAGTTCTGGTCAAGTTGTCATAAAATAGATGGCTTCCATAAAAAAAAAAAATCTAAAAGTGAATATATATTCAAATAAAAATCATACTGAGAAAAAAATCTGTAATTGACATCTTGAATCTAAATTATTGCTCTAGAAAAAATAGTTCTATGCCATCCTCATAAATTCTACTCCCCTTGGAAAGCGAGTTTTTGAAGCCCCTATTAGAATTCTAGAGCGTTTTCCTATATTATCGCGGGCAAAGTTATTTAAAAATCTCTGCAAATAAATGAGACTACAAGATGCGGGCTTTAGCAAATATAATCTTGGTTTATTACCCAATTCTAGAAAATCAAGCGAGATTTTCTCGCAATACAAAAGATTCAGAAATTCGGAAAATTCAGAATATTGTTTCATCATCTAAAAATGTGTAAACTAGAAATTCTCGATCATTTTGTCTATTCAGTTTTTTGGCGTGTCTAATTGCATAGTTCGGAAATCTATATTTCTAATTAAGGGATTTAGAAAATGGCCACTTATTCATTCTAGAGGAAGGCGGTATATTTTTTCTCGGTACAAGAAAAATATATTAAAAAACTCTAAAATAATTTCACTTTTCTTAAAAAATAAATAAATAAATAAATCGAATGTGATATTTCATTACTGGAATTTTACGTCCAAAATAAACCTAATTAAAACGAAATTTTAAAGGAAAATATCTCTTTGCAATTATGTAAAGGAAAAGTTTCTCATCATATTTATAAATAATCTCTGTTATTACCTGAAAGCTGCTGCTTGAATGAATATTTATTCTCCGCTCATAAAAACTTTCTCCAAGCACCCATAAAGTTTTTCCTCCGTAGAAATATAATACGAACTTCGAATTATGAAAGGTATTTGCCTCAGTATTAATTAGATCGTATGAGATTTTCAGTCTACTATAAAAAATAATTAAAGAAACTAAATATTCCAATTGACGCTTCGTATATAATTATTTCTCTATTCATATAGTATTTAAGAAAATATCTAACAATAGAAATATCATTACTTTAATTCTGTTTTATTTTTGGTATCTGATAAATTTATAAAAAATATAAAAATTGAAATAAAAATATTGGTTTAATTCTTTAATTGTTTAGTGACATTTCGTTAATCCTAAATTATTTATTCTCAATCTTTTTAATTTAATTAATTATTTTATTTTATTTTAATTTTTGTTCTTATAGAATTATTGAAAATATTTTTGTTCAATGAATATTTATTAAAAATAAATAAATAAATAAATGTTCATCTAGTTTAACAATACAGCTTTTTTAAAAATAAATTTCCGCTTAAAACTTCGAAATTTTATAATCCATTAATAAAGTCTCTTTTAATTATATGCGTAAACTATAAGAAAATACCATATAGCGTGATGTATTTCAATGAATTATGCACACACACACACACACACACGGATATATATATATATACAGCTTAGCCGGATCTGTCACAACATGCAAGTTTTGTATTTTTTACAATTTTATAAATTTACTTAGAGTATTACAATTAAAATATTTGAATAAAAAATGTATTCAATTTACATATACTACTGCTTTTAAGGATTTTTTCCCCTCAACCTTTAAGAAAACAATACGAATCCATCATTGGAATAGATCATTTGATGTCATACCTAGGTTATAAATATAAAATTGCGGTCCATACAAATAATCACAGTAATAAATAAAAGAGTAAATGTTACCGTATCAAAAAGGGATAGTTGTTGGGAGCATCAGAGCTTTCTTGAAATTTCTGTAGACACACACACACACACACACATATATATATATACAAGTTTAAGAATATTTTTGTTATGTTAATTATATTTAACATGATTTCATTACTATTATTATTTTATATCAATAAAACTGAGTTTACTTATCTTTCGTTACGTAGGCGATGATTTCATAGAAATAATTTATACAAAGTTTAATCCATGAAAGGCCGTGGGAAGCATCTCAAGAATGGGAAATACAGCAGTGCTAACAAGAAAAAGATAGTTGTTGGAAGCAAGCCAACACTCTAAATTTTTATAAAGAAACTTTCTACAATTTGTATAAAATTTGGAACAGTTTATGTATATGCTTTTTTTAAATGATATTTTTGTTACAAATTGAGATTCTGTTAACTTGTTTGTCCATTATGTAGGCGCTAAATGTATAGAACTGACTATGGGAATATTCGTTAAAAACTACTGGAGAATGTGAAACATAACAGTAGTGATTAAAAAAAAAAGTGTTATGTTAGAAGCAAGTAATCTCTTTAAAGTTTTATAGGTAAGTTTTGCACTGTTTACTTTAAATCAGGAAGAGTTTAGGTATTTATAAGTAAATTTTTTAGTTTTTTTTTTTTTTTTTTTTTTTTTTAAATCAAATAATATATATATTTTTTATTAATTCCTATTGTATTTTTTTTTTTTTTGCAATACCTTAACAATCACAGTAAAAGTTAGTTTTTTAAAAAAAGTGAGCTAAATTGTCTCAAAATAGCTCCGGAACAATATGTACTTAAATTTGAAAACTCATGTAGGGGAAAGTTGGACAATACGGGATACCATTCTTGTTTTTTTTTACTACGGAAAATATGTTGAAGAAAACCACACAATTTTTTTTTTTATAACTACAACATTTATTGAAGCACACAAAAAACATACTTTAACTAATTGTAATGATTGTAAAATAGTAAAAAAAAGTATTTACCAAACTCTTACAACCCGTTTTAGCATACCTGGGCTAGATAAAACGGGATAGGGATTACAATGTTTAATTTTTTGTGTAAAACTAACTGAAAAGCATAATTAACTGACTGAAGCAAAATTTCCACTTGAAAAAACAATGTCTTCAGTAATCAGAGACTTAAAATAAGAGTTTTTTATGTTTTTATTTACAAAATGGGAAAGAAGACCTTTTATTTAGGCCTATAGCAGAACAAAAGTCGCATAAAAAGGCATTAGAACACGCTTCGTGAGCCCATTCTTGGCATCCAGAACATTGTATCCAACCTTCACCAGCCTTAGAATCGACGTTCAGTGTATTACAATATATGCAGGTTTCTTCTCCCACTGTTTCATCTTTAGACAATGACGACATGCAATCTTGGCTGCTTGCTGAAGGCTTATTAAACTTTTCTATGTTTTGACATTTAACATCAGGATTAGGCGTTCTTTTGGATTCTTTTATAGGACTACTTTCAGGTTTGGCTGGACCTGATAGCTCTTTTTCTTCCTCTTTTCCATTTCCTTTTCTTATAAACTTCTTTTTGGAATTTTTAGAAGGATTTATTAGCAGATTAAATTATTTTATTTAATTTTCTTGTAGTTTCATCATCATTTCTATTTCTTCCATTTCTAACTCACTCTTATATGGAGATGATGTTATTACTACATTTTCTTTTTTCTCTTATCAGCCTTGTTTTCTGGGCGAGGTTCTTTTACTTGAAGTACAGGTAGAACAAACTTTGGAGAAATGGAAAAGTGCAGGATAGGTCGATAAAGAGAGAGTTCTAATCCTTTCTCCCCTGAGGATGTTGCAGGTTGGTCTCTCCGTAGGCTGTCTCCTGACAGGTTTGTTCGCTGGTCTACTCCTACGATGTCCCCTGAGAAAAGTGTATAAAAAACTGTATCCCGTTTTGTCCAACTCCGACACTTTTCAAAATAAAAATGGCTGCTGCATAAATGTGAAAGGAATATTAGATAGACTACACATGACAATATTCGTTAATAAATGCTTAATCAAATGTAATATTCACCGGAATTGCATTCCCATATATGTAGGCAGAATGATGTAGAAAACAACGCACGTAAATGTAGAAAGTGCCAAGAAAACAGAATAAAAAAGTTCTAAGAACTACAACTTTCCATTAACTAGTGGTCTAGAGACGGAATGAACTGAGAATGATGTAATGATGGCCGAGAAAAAGTTTCTGTCGTCATCCGCTCGATAGCAGTACAACCGGGTACCTAGGCGACGTATCCCGTTTTATCAAACTTTCCCCTACACCGATATGCTCAAAAATGGGAATGACCATTAAGAATCCCAATATTCCCATGTTTGACAAGTCAGTATACTCAATAATGAGAACATGGATTTTCAAATTTTAGTATATATTGTTTCGAAGCTATTTTGAGACAATTTAGCTCATCTAAAAAAAAAAAAAAAAAAAAAACATTTTTAACAGTGATAATGTCGTAGAATTAAAGAGTACCAAGGGAAATAAGTGAAAGAAATATCTAAAGAAAGGAGGAAAACTATATGGGTGTTAAAAAGGAATATAAAAAATATAAGGATTACATTATGATGTGTCATTTAATAGATGAGAAACCGAAAACTCAATGTTTTTAGATGCTGATCTGTTTGTGTGTCTCTCTGCCTCTCTCTCTCTTTCTCTTTCTCTCTCTGTTTGTATGTGTGTGTTTGTCTGTTTGTTATTAGCATATCTCAAGAACAAATAATAGCAGTATGTCCAAACTTGGTATTCTAATTGTGTGCCATGCACTGTAAAAAAATTCAGAAATGTTACTCTTATACATCGTATAAGTTCCTGGTTTTGATAAGTTTGGAGCTGGTTCCTGAGACTAACTGGTTTTCGTCCATGAAATGTTCCTGATTTCAGGAATGTAGTATTATTTTGAATGCGTGTTTATTTGATAGTTACTGATATTTTCAAGGAATATTACTGGTAAATATTGGGCACATTAGCTGCCCAACATTTCCCAGGAAAATGCTAGAAATTTTTCTACAGTGTGTAGGGATGCTACAGTAAACTTTTCGTTCACATTAAGCAAATCGTTCGTGTACAGGCACACCAAGAGGATTCAAATACATCATGTCTATGGAGAAATTTCTGGTAAGCACAGTGTAACATCTATAGGCTGACTTAAAAGAACAGGATTGAACAAAATTTATTATATTCATAAAAGCATGTTTTGTGTAGATTATGTTAAGGAAATCATTTATCATTCGTTTACAGAGCTACCCAAAATATTTGGATATATTGGGGTTGTACTTGGAATCTGCAGGAATTGTAATTCCTTTTGTGTTAGAAGTTTTTAAAGTAACGCTCTTTTAAATAAATAGTATTGTTTATAGTGCATATTTTTATAGACAATATACAGGGCTACCCAGAATTAAGCAAAACGTTCTTTCCTATTAAATGTAATTGATGGAAGTGCTTTGTATATTTTACTATGTCGACGAATACCGCAAAATTAATTTTTCATATCCAAACTGTATTGTTTGTAAAATATTTTTGAAGTTCTATTTTAAACTCTGTTCTTTGAGTAATATCCTGCTTTGAGGTTCCCTGATTACAAGAGTCCATTTTTTAGCGGTTGATCTGCATGTATATCAGTTATCAGTATAACTTAAAAATAAATCACTGCAGGAAAGTCATATTTGGCATTATGAATTTCGTATTAGGTTGTCACTTAAATATTTGAGGAAGTTCATCAAGTTTGAAGGCAAATTAAAAACAGTTTGGATTTTTTTTTTTTTTTTTTTTTTTTTAAATAACTATATGCACTGTAATTGAACGAGGGAGGGGGGGAGGGGGCTACCGCCTTTTTAAAACAGAATTACATGTCAAATAAAACTCTTCCGAAACCTACGGTAGATTTTTTTAAATATTCATTGAATTTTATTATCTTACGCTATTGATCTTATGACTTAATATGCAATCTATCATTAAAGTTTTGGAATGCAGGGTAAGAGAAAGTGATGTGAGACACACACCAGATCATTTGTCTTGGACAAGATTCATTTTTATTTAACTTTGCGACGGATGCAGAAAAGAATATATTGATCTGCATAATATATAGTAGGATATTGTTGAAAGATATCCTAGACACGAGATTAAATCACAATCAAATTAAATTAAAATATAGTCCTATATTAGAGACTAAAAAACTAAATTATATTATTTTTTTAATTTTATTGGATAGCTTTAAATATGAATATCTGCGGAATACAATGTAGAATAAAAATAAATCACATATTTCCACAACCATTTTCAGTTAATTTTTTTTTCAAGCTATTTTGTTTCATAATAGCAATAAATTTTACGTAAATCGAAAACGTAATTGACAACGAAAATCCAACTATTGGTTTAAATTTTTTATATAGCTGTTTAGACCTAAAATAAGGTATAAATATATTTAGAAAATAAATGCCTTTAAGAATAACTTCCAAAGATTGCAACCTAAATACGTGCAACAGCGATAGACATGAACTAATAATTTTACATAAAATATATATGTATTAAAAAAATAATATTTTTTTCTTTTCAAATATCTTACTGAAGTATGTATATTATTCGTTTATTAACAAAACTTTTTTTTGAACACATCATTATTAAAATACTCTATAGGTTATATATAGGTTTTTTTTAGAGCTAATTTTGTTTAAAATTCCAATTTCATAGAAAATATTGCTACCTTATAAAATAACGCACACAATTAAAATATATTTTAATCGATTTTTATTCCTGCGCGAGAGAAAAAATCTAACTATGTCACTATATTTTTAGAATTTGTATTTTCATAAAAATAAAAATCAAGTAATTTACATTTCCTACATATCTCAATATCAGAATCTATTCCTTAAGTAGACAGAAGTTCTCTCCTTAAACACGGACCAAAATTATTGACACGCGAAGCCATATTTTAAATTTACTTAAAAGATTTTATTCTATCTTTTTAATATAAGGGAAATATATGATTTTTTTATGGTTAAATGTTTGTGAAATTTCAATAAACTTAGATATTTTCTATTCATATACAATATATTTTTTGAAGAATCCGATATTATGTGCATAACTATTTAACAAATCTGTTTTATTTAGAATTACATTAATCCATGTATGAGAATAAAACCGCCCAAGGTGACAAAAATTTCAAAATCAAAAATGCATAAAAGAAAAAATGTAAAATTAAAACTTAAAAATATATGAATTATTTCCATTTAGTTTAAATTTAAATTATCTTCTGCTTGACATATGTGCGGGTACATAGACTCAAGTGAAACATAGCACAATAGTAGAATGATGCAAAAATTAGCATTTGAGTAACAGTGCTAGTATTTTGAAAATGTATATTTAAGATCGAATATCAAAGCTACTATACATATACATACGTACATACACATAATGTATATATAGTCTCTAACATATTATTTTAGTACTAGTTTAATCTAGCTTGATTAAAACTGATGATTGAATAAAAAATTAGAAATATATCTGACAATTGTCATCTATTAGAAAAATAGTTTTTGTTAATAAATCACTCTTCATTCAGGAAAGAACAGCAGTTTTTTTTTCTTTTTCTTTTTGAAATCGATCTAAAATTTCATTTTTATTTATTATTTATTTATTTTATTTATTTATTTATTTATTTATTTTAATTTAATTTAATTTATTTTAATTAATTCTAATTGGTAAATTGTTGCTTGAATACGAAAAGATATTTCTGGTAACAAATCGCTTAGATTATATTACAGAAACGTTTTGACACTCTGCCTGTATTTGTAAAAAAAAAAAAAAAGTGCGTTCATATTAATATGAAAAGCTCAATAAAATACTGTAAATAAATAATCTTTTTTTTTTTTCAAGTATATATATATGTATATATATAAAATTATAGTTCGCTTATTTGCTCTTTAGATGAATAGAAATGAGTGCAACTAAAAATTATTGGTAGACACTAGCGCATTACCTATGCATAAGATTATTTTTTTTTTTTAACGCTTAGTAAATTGTACATAAAGTAATGTAAACTTTTGTACTGTTGAAATAACTATAGTAACTGTGGAAAGACAGAGTAAAAGGAATTGTTTAAATATAAACATAGATTATTTCATCCCCAGTATAAATTTGTCCATTCCATTTTAAAAATCAAGAACCCTAGTTTCAATTTAATATTTATATTTTGAATTAACTATAAGTTTTCAACTAGCAAAAATTTAAAACTTTTAAATAACAGTAACACAACTTTCTCTTTAAAAATTTCTTTCTGCAAAACGAAATTTAGTAAAAATTTGCAATGTTGAAATGATATATATATTTAACATTGTCCTTAAATACTAAATGAAAAACATAAATAAAAGACCTTTACCTTGATCGGCCAATAAAAGGCCTTTTAACGGCACCTGAAGAAACACCGATCATTGGAAAGTCACAGAAAAAAGATAAGTTCCCATTGGAAAATGTCTCGTCTAAAGAACATCTATAGTTAATCGGTACCCGATCAATTTTGGATTAGTAGAGGAGGAGTTTTCGATGAGAATGATTTACAAATCATCTGAATCCAACGTATTTTGAGTGAAAAAAGAGCTGTTATGTGATGAAAACAACCTTATTTAGATCAGTTCTTAATGATACTTGGAGGTTCAATAATGATGTTATATTGAAAATTCTTATTAATTATCCCTTTTGAGGGTCAGTGTCCACCCTGCGAAGACGAATCTGCCACATTACAACTGCAAAATTTCATCCCGTTTTTTTTTTTTTTTTATCTAATCATCTAATTATAAAAAGTCATTTATTTATTTATTTTTAATTTTGTTCCTAAATTCTGGGGGCAGTTTAATTTAAATGAGCACAATTTTCTTGCATCTCAAATTATTAAAACATCGAAGTTATTACTGTAAGCAGGTATAAAAAATATTCATGTGTCACAATATGGGATATATATATATATATATATATATATAGGTATAAGGTTTAAAATATAAGTTAAAAAAATACTTTCAGAGATTTATGTAAATACCCATTTTCTTTAAATACATTTTTTTTAATTTATACTTAAAGCAAACTTTTTTTAGTTAAAAGCTATTTAACCTTTTGAGAGGGGCTCTTATGAAATCCTATGGTGAAGCGTGACAGATGCTGTCATAGCCCCTTTCAAAAAGTTAAACAAACAAATAAAATTAAATAACTATTAAAAATAATTTTACTTTTTAAGCAAAGAAATGAAATATGCAATTAAATATATATATATATATATATATATATATATATATATATATATATATATATATAAGCGCTCATATTTTTTTATTGAATTTAATAATTTTCAACTAAAAACAATATTGCTAAATTTATGATGGTTAATATATTAAAACAATCACTAGGATAATTATTATAAAACATGAAAATTACGGCGTGGAAAAAAAAAAAAAGAATGTAAAACGTGTTGGTAACCAATCATTTTAAATATATTTAATTTGAGAAACAGATCATAAGAACTTTCAGAGAGTTTTAAATTTTTTAAAATTTCCGATACTAATTTTGATTAAATCAATTGAAATTCGTTAATAAAGAAATTTTTAAACTTATTTCACATTTTAATAACTTTTTTTTTTTTTTTTTTAAATTCTAGTTGCTATTTTCATTCAAATTCATGATTAGACATTGTTCCAGGAAGGCCAACATGCCCCATTATAAAAATTTCGAAAAAGTTGAAAATTCTGTAATTGATTTTTTTGTGATTTATTAACTTCCGCAGTTCCTTCATTCTCTCTTTCCCTCTCCCTCTTATTTTTATTTATTTTTTTATAGCTGTGTGTCCATATAATCTTTTAAAATACTGAGTGTTTTTTTATTTATTTTTTATTTTTTTATTTTTTGTTGTTGTTGTTGTTACAGATTTCATGTAAATGACATTCAATCTTCAAATTTCTATATCTGTTTCATTGAGATTTGACATATTAATATTTTTTACATCTCATACTTAAATAAAATGTGAAAACTGGATAAAAAATCAATAGCTTTATCTAAGTGATATATATATATATATATATATATATATATATATAATAGCAAGATGATCCAGTTGTAAAGTATTGTTGAAATTGGTATTAAAACAATTGGTATATTTAGAGAAATATTAGAATAACATACATATATGCAGATAAAACAAATTATATTTTTACATATCTTTTTATAGTTTTATAGGTAATAAATGATTCATGTTTGTTTGAATAGTTTCTGTAATAGAAACTCTGTTAAATTGTGTATTCAATGTTATTTAAAATATTTTTTCTGCCAAGATACATTTAATCAAAACATTTATAACATCTTAAAAATGAAAAATACTTTAGTTAAATTGTTTTTATTATATGTGTTTATATTCATCACTCGCTATCATTATTAGAAAAATTTAGTGACTTGTTCTTATAAGACACTTGTGATTGATTAATCAGTGTTTAATACGCTAGAAATTTTTACATTTTTACTATTTAAAATAAATCATACATAATTAGAAACTGTGAATATATTCTAATTAATTGCTACATTAAAATATACAGGTTGATATTCCATTAAATTATGTATGAAAAAAAAAACTTTTTTGTTGTAATGTATTTAGCAGTCATCAAACGTATTCACAATGATGAATTTTCGAAATTGGGGCGTTGAAATAGCTGTGCTTATAATTATTTTACTTAATCAGTTATTAGCACGTATGGGGTATATGTATTTTGAAATGAACATAAAAACAGGAAATTTTTAGAAAGTTTAAATAGTATATGCATACTTATACCGCTTTGTCTATAGTTATACCAATGAGGTTTTGTGATTTGTAAAATTTTAATGAGGAAAATTATTTCCCTTTAAAATAAATATATTTTATCCAGATATATTTATATTTATATTTTATTTTATTTTACTTAATTGTTGGTAGCAAATTTAGTTAACTACCTATCATACCAGAATATTAATTACATAATAGAAAAGCTAATATTTGTGATATAAATGATATTCAGTTCTTAAATTTTTAGGAAATTTAAATAGTATGTGCATATATATATATATATATATATATATATATATATATATATCATTTTGTCAAGAGTTATATCAATGGGGTTTTGAGATTTGTAATTTTGTTAACTACCTATCATACCAGAATATTAATTACATAACAGAAAATGTAAAATTTGTGATAGAAATGATATTCAGTTCTTAATTTTTAGAAAATTTAAATAGTATGTGCATATATATATATATATATATATATATATATATATATATAACATTTTGTCAATAGTTATATAAATGAGGTTTTGTGATTTGTAATTTAGTTATTTACCTATCATACCAGAATATGAATTACATAACAGAAAACATAATATTTGTGATAGAAATGATGATATTCAGTTCTTAAACTTTTAGACTATTTAAATAGTATGTGGTATAGTATCTGTGTATAGTCCTATTACGAAAGTATATACCATTTTGTAAATAGTTATATCAATGGGGTTTTGTGATTTGTTAATTTTAATAAGAAAAATTATTTCCCTTTAAAATGAATATATTTTATCCAGATATATTTATATTTTATTTCCTTATGTTTTACTTAATGATTGATAGTAAATTTAGTACTATATCTATCATATCAGAATTCTTAATTACAAGAAAAACTAAAATGTATTCTTAAAAAAATAAATTACATACCATATTAACTTTAAAATTTTGTTATACATTGTTTAATTATTCTCGCCCTAGTTAAATATTTTGACGTAATCACTTTAGGCTTTACCAAACTTCTAAATTGTTAAGTAGGATTATATTAACAACACTCTCCTAGGTTATTGCAAATTAAATCCATTACGAAATAATTCCACCGCCTTAAGTTTGAAAAGCGATTAATGAACAAAGGATTTGCAGTGCGTTTGCTAATTAACTAATAAGCATCAAAATTAGAAAATATCTTTTTACGCGAATTAATTTTTAAACTAAATGATTTCAGGTTGACATGCTGTTAAATTACTTATAGTTTTTGCGATAAAATAAATGTAATTTTTTAATTTATCAAATCCGTTTATAGAAGTTTTTTCATACACTAAATAAGAAAGACATTATCAATAATGCGAAATCAATTAAGTGAAACTTGAAATCCTCATTTTTCTGGAATTAGGTAAGACAGCTAATAGTCTTGAGATTACATAAACATTAAAATTAGAATTTATGTTAAAAAAAATAAAATTGTCTAAAAATTTGAATTAATATTGCATAAAATTCTGCATTTTTCAAGTAAATTTTAATTTTAGCGGAAAAAAAATATATATAAGTTTTATTTTGAACAACATTTAACCAAGTACCGAAAACCATTCATAAGCATATTTTTATATTAAGGATTAGTAAAATACTTTTCGAAATAACAAATATATATTAATTAGGATGGGATACATACATATACATACATACATACATATATATATATATATATATATATATATATATACAATATATAGGAAATTGCGATACGATAAACAGCTACTTTTCAGTAAGAAGTTACATCGTTCCACAATTCATTTGGTGATACTGCCAAATAACCTATTATGTTTGTAATTTATTATTATTTAATTGATATTTGGTCAATAAATATTCCAATTATTTCATGTTATACAATGTATGCACGTATCGTGCATAATGAATATAGTTTATGATTTTTAAACCAATACATCAAAACAATAATCTTTACATTTATAAAATAGAGGTGTTCAAAGTTTAAAAAGTCGTGCTTAGACAATATTTGTGAGTGAATAAACACAAAATCTTGATGGACCCAAACATTTGCCTTTTTAAGCGTGAAAACATAATTTATAATATCAAAAAAAAAAAAAAAAAAGTTGTTATTTTCCCTAAGAACGCTCAGTATATAAGCCACACCATTAACTGTTTTTAAAAAACAGTTATTAAAAAAGTTAATAACATCCCAAATATCAAGCTGCAACTAACACCGCTCTGAAAAAAAAATCTATATCTGATACCATTCTTGCAGATTCTTATGTAAAATGACCTCCTGAATCTGAATCTAGCCCCCATTTTGCCCCATCACCCATCGTTTTCTTGTTACACCCCCCTCCACCATTTTTATCATTGTTTGGTAATTTTATACGCATCAGTTTGACTTGGAGAGGAACGATGATTATTTTAACCTTAAATGCCTTCTGACCTGAGGAGCTACAGAGGTAGAAAGTTCTAAAACACGAATATTTGTAGTCAGGAGGAAATTCGAGGTCATTTGTGCCCAGAAAACAAAAGAAAATCAATAAAAACAATCAGTTTCAGTTTCTGTTTTTTTTTTTTTTTTGTTGTTTTTTTTTTTTTTTTTTTCACAATATTTTTCTTATTTTTTACATATTCCATATTCCAGTTTGCCATTTTCTTACCAAAACACCCCAAATAATAAAAGTTATACAGTGAACTTTATTTCAAAATGTTGGTGAGTAGTGTGTCTCAAAGACCGCGCAAAAAAGTTTGACTGATTCACTGTACGACGTTTGCTTTCAATAACTCCTACGTTAAATGTTTTGGGCAGTAAAACATGAACAATAAAATATCCTCCTTTGACGCGTGTTAAAGATCGCCACACAAGATCACCATAAAGTTCACTCTCTTATCGCAAAACGTGTACTAAAGCTAGATAACGACTGACGACTACAATAATAAGAGCAATGACTTTTAACACGTCTCAAAGCAGGAGGTTTTACTGTTCATGTTTTACTGCCCAAAACATTTAACGTGGGAGTTATTGAAAGCAAATGTCGTACAGTGAATCAGTCAAACTCCCTTGCCTTTACTCCACTCACCAACATTAACAAAAAAATTACACTGTATAATTTTTATTATTTGGGGTGTTTTGGTAAGAAAATGGTAAACTGGAAGCTGGAATATGAAAAAAATAAGAGAAATATTGCGAAAAAAAAAAAAAAGAAACAGAAACTGATGGTTTTTATTGATTTTTTTTTCTGGGCACAAATCCCCTCAGATATCTTCCTTACTACAAATGTTCGTGTTTTAGATTTTTCTACATTTGTAGCTCCTCAGGTCATTTAACGGTTAAAATAATCATCGTTCCTCTCCAAATCAAACTGATGGGTATAAAATTACCAAACAATGATAAAAATGGGGGAGGTGGCGTAACAAGAAAACGGTGGGCGATGGATCAAAATGGTGGTCATATTCGGATTCAAGAGGTCATTTTACATAAGAATATGCTGAAAGGGTGTCAGACACAATTTTCATGCCGAGCTATGTAATTGTTTCACTTGAGTTTATGTAGAACTTGAATATTTCGTATTGACAAGATAATAAATATTTTTCAGTTATATATATTTGGCAATTGTTCAATCAATATACAGGGTGTTTATAAAGTCCCGGACCCATTTTGATGTTTAATAACTCATAAAATAATAAAGATAGATTAAAATTAATAACATAAATGGTTAGATAGACTCAAAAATTTTCATGACCCTTGTCGATGAACTTCCACGTGTGCCCCCTTCGTCGCACGGAGAATATCAAGTCGATAGTCAATTTCACACCAGGTAGCGGCAAGCATGTCGGCATCCACAGAGGCTATTGCGGTTGTAATTCTGACTTTTAGGTCATCAATGTTCGACACTCTCCTCCTGTAAACATTGTCCTTTACAAATCCCCAAAGGAAAAAGTCCAGCGGTGTTTTATCAGGTGATCTGGGTGGCCAAGGAATTGGACCTCCTCGCCCAATCCATCTTCCTGGAAAATGGTCATTCAAAGAACTACGAACGATGGTACCCCAATGAGGTGGTGCACCATCTTGTTGCAAAAAGACCTGTGGCTGAAGCTCTTCTAGTTGTGGAAATACGAAGTTTTCCAACATGTCTAAGTATACGACTGATGTGACCGTCTTTTCTGTAAAAAAGAAAGGCCCAATGACTCGGCCATGCATTAGTCCACACCACACATTAAACTTTGGGGAATCCCTTTGTGCCTCACGGTATTCATGGGGGTTTTCAGATCCCCATATGCGCACATTATGGCGATTAACAATGCCAGAAACATGAAAGGATGCTTCGTCGGAGAAAATTGTGCGCTTCAGAAAATCAGCATCATCTTCTATCCTCCTTATCATATCTGTTGCAAAGGCTATCCTCCTAGGCCTATCGTCCGGTTCCAAAACTTGAACAATTTGAACTTTATATGCATGCAGTCTTAATTTTTTCTTAATAACCTTGTACACCGTTGAAATTGGCATATCCAATTCTCTTGCCATTGATCTCACAGATCTTCTAGGATTGTGTAAAAATGTCTCTCTGACATGGTCAACATCAAAATCACTTGTGCAGGGACGTCCGGAACGTATCTTATCTGCGATACTTCCAGTTTCTAGAAAATTATTTTTCCACCGCAAGATGCTGCTTTTGGATGGAGGATCTTTTTGGTAAATTCTTCTGAAATTTCTCTGTGCTTGCACTATCGATTTCGTTTCTATGTACCACCATAAAATCTGTGCTTTCTCTGGTGGTGTATGCATTCTCCTTAATATCCGCTCGAATAAAACATCACATACAAAAGTACTACATAGAACAAACACATCAAAAGTAAACATAACATTGCAATAGTTGCCAAAAGCAAAAGAGAGAAAAATGCAATTAATAAGCAGACGATATTTAGAAAAGTACAGATATTTAGACTGGAAAATGAAATTATCTGAAATTAACCACACGCGCAGGCGATATTTACAAAAGTAAAGATATTCAAACCTGAAAAGAAAATATATGAGTTATTCCATCAATAAATGCCATAAGTTTGTTTATATCTTTATTACTTTATGAGTTATTAAACATCAAACTGGGTCCGGGACTTTATAAACACCCTGTATATTTGGCAATTGTTATGACCCAATAAAGATCCTACCACTCTAATCCTCTGGATCGTCCAGAACTGATTTTTTTTGTTAATGCCGTTGTCAATGTTTTTTCACTTTACATCAAGCTTAACTTCATCTTTAACTGTAAAATATTGTGATATATATTGAGCTGTTTTTCAAAAACGCGATTCTAAAAAAAAAAATCTGGAGTGACTCCACTCGACATTCCGAACATTGAGTAACTAACAGTTTTGTAGATAAAATAAAGAAAGGAATTGCTAAACAAACAAAAGAGAGAAAACCATAATAGAGTGTTTTTTTCTCCATATATCACACGAGGTTTTATTTAACGCTACTGAACTTTGAGCCCTTAGATCATAATGATAAAGAATTTTTCGTTTTGTCCCTGTAAAAATCTATAGATGCTAGATTCACCAAAATGCTTATAGTTAGTGCAACAGTGATTTATAATATTCATACAAATTTTCAGCTCAATTGAATAAGGCGTTTAGATGCTATCGCACTTTTAAAAATTTGGTCTCATAGGCCATAATGATAAAGAATTTTTCTTTGTGTCCCTGTAAAAAAACTGTAGTGCTAGATTCACCAAAATCTATACAGTTGGTGCAAATGCGACCTATAACATGTGTACAATTTTTTTGCTCAGATTAATAAGGCGTTTAGACGCTATCACACTTTTAAAAATTTGGCCCCATTGGCCTTAATGATAAAGAATTTTTCTTTGTGTCCCTGTAAAAAAACTATAAGTGCTAGATTCTCCAAAATCTATACAGATTGAGTATCTGTGACCTATAATATGGGTATAAAATTTTTGCTCAATTGAATAAGGCGTTTAGATGCTATCGCACTTTTAAGATTTTGGTCCCATAGGCCATAATGATAAAGAATTTTTCTTTGTGTCCCTGTAAAAAAACTATAAGTGCTAGATTCACCAAAATCTATAGGGTTCGTACTATGGTGACTTACAATATACGTACCAACTTTCAGGTTAATCGAACAAAGCCTTTAGACGCTAGCGTGTTCACAAACATACACACATACACACATACACACATACACACACACATACATACATCATCGTAAAAATAGTGAAAACGGACTCAGGGGACCTCAAAACGTATAGAAACATCAAAATCTCGAATTCGGATTTTTGACATGATTACAATACTTTCCTCACTATAGTGTTCGGAAAGTAAAAAGTGCTTTTCCTGGTGATGCCTTGGTAGTCAAAGCGAAAAGCTTCGAAAGAAATGTACTTTAATTGTACATGAGTTCCTGTTCTACAGGTTCCTTATACAGAGCTGCCAACCTAATCCGGCAAATTGTTAACGCCTACTGAAAAACGCCCCTTTTTCTACACCACTTAATTTTTAGAGTATTTTTCTACTTAATTCATCATAGATATATTTGAAGAGAATTGCTCTAAAAATTAAGTGGTGTAGAAAAAGGGGCGTTTTTCAGTAGGCGTTAACAATTTGCCGGATTAGGTTGGCAGCTCTGCTTATACTAGGCGAGTCGTATTGACCCTCTACGATATATTGAACGCCCCAGTCCCCCCGTTCCCGCTCTTCGATGTCTTTTTTTTTTTTGTCAATTTTGTCATTTTGTTCATTCCGGTGATAGCCTTTTTTTTTTAAACTTGACATAGTTCGTTTTTTTTCTTTTTCTTTTCGTCCCATGCTTTTTTCTATGGAAATTTTTACTCTTTTTTTCCCGCGTTTCTATGGATTTCGAGCTTTTTTCCCCCGTTTTCTACATTCTAAAGCGTTCTACTTGTTCTTATTTATTTTCTTTTTTTTTAACAAATTATTATTAGTAGTAGTACTATATTATATTTTATTCAATGTTTCTTCTTCTTTTATTTTAAGTTGGAATTCGTGCTTAAGGATTCCGATTTAGAGTAGATATTTTAGTGTTATGCGAATAGGAATCAATAAATTATAGTTAATTTTTAGCAGAATTTTCATGAATATATTCGTAGTTATTACATGTAGAAGAGTGGAATCGTTTTGACTGGAATGTGGCATTAATTACACATGTCACAAAAATGAAGGTGATAAAATTTGATTTGGTGATTTTAGCTAATATTTATGCTTTTTGATTTGCTGAAACCGAAAATGCAACCAATTTTTCTCTATCACACACACACACACACACACACACACACACACACACACATATATATATATATATATATATATATTTAATACAGGGCAATTACCGAGTCAATTTCTTCCATATACCATCAGAACAATAGGTTGGTTGATTGGTCGGTATGTTTTACGTCGCACTAGTGCTGTGCAATTACAACAAAAGGTATCCATGATTAATCATGAAAACGTACTATAAAACTTATCGTATAATTATATTGGTGGAATATTAATGGAAGAAATTGTATGGATACGCACTCTGTATTGACAAAAATCTATACGTGATAGAGAAAGACTCACTTCATTTTCGGTTTCAACACACCAAAAAACATAAAGATCAGCCAAAATTATAAAATCAAAATTTTACATGTCAACCTGTTTTATTACATTGTTTAATTTTATAGTTGTACAGATAAGTCAATCATTTACAATAAAATTATAAAATAAAGCATTTAGAAAATAGAAATTTATTTTTTAATTATATGTAGAAATAAAGAGAAGTGGTTGACTTTCCGTATGTATGTGTCCTCTGGCACTCAGACCTCTGATAGCTTAGACAGTACAGGATGGAATTATTTTCAGTTTTTTAGAATTAAATATTTTAATTTTTGTTTTGAATTTTGAATTTGAATCTCCTGTTTTATTTTCTTAAATTTTAATTTAATTGTGTATTCCTTCAATTCAGACGTCTGCAACGCTTACGAGGCTATTTTTCTTTTTTACTTAAACTATATTTCCTTTTACGTGCGCGAAAAGAACATTTTTATTTGTCTGTCAATTGGTTAAAAATTATTTATTTATAATCATGATATTATTACAGAATTGCAGATTACATTTTTTTTGCTTCGATACCGGTTCATTTAAAATTTAAAAAAAATGTTTTCTCAGTTTGGTTATATTTGTTCCTAAGCGACGATTTTGTTAGATTTTTTAAAATTAAATAAAATGTGAAATTTCCTTTCTATGTTTCCATTTGAAACCATCTCTTTATGTAAAGAGATACAAAATTCTTTGAAAAAGAATTGTTATATATATATTTTATATATTGTTTCCATAGGAATCAAATAGTAATATAAAAGAAAAACTTTAAGTTTTTGAATTTCAGTTAATGAAAATTTATCACAATTAAGTTTATTTATATTTCTCATAATAATACAAAATAAAAATTAATAATAATAATAATATGACATATTTATGAGGTCAGCTGGAAAGCGGAGCAAGATTTAATCTATTTTAATGAATTTGTTTCTGTTTTTTATGTACAAAATAATATAAAAAATACTGATACAATAAAAAACTTGAATATTGTGGCAACCACATGACTTTCTTCTACATTTTCCTATGCAAATTCACTCGGTTAAAATAATTTATTAAATCATTATTTACTAAAATTATCTTCCATGATAATGCAGTACGATTTCCATATTGGCGAAGTAGTATAACATTAAATATCCAAAAAAACTTAATTTTATTATAGGTAATACATTAGAAAAAAAAAATGATGTTAAAAATGAAAAATAATCGATAAGTTTCTTTTAAATTATCGCAAATCGATGGTTCAACCATTCATTTTAAAGGTATTGGCGAGTACTTTTGAAAGATAGACATCATGAAAATTTGTTCCCCTGGATGGGGAGGAGGCGATGCTCCTACATATACAAAAAAATTTTACCAGTTGACTATCTCTATTATAAATAATTCTTGTAAGATGCATAATGATTATTAAAAAATAATTCTCTTTATGCACATTTATACAAAATTTTGTCCTATACCACATGTTTAAAAAAAAAAAAAAAAAAAAAAAAAAAAAAAAAACGGGATGGCAACGCAACCTGTAAGACAGTTTTTAACAAAAGTTGATAGGCACTAATTTATATCAATGTGTAACTACATACCAATTGTATGAAATTCTGCGCAGTAGTTCTTGAGATACACTTGCCACAAAATTTCGTCACACACACACACACACACAGAAGGCATTTTCTAAAAATGGTTAAATCGTGTTCTACAGCTCTCAAAACGTGTAAATCCATCAAAAACTCGAGGTCTAAAAATTTTACGAATCAAATACTTTTTTCTATTTAATTTAGAAGAAAGTAATAAATAAATAAAATAAAATAAAATAAATTTCGGGACTAGCGAAACGAGCCAAGTTTTTAAATTTTTAATAAGCCAGAAATCTCAATATCGACATGTAATTTTTATTTCTTAAAAATACAATTCATGTTTTTACCTGTATTTACATGTATAGATTTAAATGTGGAAATGAGAAATTTTGAAAAATAATTTCGAAGAAAGCTTAAGATAATCCGAATAAAGAAATTATACAATCTAAAATTTCAGATAAAAATGTAATTATTACACTAATAATTTACGATTTTATTTTAAATATCGTTTTCAAATATCATATTTTAAATATGAAATTATATATTACCGTTAAACTTATCCATTATTTTTGTTATTTATTGGAATATACTTAAAAAACAAATTTGTCTTTCATATATTTATTGTAAATATTTCTTCTCACAAATGCATGAAAATGCGATTAAATTTCATTTATTCAAATCCGCTCTTGTTCCTGGCACTTATACGATTTCATACGAAATTTAACTAGACACTTAAACTTTCTAATATAAGAAAACTTTTCATCTAAGGTACATAAAAATATTGAGTTTGTTAACAATTTCCACATTTCAAAATAAAGTATTCTTATAGCATAGTTGTTTTAAGAAACACTTTTTAAATTTGGCTCATTATACAAGAAAACTATCATTTTCTTAAACACACATTGCTATTTTTACTATTATTTCTAAATGAAATTTTGTGAGTTTTATTTATACTATCAGAAGAAAGATATTTTTGTTTATTATTGTCTTAAAACATGTGAACAAGTTTTACTAAATGACTATTTTACAAATAAAAATATTTTTTAATTTGGCAGAAATACGTTTAATTCTATAATGACTCAAATTATTTTCATTCCAATCTATTAACAGAGTATTAAGAAACATACACAGGAGATTCAAAACCCAACGTAGAAAATATAGGAAAGGTAGGGCATATCATAAGGAATGAAAATAACAGAGGAACTCATAACTAAAAAAGATTTTGAGTTCTGTCTGTGTGTCTGTTTGTCTGTTGCGCGATACCAGCCGCAAAAATCACGCAATTGACTTTCAATTTGGTACACATATGCACGAGCCACATGCATTTAGCTGTATAGCTTTTGGCGTGTATTCCTTTTGTAGTTCATGTACAGGGACATAACAAAGTTTTTCTTACAATTATCTTCTATGGACAGAATTCGTATATATCGCGACAGCGGCTGCAAAAATCACGCTCTTGATTTGCAATTTGGTACACATGTTCAAGAGCCACATGGTATTATCTGTATAGTTTTGGGTATGTATTTAATTTACAGTTCCTGTACAGGGATACACCAAACTTTTTTTTCTTATCATTACGGCCTAAGGACAGAATTTGTATGTACCCCAATAACGGCCGCAAAAATCCTCCGACTAACTTGAAAATTGGTACATACGTTCAGGCTCTGTATAGAAATAGTCGTATAAATTTTATGTCTATATTGTTTATGGACTTTGTACAGGAACACGCCAAAGTTTTTCTTGTCATTACGGTCTATGGGGTGATTTTCGTTTCAACGACTTTTAACATCGTTACTCTGCATTCAACAAAATGAAATGAGCGTACATTACTTAGATACCTAAACTGATGTTTACTGCAGAAAACATGTATTCTTAGGTTTCCTAATTAATATGCAGGACTTCACAAAAGTGTTCCGATAATACAATATCACGTAATCATCCAAACTATGTCAAATTTTTAACAGTTATTCATAAAAGACGTAGAATAAGTTGAATGGTTTTATCCAATGTTTATAGTTCGTTTTACAGAGACACACGAAAGAATTTCATGACATTATTGCATACAGACAAATTTTTATTTAAGCGCATTTTAACTCGTTTATGCTGCATTCACCATCGTGGAATTAACATACATTATAAAGATGCATAAGACCACGTTTACTATAAAAAAAGGGAAATGTATAGACTAAATGATTCATTTACGGGACCACACAAAAGAAGATGACATTCTGTAATTATCAGAATGATGTCTAATTAAGTTGAAATAGTAATGAGTTGTAATAATTATATAGGTGTATTCCTTTTCATTGTATATAATTACTGTGGCTTCTTTTACGGGATACATAAAAGAATTTCGTACTATTATGGTCTACAGTCGGTATTCCATAAAATTGTATTTTAACAAGGTTACACCCCATTAAATTTGATGAAATTTTATTAGAATTTTAAAAGCTTGTTATTCTGGAGAAAAGTGTGTGCATTAAATTGGTAATTAATTTGCTGGGTTACACAAAATAATTCCGATATGTTATGTAATTTTGCTGAAATTTGGTACAAATATTTATGAATTACAGGGAATTAAGACTATGAGTTATTGTTAATAAATACATATACATATATAGATAGTTACAGAAAGAGAGATGGGGGTTGAGTGGAGCGACAAACCCCCTCAGAAACGTTTCTGTTTATGTAGGAAGTCAATTGAATCAATATATATATATATATATATATTATACAATAAGGAATAAATAAAAACGATCTGTTGAATAATGTGGGAGGCAAATAGGACGTTGAGGCTCCTAATCTGTGGATCCACTAGTTTATTATTTACATAAGAGACCAAACAGGATATAAATGTACATTGAAGAACTGGTTAACACGCAAAGTATTGGTACTTAAATATTAGGAAAGAGACGTGAATTGTTTCAGATTAGCTTAAATCTCATTTTTAGTTCCCTGTCATAATATAGGTAATCAGAACTTTTATAATTGTGAAAATTTTCGACTCGGTTTCTTTTTTTGTTTTTACACGTTTAGAAGTGTGAGGAATCTGAAAATCACAAAATCGGCATGTTGACTGTCTGTATGGTGGTAGTATGGTAGTTGTTAGTATGAGTTTGTGTTAGTTTTTTAGTCTACACGCAATGTCTCACAAACAAATGAACACAGCAAAGTTGTTCGATAAGTTTTAAAATATCAATTATGGCACTGGCAGTTATCATATTTGTTTTCAATATTCTAATATGAAAACTCCGTAAGTTATTGGTAATTTACGATTTTTTTAGCGTAAACGTTTTCTTTCCGTAAACGTACATCAACGGAAATATATTTATTATTGTAAAGTTAAATCAGCTTTTAAATATCAGCTATTATGCTAGAATGAATACCATTTACTATCAGCATTCTATTTTGAAAACGTCGCAAATTAATCGGAATTTACGAATTTCTTATCACGGCAGAATAAGACAAAATTTTGCATAAACACAGAAGAATTTTCAGGAACATTTTCATTGTGAAGATATTAGATAACTTTTGAAATATTATTAACGATACTGGAGTTAACATCATTAACTATAAAAATTCTACTATGAAAACTTCAAAAGTTATTTGAAATTTACGACTTTCATAACATGGCAGAATAGAGTAATATTTTATATTAGCCGTCTATTATGAGGATTACTTTCATTGAAAAGGTGTCAGACTACTTTTAAAATATCACTTGTACAATTAGCTTGTATATCTTAACTATAAATATTTAAATTTTATATCATGTTAGTAAGGTTTATCTTAAAAGATAGTAAATTTGTATGTTTAATCTCACATTCTATTAATAAGTACAAAACTGTAAATAAACGCTATATAATGCAAGAACTCATAATAATTGTTTCGGATCAAAAGAAGACATGGCCTTTCGTCAGGCGAACAAAGTAGACACGAGTGCTGCAAACGAAGTGTTGTAATAATTTTTGCGATTTCTCGCATTTTATGGTGTGTTACTTTTAAACGCCTTCTATAATTCACATTGTATTAACCTGCTTTTTTAATAAATTGCATGAATTCTGAATAAATATGTTTATTACAACAAATTATATAACATTTACACTACGTCTAATTAAAATCAAATTTAAAGGAAATTTAAAATTACGTGCATTAGTTAATTTAATATATTATGAAAAACTTTCTTTCTATAATATTGCGCACTGTATTAAAAAAATTAATACATTATAAATGTCTTCCAAAACCTTTTTTTTTTTTTTTTTTTTTTTTTTTTTTTTCATAAAACACTGAAAATCAAAAGTTTTCACAAATTTAACCTTCATTTTTCATGAATATATACATACATATATATATATATATATACATATATATATATATATATATTCGCTATTTAATTTTATATACATAATTCAGAAATTTCATTTAATAAAAGCAATGTTGAATAAACGAGGAATTATGTTAAATTTTAAAATTAGTAGAAATATTACGAAATAATTCAAAATTTCCTATTTCTGGTAATTAAATTTCATTTTCATTTACTTTTATTAAAAAATTAAAATTTAGACTTGATACCGTCTTAAAAAGAATTTTCCTAATAAGAATTTCTAGGAAGATGAGTAATTTAAAAATAAATTTTCTTAAGGATTACTTCTTTGACTTGCATATTATTTTATTCTATCAGTTTCAACAAATATAATTAAGAATCAGAAAAAATAATTTTCACTAATCGGATTTGTTTATTAGAACACTCAGTAAACTTCACTTTATTAACATTTTGAAAGACATATTTTACCTTTCTTTTTCACATTTGCTAAATAGATTATGTCAGTTTGAAAAACGCTCAAAATTATGACGTTTGTAGATAGTTATTAAATAAGAGCTTTATTTAAAAAAAAAAAAAAAAAAATAGCTAAGCAGTACTCAGTTATAGCATAAACTTAATTGCTGTATCTGAGGATGTTGAAACGGTTTTGAAATTGAATTTCTCAGTAACAAGATTATAGATAATCCTGTTATTACGGAATTAAAATGTACAAAGAAAAAAATTTAATGTTTTATTTTTTTATTTTATTTTTTCGTAATGCTTTAAATCAATTAAATTTTATTTATTCACTTTTATCATTCTATGCTAATAAATGAAATGGCCCAATTCTACATGTGTATATATGCAATTTGTTGATACATTTTGGTCATCCCACATGAGCACCAAATAAGGATCGTTTCGACTCCGTATAATACGTCTTGAATTCCTCTTTTTTTTTTTTTTTTTTTTTTTTTTTTTTTTTAATTGTTCAGATATTTTTATTTTTATACTTTTCAGAAATACTCTTTTTTGGTCGTAAAATGGACATCCTACTTCGGCATTCACACAAAATATGAAAAATTTTATTTATTTATATTTATTTAATTTTTTTTTTAATTGTTGGAGCTCGACATATAATTTGGATGTGAATTCAAATATTAGATATGAGCAATAGTAAATAAATTAAAGTTTGAATTAAGTCAAAAAGTTTTCATGATTGTATAAGCTAATACCATTACTATATATCATAATATTCATAATATTTAATTATTATTTATAATTAATTCAATCAAATTATTGAAGTGACTGAAAATGTTAAAAATTATTCTTATTAATTACAACTATTAGTTTAAATAACATGTATGGAATTACAAATGTCAAATAAATGTTTTCGATTATTGTTAATTTCCTAAATTAAATTTATTTTAGATTCTTAAAAGGTCTTAAATTAAATGGAAAAATCTTAAAATATAATACTATATACGTTTTACTTTAAATATAAACATGTTACTTATATTTATAGCATTTTTATTTTTGAAAATGTATTTAAGTGGCTTCCATAGTCTTTAATATTAGCATCCTGAAGTCGATTTTTATAAAGTAAAATCACTTAAAATTCTCCAGTTGTTATGTATAAATTGCGGATTAATGCGTTGAAGATAGTCATTCTGATGAACAATGACTTTCAGTTTTCTTTCAGTGGAGATCTACAATTTATTCCTCACAATAGCGATCGAACCTTGGTTCTTGCATTTCGATACGGCCAGATATTTCATTGATCGCCATCATCCAATTTCTCCACTGTAAACTATGTTTAAATGTGTGTTTTTGTGTGGACTAAAAAATAACTATTAAAGTTTTTTTTTTCTATTTTGTAGATATATATATGTATATAGATGTTATGATATATTTGCTTCTCAAAATGTTATTTTATATGTTTTCGTGTGTCTTCTATTCACACACTTTTCAAGAAAATTCTAAAGATAAAATCCATTTGTATTTGCCAAAAAAGGGTATTTTATAAGCAATGGAATTCTTTAATGTATTTTTCCGAAAAATTTATTGTGGATTAATAATTAATTTTATAATTCGAAAATTTATATATAAAAAAAAAAATTCGGGAGATATGAACTACGTTTGATTTTATACAAGTATTATATATTTATGATTTTTTTTTCTACTTAATAATAAATATTTTCAGTAATGATCAAATAATAATAAGATTTTAGTTAAGACGAAAAATTTAATGAAAACGTTTACATAATCTTGGAAATACCGGTTTATCTAAATAAATCCTAAATGTAAGCAATAGTGGGTTTAAAGCAGAAGAATTACAGCAATATAACAAAAAGGTGACTTTTATAATAAAGATGAAAGATAAGTTATAAATGTGAAAGATTTTTCTTTTATTGTTACAAAATTATAACAATATAACAAAATTCTATTACATTTATGCTTATGGAATAGAATACTTCTAATTTTAATACATATATTTTGTATTGCTGAAAAATATTTATTGAAATAAAAATTGTCAGGTTTAATATCTATATTTGTTATATAAGAAATATAAGGCATACACTGTAAAAAAGAAAAAAAAATCTAAAATAGGTAAAAATTTGTAAGATATTTAGGTATAGAAATGTTCCAAATTGGAAAGTTTTGTTTATAACCCAAAATTTCAACCTAAATTGGATACGAGACCAATTTTGGATAGAATTGTTTTGGGGTTTATTTTTTGCAATGTACATACGTATACATACGAAATGTTTACATTTTGTTTAGATCATCTACGCATGTTAGATTTTTTTTTTTTTTTTTATAAAAGGTGAGTGATACAATATTTTCTACAGCGTCTTTATTTATTATAGACAAAAATATAAAATAAGGTAAGGGACCATACGTAACAAGTCAGTAAACTCAAAATAGATAGATTTTCTGACCAAGTTTGGGTTGTAAACAGAACTGTGCAATTTGGAACATTGCTTTATCCAAATATCTTACAAATGTTTATCTATTTTAGAAAAAAAATTACAGTGTACTTAGCATACAAAACCGTATATTCTTGAAAAAATAAAAAATAATTTTAGGAGAAAATGAAATAAAATAAATCTGTATTTTTAAAGTAGTTTAGAATGTATGTAATTTATTCAAATTCATTGAAATTAAACCTCTTGACAGTTAAGATTGAAATATCTTACTTAAAATGAGAGGAAACAACCTTAATAATGAAACCGGGGACGAGTTGCCGAATGATTTTATTATGAATTCAAAGTAACAATATATTAAAACAGTAAAATGCAATAGCCAATCAGTTTCAAAAATAAGCATTCAAATTTTCATTTGGAGTTTAGAAAATCGTTCAGCTCTGCGTGGGGTAAGCCAATGACTACGGCGTAGTTAGTGAAGTGCTATCTTTTAGTCACACTTTTTTCTGGTTTTAAGCTACTCTCTGGCTGCACTCTTCAATTTGTTTATCTAAACAATTTTTTTTTAAATACTTCTTTTTAATTTATACTGAAAATCAACTTAAAATTTGTTAAAAGTCAGAAATATAATTAAACAGAAAGTAATAGTTCTGCATAAAAATATATTTCTTATTATTTTAAAAAACACATAAGTTATTTGTTTTTATGAAATTGTATTTAATAGAATATAACTGTTAACATAGTCTATTAAGTTTGTAAAAACTAATTAAATGTAAAAAATACTATGATAATTAACACTAAAAAAAAAAAAGAAAAAAAAGAAATTATGACGCGTACAGAAGAATTTGCGAAGGATGTTGCTGGCAACCATTACAATTATATTTTACTTTAAGCCAAAGATATGAACATATAAGGAGTTTTGAATGTCAAAAAATTAGCAGAATATTAATCTATATTAATAAAATGAGACTATTTCTGTAAATTTCTCAGAATCAAATGATTTTGCGATATCTTTACGCTTCACACAATGTGAAAGCCAAAATTGACTTCAGAAAATCTTCTCTCTCTCCCTCTCTGTGTGTGTGCGGGTCATTGTGTCTGTATGTCTGAAACGCTATTTTTGATCTCATTTTTCTGAAACGATATCACGTAAGAATGGCTGGACGGAATTCAACTACACTTGGCAGGAATATACAGAGTGATCCATTTAAAACAGTACCCGTGGGTTTTTCTTATAACCCTTAAATTTTACGGATGTGGCAACTATTCTAACATTGAAGTATGATTCTTTGAACCTTGTTTAAGTGTGTGAGACAATTTCTAACACAGTTGGACTGTTACAGTTTTATTTCTGAGGTAAAATGGAAATGGAGACTCATACTTTTTTTAATCCTGTAATAATTTTGTTTTTGAAAAACATAATTTAATTCATTTTTTTTACATTATCATTCCTCACAAAAAATGTTCAAAATGTTCTCCACCATTTTGAATGCAAACATGAACACGTCGAACCAGGTTTTCGACACACTTCACAGCATTGTTGGTGTTATTAACGAGATTTCTTCAGTTATGATCTGTTTTAATTCATCGATGTTTGCAGGACTTCTCTGGAAAAGCCTATGAAATGATAATGTAAAATGATAACGATAATATAAATGTAATGTAGGGATGATAATGTAAAAAAAATAATAATTAAATTTCGTTTTTCATAAATAAAATTATTACAGGATTAAAAAATTGGACGTCTCCATTTCTGTTTTACCTCACAAATAAAGTTGTAACAGTCCAACAGTGTTGGAAATTGTCTCATACTTAAACAAGGTTCAAACAAATATAGTTCAGTGTTACAATAGTTGCCACGTCCGTCATATTTAAGGGTAATAAGAAAAACTAACGGGTACTCTTTTAAATTTATCACCCTGCCCTGTAGATCTGTATCCAACTAAAATTATACCTATCAACCTTTGAGAAATCTGCCCCCTCCTCTCAGGGACAGGACGCAAAAACATTTTTGTAAGCATAACTGGGCTTCAAATTGCTTCACGTTGAAGAAATTGCACAAGGAGAGACTAGAACTGAATATATATATATATATATATATATATATATATATGCGATTTTGGAATTTTTGATATTTTAAGGGAGGCCAGAAAATCGATTACTTGGGGGAATTTTCGTAAATTCCGAATTTTTAGGCAGAACTCTACCAAAAATGGTACAAATAGTTTAAAAATAGCCATACGTCTTCTTTATGATATTTCCAGAAACCCATTTTTGTTCTTTTGTGATTTTCGATCATAGACCTTATATATATATATAGACTTCGCCACCAATAGGACTTCCCATTATAGTGAATGTCTTCAACATGAGGGTGTAATCTGAAACCATTATCCTTTGCGGTCAGCACCGCATGTCACGTGACATGGAGTTGAGGGCGATTCTTCCATAAGAAAGCACTCATTTTTGTAAGAATTCAAACAAAAAATTCTCCCCTTCAGAATGGTTTCTCACAAAATATTTTTTTTTTTTATAATTAATCTATGACATTTTAGCTTTCCAACGATGCGTAAATCTAAAGGATTAAATAAAAAGTATGTGTACAATACAGAAATTAAAAAACTCTAAACTACTTTCCTTCCTGTAGAAAAATCACATAATATTCATTCTCGTCTCTCTCTCCTGGTCTACATCACGTGATAATTTCGCTGGAGAAGCTACTTCATGTCGCAGACAGATAATGACTATTATTTAAGGTCTATGTTTTCGATTATGGGTAGTGTCGTTACAAAGGGGCAAATTCGAGCCCCCCTTTTAGCGTTAAATTTGTCCTGGGAAATCTGTGGGAGCAGCTTTCACGAATTTCGGTGCGTGGGTTATTTATATGTATCCCACACCTACAGTAACAGGATTTTACGAAATACCCTACCTTTCCCCTTGTAGTGGTGGGAGGCAAAAACGTTTGTAAGTATAACTCAGCTCCAAATTACTTCACTTTGAAGTCTGCGATTTTGGAATTTTTGACATTTAAGGTGGGGGGGGGGGGGGATTTCCGAAATTTCGATTCTGGGGGGAAATTTCGGAAATTCCGAATTTTTGAGTAGAGCTCTACTAAAAATGTGACAAAGATATTTAAAACAAGCCATACGTCTTTCTTAGAATATTTCCAAACTTTTTTTTTTTTTTTTAGATCTTCGATTTATTTTTTTTCTTGGGGGGGGACGTTACGAGGGGGCAAATTTGAGATCCTCTCTTTCATTGTCGCAGGAAAGCTATGGGAGTTGCGGTCAGAGATTTTGCTGCATAAATTCCTTATATGTATCCAAAACCTACTGTTACGGGATTTTACAAATTCCACCCTCATTCCCCTCTTCGGGCTTTATGGGAGTAATAAACATGTTCCCAAGAGAAACCATGCTCTAAATTATCTCAGGAAAGCGTTTTGTTTTTAATATGTTATTTGATTATGCGTACCCAATACACACACTACAAAGATATTTTGCTGAATTACTTTATACCTCCCCTACGAGAGGGGGGGGGGGGGGGGCAAAAAACACATTTTTAAGCTTAAATATCTTCCAAATTATCTTAGAAAAGCAATTTTCGGTATAACAGTCGATTATAAGTATCACACGTAGTATAAAGAGATTTTGCGAAACTCCTCTCTTTCACATTATTTAAGAGCGGAGAGGAGTAATAATTTGCTTTAAAACATAATTCTGTTCCAAGTTATCTCAGGAAAGCTGTTTTTTGATGTGTCGGTTGGTTATGTGTATGGAACATGCACTCTAAAGGGATTGTGCAAAATTTTCTCCCCAACACCCTTCTTGAGGCAGGCGGTGCAAAATACACGGTTTCAAGTTTTAATATGCTTGAAATTACTTTAAAAGGGGGAATTTTGGTGTGTGGGGTTCATTAAGTGTACACAATATGCATTTTGGTAGAATTTCGCGAAACGTTTTACTTATCCGAGGGAGAGAAGCATGTTAAAAAACGGGTACATCGCAGTGAAGGCAGTGAGGACCCCAACTACTCATGTTGCGATCGGAAAAAGCTCTGCCAAACGCAGCGGGAACTTAACTTAGTTTTCAATTAATTTCAGTGTTTTTTTTTTTTTTTTTTTTTTTTTCTTTTTTTTTTCCTTTTATTAAAAAAAAAAATCTTCATATTTCAAAATTTTATTTAAATGATTTGGAATTTCAAAAATTCATTTAAATATAGTATACAACGAGGTGAGCAAAGCCTGCAAGTTGTTCATAAATCAAATACCTTTAACATTAACAATGGTAAAGGCATTTGATTTTCAATTAAACTTTGATAGCAAAGAAATCTATTACTTTCTAAAGCTAAATTTAAATTTTCCTTCTGATCAAATACCATTTGCTATTTTTATTGGAACAGATCATTAATCTTTGTGCCAGGAAATCCAATATGTCGCACTAACAATTTCGGAAGTGAAGAAAAATATGAACTTTATTATACGAAAAGAATGCTTTTGTGATTTATGATCTTTCTTTAATTTTTTTCTGCTCTTTCTTACTTTTTAAGATATTTCCTAACTTTTTTTTTTTTTTTTTCTTTTTGTTATTTCTACCATTAAAATCCTGTGTAGTGTATTTATTTATTCTGACCGATATATATTATTGATAGACATACATCAAAATTTTTCTATATGTGCTTTATTGCTAAAATTTTATATTTGTTTTATGATATATTTATATTTTTGTTCACTTCAAAATTAACTACATAGCTTTAATCACAGGTACAATATTTATCCAATTGCACTTATTCTAAAACAGAAGTATGATGAACTCAGTTGTAGAGTAATGTAGAAACAACTGTTGAAGCAATAGGCATATTGTTATAGCAAACATAAATCTAAAAATATATACGCAGTATAAAAGTAATTATTTTTTCCGTTTAACTGTCTTTTATTTATTACTAAATAAATGTTCATGTATATTTTATCTGTTTCTGGGAGTCCTGTTGTCATCGTTTAATTAATGTCATATAAAAAATCTGTATACAAGATACACTTAGTGTGTACATGCGTAACATCCTAGAGTTTAAAAATAAAAAGAAATAATAAAATAATATTTTTACTGTGCATTTAATTCAACACTAGTTATCATTGTTATATGATTTACTAATATTATTTTTGTATCATTCATGAACGATAAATAAGTGTTTATGATCTAGAAATTTATGTTTTTATTCATAAAATAATAATAATTAAATTTAAAGAATTTGTCTAACTAATTTATAAATGAAAGTATATAGGTTGACATTCCCTTAAATTAAGTATGAAGAATTATACATTGTTACTATTATGTATTTAATAATAAGCTAAGCTAAGCAAATGGATTAATTTTTAAAATTTTTTTAGGCTTTATTAGTAACTAGCAGGGTAAGCCCGGTTCGCTGGTCACTATTTTTAAATGAATCACTACAGTTAATGAATTCTCAAGATTGCATTAATTTTTATTATGCGAAAAAAAAAAAAAATCTGATTGGAAAAAATGTCGCACAGGGTACCCGCTGCCTTCGGCAGCGCAAGCCATTGTGCGCTGTGTGCGCGCATTTATGTTCGATACTCTTAATGAATCACTATATTATCGTAAGGGGAAAAAAATCTCTCATCAGTGGAATAATTGGTCCAGGCCCTCACTGCCTGCAGTAGTGTATACAGGCACACAAGGCGTGCATGTTCCTTCATCTACCGTTACCACCCCTCCTAACTATTAGACTTTAAAAAATACTCGCAGTCGTTCTCTCGGGCTTTTAAACCTAATAATACTATTTTCCAGCATTCCATCTGAATTTCTTTGTTTTTACCCCTGCGCAAGCCCCCTTCCCGCCCCTCGTAATAAATCAGTACTTTCGAAAATATCCGCAATCGATTTATCGGATTCAGAACTTAACAACACTAATTTTCAGCGCTCTAACTCTTATTTATATATTTTTGCCACTTCACACCCTTCTCGTCTATTCTAATAACTTTATAAATTCAAAAATATCCACAATCGATTTGTAGGTATCAAAATCCTCTATGTAACTATTTTGAACTGTCTAACTCTATTTTGTTTCGTACCCCCCCCCCTTTCTTACCCTCCTAATAGATTTACACTTTCGAAAATATACTCATTCGATTTGCAGGCCTCTAAAACCTATTTGTACCAATTTTGAACGGTCTAAGTGTATTTTTATTTTTTAGCCCCATAGTCCCCCCTTTCCCGCACCACCTGGGACAAATTTCTAAAATTAAAGAAATTAGTTTTTATTTATATGTGTAAGCTATATTTTAGAGCAAAAATCTCACATATATCTTTTTTCTGTTTGCAATATAAAGGATTATTTTAAATAATGTTTTGCCCTCTCCCCCCCCCTTTTTTTGGGGGGGGGGGGCTGAATTTCTAATATTCCAGAAAATGGTTTTTAGGTATTTGTATTAGCTATATATTAGAGCAAAAATTTCACGTATATCTGTTTTTTCGTTTGAGATATATAGGAGTATGGGAAACCCCGTTTTGCGCAAATGAAATCACGTTTTGCTCTCTCCCCCCTTGGGGACCGAATTTCTAAAATTACAGAAATTGGTTTTTAGATATTTTTGTTAGCTATATTTTAGAGCAAAAGTCTTACGGATATCTGTTTTTTTCTTTGAGATATGAAGGTTTTTGTGTAATCACATTTTGCCCCCTACTTCCCCATAGGGGGGCGAATTTCGCAAAATCGCTTCTTAGCGGATGCTTACACTATATGTTCTATAATCTGACCCAGTTTCGAGTCAGTGGCTCCAGTAGATTTTTCTGTGCGTTGATGAGTCAGTGAGTGAGTAAGTGGAAGTACTCTTTTATATGTATAGATTATTTTACTCTATCCATAATTCATACGTAGAGTTTATGTATTGAAAAATGAATATCAAAAACTGTAATGTCATAGAAACATTGGACGATTATGCACATAAAACCTTTATTAATGTTCATACCAATGCAAATTTTAGTCATTTGTTAAATTTTAGTAGTGAAAAAAATGTTTTACCTTAAAATGTATACAAGAGGAGCAAACATACAAACTATGTTTTCTCCTTCGAGTAATTTCAGAAAACACAAAAAGCGAATAAATCACGAAATAACTAAAATTAAACCCTAATTATAATTTGTTTATATGTATTACTTATTTACTAGAGACACGTAGACAAATCTAGGAAAATATGTAGACATAATTTGTTATGTTATATTCAAGGAAAAATCCTTACTACTTATTTATTTATTTTATTATTATTATTATTATTATTATTATTATTTTGAGAAAATATGATTTGAATGTTTTGCTTGCAGCAAATTTACTTAACTGCTTATCGGATCAGAAGGTTTATTATGTAGCAGATCAGATATTTTGGATAGAAGTTATATTCAGCTACAATTTCTTATTTTCTTTAAAAGAAATCATTATTTTCAAAAATTAAATAGTACCCTCTATAATTTTTTAAGTTTTAACTTACTTTTGTGTACTAATTTCAACCAAGTTAAGTATTTGGGCTTGATCATTTTAGGTTTTACTGAACTTCTGAATTGTTAAGTAGGGTTATATAAACAACACTGTATTAACTGTTCGTAAATTAAATTCATTACGAATTTATTACACCACGTAAAGTTTGGAAATTGATTTATGAACTGGGAATTTACAGTGTGTTTGTTAGTGAACAAATAAACTTGAATTTAGAGAACATGTTTTTACACTAATTAATTTTTAAACTAAATTATTTCTGCTTTATATGCTCTTAAAATGTATATCCAAAAAGTAATATTTTTTTTTCTAAAAATAAATTAATATTCTAAATTCTAAAATTCATTTTTAAATGCATTTTCTTATATACATTCAAAGTGGAAAAAATTACCAATTATACGAGATCGATTAAAAGAAAGTCTTGATAATGAACTTTTTTTTTTTTTTTTTTTTTTTTTTTTTTTTTTTTTTGTAATTAGGTAGGTGCACAATTAATCTCATAATTACATGAAATTTACACTTGAAATTCGTGTTTACAAAACTATCCCAAACGTAAACACTTACTATTATATATATATATATATATATATATATATACAGAAAAATAAGAAGAAGAAGCATAAGCAGAAAACCAATATATATATTATAACAAAACTTCAAATATAAGGATGTCATTTTTGTTATTTGAAAGTAAATACGATTAACATACTTTTATATGCTCAGAAATTTAATGGTCAAATGTAAACAGTATAAGAATATTAATAAAATATTTGTAGAGACATTAAGATAATATGAATACAGAAAATGTATAATAAGCATCTACGACTAAAATGACGTATTTGTTGAGTGGTTTTTGTTGAGATTAAGGGCGACTGTCATTACTTGGGAACTACACCTTGATCGGATGTCACCAGTTAAGATCTATCTAATTGATCCGAGCCCGTGTTCAAAAAATTTCTCTAGTAAGTCGAGAAACACGGAAAATTAGGCAGACAATAAAGAACTAGACTTGAATCCAGCACCTCCCTTCTATCACTTTAAAAAGTAGTACTTCTCGGCCATTGGTATTACAGTAAATTAATGATATTATTACATTAAAGATTTACTGATTTTTAAAAGTTTTCTTCAAATATCATATTTCTAAAAATAAAACTACATTATTTTTTTAGAAAGCTACGTCCACTTCGCTGGTCACTATACTTAAATGAATTTTTAATCTTCCATCAATATATATGGAAAACATGATTTTATTATGCATTTTAAAAGTCTAAGAGAGAAGAAAAGTAATCAAACAAAATTTGAAGTCTGAAACTTTTTATAATTTAAAATTGTATTTTTCATTTTCGGTGACAATATTATGTACGAAAACACAAATATAAAATAAATTATATGAAAATAATTTCTGTAACACCTATATTTGGTTTTATATAAAATTACATATCATATAGAAACATCATAACCACACGCGTCTTTGTAGAAAACCACAATTTTTATAAAAAAAATTCACTGTAAAACACGTATAAAACTATACATTTAATTAAAATCATTAAACTTACATCGTGTCAAGGCCTTTCTCCCTGAACATCAGGGCATCATCAGGACAGAGCCATTTTATATTATTATTAATTTATATAAATTAAATGTTACTGTACTTTAGTTAAATGTTCAGGGCGAAAGGCCTTGACACGATGTAATTTTAATGATTTTAATTAAATGTAACGTTTTATACGTGTTTTACAGTGAATTCTTTTTATAAAAGTTGTGGTTTTATATTTGGTTTTATTTTATTTGTTTGAACTGTTAGTTAGGAAAAAAATAATCATAGTGAGAATACTTATAATATATATTGTTGGTTTTGTATGTTTATTCCTATGGTCTTTCAATATTAAAAAAAAAAAAAAAAAAAAAAAAAATGTTGCAAATTACAATCGCAGATGACAGCACTATTCAAATATCTGTTCTGTAATTCTGAATCCTAAACAGAAGAATGTTAGTTTGAATGGGTTTGTGACATCTTTGTATTTACTCTATGATTCCTGGCCATTAATGTACTGACATTAAATGTATTTTATTTTATTTATTTATTTATATTTTATTTTATTTGTATTTATTTATTTACTGTAATTTCAATCCTAATTTAGGGATTTAACTTTAATCTGTTTGTGATTTACTCCATGTTTTTGCCGTCATTGTACTGACATTAACTGTACTTTTAACGGTTATCTGCTTATTATATTTTACATGTGACTCACATTTCCTATTTTACTTCTTCATTTTTTTAGCATATTTGCATTCTACCAGGCTCTTGATAACGTTAGAATGCTGTTTAAACAATGCTGTTTAAACAATGCTGTTTTTTTTTTGTTTTTTTTTCAACTTGCTATAACTCATTTAAATTTGCTTTATTTCTTTTTTGGTTTGATTTGGGTGGTCTTTGTTTTGATCAAATTAATTGTTTGAATACTGAAATTAAATCATCTATAAATTTCAACTATATGTAGTGATAATATTATATTACTACTGTACGTTCTGTTTATCTATCTATCTATCTATGTATAAATCTGTCATTGAACATGTTGGAAAATAATTTAAAAAAAATTGCACTTTTCATACATTTATTAGTATTTTATATCTTAAAATTTGTAAATAATTTATATATTGAGTAATAATAAAATACACGTTACACACATTTTTCAGAGATTATAGAAATATTTGAATGGTTTTTACAATATATGTATATATATTCCATTTAATAATTTTACGCATTATTGACAACTTTTGCAATATTTGCCTTTTTTCTCTCCCTATTATGCCATGTTACGGAAGCAGAAAAGTTTTCAAAAAAATTTTTTTAACAAAGCTTTTAGCTTTCTGTAAAAAAAAAAAAAAAAAGAAAAAAAAAAAGAAAGAAATCATCGTTTTTGATGCATATATATTTTAATTCTCTATTAGGATTTAAATGCAACCAAATAACTTAACTATTCAAGAAACTTATATCCAGAATACTGTAAAAGAGTTTTATTAATCATATCCTGGTGAATTGTTTGCAAGTACGTATTAATTTGCACCTTTTTTCAAATCCTGATTTGGTACTATTGTAATTTTATCATTACTGATTTTCCTTTTTCAGAGTTTTCTATTTGCTAGGAATAGTGAGAAAAATAAATTCTTAACACTTGATTTCTTTGAACATTAAACTACACTTGTTGGCAGTGGCGGTCCGTCATTTAAGGGCCAGTGGGCACGTCTCCACTTAAATTTTTTCTTGATTGAAATAATAATAATAATAATAATAACAATAATTCTTTTGTTTTTCGTAACTGTTCAAAAATATATACACAAAATAACAACGTCCATCTAAAGTTTTATTAACCTTTTCTTTATCATTTATTTGTCTATATATTCTTTTCGGCTGTCATAAGTCATTTAATGACTCATCGGCCGACCGCTACTACCCTTTTCCTTATCTGAGAGAATGGGCCGTTTTCAAGCGGACCGAGATTGGCGTGTTTATTTGTATATATTTATTCTACTAGAACAGCGGGTTAACAGATTTGGCGGCGAACTGCTTTATCAGTGTTAGCAAGCTGTAAATTCTCCGTTGATGGGCCCATGAAGGCTGGCCCATTGAAACTAAACTATAGGGAAAAATCTGTCTTCTTTAAAATATGTTAACCGTAGAATTCGCGGATAAAACTTGGCGGCATTTGCATTACCTTTTTTTTTTTTTTTTTTTTGTCTCACTGATTTTTCGGAGCATTTTTTAGAGTCATATATGATAGTCTAAAATAGGTGTTTAAAAAAGAAATCTGGTAATACTCAAAAATATTTTTTTAGATTAGCTTTTGAGATAAAAGCTCGTATAAGAGCTTGAGATCTCTTTAACTGAAGTATTTTGAATTTAAATGAAGAAAGAAAAAAAGAAAGAAAATGCGATTTTTCCCCACCTCTTCAAAATGGTGTACTAAAACTTTTATGCAAATGAAATGTAGAATTTTTAGATCAATAATTAATAAATTTACTTAAATATGGATTAAATATCTGCATCAAATTGTAATTTATTATTATTATTAACGTTTTGAAAGGGGCTGTGGCAGCATCTGTCACGCTTCACCATAGGATTTCGTAAGAGCCCCTTTCAAAAGGTTAAAGGATTTTTCTTTTAAATACGATTTAATAGAAACCACTGTACTGTTTCTTTTCTCTTTCTTTCTTTCTTTTCTTTTCTTTTTTTAAAAATGATAGGCGGTCTCATTTATTTATTGAAATTTAATTAAAATTATATAAAATTAAGCTCTTAAATTGAGAAACATGGTATTTTTCTAATATGTATCCACATTACATTAATCCTGATTTCTAAATTTCGATATAACTTCTTACAAATTTGTTAAGGTTTACTTTATTTATTTTTTTAAGGTAAAAGACCTGAATATAACATTTGAAGTTCTATACTTTAAAGAATTGGGGATATAATTCGCTCAAGGTAAATAATATTACACTCTGAGAAATTTTAGTTTAAATTTTAACAATGTGTAATGTTAGGGTTAAAGCCAGTTGACTAAAAGAGGATCCTAGACCTGAGTGGTGTACTCTCGGTAAAGAGTCTTTCTAAGTGTTACATAGTTTCTAAGTGTTACCTTATTTATGAGAGATTCGGAGAAAACCATGGGAAACTCCAAATGTATAAGTCGACGAAAGCGACCTGGTATCGAACTTGGCAATTGCTATCTACCAGCTTCCAGATATTTTAATATTAAATTGATCAGAACATTGCAGAATTTTGCAATTGTAGCTATAAAATTTTAATTTTTCAGATAATTTTATTTATTTATTTATTTATTTTTTCCATAATGTTAAATTTAAGATTCGCCATATAAATATATATATATATTTCAAAATTTCATTTTACATCCCAATTTAGTAATGTTTGTTTTCATGTTTGAAAAAAGAATAGTATTAATGTTAAATAACATATCATACGATGGTTCCGGCCCCACCTGTGAAAATTTGCACGAGCTTGTTGGTAATATTTGAAATAAAAATAACGATGAATATACTTCTCTTCCCTTAGTTTTCGTACTGTTTCTTTCTTTCTTTCTTTCTTTCTTTTTTTTTTTTTTTTTTTTCTAATTCATTTGCAAGATTAAAATTTGTAAAAAAATATCTACTTTATCTTTCACCTTTTCCCATTACTTTCATCATATCAAAAACTAATCTTTTTTACAGATTGTCTCCTTTATTCATTTGTTTCCTTTTTCTCAGAAACTTACATATTACAAATGAGACGGACTATTACATGCAGCCCAAATTTTGATACTCATACATTTCTGGTTTAAAGGAAATATTTTGGCGAAATGGTCATCTTCCTCATGTCACTAATTGTTCATCAATCATAACATTTTGAAAAGAAACAAACGCATCCTCTGAACAAATTTATAAACCAAAGATTAAATATATTTTTAATTTTTGAGATTTTAATCATCACACATCTTTTGGTATTGCAACATCATCAAATAGTATGCAATGAGCTATTCATGAGTATTTTATTTTACTCTCAGACAGCTTAAAATTGAGAAGACTATCATTTTCATCGAAATATTGGTTATTATTTACGTATGTAACTTGTAGATTTCAGCGAGAATTAATCCCCCCCCCTCCACCCCCCCCCACCCCCAAAAAAAAAGCATTTCTTTTCTCTTAATAATTTTCCAAGAATGTTTTCATATATGTTTTTAACTTCTTCATGACCATTCTGTTACATCTTGTAATAAATTTGGTTTTATAAAAGATTTATATGCGAATAGTACAGTATCTAGATTTCTTAGAGCACAACTTGTAAGACGTGGGTTATGAACATTACTTTTGAATTGGAGTTCGAGCACCACCCAGTGGAATGGCATAATTATTGTTTATCTTCCGACCTACATGAACAAAAAAAGGATCAAATAAGTTTTCTACCTATATTAAAATTGAATAAAGAATGCGTTTCCTATAGAGCAAATAATGAACGTTGTATTTTTAAATTTTCATAGATTTAATGAGATAAATTATACTTATTTCAAATATTAGTGATACGAGATAATCCTGTAAATATTTTATTATTTTTATGTATTTTAATATTAATTATAAATAATAGATTTAAATGAACATAAAATAAGTATAATATTAAATTATTCATAATAAACATGTTGAATTTCTCATTTTTTAACTTGCCTTCTTCAAATTTTTACTCGGGTCATTTAGTTCATTGGTATTCGGTGGGATAAATAAAATTAACACTTAATTTTAAATTAACACTTATATAAAATTAACACTTATATACTTATGTACTGTTTAATATCGTAAATATTAAAGACTGAATGAACAATGTCAATTTTTTTTTTTTTTTTTTTTTTTTTTTTGAGAATTTTGTGTTAAGTATTTTAAGTGCAGTGATACGCGAAAAATTCGTTGGGGTCAAAACTGACCCAATGGTAGTAGGAAGGTTAAAAGAATTCAATCACTATTTATTTTTTATAACACATTATAAAAAAAAAAAAAAAAAAAAAAAAAAAACTATATTGAAATCGCTCTAAATCTCGCTTCGGATACCTGTTGCTTACCTACGTCAGCAGGCTACACCCGCTTCGCTGGTCACTAAATTTATATGAATTTTCAAAAGAATTGAATCACTATTCATTTTTTATATCTCATAAAAAATAAATAAATAAATAAATAAATAAAATAAATAAAAGACTACATTGAAATCGCTCTAAAACTCGCCTCGGGTGCCCGCTACCTACGGTAGAACTTTTCCCTCCCGCACTACACTGAGTCCAGGTTCCCACTAACTGCAGTAAGGCCTTTCTCGGGCACATTTAATTTAAGTATTTATCGATGACAGGTGGATCATCTATTATTTAATAACTGTAATTTTAAAGATCACTGCATCTCAGCCTCTATTAAATATTTTAGCTTTTGAGATATGTATTTTATAACCCACAGTCTTTACACTATAATACGCTTTTATTCCGACCAATATAACAAATAAAAAAGTAGATTTTCTTTTAAAAGGAATTAAATACGTAAAAAGACAAATAAATTTTAATTAAACTTAAATTTTAATCAGTTTAATCCTTTCTACTATATACCACCATTTTTTCCCGACCAATACTATTAAAAAAAAAATCAAAGAAATTAATTAAAAAAATCAGGTGTGTCACTCACACGACTTTCTCTTACCCTGAAATGTAATACTATAAATACAGGTTACAGATTAAGAGGTAAGATAACGAGTACTAGTATGTAAACCTGTGTTAAACATTTCAAATTAGGATTCGGAAGAGTTTTATATGATAATTAGTTCCGTGTGAGAAGGGCTACCGGCCACCTCAACCCCCGTTTCATTAATGCACCAACATATATAATTTAATTCTGTTATTAAAAAGTAATTCTGTTTTTAAAAAATAATTTATTAAAATTATTATTTAAAAAAATTATCTTTTATGAATGAAGACGATTTCCATATTAGAGAAGTAGTATAACACTAAATATTAAAAAAATAAAAGTTGAATTTATTCTCAATATTACATTAAAAAAAAAAAAAAAAGTGTTAAAAATGAAAAAAATCGATAACTTTATTTTAAATTATCGCAGATCGATGGTTCGAACATTCGTTTTAAAGGTATTGGCGAGCTCTATTTAAAGATGCCTATCAGGAAAATTTACTCCCCTCAAAGGGGGACTTCCCCCCAGGGGGGAAGTGAGGTTCCTACATACACAAAAAAAATTTCCCAGTTGACTATCTCTATTACAAAAAATATATATTCGTTTCATTTGGTTTAGTGCAGTCTATAGATGTTAAACTCTACTTATCTGCAATTTTCCCCATAGACGTAATGTATTTGAATACTTTTGAGTGTCCCTGTACAGACACGAACCATTTGCTTTATCTCAACGAAAAGCTTAGTGTAGCATCCCTATATGATATACATTTAGAATACCGAGATTGGTACTTCTGCTACTATTTGTTCTTGAGATATGTTGATAACAGACACACAGACAGATAGACACACAGACACACAGACAGACACACAGACCATTCGATAAAAACATGATTTTCGTATTCATGAGCCCTCAGAACATGTAAATATAACAAAAACTCATGTTCGAAAATTTGACCCTAAAACAATATTTTCTCGACCCTATGGGTGAGAGCAAGTAAAAATGAAAAACAAAAAATTTTTAGACTATAAAAATTACACATAAACGTAACTGTTTTTAATATACTTAATTTTTTCTAATGTATTACAATTTGAATTTCAATAAATTTAATAAATTAACAAAAAAGAAAGAAAAGAGATTTGACCTTCAAATAAAGGAATTCAATAAATAAAAAATAAATAGCATAATAGCCGTTGTTAAGATTCGCAGACGATTAAAATGGAAGAATAAGTTTCAGAAAAATGAAACGCAGAAGCCAATATTAACCAGTTTATTATTTTCATATTTTAATTACTTTTAAGAAATATAATCAAATATTCGAAAATCGGGCTTCGGGGTGCATTAGAACAGGTCATAAACAACCGTCATGCAAACTGATGTAGCTCTGCGTTCAGCCGTTTTCTAAAAAGCACACACTGACTATATATGATACTATACGTACACACTGACACACACACACACACATCTTACTTTATTATATATATAGATAAAGTGTGCCAACTATTTCTAATTTATTCAAATTTATAATATCTTAAAACAATCTAAACAACTTTAACTTTCATCTCTTTACTATAAAAATTTCATACGTTTCCCCAAAAACACATAAAAATCGGATTAAACTTCCATTTATTCAAATCCGCTTTTGTTTCTGACACTTTTGCAATTTTCTTCAAAAATTGTCTAGACACTTTATTAAGGTTTCTCATGTAAGAAAACTTTTTCCCTTTAAAATAATTGAAAATATAGAGTTTGTTAAATATTTTCTCATTGCAAAATAAACTATACTTAAATTTATGAAATGCTTATTAAATTTTGCATGTTTTCAGATGATAGAATCCTAAACCCGTGTTCTCATTTTTCTTTTTAAATGTTAAAAAAGGAAATGATTTCTATTATTAGATGAACGATTTTGTAACAATATTATTATTTCTTAAAAATAATTAAATAAGGTTTAATAAAAAGTTTGTTTTAGAAATAATAATGTTTCTTCAGTTTGCGAAAACTTGTCTAATTCTACAAAGAAACGATTTCTTCTGATCTGAGTTGTTTAACACGTAACTTAAAAAATTATAATTACCAAGTCTGGATTCTCAAATGACATATTTAAGTAATTATGAACTTGTATTATGCACAATTTATGTAATTATTTTTAAAAGATAGGTAACTCAAGGCAAAATTACATCATAAAGTAATGGGCACCTAAAAATCAGATGACTCACCCTGGAATCCTCGAAAAACAATTTAATTAGTCTCTATGGTCTTTTACATTTTTCCTTTATGAAGATTAATTGGACCTAATCCGTTTACTTAAAATGAATTTATACTACTATAAATAACTATGATTAAATTCATATTAGAACACAGCATTTGTTAACTGACCTTAGACCACTCAGCTACAAGACCGATCTCCTAGAGTAGAACACACAACCTCCATGGTGACAAATACGTGCATTGGAATAGTCACGGTAGATGCCTACAATGTATACTGATAATATCATAAATAAAACATAATAAACGATTTCTTCATATGCTTGGAATTCTTTAATTTACAATAGATTTCTGTATAAATTGACTTAATAAAAGAAAAATTAGCTTTTTTATTGGATAAAGTGCAAAAATTTAATAAATTCTATTTTATTCCATTGTGAGCACTATTTTTGTTGAATTGATTATTTGCGTTCGTAAATAAAAGCGATTAAATGAGTTATCTGAAAATATATTGAACAGAATTGACAGAGTAAAATAAAGCACAAATCAAATAAGTAATCATTGAGAAAATGTATCTTTAAATTCTTTCTACTCATCTTGCTCGAAAGTTTAATTAAGAAAAATATATGTAAGACAGAATCAAGTCTAAATTTCAAGTTTCTAATTAAAATAAATGAAATGTGAAATTGAATCACCTAAATCAATCAGTGTAAATAGGATATTTTGAATTAGTTTGTAATATTTCTATTTGATTTATCATTTAGAATAATATTTCTCATTTATTCAACTTTCCTGTCAGTAATTTAAAAACTAATTAAGCATATATGAAATTGAGTAGTTCATAATTCATTTTATTATCTTTTTATGAGAATAAGAGTTTAGATTCAATTTCTGGTATTTTATTAAAAAGAAAGGGTCTGGAAAGGGTTAATGAAAGTTAAAAGGGTTCAGGAATTCTAAATTATAGCAATCAAAGTTACAGTAACAAAAATTTCGAAAATATGATTCAACTTACAGAATTTCGAATCTCTTTTTTTATAATATGACTTTTAATAAATTTTGAGAAGATGATAAATAATTTGTTTTATTATGCAAAATGATACATAATTCCTCTTTTAAGTTTGGTACGGAGATAAGAGAACAGAAAAGAAAACAAGTGAAAATGTCCGACCGTGACTTTTAGAGAGCATGGTGTATTCATGACTTTTGTTTGCCTGGAAAACTTAGACAGCTTTCATTCGACAGTGTAACTTCGTAAAAGTAACATCAATTCATATTCATTTCTTATACTTACAAATGTACGTCTAATGGTGCAGAAAATTAAAACTACCGAAGAATTTCACTAATAAATAAAGAACACTAAATGCAACGGCCTATACCAGAATATGAAACATTTGTAAATATTCATAGACAACTGAAAGTCATGCGGAAGATGACTCGATCAGTCATGTTTAAAAATGTAATCTATCGACATGGCTTCGAACGTTACCCATTGAGGAAGTTATCGACAATCAGACAACAGTCAGCCAAGATCTAACACACGAGACTATCACATGCAGGTTAAGCAATGGATAATTTACTTCACTGAAGATATTGAACGAGAATCGCAAACATCTTTAAATGTTTCAATGATTATCTCCAATAAATTCTCATTCTGAGCACAGTTTTAGATATTGTGTAGGAAGTTCTTTTTATCACCCCTAAGAAACATAGCACGCATTTAGCTTACTTTCGGCTATATCCAGAATTTACAATGGCTTGGATATTAAGTACTTATTGCAATAATGTAAGAACGGTCCAAAAATAAATGTTTCTGTCTTCACCACATCCTATTACCTTATTTTAATAAACTTTTAATGAACTTTGCTCTACAAGATGACATTTACGCTTGTACACACAATCCAACGAAAACATGTCTTTATTTATGCCCTAGTATTCTACCAAAAGTTATCGGTGTATTCTGAATTACCCTAAGCATCCCTTAGTAATTGTAGTTACCATTAAAATACTTCTCAAATGCAGTTAGTTTGCAAATCTTCAATGAATAAATGCTTTAAAAAGTACATCTTATTGAACAAACTAACCGCAGACAGCATTAAGGAAAACCAAAATTCCAATATTGTTTGCATTTACAGTTTTACAATACACCAAGATCATTTCCATATGACATTAAATGTAAATATATATTTTAAGATAAATATAATTACTATTTATATTTTTCACCCTAATTTCTTTTTAATTCATAAATAAATAATTTTAAAATTATATCTGGAAAAAAAATCAACAGTTCACAGAACCGCTATATCTGGTCTACACGATCATTGAATGCCGTGGGTTTTTAGTTGTTTCATATCGTTCATAATCTTTCAGTATTTTTAGTCTTAATGGTTTGGTTGAATACACTCCTTCTCATAATTATAAGGACACCCGTTTTTCTATATTAACTAAAGACTGAACACTATTATTTAAACAAATATATTTTTAATTAATTTGAATTTCATTAATAGACTATATTGAAAAAGTTTTCTCGTTTTTCTATCTTAAAAAAACTTTAAATATGGTAAAAAGATGATTTTTCAGGTGTTCACAATTATAAGGACAGCTCGAATTTTAGTAATTTTTTTCAGTTATTCTTTAAATTAATATTTTATGGAGTCTCCTTTTAGGGTTAAACAGTCAGACATTCTCTCTGGTATATATATATATATATATATACATTTTTTTTAATATTCAGTTTCAATACCATTTCATATAGCATATATGATATTCTTAATACATTTAAACTATTTAAAATTGCTTTCCACTTGCATGCACTTTTCTAATATCATACGTTAAGGTTTTTTTCAACTTTTAGGCCATGGGAAAGGCAATAATACAGAAGTTTCTTTCTTCAAACTATTTCCTATTGCTCTAAAAGTAGAGCAAAAATTTAAGTCTTGTTGAAAAAATATTATTACCCCCTAAAATCTAACAAAAATCTGATGATTCCACGTTTAAAATTTGCGGATATTCTCTTGATGTTCATAATAATAGAAAAAAATTACTAAATTCATTCTGCCTTCAGTAGAAGCAGCTCCCCAGAGCACCATAGCTCCACCTTTAAAATACCCGATTCATATCTGCCTTTAAATATCTGCTCTATCTTTCGCTATCTTTAGATCGTGCCAGTAACTGTTAAAACCATTTGGTTAATCAATAATAAAATGTTTTTCATCCGAAAATGCAACATTTTACCGTTTAATATTGTCTTTATTCAACTTTAACACAGACGTTCTTTCCCCCAATAAATGCTGATTGACTATTACAGGTTTTTTAGTCACTTTAACATATTATTACTTATTTTAAACATGCATAAATGTGGACTCTAACCTTTCGTTAAAAATTACGAGCAAATTCAGCAGCAGTCATTGTGAGTAGAACAGTAGGAGGAATTATGAGTCTTCGATCTCTGTAAAACAACTCTGATTTTGCATCAGATCTCTCTCCTAACGAACCAGCAGTTCAACGTTTGATCACATTTTCTTCAGCAATTTTAGACCTTCGAATTTCATTAGAAATTCGGCGGATTGAATTTATCCTTCCACTTGAAAAACAGATTTATCATACTTCACTACTTGAACGTTCTTTTTTTCGAGGAATGATCAGTAATGTCCGTCCAAGAAAAATTGAAGGCTTATATATGAATTAATCTAGCCCAGTAGTTAATGAATTCGCATGTCAACTGTAATTTATCCGCTAGTAAGTTAAATAAAACGAAAAAATCTGGATTGTCCCTATAATTATGAACCTCTAAAAACATGGACAAAAACAGATTTTGCATTATTTTTTATTAATTTTATTTTATATTAAAAAAAATTATAACAGTTTTGGTTTTTAGAATACTAGATATATGAAGTGCACTTAGTATAATCTTGTTTAACATTATTTTTACGTTAATTATTTCAAAATATAAAGTGTCCTTATAAATATGAGAAGGAGTGTATATAACGATTTATCCGATTCTTTATAAAAAGAAAAAAATATCTGGTGATTATCTTTTTTGTATCATAATGGCATATGTTTAATCAAATTGGAAATGAAGTCTTTAATTTAGGATGACGGATCATTAATGAATAAAGTTACAGAATTTCATAGAATAATCACCCACTAGCTGTACAAATAAGTATGTAAGCACTAAAAAAGAACATTTTATAATTATTCGGAAAATCAAGCGAAAAAAATTACTAATTGAAGCCATTTTCTAAATTGTTATTGTGTACGTGTACCTTCATTATTTATATTATTTTTTATGTCTCATCAGAAATACGTATTAAAAAGCTGCATTCTAATTTTCCTTCAAAATTTAAAATTATGTGCATATGAAAATATTTCAATAGTGCACAGTTTCCAAACTGGCAACCATATCTCTATAATAATGCATTAAAATTTTAAGTCATTAAAATTTAAGAATATATATATATATATACCTATATATATGTGTGTGTGTGTGTGCGTGTGTGTGCGTAATCCCCCCCCCCCCAAATATATGTGTTTATACTAAAGCGTAAATTGTGAAAACTATAAAATACTAAACAAGTTTTGTTTATTTATTGATGTCAGTGTTCAATCTTTTATAATATATATATAGAGAGACAATTTTTCATCAGTATAATGAAAAGAATCAGAACAAAAACTAAACTGTTGAATAAATCACCACAAAAAACCACAAAGACCAATTAAGTAAATAGTTAACTTGAATAGGTTCAATTATTTGTTGTAATTGAATAGTTATATTAATTTAATTTTTTAGAAAAATATTAAAATTATTTACCTAAATATTAAAACTATTAGATTACAAAACTTCTTGAAAACATATGAAAGAAGGATCTTTCAAGGTAATGTAGTAGAAAAGAAGGATCTAATAATGAATAGTATTAAAAAGGTAAAAAATCGTGCTTCGAAAAACAAAATGAAGGATTAAAGTTGAGATTAGCAAAAGTATTTTGGACCATATCACAAAAATTACGTAAAATATTAAATAAAATAGTTCAAAATGCCATAGGAGTTCTTTAGGAGCTATCCCTAAAACATTGAGCAAAGGAAGGCAGGTTTCTATTTTTGGTGAGCAATATTATGCAAAATGCCAAAAGATAGCTCAACTCTACATTAAAAAATTACCGTTAAGTTAACTAAATAAAATTAAGACGGAATACATCCTGAAATTTTATCGTTCAAATTTTCACCAGAATTACGTTTTTAAATCAAAACATGAGTTATAGATTATATATATATATATATATATATATGTGTGTGTGTGTGTGTGTGTGTGTGTGTGTGTGTGTGTGTGTTACGATACAAGTTTCTTAAGCTATAAAGTTTTAAATATTGAAAACTTTTAACATATGCTTATAATAAATTGCACAAGCAAAATAATTTAGCCATATTATATAATTTTGTTTTTAACTGACAACTTTTGTTTTTAACCTACCAAAATAAAATTTCTTCGGTTATGAGTATTAATAAAACTACAGTGGGTAATACGCTTAAGGAATGGCATTTTTGAAAGCAGGGAACTAGAAGTAATTTTCCGCTTCAAAGAGCAGGTTAATGAATATTCAGGCTTAAAGACAATACCTCCAAAAGTTGCTGAAAAGCTTAATTTTTAATATAATTTAATTTATAATTCCATACTTCTTTCAAAAATAATTACTTGTAGTTAAATTTATTTATTTATTAAGAAATTGTATTTTAAAATAATTTCTCATTTTATAATCTAAAATCTTAAAAACAAAATAAATAAATAATAAATGGGGTTTACTACTAATATATATTTTTAATTAAATAAAATATATTTGTGTTACTTGATGCAGCAGTTGAAGTGAACATTTTCATTGAAAAATACATAATATATTATAACTCTTAACTGCAGTAAAGTTAAAAAAATAATTCTTATAGAGATATTGCATTGACAAAATTGCCAATCCTACGGAATTTTGGATACCAATCCTTTTTTGAAGGAAAATAAGCTTTAATAAATAAGAAGCAAAATCAGCTTTAATAAATGACGAAAATTTGTTATTAACCGCTTAACCGCCCTGGGTGTATATATCCTTCTCATGAAGCCGATGCGTTGCCCCGGGCGTATATATACGCTCTTCCTAAATACGATACTTTGTGTTGCGCTGCTACCAGTGAAACGCATGTCTTTGAATTGCAACGAAATTATCTTAAACGTGACCTTCATAGTATTTTCGATGGATTTACTTATTTCAAGGAAGAAGGGAGCCTGCAGGAATCGAAAAAGCTATGTTTCTGTAAGAGTGAATGCATAAATACTCGAACCTTTGTGAAAACAGCCGCTCTGGGAAGTGAATCTCGTGAATTTTCTCTGGTAGATAAGGGATTAAATAAAGCGAAGATACCTTTTAAAAAATAGTGGTGTAAAAATATCCGGAGGATTAGCAGCTCTCCACTGACTGTTATAAAACAACCATTTCTTTCTCCGTGAAAATGACTGTAAATGATTTGACAGAGGTCAGAGAAAATATTTATTAAATTAATCTTAAATAATCATATGTCGCAATATATTTAATATTTTTTAGATTTAATGTCAACGAATTTATAGCTATGTTTTAGGCAATCAATATTATCAACTCTACAAATCAAACTATAAATTTGTTTAAGAACGTCAAGAAATAGGTTATTTCCATTAATGTTGTAGTACGTACTACAAGAAATATTTTCTGAAATTTGATAGGATATTTGGCAATCGTGGGAAATAAGCACTGAAAAAGAAGGATTAAAATTATTAAATGGAATTTTGAATAATTTATAAAAACTCGAAATATACTGATTGTTTACAATAATATTAATAATACACTGTAAAAAATAGTTTCTTAAAAATGAGCTAAATTGTCTCAAAATAGATCCCAAACAATATATACTTAAATTTGAAAACCCATGTACTCTTTTTTGAGTATATTTACATGCTCAAAAATGGATTTGACAAGTAGGAATATCCAATATCCCCATATTTGACATGTCAATATACTCAAAAATGAGTACACGGGTTTTCAGTTTTAAGTACATATTGTTTCGGAGCTACTTTGAGACAATTTAGCACATTTTTTAAGAAACCATTTTTAACTGTGTAATATTAGTTAAATTAAAATTATTATTGTTGTAAATTAAAGCACTTAAAAGAGAATAATAATGAGATTCACTTAATACTGCATAAATATTTGGGGATTTGTATATACATATGTTATCACAAAGTAATGTTGAATTTCTTTCATACACTGTAAAAAATAGTTTCTTAAAAATGAGCTAAATTGTCTCAAAATAGCTCCGAAACAATATATACTTAAATTTGAAAACAAATGTATTCATTTTTGAGTATACTGACTGACATGCTCAAAAATGGGGTTGACCAATAAGAATCCCAATATCCCAATGTTTGACATGTCAATATGCTCAAAAATGAGTACATGGGTTTTTTAATTTAAGTACATATTATTTCGAAGCTATTTTGAGACGATTTAGCTCATTTTTAAGAAACGATTTTTGGTGTAGATTAAAAAAAAATTTCATAACTTTATTTATTAAGCCTACTATCCCTTTTAACTGTTATTTTGTTTCCCAAAACGTCATTTTAAATTAAAACAAAATATACGTGACACATCATAATTTTAAATTAAAATATTAATCAATAGTCTAATCTAATAATTTACTAAAAAAGAATTAATAAATATAAGCTGTAACAAGAACTCAAAACAAAACGGATTTGAAATAAAATTCCTTTATAAACTTCTCTAAAACTTTTCTTTTCATTTACGCCAAATAACTAATGTTATGAATTTCGTAGAAAAAAGCTAATTATTCCCTACAAATTTCTGTTATATATTTCTTTCAAAAAGCTAATAATTCTCTATTGATTCTCGTTATAAATTTATTTGAAAAAAGCTGTTATTAATATTTGTTCATAAACATTCATTTTATAAAATTTCATGTATTTGTAAATTTTTAAATATTTTTAAGACATATTTAAATATATATATATATTTAAATTGGATAAATAAAAAAGATTTTTGAATATTTTTATTATAGTAGGGTACTTTTTAGAGAAATTGTCTGTGATATGGCAAAAGTGAACAATACTGAAATATAAAATGGAAATATATATTCTCCGAAAATTTTCACTTTGGATTTTATTTTTAAAGTAACTGCATATTCCCGAATAGTTGAATGCGATTATGCTCACGACTGATGGCTTCAAACATAAAAGTAATATTGTCTTCTGAGATTATTGTTTCATGCAAGAAATTCAATAAAATGCGAACATTTTACGTGAAAATTTTTATGTCACTTTTTTAAAGTGTACAGATCAAAGAAATTGTAAAGCAGAGTATTAGAAAAATACTAAAATAAACACATAATTCGCTTTTTTAAGAAAAAGTATTATCGTCAAACTACAAAATGCAAATTAAATTATAAAAGTTAAAGAACTTCAGTAAACATTATAACAAATTTGCTTTTATTTTCTTGAAATATACGGGAAAAAATATATATTTAACTAAGCAATTATGCTAAATAGAAATGTCATTATTTCTATAGATATAGGTCTAACTACTTCGAGATTTTTTTAATATATTTATATTAATAATAATAGTTATTAATAATAGTTCATAAATATGCATTTTATAAAATTTCATGTTTAAGGAAATATTTTTAATTGTTTTATACATGCACTGACCAACGAATTTGAAAAATAATGCTGCTATTACATACGGCAACTTTTCACTCAACTTTAGACAGGATTTTAGATTTGAGCTAATTTTGTAGGCTCAGATCGCCTCAATGCCCTGTGTAATAGGAATTAAAAGTACAAGCATTGTTTTCTGGATTGTAATAAAAGGTTGTTTGTACGAGCAATTTCTCCTACTATGATAAAACAACAAGAAGAAAACTCGTCATACGCGGCGAGCGAAGTCGGATTCAGTGGCGTGAATATATCGATCGTTCTTTTAATTTTGCCATGAAGACTTCACGTAGGCCCCTGAAACCGGGGGTAAATAGGTGCCTCTTGGCATGTACTGAACACCGTGAAAACCTGTTTTTTAAAAAATTCAACTTTTGCAGCTGTCATTCGGATTCGGGCCTACAGAAATTGGAGCAAATATAGTCTCAAATGAAAGTTGTGTGAAATGTTTTCGTGTATAATAGGAGCGTTAAATTAATATTTTATTGGACCTCCTTTTGCACGGATAACAGCCCGTATTCGTGAGAGCATCAATTTCACATGCGTCTGACTGCATTTAATTTAAGAGACTTCCATTTATTGGCTACACAGACTTTAAGAAGAGGTGGAAGAGGAGATTTCTGTAGGATGCGCCTTTCCAACATGCCACAAACATTTCCTAAGGATTTCATAGGATTAAAATCCAGGTTTTGTGGGGGTAAGGGCAGCTGTTGGAAATCAGTTTGATGTTCATTGAACCAATTATCGAACGATTCTCGCTCGATGTATAGTTGCATTATCATCCATGAATTATCCGTCACTTACGGAATGAAAATATAACACTGTAGGATGCATCTGATTCGCCGACATGGCTAGGTATTGCATGACTTTTGTTTAAAACTTTTACTCTGAAGTAACACCAGAGAATCACTTCATACCAGCAAAACATTCTTCATACGATGATAACAGGTTTTATCATGTTTTTATTAACTTCTATTCTTGTTTGTTTGTCAAATTTTGCACAAATTTTGCAATCTATTTTTAACTAACTTCCCTACTAGCTAAACTTTCACAGTAGCTCAGAACCCGGTGACAACACAATACTTCGAAGTCAGATTTTCGAATTTTCAAGTAGTTTTCTTTTAATTAATTAAAATATGAAAATAATAACCTCCTAATAGCAATAAAAATAGTCATTAAAATATTAGCTATAATTTAATTGTTGCCAAAACAACAACAAAAAAAAAAAAAATAGAGTTCATTTTCTTTCAACATAAAATAAAATACATTTAATTAAACGTGAGCGTTAAAAAATTGTAAAAAGTTAATTTACGCATCTGACAAAAATTGACGTCATTATCACTTTAAAGATTTTCTACACATTGATAAAGTGTTAATATAGTTCAAGATTCAAATCTATGTTGTTCTGAATGGATTAATATTTTATTTTTAAAACCAACTTTTTTTTAAATTCAAATTTCCCGTAACTCTTTAACCAATCACATTAGAACGTCCATTTTTGGAATATCGATAATAAGGATTTTCTTGCCAAAAGTCGCCAAAAAAATCACCAAGGGCAAAAACTCGCCAAATTTGGCGCCAAATCCATTACTTGCCTATTGGATCTTTTTAATGCGTTTTAAAGGGACAATTAATCTATTTTAACGCGAAAAAGAGCTGGAAATGCAGAAAATATACATTTTATCAACTTACTAAGCCTATTTGAAAGAATTTATACAAAAATAAATACAGTTATTTACAATTTCGTAACAATGCGCATTGGTAAAGTGCTAATGTAGTTAGTTTTATAGCTATGATTCAACAGAAAACTTAAAAACATGGTTTATAAAAAGTTTTTTATATTATAATTATTTATGTATATTTACACCGCTAGCAAGCATTTGTAGAAGCTCTCACAGACTCTAATTCATTGACCAGTGAGTGTACACAGCCTTGAAAGTTTTATAAATGTAGAAATTATATTCAAGAGGTGGGGTTAAGGAGAGTGACATTCCCCATCACACAGAAATGTATGTCACATCAAAGGGTTTTTAAAGTATAATAATATATACTAATTCATATTTTACACTCAATGAGTAATCTGTACTTATATTCTTGAAATTCAAGGTAAGAGGAATTAGTGTGAGTGCCACATCAAATTAAATACGTAAAATGGTTTAACAGTTTACGTTATGAATTTATGAATTTTCAAATATTTAACTTAATAATATGTTTCAATTTATTTCAGAAAGGAATAATTCCAAAACAAAATAATATTAATAATAAATAAATAAATAAATAAATAAATACGTTGCTTTGAAATATCAGAAAGTGGAACAGAATAGCATATTTAAATTCTCAAAAAAATTCACATAGCATATTTTTCCTTTTTTTTTTTTTTTTTTTTTTTCTTTTTTTCCGCTGAAAAAATAATTTTAAAACAAAACGAAAGAAAAGATTTAGATACATGCCATATTCAAATAAAAATTCAAGATTCGATATTTTTCTAGTTGAAATTTGCCAAGCATAGAACGAAGATAATTTCTACGAAAACCAGCCGTGCATTAATATGGAATGATGGATTAAACCCTAAATTATTCAAAAGAATGAGTTTCTTTGAACTATAACACAGGAAGAGCAAAATGAAGAAGCAAATATAAATTATTCTTAGCTTTTTCTTTAATTCTTTAAAAGATATGCAATTTACTTACTTATTATTTTTTTTAACCTTTTTTTAATAATGTAAATATTTAGTAAGGTTATTCTTTTGAAGTAAACAACTGTTATAAATGTTTATGTTGTGTTCATTTACATTCATCTCTATATATAAATTGCTATATCTATGTAGTAAAAGAAAATATGAAATATATTATACATGAAAAGAAATATTAGAATTTCCATTAAAGAAATTATATTTCAACTAATAATTCTTAATCAATTAAACTTGAGCCGAAGTTGTTCAATAAAATTAATCAATAATAAATTATTTGTGAGGAAATTACTAAGCTTGATTTACAAATGCAGTAAGTCAGGATTAAATGTACCTACTTTCATAGCTGCCAACGTAAGTCGGAGGATTGTTAGTACTTGCACCTTTTTCCATATCACTTAATTTTTAGAGTAATTCTCTAAATGAATTTATGGGGAAATAAGATGAAAAGTACTCTAACCAAAAAAAAAAAAAAAAAAAAAAAAGATTTGTGTGGAAAAAATGGGAGGGTACTCTCAATCTTCTGGATTATTAATTAGAAAATTGGCAGCTCTGTACTAGAAACCAAAAAAAAAAAAAAAAAAAAAAAAAAAGGTAAAAGTTGCTCCTTCCACTGTATTATTGAAATAATGGACGTAGTGCATATAGTTTGCTCGTAATGATGTAATCATTACGGACTGGTAGGACATCCTGGTTTAGCAAAGTCCATTACTTTGCTAAACCACTGCCAGAAATGACTTTAATCATTGAGTTCAAATAAACCGTTAGGATTCAAGTAACTCTTACTTAAAGTACATTATTACTGAATAACATAAAATATGTTCCTTTTAATTTTGGAATTTTATAACAAGTATATTATTTTATGATTATGTTTTTAAAGCAAAGTTTTATAACTTTTAGACTAATTCATTAAAGGACAGATTTACATAGAATATATTAAATTTTTCTAAATATAAATATACAACATTCAAGAAAAATCCTAAACAGAAATAATAATAAAACAAGTTTTATGGGAAAAATAATAAATGTTATGTACATGTCGTCCTTTGATAAAGATCCTTAAATCTTTTAAACAACCTGAAAAACTTTCATTTTATTTACCAAAACCCATAAAAAAGATAGGAGTTCTTTCAAATATCTGAAGGGACACACAAAAATGCAACGCACGGTTCATTCAACTAGAATGAAAATAATTTAGGTAAACATTAATGTAACAAGAACATTTTGTGAAATTACACTGGGCAGCAAAATTAATCGAGCGCTATCAATAATTCTTATATTAAAAAAGTACACTTAATACTGTTTTGTTAAATAAATCCTTGTCGAATCATGCTCTTAGACTGACTATTCTTCGACCACATTTCATGAAACTATGGAAATATCTGCGCATGTCTAACTTACCAAGTCCAATGCTAAAATAGGGGAGACAGTCATCTAACTCAGAGAAAATGATAAATAACAGAGGGCGGAATTTCTGGATGGTATCCAAATTTCAAGCTGGCATCCCTTCAACATTTTGGATGCGTCCTCACTGCTAGTTTTAGGGTATGGGGCCGCACTGTAAGAATATGACTCGACAAGGCTTTATTTAACAAAACAGTATTAAGTGTACTTTTTGCACATAAGAATTATTGCTATCGTTCGAATAATTTTGCTGCCGACTGTAAGAATTTCTATATAGTTAAACAATCTTTCGGCAATTCTGTTGTGAAAAGCTTTACACTAAATTAACAATTTAAATAAATAAAATAAGACTCGTGTCTGTAAATTGCTCAGATAAAAAAAAAAAAAAAAATCTATATCGTCACGTTTTACAAAACATGGAAGACATAAATGCCTTCAGAATATTTTCTGTAGGGGGAGAGGGGCGGAAGGATTGCCGATGTGCTGCGTGTCAGTAATGGTATTTTTGTATCTGTATCATGTGACAAAATGATTCAAGAAATTCTAATTTCTTGATCTAGATCAGCCATAAAATTTCTATCACGTATACACATACAAAGAGACAGATAATGAGACATTTTGCAAAACCAGTTACATCGTGAAATATTTACGAATTCAATACTTTCTACTATTTAATACAGATGAAAATAAAAACAAATAACTAATGTTTGAGAAAGTAAATTAATTAATACGTTTTAAGGAAGTATTCTTGCTTCATAAGAATAAATATTAGTCTTTAATAATGTACTTTTTTATTAATTGTTATTAAAATGCTTTGTTAAATGGAATTTAAGAAAGAAAAAAAATCACTGCTCTACGAAATAAGTTTTATGTTTTATATTATATGAAATTTGACTAAAACTCCTTTTGACTCTTCTTTAATAAGACAACCAATAGCATAAAATTGGTTAATTTATTAATCACCAATATTGAACTTTCTTTTCAATATTCAGGGTATTACTTACGAATGGACAATATATTATTATCCCTTTGTGTAATAAAATTACGCCCTATTTTGAATATGTAAAGGGTAAGAACGAGTACATAGCTTCTTGTATTAAAAGCATTTTGCGATTTATGATCATGAATAACTTGACCTACTTTATTCTTTACCGTTTAGAGTTATATATAGTCAAGTGAAATAAATTTTCGTGAAAGTGTACTTTGTGAAGCAATTTATTTGGCTATTACATTTTTTAATATATCGATACATATACTAATACATATTATGATTATTTTCAATATTTATTTCATGGCTTAATGAATTATTTAAGTTTCGTTATGTAAAAGATAAATGTTTAAAAGAAAGTTTTATAACAGATTTGTACTGCCGTAAATTGACAATGATAGTTTTAAATACAAACACAATATATCAGTAGTTGCTTTTTAATATGCAATCTGATATGGCACTTATTAACTTATTACATATAACGCATGTTCCATAAGTAATAGAAAAAAAAATAAAAATATGTTATTAAACAGTATTGACAGTAGCACAATGCGGTTTTCCCTGAAATGCGCATAAAAGCATGATATTTTTCCTAATATGTAAGAAATGATTATTTGTTACATTATGGAGCTGTGTTCGCAGCTTCCTTTCACTTTTTAAAGAGATCCATCTTCTTAAATGACGCCATATAGTGAATTCTGATTAACCAGACTTTGGCGTGTTATATATATATAACATTTCAGGTGTTATCGAATATTTAAACTAACCATTTATCGCTTATTATTGCTGTTAATCATGCTAAAAAGAAAACCATAATATTGTTAAGAGATAAAACATTGTTAGTTAAGCTTTATTATAAGAATTCCCATTGCACAACGTTTGAAGCCATACTAGTGAATCACATCGTTACCCTGAACATTTTTAATCCTAGTCGCGTTACTGTATCTACTACGCCACTGTTATAATACAAATTTAAGCTAATTTAGCAACAAATTTTGTTATTTAAAAATTTTTCATGTCTTTCTGTGCATTTTAATAAAAATCACATAGAGTTACGATTAATAGTCTTTGAATAATATATATTTTACACTTTCTGCAACTTTTGATACACTTCCTGCAGTACACTTCCACCAATTTTCAAGTATTGTCACACTATAGTCTAGTTCTTTTGTGTAGCACTGTAAACGAATAGCGAATGATTTCTATGCCATATTCTACATGAAATATGTTTTTTATATATAATATACATGTATATTCGTTTCATTTGATTTAGTGCAGTCTATAGATGTAAACTCTACTTACCTGCAATTTCCCCCATAGACGTAATGTATTTGAATTCTCTTGGATGTCCCTGTACACGAACCATTTGCTTGATCTCAACGAAAAGTTTAGTTTAGCATCCCTATATCATACACCTTTTGAATAACAAGTTTGGAATGTCTGCGACTATTTGTTTTTGAGATATGCTGATAACAGACAGATACACACACACACACGCACAGACATACAGACTGACTGACTAACCGCTAAAAACATAATTCTTGGATTCAGGGGACCTCAAAACGTGCAAATATAACAAAACCTCAGTTATTAAACCCACAACGTTAGCTTCAGGGCCCAAATCTGAGTCCCTTCCCGCTCTTCGATGACTTTTTCTAGTCAATTGTGTCTTTCCGTTTTTTTCGGTGTTTGCCATTTTTTTTTAAATACACACTAACATTGTGATTTTTTTCGTTTTCATCCCATACTTTTTGTATGGATTTTTAGCTTTAGTTTCCCCGTTTTTTACATTCTAAAGTGCAGTTCTCTATCTTATAAGTAAGAGAAAGTAAAAAAAATAATAGAGAAAGGTTTAAAATAAAAATTTCTCTGATATCTGTTAGACATAAAGGTTTTTGTGAAATTATGCCCCCTCTTCTTCGTGGGGGGGGGGGGGTGCGAATTTCCTAAAACCGCTTCTTTGTGGGTGTCTATGTCGCAGAGAGAATGTTTTCGCCAAATTTCGTATTTCTAAATGCAGGAGTTTGGGCTGGGCGATGATGAATCTGTCACTCACTCACTCAGGACAAACGATTTTTTATATATAGATTCCTCTAAAAAATATTTATTTGCAATACCACTTCAAGTGTGTTTAATATATAGAATTTTGTAAAATATCTCTCTTTAATTACTATTTTTTTATCGACCGTGATGAAAAACCCTTACTCAATAGTACCAAGTTAATAATACCGATTGTCTCTTATGTTCAAAGGTAAGAGCTTGTTTGAATATTTGATTTATATTTTGAAAGATGCATGTTGTAATTATTCCATTTAAGTATTAAACCATTTGACTGGTTAGATTTAAAATTACTGTCGTGAGAGTAAAGTCTTTGGTGCAAAACACTCGAGCTATTTCGGTGCCAAAATTGCAGAAGTTGCAAAAGGGATACTATAGGAAATCTGTTACAGCAGATTTACAATAGAAAAAAAAAATAACAATATCCAGCAATAATAAGTGGAGCAGAAACACCATATTGTTATTAACTGCAAGAGATTATTCAGATTCTCTGTTGATAAAATAATATACGCAATATATATATATATATATATATATATATATATATATATATATATATATATATGTATACTTGTAATTAAATTTAGTAATTTTAATTTAGTTCATAAAGTTATATTTACAATGGACTTTTCACCAATAATAGAAAAGAAAAACAATTTAATGAAACCGATAACATGATTATTGTGTATTTTTATATTCAATTTAATAGCTGTATTTAAATTAAATATTAAATCAAAGGTAAAAGAGCAAATAAATATTTCATTTATTTACCAAAAGTATATTTATAGTTATGTGTACATTTATAGCTTTCTATTACGCAACCATTATTAAGCCTAGCATGGGACTGATTTAAATTTTCTGACAGATTCCATTGCAATCTCCATCCTACATATAATGGTGATTTCTCTGTTACGTAAGTTAGCGTAAGATATGTATGTAGTGAGATAAATAGATAGATAGACTGATATGCGTGAAAGGAAAGATAGTTATTTCGTGATATATATATATATATATATATATGCATTTTTAAGAAATTAATAACATTGAATAAGTATGAATAATAAATGCTTAAAAATATATTAATTAAAAAAATTAAATACCTAAGTAAAGGAATTGAATATAATTTATCTTTTGAACATCATAACCCGCTTAAAATAAAGAAAAAAAGAAGTAAGAGAACAGATTCTCTCCATAAAAGTATTTATTTATTGAAAAGCGCGTTTTGCTTTAAGGATTTCTTTAGCTGTTAAAATGACTTAAAGTTCAAATTTCATGTAATCTTTTTCTATTGTCTGACAGAAATACTAAAACGTATGTTAGTTTTAGGTATTAAGATTGAAAGTGTCGAATAACATAAATATCCTTTTCTCAAATTTTCAGTTGTAAAAATTCCTTCAAAATCTTAAACAAATATTTAAAAAGAAGATTTTATCGTATAGGAAAAAGGTATAACAACTGTAAAGTCAATGATTTTCTTTTAAAGTATTTTTCCTGATTCAAATATATATTATGTTTTTGTACATAAATTTCGAAATGGAAGTTGAAATTTAATACAAATTAAAAGAAATACTGCAAATGATATTTACGTTAATCCGTTGAAAATATAAGCTTGTACAAACTGCAACATTTGGTTTAAAAAATTATATTAATGCTTTTTATTTATCTAGTTAATTGTTCTTATTTTCTATACAGTGTACTTTACACTGGCCCTTTGATTTTTATGATGCTTTAAGTTTTTATTATTAGGAATGTTCTAAGTTTATATGACTAATCTTCTATACAACTAAAATACGATAAAATCTTAAGAAATTTCTTTGGTTATTATTATTATTTCTATTTTGTTGTTGCTGTTGTAATACTGGACTGAAATTAAATTTTTATTTGTTTAAAAGATTTATTACTTTTTTTTTAAACCAGTTATATTTTTGATATTATAATTATATTTTTAAAGAATATTTATATGTGATACATTGCTTTCACAGAACAGATAAAAATGAAATGACGGTGAGCATTAGCTGCTATTTTATAAATTAGTGTTTAAAATTAAAAGGAATTATTTACATGTGTATTAAAATATAACTACTTTAAAAAAATATATCCGCCTTTAACACTGCACTGCTTAAAGAAAAATAAAATGAACATAATTTTATTTTTCAAAGTTCCTTTAATCTCATGGTTTGGAACAAATGTAATCTAGTCCTACCATACTCGCATGCTGTATGATAAAAGATATGTAGCGCAAATGCTCAGATAATAAAAAATTCCATGAATCTTGGAATTTGTGAAGATTTTAAATATTTGAATTCACTACAGAATTTTGAATTTTTTTGTACCTCATCACAATTAATTCCCTCCTAAAGTTTTAAAACTTTAACATTTTTTTTTTCTTTTTAAGATCCGGATATTTGGTTTCATTGAAAAATTAAACAGATAACTAAAAGATCATTGAAAAAAAACTATCTATTACAATTGAGTTTCTTGGAACAAGTGTAAAAACTTGGTTACATCACTTGCTCGAAATACAAAAATCTGGGTATAAATGTGAAACCGCGTATGACAAACCAAAAATACTAAAAAATACAACCAATCTGATTTAGAAGCAGAATATTTTGATCCTTCCATCTGGACCTGCAGGTTTCGTCCCGCGGTTTCGCTCCTGGGAAATGTTTGGTCCCTACCTATTTCAGAACCGAGTCATTTCAGTTCTGCTAAGTTTTTGCGACCATCTGAATATACATAATTTTTTTTAAGGTGATTGCAATTTGCTAGTACATGAGAAATTAAGTGTTTTTAAAATAGGTTAATTATAAAGCTTAAAGTAGGTTATTTTAATTATAATAAATATTACATTGGTCTTTATTAAAATTTTGAAATCGTGTATGCTATTTACAATGAAACCCCATACTCACTTCAGCCTGTCATATTTTACGAACATTTAAGTCTATTTAGACTTTTAAAAAATATCTATGTTCCTTTCTGAATTGAGATTTTCTTTTTATTTAACTTATAATTTACTTGATTTGACTGTATTTCAATTTTTCTTTTGCTATAATAACAAAATTCATATTCTCATACATAAAATCAACTCAAAACTATGACCCCCTTTCCATCAAAAATGCTCTCCTTTAGAAATAAGTGAAAAAAAATTATTTTCAATTCTAGTACATGAATTGAAATACATTCAATTTTCATTCGTTCAAAAATCGAAAGTAATTATATAACAGAAATATTTCTGTGTTGTGAATTCTATACAGCCATTTAAGTTAATTTCTACTTCTTTTATTTTATGACTGCATACCGATGACATATTAAAAATGCGGTATTTTGAAATAATTTCCATTATTTCTGGATTTATGTGTGTGGAACATGTGAATTTATTTAACACTAAAATTTATTAAATTATATAAAGCACATTTATTGAGTCCATAAGCATGATTTTGTTTTTATAAAAAGGAACACTTGTATGGATATAGGTTTTAATTTTAAATACTTTTAATTTCATTTGCAGTAAAATTTAAGAATGTTTATGTAAAATGATAACCCAGGGTCAATCCTTATTAAGAAAAATTTAAATCATACAGAATTCGGCCGGTTGCAACAATTATGGTACACTCTTCTTTTTAATTTGCAGAACATTGTAAATTTTTTCCAGTAAAATATTGGGGATTTAGAAAAAACACCGAATAACACTCGCAAATGCTATATTTATCAGTAATTGTTTAGCGGATGTGAAAAATTAAGGTCTAGGACTGTTTTTTAGGTTTCATGGAGATTTGTATATTCTTAACATTAACATTCATTGGATGCTTGGATAAAAACCTGATTTTCCATATATTTTTTTATTCTTCCCGTAAATACTATGAAATTTAATGATCTGTGATAAATTAAAAGACGAATTACAGTAAGTGTATAAAATTTTAAAACTTTGCATTTCATTTCGATTGAAATTTAGAGGCTTTAGATAAGATAAAAATATTGAGATCTTTGTTTATAAATAACACCTTTTATTACTCAAAATTTTCTGGAGTTGGACACAGATGAAAAATTTGCGATTACATATGTACTTTAGCTAAGTAATTTCCAACAATGTTTATGGATATTCTACAGTAAAAGTAAACACTCATCTAAGATCTCTTTGATGAGAAATTTACACTTTATTCAATACCATCTCACTTTGACTCCCCCACCCCTTTTTTTTCTATTTTCTAAAGTGCAGTAGTTGTACATCATTACAGATAAATATTGTTATATATTATTGAAGACGTATGCAAAATTTCTTATTTTCATGAAGTTAATTTACAAAAGTGCTTTATAATGTTCACATCCCCTTAAAAACAGTGTTTTATTGTAAATATTTCCTAGAATGCAAAACAATTCTATGATGCGATAGAGATACATCAGTGTCAAAAATCATATTCGTGAAAAGAAAAAGGGGTGGGAGACAGGTACCAAAAAGCATAAATGTAAATAAAAAGTGCACAATCTAATATGATGCAAAAAAAATTCAAGAAATTAGGGTGAGGATAAATGCACCAAAGAGCGAGTAGATCAGGCTGAGGCGATGGAATCGTTGTACAGGATTTGAGCCTTTCCACTCAATATGCGGTTCAATAGTGTAATATTCACTGTTAATTCCTCCATGCTACACTGTTAAAAAAAAAAAAATCTAAGAATTTGTCATTTGCAACTTCCCCTAATGACCGTAACTTACCAAACAATGTAAAATATATATAAAATCTTATCTCACATAGATATATCATATGAAATATATGAGGGATATATATATCATGAGAAAGACTCAACCGTCTCACAACAAGTATATCCATGTAACCAAGGGAAGCTCGACTGAAATCAGTTTTTCAGACTGTTTCATCTATGGTTCATCTGTTTTCAACTGTTTCATCTGTTTCAACTGTAACATTTATAATAAATGTAACTGTGCTATGAATATTTTTGTATATATAATTCAAATTTTGCAGTACTCGTAACAAAAAAATGGCTTTGTCTTGATGATGTTCTGATGGTCCAGGCGAAAAGCATTGACAAGTTGTAATTTTAATTGATAATTTTAATTAAATCTATCATTTTATACGTGTTGTAAAGTGAATTTTTTATAAATGTAAAATATAATTTTATTTTTGTTTTAAACAGCTTAACATTACTAGAACAAACTTAGGAGTAAAATATAAAAATCATTCTTTTAAATAATACTAAGTTCTACACTTAAGAAAAATATAAATGATTTTTGTGACGATGATCTAAATTGTGCTTATTTAATTTTTATATTTCGAATGAAGAGTTTAGGAGCTAATGTACCACATATAATATGAAATAATATTATGTAATGGATAAGAATGTTTCTACAAATTCCTTTAAAAGAAATATAAGTCTCAAAAGCAAGAAAAGAAGTAAGAAATAAATTAAGTAAATTAAATAGATAACGTTACAAAAATGTAAATAGTTTGTAATCTTAAACCTAATTCGAGTTAAACAGCTTAAAATGTTTGAAATGCGCTCTTTAAGGTTAATTCAGGGCGCTGATATCGACTTACGTAGAAACTAATTTGCATTTACAAGTTTTACTTGTATTGTATGGAAATTTCTAGTTGCATGAACTGCTAAAATGTTACATTTCATCATAGCTGAAACGTTCTGACGTATACCAATGATTTAAAAACGATAATGCTACTAAAGGTTAATGATATCTTCATAATTAATTTAGCCTATTTAAAGGAGGGGGATGGCATATAATAATTCCATAGTAAAATGTCTGTAAGAACGATTTGTAGGAGGACTAATAATAATCTGTAAATAATTAATTAAAAAAATAATTTCTTAAACTAGAGTTAAACTTTATGAGGAAGCTATTGATCTGCATAAAGCTTAATTTTTGACTTATTAATCAACGTTATGTACGAATATTACACCAAACACGTTTTCTAGAAAACATGAAAAATAATTTTATCATTTAAATTAGTTTCGAAAGGTATACTTTAATTAAAAAATAAATAAACTATTCAACTAAAGCCATTTATATGCAATAGGCATTAATCAAGAGGTTTAATTTGTTTCGAAAATAAGTTTCGAAGCGAATAAGTTTACAATGCAATGTAAACTCTGAAAAAATTATTATATTAGTTTTGTGTTTATTTACTAAATTTACAAGTTCCGCTTAAAATGTTTAAAAATACTTTCATTAGGAATTACAGAAAATTATTTCAAATATTTAAAAGTACCTTTTAGGCTGATAAAGTTTAGAATTATTTATTGCATAAATACGATGATTAAAGATAATATGGAATGAATTTTGAAAAGCAGTTTCTAGAAAAAACATATTATCTAGGTTAATTAGTAAATATATCTAGGCAGTTTCTCAAACGTTTCTCTAGTTTATAAAATTATTTAAAATTAATAATTGAATTTAAAGAAACTTTTGGGATAATTAACGTTTACGAAGAAATCGGAATACAATTTTATAATTCTCAATCGACTAACTGTTATAATAGCAGAAGCGGAATAATAAATTAATAAAGTTGAAAACATTTTAAATTAAGTTATCATAGTATTACAAAAATAATTAAAACAAATCGGATCATATCATCTCAAATCTTATACAAACATTTTGAAAATGTTATTTTAGTTTGTAATTAAATTATTGCTACTAAAAATATGTTTGATTTTATAATCATTTTCAAAATTGAAATTGGTATGAAATTTATTTTATATATTTTTGTACCCGTTTTGGCTAATATTTGTTTCTAATCAAAGTAATATTAAAAGTCTGCGTTTATCAATAGAGTTATACTTTATAATGTAAAATAACAAATTCTTTAATATTTTACCTTATTTTAGCAATTATGTATCAGTGTACATTTACGTGTAATCACAACAGGATCTAAAGGCATTATTTTACATAAATTAAAATTGTTAAGAAGCTTATAGGTAAACACCCGACGAACTAAATAAAATACCATGAGTATAGAAATTACGCGTCAGTTGCAGGACCATAAAGAAGACATTTTAATTATTACCATGCAAAGGCTGAAATTATTATAAATTCTCTAGCATCTAAACATTAAATTAGATTATAATCCAACTGCATAGGCATGCTACAGTTGACCATTGCAAGAACAATATTCATTTTACCGAGTGTAAAAATTATAATTTTTAGTTTATAAGAGATAAAGGAATTCTTATTAATTACTTTCTGTAAAATATTTGATATTTATCTTAGTTACATTAAGTTGTTTAAAACATAAAAATAAGAAATAGATGTTTTCAATTTGATGCTTAACATTTACATTGATTGTATGGAGATGCATAAAAATTCAGATACGTTATGGTTTTATGTACAACAAAAAACATAAGATTAAATACTCAAATATAATTTTAATAATTGTTTATTTACTGGCTAAATCCCCAATTTAATTTTGTTTAAACAATTACACTATTCTGCAAAATAAATAAATAAATAAATAATAATAATAATAATAAAATAAATAAAAATTCGAGATCTGACACCGTTTTAGCTGATTCTTGTGTAAAATGACCTCCTCAATCCGATTATGACTCCCATTTTGTCCCAGTCAGCCACCGTTTTCTAGATACACCATCGCCTCCCTCAATTTCTTTCCCTGTTCGATAATTTTATGATCATGAATTTGATTTGAGGAACAAAAAAATAATTAAATTAACACCTAAAAGCAAAAAATATATAAAGTTTAAAAAATGACATTAATAACAGATTAAACTAGTTGTCATAGGTGGACTCTGCTCAGTTCCAAACTGGTCTGACATTTTACAGTAAAAAGTTTCCAATGCACGTTTAAGTGATTTTTTGTCCTATTCTCCCGTGTTAAGAAAATCGTAAATTTCTAATAACTTACGAAGTTTTTTAATTCGAATGTTGCAAATGAATAGGGTTCTTTTCAGTATCGAAAGTAATATTTTAAAACTGATCTGACCGCTCTGCGATCATTTGCTCGTGAGATATCGTATACACAGACTAACAAACTAACGGACTAACACACTAACATACTAACACACACCCTACAGACAGACACTATACAAATTTTATCATTTTCGGATTCCTCAGACCTGAAAACGTGTAAAAAAGTAAAAAAACTGAGTTCGAAAATTTTCACGATTACCTAAGTTCCCCATACCTATAGAATGATGGGGAACTAAAAAAAATATAAGATATGTAATGCATAATTTCAGTGGCAAATCCCCCCAAAATTTTTCCCCTTGTCGCAAATGTCGATGTTTTAGCCTTTTCCAACTCTGTACCCCTCAGAAGATATTTAACAGTTAAAATAATCCTACCCCCTCCTGAAAATCAAATTTATAGCCATAAAATCAATCACAGAAAAATGGTAAAAATAGGGGACCATTCCTAAAACCTGGTGGATGACAGGGCAAAATGGGCGTCATATTCGTTTCAGAAAGTCATTTTAGATAAGAATATGCTGAAATGGTGTCAGAGGCAATTTTCATGCCGAGCAGTGTTATTAACTGCTGAATGTTCAGAATTTCAAGTTGAGTCACACAGATTTTCCTCTCTTCCTTCGTCTTCGTTTTTTTAACACTTTCAAACAATGATGAGAAGTGTATATGACTTCGTCTTTTTTTTCTGTCTGTTCGTCTGTCTTAACAGATGTAAATATACACTGAATTCGTTGAAACTGATAGATGTTATTCAAGCTCAATTTGAAACATTCTCTGTTTAAAATGATGTATTCAAAATAATTCAAAAGCACTCCGGTCTATGAGAGCCATTTCTATAAACAATATTTTAATATTTTAATTTTGTACAAATCGTAATGAAATTGACATTTATTATTCCCATGCACGAATATATATATATATATATATTTACGGAATATAGTAGGATCAGTATCACGATTTAGAGGCCACACAAATTGATGCAACAGTATTTTCATTTTCATTGAGTATTTTTAAAACTTTATAACAATGTTTATGATTATGATTTGAATAAGTCTATTAATCTATTTGTCTGTTTTTCTATTCGCCTGTCTATTTGTCCAACATTGTGCGCTCTTAGGTACGTAAGTATTTTACAATGATATAGTCTATTCACGATTCTTGTGGCATGTCCCCTATTCAAAATGTTATAAATATTACAAATTGTTTGTGTACAGGGACACTGAAAATTACCACACCATTGTATTGTGTTTTGTGAGAGGCATCTTTAAAAATCATATTTAAATAACTTTGTACAACACAAATCATAGTGAAGTTCATATTTATTATTATTATGTTAATAAAAATGGTTTTTTGCATAATTTTGTATATTTAGCGTTAGAATGTGCAGGGCTACAATAAAATAATCAGATATATTAAAGGCTAGAGTTCAAATTTGCTAGAAATGCATTTCCGTTTGCGTCAAGTGTTTTTTACAATTTTCAACAGTATTTAAAAATGATTATATTCAATTTATCCATTTCTCTGTCTTCCTGTCATCCTATCTCTCTGTTGTGTGATCCCTTAAGCAAAGGAAAATATGGAAAATTAAACGATGAAACGTGTACGCACAGTTGGAAAATGTTAATAATTTATGCAAACTGAGTTATTTTTTATACTTGTTTTTATTATTATAAGCTTTATTTCGCTTTTTTCTAGAGGTTAATCATTGAACTGAGCTTCATCATCTTCAGAGATAAATGGGAAAAAAAAAATATATATTTTTTTATAGCAAGCAAATCATGTCTTCAACTTCGCAACAAGTAAAATTTCATATTGAAAAAATTAATGGGGCAAAAATACTCAAGAATGAGTAAAATTGTATCAAATTTGAATGTATCAAATACTCAGAAAAAAAAAAAAATCTCAAAAAAAATTTACTCAAATTTAACACTATGCCGTCCGGCAAGTATCGCTCCACCAGTGGACGTTTCTTTCCCAATTTGTATGTTATTTATTTGTTTAGTATATACCCAATATTCATATTTTTACAATTGAATACGCTATGGATACAAATACATTGATTAGAAAGAATATAATTATAATGCATATCCATTTGTATTGTAAATGTGAATACCGAAAATTTTGTTCTGAAATCTTACTTTTGTTCTGACCTTACTGTAAAAAAAAAAAAAAAAAAAAAAAAACGAAATCATGCGGTCCCGAAAGCGTTAAAAGTCTCGTGTACTTAATTATGAGTATATTAACATGCTCAAAATTTGGAATCGACCATCGTGAATTCCAATATCCCAAATATTGATTTTCATTGATACATTCTACAAGCCAGTATGAAACCACTACGAAATATGGTTCTGGACATTTAAAGGAATACTTTTTTCGTATCTGAACTCTTTCTATTAAAATTTACAGAAAATAAAGACTTTCTTTTAGTTTAGCATATTTATAAAAATTAAGAAGTTATCAGATATGAATTTGAAAACGTGTAATATTTCATAAAGAAAATAAACACGTTTTGATTTTTTAAATAAAATAATCTTATAAATATAATTTATATTGAATACTAAAAATTTATATTAAATTGCACCGTTTAAACATGGAAATATATGTAGGGGAACGAAGGCACAACGAGGGGAGAACCAAGATCGACGTTTTTCGGTAGTAAGGAGCTGGTAACGACCCCGTGGCAGAAACACGGCGACACGGCGACAATGTCACAGAAACAGAAATGTTCTTACAGAAAGATTTTGCTTAAGTAAAATAAATTTTGCCTTTTTTTTTTTTTTTTGAGAGAGAGAGAAAGAGAAAGAGAGAGAGAGAAAGAAACTCAAAGAATGGTTTATAAACTGTTCTACAGAACAAATTTTCGTTTCTGCAGATACGATCGCCTCAATCCTGAATAAGGAGAGGAGATAAAGTGGATGTAATTCACTTGGGTTAGCTTTGATACCGGCATGCATTAGCGATTCGTGATGCGGTATATCGACACTTTTCACTGGTAACCTCTTCACATCGGAACTTCATTTTCGTGTCTCCAAACTTTGTTTTCGCTTCTCGCATGCCGCTCGTGTCGTGTGTATTTATTGTATTGCAAAAAGATGTTTTTTCGAAAGAATGTGGCTTTCCGACCATTTTCCGAATTTCATATTTCATGTATTTTCAGATTCATTCATAACAAAATCGCTGCATCCAGCGATTTATTTATTTATTTATTTTTATTTATTTTTTTTTTTTTTTTTTAGTGCGTGACTGGTGCTGAACCGATTTTCATACATACATTTTCTGATTTATGCACGACAAATTAGTTGTATCTAGTGATTTTTTTCTTTAATGTATGCGAAGCGTGCATACGTACGTGGCAGTAAATAGACGTACATTTTTTAAAGCTGCATTAATTTTAATGTTTGGTTTAAACTATGCAATACATTTCACAAATATATACAGAAGTGAGACTATGGGGAAATTTGTAACGTCTGTAGTTATACGCAAAATAAAAAATGAAACTTCAAACCTTGCTTCAAAAAATAGAAAATTAAGAAATTAATCTTAAATATACTTTATTGATTTTTAGCATTTCGTATGTAGAAAAAGATCTTAGCAACAAATATTAATGGGTATCTTAAGTTATAAAATTGGTAACTTCTCTAATTTTTTTCTTTACTAATCATTAATTATTTTAATTGTGATTAAAATTCTTAGCTTTAAATTTTGTTGTTTTGTGAGGTCTAGCAAAGTGCTACGATTAAAATTCCCACTTTGCGAATATAACATGAATACGAAGGTTTTAGGATTCGATTGAGTAATGGAGTTAGTTCCTATTCTAACTTAAAATTGCAAATTGAAATATGCTAATATTTTGGAAACTGAATAGTATAAAAGTAGAAGGAAGATTGTTTCGAGATGTTAGTTAGTGTTAGTTGAGAGTTGGTAGAGCGTTAGTTGGAAGGCGAGTGAGTTGAAGGATGGTAGTTAGAAAGTTAGTGGAAAGGAAAGTATGAGAGTTGATGGAGTTAGTTGTTAGCGGCGTAGGATAGAAGAGAGTAAGTCCAGTAGCATTGTAGTGTCAGGGAATCCTCCTACATGCGAAAGATTACTTGGCCTTAGAAGCTAATTTAAATAAAAGTAGTTGAGATTCATTGCGAGTAATTAAGGAAAGTAACGGTGGTTATTTATTGATGTCAAAGTATATAAGAGGACTGCCCATTTTAAGTCGTAAGTTACTAAACGCCATTATAGTCCAGCGCCCTCATTCTTATTTAAGCTCAATTAAAGCTCATTAATTTTATATATTTGGACTCTGTCATTTCTTCATAAATTAAGTATTTCAGTTTGCAGCATTCAACCTTAAGTCAAGTTAAAGTTAAATGAGGATGGAGAAGTCTAATTCTCTACACTGGCGCCCAAATAAAGTCGAATCCCCCCCCCGAGCAAATATTTTTTGACGGCACTAATAGTGTGCTGCAATTTTTTGAGCAGCTTGAATATTTTTTTAACTTTTATACCAATTATCGATCCAAAAAATATGGCTGGTTAGCATATTCATTAGAAGGAGAACCACGACAGTGGCATAGATTAATCGCCTGTCATTCCCTTGGGCCAAATCCAACTTATGAGGATTTAAAAAGGCGGATCATCGACCTTTTTGCCACTCGGGATGATAGAAAAAGATTAGAGCATGACCGCTCCCTCCCCCTTCACGAACGTCAGTGGGAAGCGGTAATCAAACCAGTGGAAAAACCGCAACAAAAAAATTACTAAGTCGCAGGAAGCACGCTCTATTAATTTAAACCCACTTAAACCTGGCGATGAAACCGTTATTTCTAGTGACAAAAGTCGCATAAAAGTTAATGAAAACGAGCAAACTATGCCTTTAACTAGCACTACAGACAAATCTACGTCTGTTTCTCAGCCCTTGGCTCCGGATAAAAAATCCGAGAATTTATCTAGCATAGCGACGGAGATTGTAAAGGAAATTAAAATAACTGTGGCTGCTGCAACCGTTAAACCGAGTGAAAATGTAAAATCAATAAATGATGCGGCTAATCTTGGTAACTCGCCTTTAGAAGACAGTTTTGAACCTATACAGCTGACAAAATCGGTTGTTTCTATTGAGAAATTGCATGTGAATGGTCAAAATGACACGCCGCCCAAAGTACACGAAAAAGATGTTATTTTAAAAACGGTAATTTCAAAAGGGCATGTACCCTATTGTGAAGTTTCTAGATCAGCTAGCAGCCCTGCATTCGACATTACGGAGCGAACGCAGTCCTCTGTGATAACTGGGAACAGTGACAAGGTACCGGGCTCGAGTCCATCCCAGAAAAATGCATCTCCGATGCCGGCTCCGTTCTACAAGCCACCAGCACGGAAATTGCCACAACAACTCTACTGACCAGTCTGACCCGCACCTCTAATTTTGCTGATATCAAGGAGTCAATCTGTCAGGTGCTATGGTTAATTATTTTTTTCATTGTAAAGTGCATTCCTATCTCAACAGTTATGAAATATACGACATGTAGAACTTTCTTTTGGACCTTTAACTATGAACTAAAAGCCATGAACTTTCGAAAATATCACAAGTCTAAATTTAAACTTGAAGCATGAACTTTCAAATTTCGGAAATTTCATGTACTGTTTATATGTCATAAATTTTTTTCTGTATATAATATATGCATGTATGTACGTTAATGTTTTTTTAATTCCTAGCCAACACCAGCAGTTTTTGATAAAAACCTTGTTGAACTTTTGTATAAACTTTTCCCCCCCCTCTTTAGTTTTTTGAATGATCTATATATATGTACTTAAATGTTTTCTGTTTTAGCCTTCACCTGCAGCGATTCGTACGATAAATTTCCTTACCTTTGTATATAAATTATCTCTAAGTTTTTTTACATGATCAGTGTGTATATACTCAAATATTTTTCTATTTTGTAGCCAGCCACGCCAGTTTGAAAAAACAAACTTTTCGAAATATTTTGTATATATTCTTTAACTATATTTCTCTCGATTATATAAAATGAAATTTTATAAGTGTATAAACATTTTTCTCTATAGTTTTGTAAATGTAATGTAAAATGTATGTACGTAAATCTTTTTTATTTCTCAGCGAACAACTGCAGTTTTGAAAATTTTGTATCCTTATCTATGATTTTCTAAATGTTGTATAAAGTGTATCAAATGAATTTTCTTGTTGTAAACTTTTGAATTTTTTACTAAAATTTTTTATGTATGTATATCTATTAGTATGGGGTAAAAAGAGAATTTTTTTTAAAAGCTATTTTGCATGTAAATTCGCGTTTAACGACTAAGCTTATTAATCCACTAACAATTTAGTTTTTCCCGTACGCAAATGCCTAGTTGAAATATGGCTTATGTATAAAATTATGTCATTTATCTATATATAAAAGAGTAGTTCACGTCTATTTTTGATTTATACGTTTAAAAAAGTTTTATTTTTAGAAAATCTGAGGTCCAGTTGCTGATCCTGACTCTAAACCCGAAGTATAGATGCTCAATCTGAAAAGCCAGCTTGATTTCTTCAATTGTTACTTTTGATGCTAAAGACGGTATTTTTGGAACTGTGCCAGTGTTTCTCTTCTCTAAAGTAAAAGATGTTTTTTTCTGGACGCTTGCCAACGGATCTCTTTCAAGATAACTCATAGTGAATAGCTGGACATTTTTTAGATAAACTCTTCGCATGGCACAAGACATTTCACTATTTTCTGTTTAATAAAATTATGTTACAAATTAAATTGAACAATGATCGCACGTTCTGTTTAGGCGATCCCTTTTGTACTACATTTTTTTTTAATTCATACAATTTTCTCCTTTCCATTTAAGGAAAGATGTACCTGTATTTCCCCGCTGTAATTACGCTGGACTATATATATCTTTATTTACCTAATTATGAGTACAAACGGTTTTCCCGTGTAAACCAACTTAGCCTGAGTTTTACAAAACATTTTTAAAAAGCTAAGTGTCGGGTTTTTTTGGCCCTGTACTCTTAAAAAAAATTTTCCCTATTAGATTTTTAAAACAATATACTTCTTGTTGGGCAGTTTAGTTTAAATTTAAGTTTCCCCCCTCTTTTTTTTTTTCTTTTTCTAAAATATTATATAGTTGAATTTTAAACAGTAAGTCACTGCAGCTAACTTTTCTTTGCATAGTATTGCAATAATGTAAAATTTGCACGGGTAAAAACCCGTTGGGGATTTTTTCCGCGAAATTTTTTTCTTTTGGGGAGGAACTGTGAGGTCTAGCAAAGTGCTACGATTAAAATTCGCACTTTGCGAATAAAACATGAATACGAAGGTTTTAGGATTCGATTGAGTAATGGAGTTAGTTCCTATCCTAACTTAAAATTGTAAATTGAAATATGCTAATATTTTGGAAACTGAATAGTATAAAAGTAGAAGGAAGATTGTTTCGAGATGTTAGTTGGTGTTAGTTGAGAGTTGGTAGAGCGTTAGTTGGAAGGCGAGTGAGTTGAAGGATGGTAGTTAGAAAGTTAGTGGAAAGGAAAGTATGAGAGTTGATGGAGTTAGTTGTTAGCGGCGTAGGATAGAAGAGAGTAAGTCCAGTAGCATTGTAGTGTCAGGGAATCCTCCTACATGCGAAAGATTACATGGCCTTAGAAGCTAATTTAAATAAAAGTAGTTGAGATTCATTGCGAGTAATTAAGGAAAGTAACGGTGGTTATTTATTGATGTCAAAGTATCTAAGAGTATCCCATTAATCAAAGTATCAAAGTAAAAGTATCAAAGTATCCCATTTTAAGTCGTAAGTTACTAAACGCCATTATAGTCCAGCGCCCTCAATCTTATTTAAGCTCAATTAAAGCTCATTAATTTTATATATTTGGACTCTGTCATTTCTTCATAAATTAAGTATTTCAGTTTGCAGCATTCAACCTTAAGTCAAGTTAAAGTTAAATGAGGATGGAGAAGTCTAATTCTCTACAGTTTAAGTATATGAAGTCGTTAAAAAATATATTAATTTATTTTACAAAAATACTCTTATCATTAGTTTCTACAGCTTGTTCATTTCATTTTTTAAACATTTGAATTTTTATAAAATGTTTATTTTTTAATTGAAATATTGCAAATTAAATAGTTATTTTGAATAAAAATCAAACCAAAGGTTTTGTTGATTTTTTCTTTTTTTTTTTTTTTTTTTTTTTTTGTAACCAAAAGTAATTTTATCTAATAGTAGTTGTTTTGAATAAATACTAATTAAACAGCAAATGCTTTTATTTATTTATTTTTATTTACTTATTCGTATAGATATCAATATCAAATATTACTTTTAATTGATTTCTATTTATTTCATTCATCTGTAATCATTATTTTCTATTATAGATTTTATCCATGAAATCTGTTACATTTCAGATTTCAACATTTCCTTAAAAATTAAATATGTCTCTTGCCTCAATCTTTATGAAAATATTTCGACTACCTTTTTTCTATAATTGTGTTACTTTGATCTTGTATTCTGTTTTACATTATGTATTTAAATGATGGTATAATTGTACATTCTGAGTTCTTTAATGTCAAATCACATTTTTTAGAGTTCAAATACACATCTTTATGCTATTTGTATATAATACAAAAAATGAATCTTGTGTATTAGAATGTTATCGTGCATCTTTCGAATAATCTCAAAAACTATAAATGTTGTAAATTATTTATATTTCATTATAATATTCAGTATTTTATATTAATTTTTACTTTTAATTTGTTGTATTTTAATTTTGAGTTCTGTATTATATTTTTTGTTGTTTGGTTTGCACCTTATGAAATAAGTGCATTTGTGTATTTAAATATATATGTTTAATATAAAAAAAAAGTAATAAATTTTAAAAGCATTTGTAACATTTGTTTAATTTAGACATTTCATGATTTAAATGCCTTAAAAAATTTTGCAGATTATTTTTGATGTGTTACTGCATTTTAAGATTTGAATTCATTGAATATTTTATAAACAATATTGTATATTAATGTGAACAAAAAATTTGAAGCAATTAAGATCAATAGATTTATTTTCACCTTTCTTAAAAAAAAAAAAAAAAAAAAAAAAAAAAAAAAAAAAAGTGTTTTCTTGCAATAGTGCATATATATGCATTTGTGCCTAGTTAAAATTTAAATACATTGGTTATACTGAATATTGTTTACTATTTAAAAATAATTTATTTTGAATTCGTAAATGTTAACTTCACAAACTATTCCTGCAGAAAGATTTTGGTGTTGATGAAGCTTGTCGCAGAAAGCATAATACATTTCTGCCACAGGGAGGGGTTACGACCATCACCAGCTTAAAAAAAAAAAATCAGACAAAGACATTTGCGGTAGTTGTGTAGTAATACTTTAATCTACTTCTACTTATATCCGCTCGCAACTGGTTCACCTATATATACATATGCGTGTGTGTGTGTATTTATATACAAATATTACATGTATTTAGATGTGTGTGCGTGTGTTTGTATGTATGTATATGTATATACATTAACATTCATTCAATTAATTTAACTTACAAATGAATCAAAACAACAGGAAATATTTTTAAAACATTTAAATTTAACTTCAGTTAATTTATTTAGAGTAAAATACTCTGAGTAACTGTTTTATGAGTAAATGCAATTATTTTTGTTGTAGTCCAAATTTCAATGCATATGTACGCACATTCTTTAACTTTAAGACAAAAAAAAATCTAAAAATACGTCATGCACTTAATCATCGAATTAATAATTTTTCCAAAATATAGGTAATAGGGGAAAGTTGGACAAAACGTGCTACGCAAAATATGTTGAAGTAAACCACACAATTTTTTTTTAATAACTACAACATTTATTGAAGCACACAAAAAACATATTTTTAACTAATTGTAATGATTGTAAAATAGTAAAAAAAAAAAGTATTTACCAAACTTAATAAATTTATGCGTACAAATTTTTAATATTGCAAAATATTCTAAGGAAATTAGATTTAGCATTGTTTAATATAGGAATCATGAATTAAATATTGACATATTTAAAATTTATTCAAAATTTAAGCTATTTAACAACAATAAAACTTTTAATTTATTAAATTATTTAATGTTACATAACTATAGAAAGAAATTTAACTTAGTCCTTTACATTTAAAAATGTTATTTAAATACCATTTTTCAATCGTTCTTAAACGAGTCTGCTAATAAAAAGCCCAACCGTACTTTGCAAAGCATTACATTGCTTATATTGCGTGGGCATTTCTTTATGTAGTATTGCATTTTGTTTAATTTATATAGAATTTCTTTAATCTACATAAGAAGGATTTTATTTACAAAAGAAATCTGTTTTAACGTAATATTTTTTCACGACATTTAATATTATGGATTTGTCTGACATTTAAGATTACAAACACACCCGAATATTTTATTATGAATTAGAAGAGATATCTAAACTAATATATAATTAACTAACAAATAAATAATTTTTATGTAATATATATATATTGTATATATTAATACTGCCTTCTAAATTTTTGAAATAAATGGATAACATATAAATTATCTTATTTTAAGGAACTTGGTTAATTTTGTTATTATTATTATTATTATTTAGAAGAATGAATATTTTTAAGCATAATTGATTTCATACATTAAAAATAGTTTCAATAAAAATAAACTTAATTTGTGCAGAATAGGAATAATAAAAAAATATATAAGATGCATATATATTTTCAATATTTGCAATCTTTTGTTTAACATTCAGGTCTTTAAACAATTAAAAAAAAAAAAAAAAACTGCTTTTTTTTACACAAATTTTAAGCCGTTTAAAACATATATAATCGTAAAAGTTAAATATATATGTATATATCAGATCATTTATTATATAATCTCAAAAAGATTTTATTGATTAAGCTCATCTGTTAGAATTTAATTTAATAAATAAATAACAAAAAATAAGGAATTACATGCAAAATCTAAGAATATATTTTGGCTAAATATTAGGTGTACCGGAAAGTTCGGTCGTATTCAATTATAGAAATTGACACCGGAAATTTATCCTAAATAACATATATATGAATTTTAGGAAAATATTTGTTAATGTGCAGTATAAATAATTTTAAACAAATATTTCCGGTATCACATTGTTAATACAAAACGACGGAACTTTCCAGTAAATCTAATTCTTTCTCCTTTTATTGTAGATTAATTCATTCCCATAAATTTTACAAGAAATAATTTTTTTAGATACATTGGGAATATAATGGAATAGCGGAATCCTAAGATGCGATGTCTAGACTATTAATAAGTAAAAAATACAGAAACTCTAAGACTAATTGAATTCAATATTTCCTCAAAAATTGGAAAATGGATATAAATGTTAAAGTTGAGCATTTAATATTTCAAACACATATGTAAATGAGAAATCACTAGCTTATGTTAAAAAAATAAAACAGGTTAAGTTTTAGACGAATTATCGAGTATATATATGTTTTCCAGGTTCATTGGAAATATAATGGAATTCCAAGGAAATAGTGAAGGATTTTTTTTTCAGACTATTAATCGGTAAAAGAATTCAGAAACTCTAAAATCAATCGAATTCAATATTCTATTAAATATTTCTTCAATTAACTTCGTTGCACACTCTCGTGCGCTGGCTTAAACTAAAGGGAACAATTTCACCCACTTAGTGGCACAATCTTTCCTAATAAAGATCCATTTATGTACTTCTTTACTTTCTGGTAGAGGACCACACAAATCTACACTCAGCGTTTCGAAGCGCTGAGCATTGCCGAAGTCCACAAGAGTCCAGCAGGTTTCTGATTTGTTGCTTTAAAACGGCAACACTCAGGACATTTCTTTACATAGTAGTTTTCCATGTAAGATTTCATGCCTATAAAATAGTAATGCTGTGAGATACATTCGTAAGTTCCTTTTTCACCATAATGCTCTGCAGTTGGAGAATAATGATGTAATTTCATGATATCCTCTCTGTCCTGGGCTGGTATCAGTAGTTGAGCTTCTTCAGCATCTGAGTCTGGAGCATATTTGTACAATATTCCTTGATTCATCAGATAACCTCTATCTGCCCAGTTTATCATCACCATCATGATCACGTAGCTTCGTGGAGTGCCTACGACGGTCTAGATCGTCGTTTACCTCCGCCAGAGAAGTGGTAAAGAACATGAGTAGGTTTTGCATAGTCGAGATACTCGGAACCTTGAGCAGAGTTGGTTCCAAAGGAACCTAGGCGTGATGATTAGATGCAGATGCAGCTGGAAGAAAGAGAGAGGCAGAGCAGAGCCGATCTGGATCCAATTTATAAAATCTTCATCTCTTTGATTATTTTCGAAACAATCAATTATTTTCTTTAAATTTTTATCTTTCAGCTGAGCTTCACGGATGCTACTAGGGCTTTTAGATACAAAATTACAGACTTCTCTAATATTTTATTCAGCATTAAATGTTGGGCGAGACAACATATCTGCTACTACATTTGACTTTCCAAAAATGTAATCAATCTTTGGTTTGTACGACTGGATTTTTAAAGACCATCGGGTTATCTTCCAGACGATGACTTAAGAGATTCATCAACCACTTCAACGGTTAATGGTCAGTAGCTACTATGATTTCTTGACCTTCTACATAGCCAAGAAACTTCTCAAGCGCCCATACGACAGCTAGCGCTTCTCTTTCTGTGGTTGAATAATTTCGTTCACTCAGTTTAAGAAGTCAACTGGCTTTATCAATGAGGTGTTCGGTTGTCCTGTCTTCTCCTTGCAAAAGCACTGTCACCAAGGCATGGTTGCTTCATCAGATCTTAAAATAAAAGGCATCGTGCAGTCAGATAGTTTCAATATAGGAGGTGTTACAAGACATTTCTTGAGAGTTTCAAAAGAAGTTTGCTCTGTGTCTCCCGAATTCCAGATTGTTTTCTTTTTTGCAAGGTTACTAAGTAGTCGAGAAATGTCTGCAAAGTTTGGTATGAAACGCCGATACCAAGAGCAAGTTTATAAAAGTGACTGCACTTGTTTAATACTTTTAGGTGGAGTTATACTGGTTATAGCTTCCGATTTAGCAGCATCAACTTCTAATTCTTTTGGCGTTATCTAATGTCCTAAATTTTTTACTTTCTCACAGGCTAAATGGCCTTTCTTCCTTTTGGCGTTCAGCTTAAATTCTAGGAGCCTTTCAAATACTGATCTAAGGTCTGCAATGTGATTCTCAAATGTATATGACAAAATTATTATGTCGTGAAAATATGATAAAGCTAGAATATTCTTTAATCCTCTTCTAAAATGATCAATCAGTCTTTTAAAATTGGCATGTAAGGGGTATGCTTAGCTTCACGTAACAATTCATCCATTAATGGCAATGTGTATGCATCTGGTACAATAATAGCACTGAGCTTCCTATGGTCAATGCATAATTTCATGCAACCATCAGGTTTAGGCACCAAAAACACGAGAGAATCGTACGGTGATTTACATTCTTGTATGACTCCTTGAGCCAATAAATTTTCCAGTTCTTTCTTAAGAACTTCCTTTTTTGCAGGCGTCATCCTAAAGGGCGGTGAGGCAACCAGAGGATGACTCCCTGTATCTATGTGATGGCTGGCATATGGTGTGACCTTTCCCCCTGGATTGAAGCACTTCTCATACTTTCGAAGTAAATTATTCAATTGATTTCTTTGGTCAGTTGTTAAGGCTTTACCGTCATCTACATTTAAATCATATGAAATTACTTAAACATTTCTATTGGGTGGTGACCAGTTACTTCACCATCCTCTACAAGAAAGTATTTCGTCTTAGGTTGATCACCAAAATGCAAATACTTGGTAGACAGGGCTAAAACTATATTAGCTTGGTTCAAAAAATTCATACCCATTAATGTTCTGTTGCCTTTATCTTCTGGCAGTACTATGAATTCAGTGTCAAAAGTCCTACCCTCAGCAGTTACGGACAGAACAGACTACAAAGTTTCAAAAGAGTGGGTTACTCCATCAGCCGATGTAACATCCCTAACAGCACAAAAAGTTGCAGAAACATAACAGTCATATGCCATGGAAACATTGTAAATATTACAGAAACGTTCAGTTAGCTTTACGATTACTTTCATAAACGTAGAAATGTCCGCTATCGTAACAAAAAAATCAGATACGTAACAGAAACGTTTCAATCACATAACAGAGAGAACATAGAAAAGGGCGAATGTTTCAGAAAGGTATCAGAGAGCATATCAAAATGTGTTACGTTTTTGAAAGTTTGTAAGCATTTTGCAACATAACTGAAACATTCTGTGCTATATGAGATGTGTGTGGGGTTTCAGGGGTACCTTATTTTCTTTGAACAACTGAAACATGCGCTCACCGGCGATAAGAGTATTTGCACCAGTATCTGCACAGACGTACACTTCTTTACTAAAAATAGTAATAGGGATATTTCGAGCAGATATTTTCAAAGTGTTACAACTATAAAGCAGGATTTTTCTAGTTTTTATATTTTCTTTTTCTACCACACAGGAGAAGAGTTAGGACATTTCTTCTTTATAATACCAGGCCTACCGCAGCCATAGCAAGAAATCTTCGATTATTTTCTCGAGGAATGTTCAAATTTTCTCTATACAAAAGGAGGCTTAATTGGTTTCTTATAATTTTCCTGTGAAGAGGATTCCATTTTACCGCCTCTGACGAAAGTATTCCTTTTTACGTATATAGACCTAATGTTGACATAATCGTCGAGCTTTTCAGATAAAGTGTCTGGTGAATTCAGCTGCTTCCATTCATCTAACAAATGTTCTTTACAGACAGGAGGAACACCCCTCTTCATGTGATCATCAATCATCAAATCCTGAAGGTCTTCTAATGTGGTGACAACCAATTAATTTAACCAGTTTTCGAAATATGCCCTCAACTAGAAATAGTAGCCACGCCAGATGCCTTCCTTCTGATTGAGATAAACAATAAATAATTGTCTAAATTTCTGTGCACTGAGCTTGAAACGTTTAACAATAAATCCTTTGCAAATTGAAAATATCAAGCATTTTCGTGCGAATCGGCACATTTATTTCTTTCAGGGAGGCATGTATGTATAAACATTTGTTGCTCTTCTCTGACTATGACACAAGTAGTCCAGAGCATTTGATGCTTTTGTATTAAAAAAAAATCGCCTTCAGCGTTGAAAAGGTATAAAGGTATAACCCTCTGTTATTAACTAGCTTGCAATCACGTGCTTGTAATCAAGTTTTGCTGGTGGTTTATTTTTTAATCTTGATATACAGTTTAAAGAATAAGTTTAAACATTAATTAAATTCTAAATTAAACTACATATGTTCAGATTTTGTTAAATTATATATCATAAAATGGATACTTTTTTGCTATAATATTATTTAGTAGCAAGTAAAGATAACCAACTATAGGAATTTCTGAAATATATTAAGACAGTTTCGGTAAATGCTTTACTCCATCCGTTATTGGTACAAACTATACGAGGTGTGGCTATTAAATAACGGGACTATTGCTGTAAAACATTTTATTTAAAATTTATACATATTTATTTATTATCACCTTCAATATACACCCCTCCTCTATCCCTACAACGCTCCATGCGACTTTTCCATTATTCGAAACAATGCTGGAAGTCTTGTTCTTTGAGCTCCTGCATGAGGTATGCCGCTTTTGCTTTCACAGTTTCAACTGACTCAAATCTTATTCTTTTTAATGCAGATTTGACTTTGGGGAACAGATAAAATTCACATGAAGCCAGGTCAGGCGAATAAAGCGGATGGTCTAAAACTGGGATGTTGTACTTGGCTAGAAACGTCTTGACAGACAATGCAGTGTGAGCTGGCGCGTTGCCTTGATGGAGAACCCATGACTTGTTCTTCCACAATTCGGGTCGTTTTTTCCTTACTCTTTCACGGAGTTGAGCAAGCACCTCAAGATAGTAATGATAGTCAGATCGAACCAAATTAGCGACTTTTTCGATATTCTCATTCGTTTTAGACGTGGAAGCGCGACCCGGGCGGTCATCATCTCCAAAGTCTTCTTGGCCATCTTGGAAACGCTTGAACCACTCAAAAACTTGTGCATGTGATAAACATTCATCGCCATAAACTTGTTTTAATAAAATATAAGTTTCACTAGTGGTTTTACCAATTTTCACGTGAAATTTCACGACAATTCGTTGCTCTACGTTTACACTTATCATGTTTTCGGCAAAACGAAACAAACACCTCTTACACAAACGAAGGTTACGCCCAGACTAATATCTCGACAAACCTGGGAGACCCCGCAATCGAAAGAGAAGGCTTTATGCTGCACAGCTGTCGGTCGTTCGGATTTGGTGCATGTGTAGTTCATTTGTAGCAGCAATAGTCTCGTTATTTAATAGCCACACCTTGTATACAGGAAAAAGAATATAAAATTTGGAAGAACTTAAAAAAATTAGATGTTCATGTACACCTACTTTTTTATCGTTTATACCAATGGAGGTAGTAGTAGTTTGTTAATTTTTAATTAGGAAAAAGTGTTTTACTTTTAAATGAATATATATATATATTATTCAGGTTTATTTATCTTTTATTTTTACATGTTTCTAATAATGGTTGGAAACAATTTTACTTAACACCCCATAGTATCAGAAAATTTGTTATTATAACATATGAGTTATTTTCGATATAAATTATATTCAATTCTAATTTTCAGAGTTATCTTAGGAGAAACTGGTGAAAGAAATCATTATTCTTTAAAATTTGAATCGCATCCCATATAAAGTTTAAAGTTTTAGTATACATTGCTGTATTATTTTCAGCCTGGTTAAATATTTGAACTTGATCATTTTCGGCTTTACGAAACTCCTGAATTGTTAAGTAGGATTAAATTAACAACACTCACCTATGCGTTCGCAAATTAAATCCATTACGAATTAATTCCACCGCCTTAAATTTGAAAAGCGATTAAGGAATTAAGGATTTTCAATGTGCTTGCTAATCAACTAATAAACCTTCCAATTTAGAAAATATGTTTTACAATAATTAATTTTGAAACTAAACGATTTCATGTTGACAGTTTGTTAAATTATATATATATATAAAAAGTGATGATTTTATTACTTATAAATTAAACATAATATTTGTTTAAAATTCGTTTAGATTTTTTTTTTTTTTTTTTTTTTTTTTTGCACACAATGAAAATGAAAGAATAAATTAGAGGATTATTCCAAAATTAATTATATAATATATGATAATAAGAGATTTTGAGAAATAAGTAGGACAACTAAAAATATTATAATTAATTACCTGAAATTCAAACTTAGAATGTGTGTTTAAGAAACAATTGTGTAGCAGGATATAGAAATATATACAATATTAGTTATTTTATTTTCAAGAACAATTAATATTTTCAAGAACAATGGTGACAACAACCATAGAAGAATTAATGTTTGTGTTGGTGATTCAAAATCATGTTAAATCTATATGCAAAATTTGCGCTCATACTACTTAAATCTTATTTTATAAGGATGTCATTTTCTATGTCTTTCGCGTAAATAAATATTCTTAGATGTTAAAGAAATTAAAATGAACATCATTTCGATTCAGTGGAGTAAACGTAAAGGAACATCTTTTAGTGGGAATAAAATTTACTTTTCGTTCTTTCTAAACCATTGTTCTCGATTTTCTTAAAGAAATTAATTTATTTGAAAATTCTATTACCATCATTTTATTAAATATTCAATGATTTTATTAAAAAAAGAGAATTTTTGTTTAAAGATAGGAAATTAGATTGTGCACTTCATTACTTGTAGTTTACATATGAATCAATAAATTATTGTTTATTGTAAGGATACATTTCCCGAACTGAGTGATAATAGTTAAATACTGAAGCACGAAATCGGTCTGACTGTAATGTTAGAATAAATTTAAAATACCTTTTCATGTTTCTGCATTTTAATCATATTCCATCATACATATATATGATACATTAGTCACATATACATTCTATATTAGACATCTAAGCGGATTTCACATCTAAGCGGGAGTTATCAAGCCCTATCGGTAGTTCTTGGACCCCGAGCCCACTCTTCTTGCGTTTCGATGATTCCATGGTTATTTTTCTTTCAATATTTGCCCTGTTTTATTTATATACAGGTGACTGTATGAATTATGTAATAAATCAATTTAAATATATACATTTATTATATTTAATTATATATTGTTAGCAAACAAAAACTTTATATCCAGAGATGTGATGTTAACTAATACATACGGTTAATGTGCCTTCGTAAGCATTAAAAAAAAAAAAAAAAATTGATGGTAAAAGTATGCCAATTTTAATATACTAATGAAACAAAATGAAGGTAATATGTATATAGAACATATACAATAAAATATATGGGTATAAAATAATAATACATTCATATCATTAGTTTACTAGCTTTTAAATACTTTATCAAATCTAATATTTCTGAAAATTTAACAATGAATTTCTGTAAACCTTCCCTAGTTTATTTATTATTATATTACCTTAAAACAAACTACACAATTTTAGTTTTCATTCATTTATTGTAAAAATTTCATACGCCTCCTCAAATCCGATTAAACCTCATTTATTCAAATCCGCTTTTGTTTTTGACACTTTTACAATTTCCTTCAAAAATTGTCTAGACATTTTATTAAAGGTTTAATTTTATGTAAGAAAACTTTTACCTTTAAAAATAATTGAAAATATGGAGTTTGTTAAATGTTTCCCCATTTCAAAATAAAGCATATTTAAAGCAGCAGCTTAAGATTTTTTTTTTTTTTTTTTTTTTTTTTTACTTTTTTTTTAATAACAAATTTCTAAACAAGTTTAATCTTTTAGTAAGTGTGATGAAATTCTTTAGACTTGATCTCTAATATGATATAAATGATTTTTAATAATATTTCTATTATTAAAAAATATTTAAACAAAATTTTATAAAATATTTGCTTTAGAATATATAGTGTATATTCAATTACCAAAAATGCTTTTAATTCTACGAAAAGTCGATTTTTTCTTATTTAACCCTGTTGCTATGCTTGTATCTATTTTGAACCAACATTGACATGCATCAAAATTTGTATTTTATATAAACTACACTCCATAAAAATATTATATAAATTGATATATAAATTTAATTCAAAACTAGGAAATGAAATTTGGTTATATATTAAAATTAAAACCTTTTGGTCCCATTTGGACAATTTTTCGTACCTTTAAAAATGAATGTTCATTTCGTCCATTCATAATGAACACAGAAGCAGGGTTAATTTACCTTAACACATAACTATGAAATGTGTAATTATTAAGCTTTTTGTGTCAAATCTTATTTTTGCGCAACTTTGAATACGTGCAATGCACAGTTTTATTAAAGTTGTATGTGCAGGATATATAACACAAGATTAAATTACATTACAAGGAACTGAACGCGTAAATATCAGATGCCTGACAGTGGGATCTCCTGGAAGCGATTTAATTTGACCCTGCGGTCTTATTATAATGATTTTTTTTCTCTTTTTTCGCCCTAGTACTAATTAGACAAGGTCCTTTTGCTTAAATCATTTTTTCAACAGTTATATATTGGGAGTACAAATTAATTCGGTCCGTTTTTTTTCGTTAAAAAAACATTTTATTTATTATCAAAATGAAAAAACATGTTATTCAAAGTATTGTCCATCGGTAGCCACAACTTTTGTCCACCTTTCTGACAATTTTCGGATTCCATCTCTGAAAAATGAGTCCTCTCTGGACGCAAACCATGAATCGAGCCATTCTTGAATTTCTTCGAAAGAAGTGAAGCGGTGTCCAGCCAAATCGTGATGCATCCGTCGGAACAACCAATAATCAGAAGGAGCAAGGTCTGGCGAATACGGCGGGTGGGGTAGGACCTCCCATTTCAACGTTTCCAAGTAATTTTTAACGACTGATGAAAAATCGCTTTTCAACGTCGCGCGGTTTCAACTCGTATGGGACCCAATTTCCTTGCTTTTGAACCATTCCCATTTTTTTTAAGCGCACGGAAATTGCTTGCTGAGTGACTCCCAACGATCCTGCAAGCTCTTGTTGCGTTTGGCACGGATCTTGATCGAGCAATTCCTCCAATTCGGCGTCTTCGAACTTTTTCGGCTGGCCCGGGCGCTCATTGTCTTCGACACTAAAATCACCATTTTTGAAGCGTCGAAACCACTCTCTACATGATTTATCAGATGGCGCAGATTCACCATAAACTTCCACAAGTGATCGATGCGCTTCAGCGGCACTTTTCTTCCAATTAAAAAAGAAAATCAAAACTTCCCGCAAATGTTGTTTCTTTAGCACAAAACTCGACATATTGAATGCTCAAAAAACCAATGTTGTTGTATGAAACTCGAAGCTTCGTTGACTGAATATGGTTGACAAAGGTCAAACCTTTCTAACAATGCCAAAAACATCTATCATTATTCAGTAAACAAATCAGCCAGAGCCATCTATTGAAAACGGACCGAATTAATTTGTACTCCCAATATAACCATGACTATATTCGTATTTGTTACCTGACACTCAGACAATTAACCATTGAGGCAGCACAGTACACGTAATTCAGATTCACTCTTTCTCGTCATTCTCATGTAATTGTATAAGATTTTTATTGCTTCATATGATAATTATTACTCATTCAAAAGTTAGGTTTTTTTTTATTTAATTTTTTGAATTTCACTCTTTAAACGTGTTACCTTTTACCTTAGATAGCAAATTAAAAATAAATAATTAAATAAATAAATATTATTTTTCGAGATTGAAATTACTGTCTTGAGAAATTTTATTTTAAGTTAATAACTTTTAAGAAAATTACATTTAAATATTATACATTTAAAGAAGTGTAAGAAATTATTTATTATTGCATTTAAACATTCTTTGTTTCAAAATAGAATTTGTAAATATTAAACTGTATATTTCTTCTATTTAATCGAGTATTGTAATCAAAACTTTAAGCGTAAAAATGCAAATGTTTGATTACCACTTTAGAAACTATACATTATTAAAGTATTTTTATATCCACATAATTAACACTTTCCAACAAAGTTTCAAAGTTTAATTGTAAAACATCCAATACATATATCTTTAAGGTGCAGTACAGAATTTTTTCTTGCAAAATAAGTTATGATTTTATGAATTGGATGATCTAATGGACTCTACAGATGTTTTCTGATTTTCGTAAGAGAACATTATTGAGTGTAAATTTATATTTATTAAATTATTTTAACTCTTTGCTGGTTAATTTAATTTCACTCCCCTGGACAGTTTCCAAATTTAGGTTGGTTGGTTGGTTGTAGGATTTAAGGCCGATTGACTCCTGATGTGTCCTAGGCCTAGAGGGGGAATGCCCTCCGTGGGGGTGTTTCTAAGGGGTCTTAGGCCGTATTTACGCAAGTTTCGGAGGAAACCACGGAAAACTCCGAACGGCTAGGTCGATGAGCGCGACCTGGGATCGAACCCGGCACCTCCCATCTACCAGCTTTGAGCGCACAACCGCTCGGCTGCTGGTGGGCCCTGCCAAATTTAGGAAAATTTTATTCAATATCCACCATTAAATTATACTTGTAACAATTTCCCAACAACTTCAAAAGTTATTTGTCCATTATGTGTATCAAATATAGATCCTCAAAATGGTGATAATTGATTAAACAAGTCCCTGAATTTGGCAACACTATTTAGAGCGCTTTAGAGCGCTAAGGTCAGCAAAGTGTAAATAAATTATATGATGCATATCCATTATTTAGACGATATACATGACTGCAGAAAAGCAGCCTTTTAATGCTTGCTCTTTAGAAATAAAGTTGTACAAAAAACGTTTCTGTAAAGCTCTTTACTTAGCGTCTAAAATAAAATACAGTTTTGCAGGATTGTTGTTTTTAGCCGGTACATAAAAAACAATGCAAAAGCAATTTATAATATATTTTATCTCGCATACATACTTGTAAAGCTAACACACAAGTATTTTATCTAATAAACCTCTTAAATTTGGTCCTTTAATAACACGTCATTGTAAATAAAAGCCTTCTTTTCGTATTTAATTATACATATACATTTCCAATGAAACAATTAAATCCTTGATAGTTGAAAAAAAAAATATCAAAAAATTCAACATAAAACCTGATTTTTGAAGCGTGAGAAGGGTATTTACGTCATGCTTTTCTGTATATTCTTCCTGCTTTTTTTTTTACATGTGTTTATTTAACTTGTTATGTTTTTATTTGTTTGGGGAATGCTGTTAACTTTTTAATCAATTGTTATTTATTTATTTGTAAAATGTTGTTTATTTTTGTGTGTGGGTCAAAACTAAGAATTAAATTTTCACTTTCATCATATAATTCGATTGTGTTAAAAATTTTCATACAGATGGCAATGAAGTATTCAAATAGTAACGTACTTTGTGGTGGGGCCCCGGCCACAAATGCAGTTAAAAATTTGTTTTTGTATTTTAACACAGTTTCTATCATTCTATATAGCTGGAATTTTTGGAAACATGTATAAAACCGTTTCCAATATATTTTCAAATAGTAACTGGCTTGGGTTTACAGGCCCCCAACTTCAAATAAAATTTTTTTCAAATTTTAACCCACTTACTATTGTCCGATTAAGCTAAAATTTTGCATACCTGTAAATTGATACCTCCGATAACAATAGTAAAGTTGATTCAAATAGTAACGGACTGAGGAATGGAGACCAGGGAGACATGAGCCCCCAACTTCCATGTAATTTTTTTTTTTTTTTTTTGAATTTTTATCCATTTTCTATCATCTGATTGAACTGAAATTTTGTATACATGTATATTATCCACATCCGCTAAACAAGTACTTAAAAAAAAAAAAAAAAAAAAAAAAAAAAAGCGTGTTTAAAATTAATAATAATATATGAATTAATTTTCAGCTTAAACAACCAATGGATTTTCTAAAAAAATATATTGAATTCCTTGGTTAATTGTTAATCTTTTAGCGCATTTGCGATCCCACAAAATCATTTTTTTTTTTTTTAAACCAAATACATAACATATCCATTTTTTATATTTTATGAAGGTCAGTTGTGCATATCTTAACATCCTTTTTCTGACACATGTCCAATATATACAAAACCTATAGTAAAAAATAAGTTTGGTATGTTAAGCATTTTATTATTATTATTATTATTTACTGGGGAATTGCTTATTCTAATTGTTTTACTTATATATATATAAAAAAAAGGATGTTAAAGTTGAGAAATTTTACATTAGGTGTTATGAACACCTAAGGTGTTACCTTAGGTGTGAACCTTAGGTGTTATGAAAAATGTTCCATAAAAAAAAAAGGGAACCAATTGCTATTTTTTTTTTTTTTATTGACTACATATATTGACAGTAGAAACAAATATTCTTTATATTAACGTTTTTCAGAAACATCGCAGATACTTTTTTTCTATTTTCTATTATTATTATTTTAGTTTTGATCATTCTTTTCAATGACATGTCATTTGCGAACATTGGCGAGCAGTTGCCGAACTGTTGCCCTTTTGTGGAGTAATACTCAATGGGCGGCCGTCACTATCCCTAACAAAGTCAACACAATCATTTTGTGCCGGGAATTCAAACCATGCTCTACCGTATGGGAGTCCGAAACATTTTTATCATTTTAAAATGATATGTATATACACATATATATAGTGCATAAACAAAGAATATTTTCATTACATATTCCTGCGTTATCTGATATGTTATGTGTACAACTTTATAATTTAAAATACGTTTTTTAACTTTCTTATTTAAATTTCTTCATAAATGTTCGTTATTATTTGAGATTTTTAACACTGTTAAATAGTATATGATAAATTCTAAAAAAGAAAACCAGGTGGTAAACACTTTTTTAGTATAATAATAATTAATTAATAATATTAATTAATATTTTAATATTCATAACAGTATTTCGAAATAAGTTTGTAGCACCAACCTATTACACTAAAAACGCAGTACTTGAAACCTTTGAACGGCTTTTGAATAATTTACTATATCAAAATGTCCTTGTAAACTGTGCTACCATTCTTTTTTTTTATTATTAATAAATGTCTGTATTCAAGCGTAAAATATTAAGCATTTTTTATTTATCTATCTATGTAAGTGTTGAATTTATTATATAATATACATGTTAAGATCTATGTTTCATAAGTTAATAAGATATAATGTAAAAAAAGTTTAATTAAAAATATAATTAATTGCACAAGCAATATAGTTTAACCTTGCTCTTTATTTTGTTTTTTAGTTTTTTAAAGTCACAAGAAAACCTCTTATGTTATAAGCATTATTAAAACCACGATGAGTAATACGCTTATGCAATGGCATTTTTGTAAGAAGTGAACTAGAAGTAATTTTCTGCTTCAAAGAGCAGGTTAATGAATATTCAGGCTTAAGACAATGCTTTTAAAAGATGCTGAAAAGCTTAAATATTAAAATAATTAAATTTATTCTCCCTTATATATATATATATATATATATATATATAAATCTTAATTATGAATATATTAGGTGTTTAAAAATAGTTATATTTTTAAAGAATTTACCACAAAAATAAACTACTTTTAAAGAAAATTATATTTCAATAAATTATTAAATCAATCTGCAATTAAATCAACTTATTCAATATATATATATATATATATATATATATATATATATATATATATATATATATATATATATATATATATATATATAATTTTTTTTAATTTTTTTATAAAAATTTAAAAATATATAATATTCAAGATGGACCAAGATTTAAAAAAAAAAAAAAAAAAAAAAAAAAAACTTTAAACAGCATCATCGATTTTGCGATGGAAAAAAAAGGGGTTTTTTGTGTGTTTGTTAATTTTCTTATATTCCCATACATGCTCAATGTAGCCACCTTCTGTGTCTATACATTTATAAGTTGGTTTTCTGGCTTTTCGAATACACTGACAATATAACCAACCAACCAACCTATCTCGCTCGAAATCGGGCTGAGATTGTAATTGTAAATTGTCCACGAAGAGTTTGGTTAGATGAAGCTGAAACGCATATTTAAGTTTCGTTTAGCTGGCGTTAGTTTGTGTAAAATGTTCTTCGAGCAATGTTATGGAATTTGGGAAGTTTATAAATTATTTGTATGTCAATATTTTAGGTTAGATATTTAATGTGAATGAAGTGAAATAAAGATGACTGAAAACGAATCAGTAAACGTATACTATAACAAAGTTAAACACGACTGATTTGAAGCAAATATCCTACGTCGTCTCTGAATGTATTCTATTCAGAGAATTATTTTAAAAAAATATCTATACTTAATACATTATATTGCTTTTCTTTAAAAATAGCTGTTAGTAAAAATAATTCATAAATATTTATTTTTGAACTTCAACTTATATAGACGTATCTTAAATATTTTTTCAAATACATTTTTTAAAATATATCCTTGATTAGCGTAAATATAAAATTGTTGCATATTTGCACAATAATAGAACAAAGAGCAAATACTTTACAGCAAGTATGTAGAGCATGGCAAAACGGAGAATTACTAAAATGTAAAATGAAAATGTATATTCTCAGAAAAATTCAACTTTAGCTTTCATTTTTAAAGTAAACTGTATTGTCTAAAAATTCTGTAAAATTGTTATCTCGAATGAGGATTTGAAATATAAAAGTGATATTGTATTTTAAGAATATTTTTCCAGGTAAAAAGCTTTAAAAAAAAATGCGTTCATCTTTCATGAAAACTTTTATGTCTTCTTTTTAAAAGATTATTGTTCAAAGAAATTGAAATAGTGTACTTTTAAATATAAAATCACATTCTGAATACAGATTAAGCGTATAATCATTGAAATATGTTGATCTAAAGTGGAGTAAAATTTCATTAGTTTGTTTTGAATAAATGGTAAAAATATATATTTAACTATTAGAATAGAGATTTGACAGTGGGATTATACGCCCCCTCCCCCCCCCTCACACACACAAATGCACAGTTAAAGAACTTCTTTCTCTCAAATGTTCATATTTAATGAGATATTTGCATATTTGCATTAATATTCCACTATATTATTTCTAATGTGCTTTTTTCACTTTATCTGATAGAGGAATTAAATCTAAGTATCAAATAAACAAAATTGTTTTGTTAGAACGATAAACAAATAGATAAATAAATAAATGCTAGCATGAAGCCATTAAATACATCTACTACTACTTTTCTAAATTTATTTAGTAATTTCTATGAACCAATCTTTCTTCTTAACTATAAAGAAAATATACGCGACACCAAATAATTTGAAATGAGTGTATTTTAACTTAATAATTTATTTAAATGTGGGAAATGATATAAACTATCACAAAAACTTAAGAAACACTGATTTAAAACAAAATCATGCATAGAACTTCTCCTAATGTTTTTTATTCAGAAAATTGTCGAAAAAATGTATTTGTTTGTAAAAAACCCTATTGCATTTCTTATAAAAAAAAAAAAAAAAAAAGCTGTTAGTAACAGAATTCACAAATACCTGTTTTTGAAAATTTCATGTTTATAAACATATTTTTAATTTAATTTTCAGTATATTCAAAATAATTATTTTTAAATAGCCCCAAGATAAATATTTTTTGGGGATTTCATTACAATATGGCGCTTTTCAGAGAAATTATCTAGAACACGTGAAAACTGATGAGCAGTACTGAAACATAAAATGAAAATATATATTCTCTGAAAACATTTATTTACATTTTACTTTTAAAATAACTGTATATTCTCAAATAGTTCAATACGTTTAGATTCTCAATTGAAGGTTTCAAATATAAAAGTGATATTGTCTCTGAGATTATTGTTCCATGCAAAAAGGTTCGACAAATTGGAATATATATAAAAAAGAAATTATGTCATCTTTCAAAAGATTATAGATCAAAAAACTTCGAAGAATGTATTCCTTGAGAAATACTTTAAACATTTAAATTCGCTTCTTTTAATTAAAAATATTTTCGTTAAAATACTAAATATCGATATATAATCATTCAAGACTTTTACAGCAAAATTATTCGAGCGCTAGCAAAACTTTCCTGTGCAAAAAAAGATACACTTAACGCTGTTTTGTCAAATAAATCCTTGTCGAATCCTGTGCTTAGTCAATCTAAGAACATGATTCGGCAAGAATTTACACTCAAGTCCATAAATTAAGGATAATTAAGATTCACGCAGAAAACTTTAATGCGAAAATTTCACCTGTAGAAATACCACACACATCTTTAAAAATAATATGCAAATTATAGGAAGCCATCAGATGACGCCGATATGATGTTACAGTGACCAAAGTGTAAGAAGGGGGTAAATAAGGAATGGGAGCAAAGAAGGGAAATTCTTCACAAGCGTTCTGTGTGTCGCTCAGTGCCACAACCGAATGGTTATGACACAGAGGACGCATGCAGATAATTTTTTACGTGGTAGAATTATCGGCTGACTAGAATGTGGGCGTATTCAGATAGAAGTATCGGGGGAACTTAGAATCGCCCAAAGTGTCATATCTAGGCTTTGGCAACGATTCCAAAACGATGGAAATGCCAGTCGACGTTACAGTACTGGTCGGCCCCGAGTGAGAATGGCGAATGAGCACCGGTATTTGGCAGTAACTGCCAAAATAAGCAGATAAAGCTCAGAATCAGACCTGTCTCGTCAGCTGACTGCAGCCACGAGTGCCACAGTTTCAAGACAAACCGTGTATAGACGTTTGGGAGATATTGGTCTATATCCTCGAAAGCATGTTAGATGTGTTCCACTCACGCAATGCACTGTGCCAGCGGTTAACTTGGAGTAGAGAACATGCAATGTGGACAGCGGCACAGTGAGCTTGTGTGATGTTTTCCGATGAGTCCAGGTTTAGCTTTCAGTGTGATTCACGCCAGACTTTCATATGTAGAATGTCAGGTGTCCGTTACCACCAAAACAACATCATTGAACGACACCGTTACGGGCAGGAGTGCTCTTTTTTTTGGGGGGGGGGGGTCATATTGGGTACCAGAACATATTTGCATGCTCAAATCAGAAGAATGATAGGCCTAATTTATCGGGACATCGTTCGGGAACAACATGTACATTTGTTTAGGGGTGCCATGAGCCCAGAATTTGTGTTTATGGATGACAATGCACGTCCTCACTGTGCAGACGTTGTACACGGATGCCTACAATCTGAAACTATCACGCACATGGAATGGCCAGCATTCTCACCTGACTAGAATCCGATAGAGCATGTGCAGGACATGCTTTTCCGACGAATTGTAGTCCGTCAACCACCTCCTACATGTGTACCAGAACTTCGGAGAGCATTGCTTACTGAGTTGAGTAATCTTCCCCAAGATCAGACTCAGCATTCCCAGGCAATTTAAAACTCAGCATTCCTAGGCGTTGTAAGGACTGTATTTCATCATCTGAGAGACATACAATGTATTAACCATCATACCAACCATGTAATGTTAAGTTTTTGTAAGGGAGATATTTTTTGTAATTGCTTCATGGAGCAAAATTCGTCGTCTTTATAAATAGTATCTTACATAAACCACCTTTTTTTGTTCTTGATCTTTTGTTTAATAAATGGACTTTATGAATAAGTCCTGTTTGTTTTGCTTCTGAACCTTTATTTGCATCACCTAGCATTATCCTTAATTTATGGACATGAGTGTATTTAACAAAATAGTATTAAGTGTACTTTTTTTATATAGGAATTTTTACTAGCGCTTTAATAATTTTGCTGAAGACTGAAATCTACAGTATAATAAATTTGTCTTTTTTGTTCGAAAAAAAGTTAAATATTATATTAACTATTTTTCAATGATTGATTTGATTTCAATATTAAAATCCCATTATTTATATTGTTATATTTGCAATTATTTCGAATTTTTTATATATGTTTATTTTTGTATATAGTTACTTTTTACATCTAAATATTAGGAATGATCAAAATGTTTCCATTTAAGGGCGTGGCTGCAGCGTATATACAAATTAGTGCCTCGTCAATACGGTTATATAAGCACCGAAAACGAGGCATGGGATTATTGTGTCATTCCTTTATTTCCGAAGTTTCTGTGAAAAATCTTGAAAATTTTATAGTTTCGACGATATTAACAAATGTGTCCAAACAGGAACAATACGCTATTATTCTTCTTTTGCTCTCAAAACAAAAACAAAAAACTGGTAAACATTATTCAGAAAAAAAAAAGAAAAAAAGAATGTGTATGGAGAGGCATATCGAAAACCATAGTAACGGAATGGTGCTCAAAGTTCAGAACCGCTCGCTATTTGACTCAAGATGCAAGTTGATCTGCGAGGCCATCCCCTCCAATAAAGGCAAAAGCAAGCGTGTAGTTGATGATGCGATTAAAGCAGAGAATCACATACCCATTAGTGCTCTTTCAAAGAATTCTGACATAAGCTTCGGCAACATTCAACACATTATCTGGCTTGAATTAGGCTATCGTAAGGTCTGAAGCCTGTGGCTACCACAGACGTTAAATTCAGAACAAAATGCAAATACGATGGCTGCTTGCATGAAGCGCAGCTGATTTTCAATATCGAAGGCAACACGCTTTTTGAGCGCGTTTTTACAGGCAACGAAAGCTGGTGCTAAAGCTAGAAACCAGAGTTGAAATCCTCTAAAATGCATTAGTGTCATTTTTCGTCCCCTCGTCCCTTAGAACTGCATAATCTAGTCATCTGCTGGGAAAGTGATGATTAGCATGTTCTTTTATTACTAGGGACCATTGCTTATTGATTTCAGGGATCCAGGTATCTCCATCACAGCGAAAAAGTGCTGCAAAATGCTGGAGAGATTATGAACTAGAATTATGGCGAAACGTCTGGGAAAACAGAGTGACACTGTTTCATGATAATGCACATAACCATATCGCACATGTCGTGATGTATAAGTTACACTTACTAAAGTGGAAGAAACTCAAATATTCACCTTATTATCCTGATCTCTCCAAGGTTTTTATACCTTATAAAAGTCCTTGAAAAGTCCATGATTTTTGTCTGACGTAAGCGTGGTTCAGGCAGTTTAGGATTTCTTCAAGCAGAAGAAAGAATTTATCAATTTATCAATTGAGTATATCAAGTTTTATCAATAGAGTATATTCAACCTGGTAAAGCAGTAGGATGTTTGCTTAAAGCATGATTGGTATACCAAATGTGTAATGTACAGCCCTTGAATGGAAACTTTTTCAACGTATTTTATACCAGAAGAGTTCCAAAAGAAAATTACTCTTAAACAAGACGAAAAACACAACAAAATAATATTTTTAGATGTATTTTGACCTAAAATTTATATTAAAAAAATTATTATTATTATCATTATTATTATTATTATTATTTTAAATCTATATCTGGAAGAAACTTTTCCAAAAAAAAAAAAACTCTGTTGAGGTTAAAGTTTATTTATTTATTTATTTATTTCATTTTGGATACATTGCTTAAAATAAAAGCTGTAAATAGAAAACTATAAATACTTCAAAAACAAGTTTTAACCCTTAAATGCTTCTAGGCAACTTAAATGTCTTTCGGAAATGTTGCCTTTCGGCAACATACCCAACTTTGTCTTCTAAAGTATTATTAGAATAATATTGAAGCTCTAATGCCTCATGTTTGCCGATTGGCCACAAATTGCTTTTCAGCTGTAAACCATAATTAAAATGAAGTATGTTTTTTTTAAGTATTTTTCCTGTGATTTATTTAAGACAGGAAAGAAGTAAAACATTTTCAAATTGATTTTAAAATAATGAGACATTTAAGGGTTAAGTCAAACAAATATTGTTAGCGCATGCACTTTCTAATATGTGAAAACAGTTATAAACGAAAATAGGGGAAAAATACAAGAACTTGTTTATCATTCGTGGATAAGATTAAACGTTTTACAAATATTTTGAAATTTAATTTTTTCTGCTATTTTCTGTAAAATAGTACATTGTTTAAAATAATATTACCTTCAATTGATTAAGAAGAAAAATATATTTTAAAACTTAGAGGATTAATAGAATTTACGGTTTTATGAATATTCTTTCAGTTTAGTGGCTATTAACATATATATTTTTTCACAATAAATATTCAACTTGAAAAAAAAAATTGTTAAAGTTTAGATAATTTTTCATGTTAGGTTTTCCTTAGTTGTGCTTGATAAAATATTCAATTTCTTTTCCTGGTGGGTTTTGAATTTAAGAATTAAGTTTTTATAATAAAAAAAAATTCATTTCTAACTTTAAATGTAATAAGGACAACTGTTTTAAAAATTCATAAAATTCAACTTCCACAAGAATTGTTCATTAAGAATTAAGAATTATCTTTCAATCTTAAAAAAAAAAAAAAATAAATAAATAAATAAATCTTTATATTTTGTCCTTGAAAAATTAATCTTAAATCGTTATCTTTTACTCTTTAAAATATAGAAGCGTTTTTTTATTTATCCAACAGAATTTTAAAAGAAGCTCAAACGTGTTATGATGAAATATTTTGCAAATATTAAAGTACAATTTCAACTCTTTTATTTTTAATGAAAATCATTTTATCGGGTTTTTAACACCAAAATAAGTTCAACAAAGTTCTAAATGGTTTAAAACGACCGATAAATTTGTCTTTTAAACTGAGGAGTAATTATATATAATTTAAACTGTTTAAAACTTTTTAAATATTATTTTAATTGCTTTCTCTTTCTGGTATTCACATTTAATGAATGAAAACTGATTATTTCTTAGAATAATGAGAAATAATTATTTTTTATAATATGTTATTTAGAATATTTCTCAGAATAAAATCTCATTATTCTAAGCAATAATTATTTCTTAGAATAATGAACACTGTTTTATGTTCTTAAAAAACAAAGCTTATTTTTTTTACTTCATAAAAAACTAGCAGTCTTCGCCCGCTTCGCTGGGCACAATATTTAAAGGTTTTCTTGTTAATTAATTAATTGAAACGTTTAAATAAATATATTTCGATTGGCGACTATTTTCTTCACAGTTTTAGTATGGGATCTCCTTGACAACATCAAACATTTTTTGAACTCGAATCTGTGCAAAAAACTATTATTAAAACGAATATTCTCGAAAACAGTCAAATAGAAATGTTAATTCTTCGAATATTCTGGAAACAGTTGAAGCTGTTACTCGTACAGTAAAAGTCACTATTCGATGAATGGTCGAATCAGAGAGCGCACTTAAGTCGTTTTCGCAGCAATCACTATAACGCACGTATGTACGCTTCACGCTCATGAAAAAAAAAAAAAAAAAAAATACCTCGACAGCCGTACATTGCTGCACATGAATCTCAGAACACACGAAACTCGATTCCGTGGCAATCACCATCACGCATGTTAAAACCAAAAAACATCACTGGACAGCCCTACTCGCTGTGCATGAATCTCAGAACACACGATACTCAGTTCCGCGGCAATCACTATCACGCATCTTAAAACCAAAAAATATCACTGGACACCCCTACTCGCTGTGCATGCACCTGAAAACGCACGAAACTCGGTTCCACGGCAATCACTATCACGCATGTTAAAACCAAACAAACATCACTGGAGCCCCTACCTCACTGTGCATGAATCTGAAAACGCACGAAACTCGTTTACGCAGCAATCACTGTCAAGCATGTTAAAATAAAAAAAAACATCACTGGACACCCCTACCTCAAATCAACGAAAATCAAATAAACCAACCAAATCTCTCGTAATTCTTTAAAACGTTGCTGTAGTTCAACGTAAAATACACACTAATCAATGAAAATCAAATAAAGTTAATAATTCTTAAAATTAATTACATTTTTCTTATACTAATAACCAAATATTTCCTAAAATTTGACGGAATAAATTACCATACGTAACAGAAATTCCATAGCTAACAAATGTACAGTGACTAAGAACATGTTTCGACAAGGATTTATTTAGCAAAACAGTACTAACAACTCTACTTTTTTTTATATAGAAATTTTTGATGGTGTTCGGATACTTTTGTTACCGACTGTATCTACAAAAGAAATAAATAAATAAACAGAAATATTGGTCATTCTATTTATAATGAATGGAAAATCTAAAAAAAGTATATAATTTCTGCTTTAAAAAATTTATACGTCTCTGTTTTATTATTTATTTAATGAATTGCTCGAAATATTACCTTATGACATTTTAAAGTTTTAAATTTATTGTTAAATTTTATTTTATTTTTGAAACTAATGCAGAATAAAAATAAAAATAATAATAATAATAATAAATGTTCTAAGATAATAAAACAATAAAAATAAATAAAAAATATCATCTTTAAATTTCCAAAAAAATTTATATAATATACTTATATTTAAGTCTCTCTTAAATCGAAAATATAATTTTGAATGCCAGAGAAAAGAGAGTTTTAGATACATATTATATGTAAATGAAAATGTAAGTTTCAATATTTTTTCAATTTGAAATTTCTTAAGCATGTAACAAAGATAATTCTTTAGAAAATAAGCCATGCATTAATATGAGTTGATAGATAAGGTTTAATTTTATGTAAGAAAACTTTTACCTTTAAAAATAATTGAAAATATGGAGTTTGTTAAATGTTTCCCCATTTCAAAATAAAGCATATTTAAAGCAGCAGCTTAAGATTTTTTTTTTTTTTTTTTTTTTTTTTTACTTTTTTTTTAATAACAAATTTCTAAACAAGTTTAATCTTTTAGTAAGTGTGATGAAATTCTTTAGACTTGATCTCTAATATGATATAAATGATTTTTAATAATATTTCTATTATTAAAAAATATTTAAACAAAATTTTATAAAATATTTGCTTTAGAATATATAGTGTATATTCAATTACCAAAAATGCTTTTAATTCTACGAAAAGTCGATTTTTTCTTATTTAACCCTGTTGCTATGCTTGTATCTATTTTGAACCAACATTGACATGCATCAAAATTTGTATTTTATATAAACTACACTCCATAAAAATATTATATAAATTGATATATAAATTTAATTCAAAACTAGGAAATGAAATTTGGTTATATATTAAAATTAAAACCTTTTGGTCCCATTTGGACAATTTTTCGTACCTTTAAAAATGAATGTTCATTTCGTCCATTCATAATGAACACAGAAGCAGGGTTAATTTACCTTAACACATAACTATGAAATGTGTAATTATTAAGCTTTTTGTGTCAAATCTTATTTTTGCGCAACTTTGAATACGTGCAATGCACAGTTTTATTAAAGTTGTATGTGCAGGATATATAACACAAGATTAAATTACATTACAAGGAACTGAACGCGTAAATATCAGATGCCTGACAGTGGGATCTCCTGGAAGCGATTTAATTTGACCCTGCGGTCTTATTATAATGATTTTTTTTCTCTTTTTTCGCCCTAGTACTAATTAGACAAGGTCCTTTTGCTTAAATCATTTTTTCAACAGTTATATATTGGGAGTACAAATTAATTCGGTCCGTTTTTTTTTCGTTAAAAAAACATTTTATTTATTATCAAAATGAAAAAACATGTTATTCAAAGTATTGTCCATCGGTAGCCACAACTTTTGTCCACCTTTCTGACAATTTTCGGATTCCATCTCTGAAAAATGAGTCCTCTCTGGACGCAAACCATGAATCGAGCCATTCTTGAATTTCTTCGAAAGAAGTGAAGCGGTGTCCAGCCAAATCGTGATGCATCCGTCGGAACAACCAATAATCAGAAGGAGCAAGGTCTGGCGAATACGGCGGGTGGGGTAGGACCTCCCATTTCAACGTTTCCAAGTAATTTTTAACGACTGATGAAAAATCGCTTTTCAACGTCGCGCGGTTTCAACTCGTATGGGACCCAATTTCCTTGCTTTTGAACCATTCCCATTTTTTTTAAGCGCACGGAAATTGCTTGCTGAGTGACTCCCAACGATCCTGCAAGCTCTTGTTGCGTTTGGCACGGATCTTGATCGAGCAATTCCTCCAATTCGGCGTCTTCGAACTTTTTCGGCTGGCCCGGGCGCTCATTGTCTTCGACACTAAAATCACCATTTTTGAAGCGTCGAAACCACTCTCTACATGATTTATCAGATGGCGCAGATTCACCATAAACTTCCACAAGTGATCGATGCGCTTCAGCGGCACTTTTCTTCCAATTAAAAAAGAAAATCAAAACTTCCCGCAAATGTTGTTTCTTTAGCACAAAACTCGACATATTGAATGCTCAAAAAACCAATGTTGTTGTATGAAACTCGAAGCTTCGTTGACTGAATATGGTTGACAAAGGTCAAACCTTTCTAACAATGCCAAAAACATCTATCATTATTCAGTAAACAAATCAGCCAGAGCCATCTATTGAAAACGGACCGAATTAATTTGTACTCCCAATATAACCATGACTATATTCGTATTTGTTACCTGACACTCAGACAATTAACCATTGAGGCAGCACAGTACACGTAATTCAGATTCACTCTTTCTCGTCATTCTCATGTAATTGTATAAGATTTTTATTGCTTCATATGATAATTATTACTCATTCAAAAGTTAGGTTTTTTTTTATTTAATTTTTTGAATTTCACTCTTTAAACGTGTTACCTTTTACCTTAGATAGCAAATTAAAAATAAATAATTAAATAAATAAATATTATTTTTCGAGATTGAAATTACTGTCTTGAGAAATTTTATTTTAAGTTAATAACTTTTAAGAAAATTACATTTAAATATTATACATTTAAAGAAGTGTAAGAAATTATTTATTATTGCATTTAAACATTCTTTGTTTCAAAATAGAATTTGTAAATATTAAACTGTATATTTCTTCTATTTAATCGAGTATTGTAATCAAAACTTTAAGCGTAAAAATGCAAATGTTTGATTACCACTTTAGAAACTATACATTATTAAAGTATTTTTATATCCACATAATTAACACTTTCCAACAAAGTTTCAAAGTTTAATTGTAAAACATCCAATACATATATCTTTAAGGTGCAGTACAGAATTTTTTCTTGCAAAATAAGTTATGATTTTATGAATTGGATGATCTAATGGACTCTACAGATGTTTTCTGATTTTCGTAAGAGAACATTATTGAGTGTAAATTTATATTTATTAAATTATTTTAACTCTTTGCTGGTTAATTTAATTTCACTCCCCTGGACAGTTTCCAAATTTAGGTTGGTTGGTTGGTTGTAGGATTTAAGGCCGATTGACTCCTGATGTGTCCTAGGCCTAGAGGGGGAATGCCCTCCGTGGGGGTGTTTCTAAGGGGTCTTAGGCCGTATTTACGCAAGTTTCGGAGGAAACCACGGAAAACTCCGAACGGCTAGGTCGATGAGCGCGACCTGGGATCGAACCCGGCACCTCCCATCTACCAGCTTTGAGCGCACAACCGCTCGGCTGCTGGTGGGCCCTGCCAAATTTAGGAAAATTTTATTCAATATCCACCATTAAATTATACTTGTAACAATTTCCCAACAACTTCAAAAGTTATTTGTCCATTATGTGTATCAAATATAGATCCTCAAAATGGTGATAATTGATTAAACAAGTCCCTGAATTTGGCAACACTATTTAGAGCGCTTTAGAGCGCTAAGGTCAGCAAAGTGTAAATAAATTATATGATGCATATCCATTATTTAGACGATATACATGACTGCAGAAAAGCAGCCTTTTAATGCTTGCTCTTTAGAAATAAAGTTGTACAAAAAACGTTTCTGTAAAGCTCTTTACTTAGCGTCTAAAATAAAATACAGTTTTGCAGGATTGTTGTTTTTAGCCGGTACATAAAAAACAATGCAAAAGCAATTTATAATATATTTTATCTCGCATACATACTTGTAAAGCTAACACACAAGTATTTTATCTAATAAACCTCTTAAATTTGGTCCTTTAATAACACGTCATTGTAAATAAAAGCCTTCTTTTCGTATTTAATTATACATATACATTTCCAATGAAACAATTAAATCCTTGATAGTTGAAAAAAAAAATATCAAAAAATTCAACATAAAACCTGATTTTTGAAGCGTGAGAAGGGTATTTACGTCATGCTTTTCTGTATATTCTTCCTGCTTTTTTTTTTACATGTGTTTATTTAACTTGTTATGTTTTTATTTGTTTGGGGAATGCTGTTAACTTTTTAATCAATTGTTATTTATTTATTTGTAAAATGTTGTTTATTTTTGTGTGTGGGTCAAAACTAAGAATTAAATTTTCACTTTCATCATATAATTCGATTGTGTTAAAAATTTTCATACAGATGGCAATGAAGTATTCAAATAGTAACGTACTTTGTGGTGGGGCCCCGGCCACAAATGCAGTTAAAAATTTGTTTTTGTATTTTAACACAGTTTCTATCATTCTATATAGCTGGAATTTTTGGAAACATGTATAAAACCGTTTCCAATATATTTTCAAATAGTAACTGGCTTGGGTTTACAGGCCCCCAACTTCAAATAAAATTTTTTTCAAATTTTAACCCACTTACTATTGTCCGATTAAGCTAAAATTTTGCATACCTGTAAATTGATACCTCCGATAACAATAGTAAAGTTGATTCAAATAGTAACGGACTGAGGAATGGAGACCAGGGAGACATGAGCCCCCAACTTCCATGTAATTTTTTTTTTTTTTTTTTGAATTTTTATCCATTTTCTATCATCTGATTGAACTGAAATTTTGTATACATGTATATTATCCACATCCGCTAAACAAGTACTTAAAAAAAAAAAAAAAAAAAAAAAAAAAAGCGTGTTTAAAATTAATAATAATATATGAATTAATTTTCAGCTTAAACAACCAATGGATTTTCTAAAAAAATATATTGAATTCCTTGGTTAATTGTTAATCTTTTAGCGCATTTGCGATCCCACAAAATCATTTTTTTTTTTTTTAAACCAAATACATAACATATCCATTTTTTATATTTTATGAAGGTCAGTTGTGCATATCTTAACATCCTTTTTCTGACACATGTCCAATATATACAAAACCTATAGTAAAAAATAAGTTTGGTATGTTAAGCATTTTATTATTATTATTATTATTTACTGGGGAATTGCTTATTCTAATTGTTTTACTTATATATATATAAAAAAAAGGATGTTAAAGTTGAGAAATTTTACATTAGGTGTTATGAACACCTAAGGTGTTACCTTAGGTGTGAACCTTAGGTGTTATGAAAAATGTTCCATAAAAAAAAAAGGGAACCAATTGCTATTTTTTTTTTTTTATTGACTACATATATTGACAGTAGAAACAAATATTCTTTATATTAACGTTTTTCAGAAACATCGCAGATACTTTTTTTCTATTTTCTATTATTATTATTTTAGTTTTGATCATTCTTTTCAATGACATGTCATTTGCGAACATTGGCGAGCAGTTGCCGAACTGTTGCCCTTTTGTGGAGTAATACTCAATGGGCGGCCGTCACTATCCCTAACAAAGTCAACACAATCATTTTGTGCCGGGAATTCAAACCATGCTCTACCGTATGGGAGTCCGAAACATTTTTATCATTTTAAAATGATATGTATATACACATATATATAGTGCATAAACAAAGAATATTTTCATTACATATTCCTGCGTTATCTGATATGTTATGTGTACAACTTTATAATTTAAAATACGTTTTTTAACTTTCTTATTTAAATTTCTTCATAAATGTTCGTTATTATTTGAGATTTTTAACACTGTTAAATAGTATATGATAAATTCTAAAAAAGAAAACCAGGTGGTAAACACTTTTTTAGTATAATAATAATTAATTAATAATATTAATTAATATTTTAATATTCATAACAGTATTTCGAAATAAGTTTGTAGCACCAACCTATTACACTAAAAACGCAGTACTTGAAACCTTTGAACGGCTTTTGAATAATTTACTATATCAAAATGTCCTTGTAAACTGTGCTACCATTCTTTTTTTTTATTATTAATAAATGTCTGTATTCAAGCGTAAAATATTAAGCATTTTTTATTTATCTATCTATGTAAGTGTTGAATTTATTATATAATATACATGTTAAGATCTATGTTTCATAAGTTAATAAGATATAATGTAAAAAAAGTTTAATTAAAAATATAATTAATTGCACAAGCAATATAGTTTAACCTTGCTCTTTATTTTGTTTTTTAGTTTTTTAAAGTCACAAGAAAACCTCTTATGTTATAAGCATTATTAAAACCACGATGAGTAATACGCTTATGCAATGGCATTTTTGTAAGAAGTGAACTAGAAGTAATTTTCTGCTTCAAAGAGCAGGTTAATGAATATTCAGGCTTAAGACAATGCTTTTAAAAGATGCTGAAAAGCTTAAATATTAAAATAATTAAATTTATTCTCCCTTATATATATATATATATATATATATATATAAATCTTAATTATGAATATATTAGGTGTTTAAAAATAGTTATATTTTTAAAGAATTTACCACAAAAATAAACTACTTTTAAAGAAAATTATATTTCAATAAATTATTAAATCAATCTGCAATTAAATCAACTTATTCAATATATATATATATATATATATATATATATATATATATATATATATATATATATATATATATATATATATATATATATATATAAATTTTTTTTAATTTTTTTATAAAAATTTAAAAATATATAATATTCAAGATGGACCAAGATTTAAAAAAAAAAAAAAAAAAAAAAAAAAAAACTTTAAACAGCATCATCGATTTTGCGATGGAAAAAAAAGGGGTTTTTTGTGTGTTTGTTAATTTTCTTATATTCCCATACATGCTCAATGTAGCCACCTTCTGTGTCTATACATTTATAAGTTGGTTTTCTGGCTTTTCGAATACACTGACAATATAACCAACCAACCAACCTATCTCGCTCGAAATCGGGCTGAGATTGTAATTGTAAATTGTCCACGAAGAGTTTGGTTAGATGAAGCTGAAACGCATATTTAAGTTTCGTTTAGCTGGCGTTAGTTTGTGTAAAATGTTCTTCGAGCAATGTTATGGAATTTGGGAAGTTTATAAATTATTTGTATGTCAATATTTTAGGTTAGATATTTAATGTGAATGAAGTGAAATAAAGATGACTGAAAACGAATCAGTAAACGTATACTATAACAAAGTTAAACACGACTGATTTGAAGCAAATATCCTACGTCGTCTCTGAATGTATTCTATTCAGAGAATTATTTTAAAAAAATATCTATACTTAATACATTATATTGCTTTTCTTTAAAAATAGCTGTTAGTAAAAATAATTCATAAATATTTATTTTTGAACTTCAACTTATATAGACGTATCTTAAATATTTTTTCAAATACATTTTTTAAAATATATCCTTGATTAGCGTAAATATAAAATTGTTGCATATTTGCACAATAATAGAACAAAGAGCAAATACTTTACAGCAAGTATGTAGAGCATGGCAAAACGGAGAATTACTAAAATGTAAAATGAAAATGTATATTCTCAGAAAAATTCAACTTTAGCTTTCATTTTTAAAGTAAACTGTATTGTCTAAAAATTCTGTAAAATTGTTATCTCGAATGAGGATTTGAAATATAAAAGTGATATTGTATTTTAAGAATATTTTTCCAGGTAAAAAGCTTTAAAAAAAAATGCGTTCATCTTTCATGAAAACTTTTATGTCTTCTTTTTAAAAGATTATTGTTCAAAGAAATTGAAATAGTGTACTTTTAAATATAAAATCACATTCTGAATACAGATTAAGCGTATAATCATTGAAATATGTTGATCTAAAGTGGAGTAAAATTTCATTAGTTTGTTTTGAATAAATGGTAAAAATATATATTTAACTATTAGAATAGAGATTTGACAGTGGGATTATACGCCCCCTCCCCCCCCCTCACACACACAAATGCACAGTTAAAGAACTTCTTTCTCTCAAATGTTCATATTTAATGAGATATTTGCATATTTGCATTAATATTCCACTATATTATTTCTAATGTGCTTTTTTCACTTTATCTGATAGAGGAATTAAATCTAAGTATCAAATAAACAAAATTGTTTTGTTAGAACGATAAACAAATAGATAAATAAATAAATGCTAGCATGAAGCCATTAAATACATCTACTACTACTTTTCTAAATTTATTTAGTAATTTCTATGAACCAATCTTTCTTCTTAACTATAAAGAAAATATACGCGACACCAAATAATTTGAAATGAGTGTATTTTAACTTAATAATTTATTTAAATGTGGGAAATGATATAAACTATCACAAAAACTTAAGAAACACTGATTTAAAACAAAATCATGCATAGAACTTCTCCTAATGTTTTTTATTCAGAAAATTGTCGAAAAAATGTATTTGTTTGTAAAAAACCCTATTGCATTTCTTATAAAAAAAAAAAAAAAAAAAGCTGTTAGTAACAGAATTCACAAATACCTGTTTTTGAAAATTTCATGTTTATAAACATATTTTTAATTTAATTTTCAGTATATTCAAAATAATTATTTTTAAATAGCCCCAAGATAAATATTTTTTGGGGATTTCATTACAATATGGCGCTTTTCAGAGAAATTATCTAGAACACGTGAAAACTGATGAGCAGTACTGAAACATAAAATGAAAATATATATTCTCTGAAAACATTTATTTACATTTTACTTTTAAAATAACTGTATATTCTCAAATAGTTCAATACGTTTAGATTCTCAATTGAAGGTTTCAAATATAAAAGTGATATTGTCTCTGAGATTATTGTTCCATGCAAAAAGGTTCGACAAATTGGAATATATATAAAAAAGAAATTATGTCATCTTTCAAAAGATTATAGATCAAAAAACTTCGAAGAATGTATTCCTTGAGAAATACTTTAAACATTTAAATTCGCTTCTTTTAATTAAAAATATTTTCGTTAAAATACTAAATATCGATATATAATCATTCAAGACTTTTACAGCAAAATTATTCGAGCGCTAGCAAAACTTTCCTGTGCAAAAAAAGATACACTTAACGCTGTTTTGTCAAATAAATCCTTGTCGAATCCTGTGCTTAGTCAATCTAAGAACATGATTCGGCAAGAATTTACACTCAAGTCCATAAATTAAGGATAATTAAGATTCACGCAGAAAACTTTAATGCGAAAATTTCACCTGTAGAAATACCACACACATCTTTAAAAATAATATGCAAATTATAGGAAGCCATCAGATGACGCCGATATGATGTTACAGTGACCAAAGTGTAAGAAGGGGGTAAATAAGGAATGGGAGCAAAGAAGGGAAATTCTTCACAAGCGTTCTGTGTGTCGCTCAGTGCCACAACCGAATGGTTATGACACAGAGGACGCATGCAGATAATTTTTTACGTGGTAGAATTATCGGCTGACTAGAATGTGGGCGTATTCAGATAGAAGTATCGGGGGAACTTAGAATCGCCCAAAGTGTCATATCTAGGCTTTGGCAACGATTCCAAAACGATGGAAATGCCAGTCGACGTTACAGTACTGGTCGGCCCCGAGTGAGAATGGCGAATGAGCACCGGTATTTGGCAGTAACTGCCAAAATAAGCAGATAAAGCTCAGAATCAGACCTGTCTCGTCAGCTGACTGCAGCCACGAGTGCCACAGTTTCAAGACAAACCGTGTATAGACGTTTGGGAGATATTGGTCTATATCCTCGAAAGCATGTTAGATGTGTTCCACTCACGCAATGCACTGTGCCAGCGGTTAACTTGGAGTAGAGAACATGCAATGTGGACAGCGGCACAGTGAGCTTGTGTGATGTTTTCCGATGAGTCCAGGTTTAGCTTTCAGTGTGATTCACGCCAGACTTTCATATGTAGAATGTCAGGTGTCCGTTACCACCAAAACAACATCATTGAACGACACCGTTACGGGCAGGAGTGCTCTTTTTTTTGGGGGGGGGGGGTCATATTGGGTACCAGAACATATTTGCATGCTCAAATCAGAAGAATGATAGGCCTAATTTATCGGGACATCGTTCGGGAACAACATGTACATTTGTTTAGGGGTGCCATGAGCCCAGAATTTGTGTTTATGGATGACAATGCACGTCCTCACTGTGCAGACGTTGTACACGGATGCCTACAATCTGAAACTATCACGCACATGGAATGGCCAGCATTCTCACCTGACTAGAATCCGATAGAGCATGTGCAGGACATGCTTTTCCGACGAATTGTAGTCCGTCAACCACCTCCTACATGTGTACCAGAACTTCGGAGAGCATTGCTTACTGAGTTGAGTAATCTTCCCCAAGATCAGACTCAGCATTCCCAGGCAATTTAAAACTCAGCATTCCTAGGCGTTGTAAGGACTGTATTTCATCATCTGAGAGACATACAATGTATTAACCATCATACCAACCATGTAATGTTAAGTTTTTGTAAGGGAGATATTTTTTGTAATTGCTTCATGGAGCAAAATTCGTCGTCTTTATAAATAGTATCTTACATAAACCACCTTTTTTTGTTCTTGATCTTTTGTTTAATAAATGGACTTTATGAATAAGTCCTGTTTGTTTTGCTTCTGAACCTTTATTTGCATCACCTAGCATTATCCTTAATTTATGGACATGAGTGTATTTAACAAAATAGTATTAAGTGTACTTTTTTTATATAGGAATTTTTACTAGCGCTTTAATAATTTTGCTGAAGACTGAAATCTACAGTATAATAAATTTGTCTTTTTTGTTCGAAAAAAAGTTAAATATTATATTAACTATTTTTCAATGATTGATTTGATTTCAATATTAAAATCCCATTATTTATATTGTTATATTTGCAATTATTTCGAATTTTTTATATATGTTTATTTTTGTATATAGTTACTTTTTACATCTAAATATTAGGAATGATCAAAATGTTTCCATTTAAGGGCGTGGCTGCAGCGTATATACAAATTAGTGCCTCGTCAATACGGTTATATAAGCACCGAAAACGAGGCATGGGATTATTGTGTCATTCCTTTATTTCCGAAGTTTCTGTGAAAAATCTTGAAAATTTTATAGTTTCGACGATATTAACAAATGTGTCCAAACAGGAACAATACGCTATTATTCTTCTTTTGCTCTCAAAACAAAAACAAAAAACTGGTAAACATTATTCAGAAAAAAAAAAGAAAAAAAGAATGTGTATGGAGAGGCATATCGAAAACCATAGTAACGGAATGGTGCTCAAAGTTCAGAACCGCTCGCTATTTGACTCAAGATGCAAGTTGATCTGCGAGGCCATCCCCTCCAATAAAGGCAAAAGCAAGCGTGTAGTTGATGATGCGATTAAAGCAGAGAATCACATACCCATTAGTGCTCTTTCAAAGAATTCTGACATAAGCTTCGGCAACATTCAACACATTATCTGGCTTGAATTAGGCTATCGTAAGGTCTGAAGCCTGTGGCTACCACAGACGTTAAATTCAGAACAAAATGCAAATACGATGGCTGCTTGCATGAAGCGCAGCTGATTTTCAATATCGAAGGCAACACGCTTTTTGAGCGCGTTTTTACAGGCAACGAAAGCTGGTGCTAAAGCTAGAAACCAGAGTTGAAATCCTCTAAAATGCATTAGTGTCATTTTTCGTCCCCTCGTCCCTTAGAACTGCATAATCTAGTCATCTGCTGGGAAAGTGATGATTAGCATGTTCTTTTATTACTAGGGACCATTGCTTATTGATTTCAGGGATCCAGGTATCTCCATCACAGCGAAAAAGTGCTGCAAAATGCTGGAGAGATTATGAACTAGAATTATGGCGAAACGTCTGGGAAAACAGAGTGACACTGTTTCATGATAATGCACATAACCATATCGCACATGTCGTGATGTATAAGTTACACTTACTAAAGTGGAAGAAACTCAAATATTCACCTTATTATCCTGATCTCTCCAAGGTTTTTATACCTTATAAAAGTCCTTGAAAAGTCCATGATTTTTGTCTGACGTAAGCGTGGTTCAGGCAGTTTAGGATTTCTTCAAGCAGAAGAAAGAATTTATCAATTTATCAATTGAGTATATCAAGTTTTATCAATAGAGTATATTCAACCTGGTAAAGCAGTAGGATGTTTGCTTAAAGCATGATTGGTATACCAAATGTGTAATGTACAGCCCTTGAATGGAAACTTTTTCAACGTATTTTATACCAGAAGAGTTCCAAAAGAAAATTACTCTTAAACAAGACGAAAAACACAACAAAATAATATTTTTAGATGTATTTTGACCTAAAATTTATATTAAAAAAATTATTATTATTATCATTATTATTATTATTATTATTTTAAATCTATATCTGGAAGAAACTTTTCCAAAAAAAAAAAACTCTGTTGAGGTTAAAGTTTATTTATTTATTTATTTATTTCATTTTGGATACATTGCTTAAAATAAAAGCTGTAAATAGAAAACTATAAATACTTCAAAAACAAGTTTTAACCCTTAAATGCTTCTAGGCAACTTAAATGTCTTTCGGAAATGTTGCCTTTCGGCAACATACCCAACTTTGTCTTCTAAAGTATTATTAGAATAATATTGAAGCTCTAATGCCTCATGTTTGCCGATTGGCCACAAATTGCTTTTCAGCTGTAAACCATAATTAAAATGAAGTATGTTTTTTTTAAGTATTTTTCCTGTGATTTATTTAAGACAGGAAAGAAGTAAAACATTTTCAAATTGATTTTAAAATAATGAGACATTTAAGGGTTAAGTCAAACAAATATTGTTAGCGCATGCACTTTCTAATATGTGAAAACAGTTATAAACGAAAATAGGGGAAAAATACAAGAACTTGTTTATCATTCGTGGATAAGATTAAACGTTTTACAAATATTTTGAAATTTAATTTTTTCTGCTATTTTCTGTAAAATAGTACATTGTTTAAAATAATATTACCTTCAATTGATTAAGAAGAAAAATATATTTTAAAACTTAGAGGATTAATAGAATTTACGGTTTTATGAATATTCTTTCAGTTTAGTGGCTATTAACATATATATTTTTTCACAATAAATATTCAACTTGAAAAAAAAAATTGTTAAAGTTTAGATAATTTTTCATGTTAGGTTTTCCTTAGTTGTGCTTGATAAAATATTCAATTTCTTTTCCTGGTGGGTTTTGAATTTAAGAATTAAGTTTTTATAATAAAAAAAAATTCATTTCTAACTTTAAATGTAATAAGGACAACTGTTTTAAAAATTCATAAAATTCAACTTCCACAAGAATTGTTCATTAAGAATTAAGAATTATCTTTTAATCTTAAAAAAAAAAAAAAATAAATAAATAAATAAATCTTTATATTTTGTCCTTGAAAAATTAATCTTAAATCGTTATCTTTTACTCTTTAAAATATAGAAGCGTTTTTTTATTTATCCAACAGAATTTTAAAAGAAGCTCAAACGTGTTATGATGAAATATTTTGCAAATATTAAAGTACAATTTCAACTCTTTTATTTTTAATGAAAATCATTTTATCGGGTTTTTAACACCAAAATAAGTTCAACAAAGTTCTAAATGGTTTAAAACGACCGATAAATTTGTCTTTTAAACTGAGGAGTAATTATATATAATTTAAACTGTTTAAAACTTTTTAAATATTATTTTAATTGCTTTCTCTTTCTGGTATTCACATTTAATGAATGAAAACTGATTATTTCTTAGAATAATGAGAAATAATTATTTTTTATAATATGTTATTTAGAATATTTCTCAGAATAAAATCTCATTATTCTAAGCAATAATTATTTCTTAGAATAATGAACACTGTTTTATGTTCTTAAAAAACAAAGCTTATTTTTTTTACTTCATAAAAAACTAGCAGTCTTCGCCCGCTTCGCTGGGCACAATATTTAAAGGTTTTCTTGTTAATTAATTAATTGAAACGTTTAAATAAATATATTTCGATTGGCGACTATTTTCTTCACAGTTTTAGTATGGGATCTCCTTGACAACATCAAACATTTTTTGAACTCGAATCTGTGCAAAAAACTATTATTAAAACGAATATTCTCGAAAACAGTCAAATAGAAATGTTAATTCTTCGAATATTCTGGAAACAGTTGAAGCTGTTACTCGTACAGTAAAAGTCACTATTCGATGAATGGTCGAATCAGAGAGCGCACTTAAGTCGTTTTCGCAGCAATCACTATAACGCACGTATGTACGCTTCACGCTCATGAAAAAAAAAAAAAAAAAAATACCTCGACAGCCGTACATTGCTGCACATGAATCTCAGAACACACGAAACTCGATTCCGTGGCAATCACCATCACGCATGTTAAAACCAAAAAACATCACTGGACAGCCCTACTCGCTGTGCATGAATCTCAGAACACACGATACTCAGTTCCGCGGCAATCACTATCACGCATCTTAAAACCAAAAAATATCACTGGACACCCCTACTCGCTGTGCATGCACCTGAAAACGCACGAAACTCGGTTCCACGGCAATCACTATCACGCATGTTAAAACCAAACAAACATCACTGGAGCCCCTACCTCACTGTGCATGAATCTGAAAACGCACGAAACTCGTTTACGCAGCAATCACTGTCAAGCATGTTAAAATAAAAAAAAACATCACTGGACACCCCTACCTCAAATCAACGAAAATCAAATAAACCAACCAAATCTCTCGTAATTCTTTAAAACGTTGCTGTAGTTCAACGTAAAATACACACTAATCAATGAAAATCAAATAAAGTTAATAATTCTTAAAATTAATTACATTTTTCTTATACTAATAACCAAATATTTCCTAAAATTTGACGGAATAAATTACCATACGTAACAGAAATTCCATAGCTAACAAATGTACAGTGACTAAGAACATGTTTCGACAAGGATTTATTTAGCAAAACAGTACTAACAACTCTACTTTTTTTTATATAGAAATTTTTGATGGTGTTCGGATACTTTTGTTACCGACTGTATCTACAAAAGAAATAAATAAATAAACAGAAATATTGGTCATTCTATTTATAATGAATGGAAAATCTAAAAAAAGTATATAATTTCTGCTTTAAAAAATTTATACGTCTCTGTTTTATTATTTATTTAATGAATTGCTCGAAATATTACCTTATGACATTTTAAAGTTTTAAATTTATTGTTAAATTTTATTTTATTTTTGAAACTAATGCAGAATAAAAATAAAAATAATAATAATAATAATAAATGTTCTAAGATAATAAAACAATAAAAATAAATAAAAAATATCATCTTTAAATTTCCAAAAAAATTTATATAATATACTTATATTTAAGTCTCTCTTAAATCGAAAATATAATTTTGAATGCCAGAGAAAAGAGAGTTTTAGATACATATTATATGTAAATGAAAATGTAAGTTTCAATATTTTTTCAATTTGAAATTTCTTAAGCATGTAACAAAGATAATTCTTTAGAAAATAAGCCATGCATTAATATGAGTTGATAGATTAAATCCTAAATTATTCGAGATAATGAATTTCTTTGATCTATAGCAGAGAGACAACAAAAGAAAAGAGGAAATATAAATTTTCTTAAGTTCATTTCTTTATTCTTTAAAGGTTGTGCAGTTTATTTTTATTTTTTCAACACCGAAAAATTTTAGAAAAGATATTCTTTTGAAGTTAACAACTTTTATAAATATTTTTAAACTCGATTCTATAAGAATAATTTGTATTTATATATATACATCGCTATATCTATGTGGTACAAATAAATAAATAAGTACAAAATATATTATACATAGAAATATGCAATTTGATTCTTATAGCAAAAACTATTTTTCAACTTTCTTCTTTTTTTTTTTTTTTTCGCTAATTAACTGCATTTAAAACAAAATTCTGCTAAAAATTTATCCAACATTAAAATTATTAGGAAATAGATAACTAAAATTGATAATTTTTAAGAAGTTACCAAAATATTATCAATATTGAGCACTTCTTCACTTTTTTGAAAAAGATCTTTAATTTTTTTCATTTACTTTTAAAAAATTGCTTCCATTTTATAATTAAAAGTAACAAGTTAAACATATAAATTCTTTTAAATATTTTTATCATTTTGAAGAGACAATCAAAAGTTTTACACACATCTTCTCCACTACAACACAAATAAATTAAATGGGCATGATAGTAGCAAAAGAAGTTTTAGCTATTAAACGATACTTTCAGTTAAACATTATTTTAAATAGAACAGTTATAACAGTTAATTCCGTTAAAAAGGGCATTAAAGTGTCAACAGAATTTCAGATAATTACTCAATTTTTTCACTAAAACAGTATATATATATATATATATATATATATATATATATATATGTTTGTTTGTTTATCTCTTAAAAGATTATATTATGAAGAATGCATTAATATTTTGTTAAAACTGGTTCATTGTTTAATTAAAATTTATATATTTCGTGATTGTGAAAACAAGTTCGCACAAACAGCATTTTATGAATTAAATATTACTTTTATATTTTAATAAATATATACTTTTAATGTTTATACAGGGTGAACCAAATGCCTCTGACACATTCGCAATTTTAATGTAAAACAAACTAAGTGATACATTAGAGCATGTTTATTTTTATTTATATAATATATGTATATTAACTCTGTTTCTAAAAGGTTTAGACTAAATATACAATACATTAATATTTTCTTACAATTGGCTAATTGTTTAATTAAAATTTATATATTTTGTTACCATGGTAACAAGTTTATTGTACAATACACGGTGATCAATTTAAAAGAGTACCCGTTGGTTTTTCTTATTACCCTTAAATATGACGGATGCGGAAACTATTCTAACACTGAACTATAATTGTCTGAACCTTATTTAAGTGTGGGAGAAAAATTCCAACACTGTTGGACTATTACAACTTTATTTGTGAGGTAAAACAGAAATGGAGACACACAATGTTATTTAATCCTGTGATAATTTTATTTATGAAAAACAAAATTTAATTGGAATTTTTACATTATTATTCCTACATTACATTTACATTATCATTATCATTTTACATTATCATTTCATAGGGTTTTCCAGAGAAGTTCTTCAAACATTGATGAATTAAAACAGATCGTAACTGAAGAAATCTCGTCAATAACACCAACAATGCTGCGAAGTGTGTCAAAAAACTTGGCTCAATGTATTCATGTTTGCATTCAAAATGGGAGCGAACATTTTCAACATTCTCTGTAAGGAATAATAATGTGAAAAATTTTAATTAAATTATGTTTTTCAAAAATAAAATTATCACAGGATTAAATAACACTGTGCGTTTTGATTTTTGTTTTACCTCACAAATACAGTTGTAGCAGTCCAACAGTGTTACAAATATTCTCCCACACTTAAACAAGGTTCAAACAATTATACTTCAGTGTTAGAATAATCTCCATATCCGTCAGATTTAAGGGTAATAAGAAAGAGCAACGGGTACTCTTTTAAACTGATCACCCTGTATATATTTTATGACTTAAATATTACTTTGTATATTTTAATAAATATATATTTTTAATGTTTATACAGATTAGACCAAACGTCTATGACATATTTGCAATTTTAATGTAAAGTCAAGTTAGTTCACGAGATTATTATTTGTATTATTATTATTATTATTATTATTAAACTCTGCTTTTAAAAGGTTCCCACTAAATTTACAATACATTATTATTATTATTATTATTTTATTGTTACATTGCTTAGTTAAAATTTTTATATTTTATTATTAAGATAATGAGTTTTGTACAATGTATTAAATATTACTGTATTTTTCTCTTTTTTTAAATAAGCATATATTTTAAATATTTATATAGGAGGGACCAAAAAGCCTTGATGTAAAATCTGGTAAACGGCGTACAAAAAAGTTTTTTTTCTTTTTTTTCTTTCTTTTTTTTTTTTTTTTTCACGACATTGCTTGTTATGGTAATTTTTTTTTTTTTTATAGAAAAAAAAAAAATCCTAATCTTTTCCTCAGATAATGTTACTTGTCTTTATATTTTGTTTATATAATACGTACTTGCTTTTACTTATATTTTCTTGTAGTTTTGCAATGGCCATCTCAATCGTACTTGCTCTTGCTTTCTTTTTGTAAGAGAATGCAGAGAGCAAAGTGCATGTTTCTCCTTGGCTGATGCTGATATTAAACTATTGAAGAATTATAAAATGCATGCAATCCATTCTGTTCCATAACCATTCCTAGTGAACACGTGGATTGAATTGGATTGCCGTTTGTAAGTCTTTTGAGTATTAAATGGCACATATATACAGATACTGAAGTTAATTTCACAAAATAAATTGTCTTTAAATACTTATCTTTCATTTATAGGTGTTTTTCTTGCCGAATTACAGGTACAATGCCATTATTGAGCAAAAGATTGAATTGACATTTATTTATATATTTATTTTAAATAAAATTTTCTATCGTAAAAAGCACTGTAGTGCAAACTAAACTCGCGTAAATCAGATTTGCTTTTATAATTAAATTTAAAATGTGCAAGGATTTTAAGCCAATATCTGTGTTGTTTACATTGTTCAAACAAACACCACGTGAGGCCATTTTTATATTATCTGAAAATTTGATGGATCGTGAAAAAGTGAAAATAATAATAATAATAATAATAATAATAATAATAATAATAATAAATATAACATTACGCAATCTTCACCTCCTTTATCTTTAACGTACTTCCAAGATAGTTAAAATGGTACAAGGACGATGATAGCAGAATGTTCTGGGCACAGTAATCGTAACAACAGTCGAAAATTGAGTATGCCAAAGCTGTTGTAGAGTAAAGAAAAGAATTTATATGTTATTGAATATTGAAATTTATATTCGAGTGTTAGATACATATTTTTTAGATGATTAAAAAAATCGAAATGGTGTTACGACTGTATCCGTTAATTTTAAATATAACGAAAATAGGTTTGCAGAAGAAATTATATCAAAAAATTATTGGCGGTTATTTTCAATGTTATAAATGATAAATTATATTTCATATCTCATTTCACTAAAATGCTTATTACACCCACAATGACATAAAACACCACGATAGTCGCCCATCTGCCTTTGTTATGTATGTGCGTTACCAAATAACAGATGTGTGCAGGAACATCCAAACAGTATATAGGAAATAAACATATTTATTGTTCTAAATGATAAAGATCAGAGAAAAAAGCAAATTTATTTCTATATTTGTTGAAACTTTTTTTATTACCTGTTGTTAAATTTCATAATTTTTTCCTTTATAAGCAAGTTTTTCTTTCTAGTTTTCTAAGAAACCTGTACCTGAATTTCCAAGAGTGCAGTCGGCAACAAAAGTATCCGAACACTAGCAAAACTTCCTCTATAAAAAAAGTAGAGTTCTAAGATTATGATTCGCCAAGGATTTATTTAACAAAACAGTATTAACTCTACTTTTTTAATTTAGGAATTTTTGCTAGTGTTCGGATACTTTTGTTGCCGACTGTACGTTCTTTCCCTTTCCGTTTTTCCTCTTATATATCGGCCTGCATAATTTGCTTAAAATTTGGCATATTTTAGTAGTTCCATATTTTTTAAAACAAATTTTATTTAACATTCCTTGTTTTCAATGAAAATATTGCTATTATGAGAAAAATAGAGTAAGAAAAAAAACGACAAAATTGTAAATTTTTTAACCGATAAAAGATAAATAAGCAAAAATAAATCAAGCTTTAATTATATATCTATGGTTCAAGATGGATAAAATGAAAGACAATTTATTATTTCAAACATGGGCATGTACTCTCTAAAATTTCTGCAGTAAATTTTTCACTCCTAAAAAGGTGACCACTAATTTGACACTAATTAAGGTGAGAAAACACTATTATCGCTCTTGAATATGTGATAATTTTCACGTTTCGCCAAAGAATGACCTATAGTCACTCTGTCACAAAGGGTGAGGTCATCATCTGTTTGAAAATCAACCTTCTGTAGCGTGAAAAATTTCTGGTGCCATCTGTTAACTATATTTCGAATGTAATATGAAGAACAATTTCTGGTCGATCTCATGCATGTATTTGTTTAACAGGATTTATTGAAGACTTTTAATGAATAAAATACAAAATATTTCTGTTAAAAGATAATTTAATAAATATTATTATTATTATTATTATTATTTTATATGATTCGTAAAATTGATGTGTTATTTTTAGAAAAGAATAAAAAATTGTGAGAAAGATATTGATAGTAGTTATAGAAATTAATTATTCAGAAATATTAAAGTATAAAAGTAAATATCAATGCAAATATTTAATGCATAACTTCCTAATTTCTAAAGGAATGTATATTTTTATTATATTCCTTAACACCTAACATTTGTGAAATATTAAAAAATTGGCTATATTATTATAATAATAATTAAAATCGGCAGCAAGATTTATACTTCTGAACAGACGAGCAACATACGAAATTTTAAACTAACAGTTTTTCAAGAAACTCTGTAGCTTTGTATGCAAATATTTAATTACAATTTAAACATCTACAATTGAGTAAACTTTTTTTTTTCCTAAGCCAATTTAAAAAAAAACTGTTTGTTAGGCAATTTGTTTTCAAGTGTACATTTTAATTTAAAAATAATTTTAATTTTAGTAATTTAAAGGAATTCTAATTGTAATTTTAAAATGTTCGTTAGGATTCTGTAAATTTATATTGTTTATAAATGAAGTAAAAATTTATAAATGTGATTAATATCACATGAAAATGATTTACTACTGTTAATTAACCAGTTAGCGCCCAGTGGCCTCATTTGAAGACAGCTAATAAAATGGCACGCATATTTTTTGTGGTTTCTTGGAAGGATTTCTGATTTTTATTGACAGTTAATAGCGTCACTCTAAATGATCCTTGAAAGTTTTATGTGCCTACTATTAATTATTATTTCATAATCTGGATAGTTATTTTATAATTTTTCACTCGTCGCACATACCTTTGCTTTTAACGCAGGTACACTAACTTAAATCAAATTGAATAATAATATATATTATAATACTTTACTTTCGAGATCTTTGTCAACATGTAATAGGAAATTGATCTGTTATCTCAAAGTTTTTCTATCTCGAAGTTTACTCACTAGAACACTAAACGTCAGTAAGCGAGAATAGACTTTAAATTTAAAATTATCAGAAGAATTGTTTAAGTTAATGTATTTTACTGCCAGTTGTCTGTTTCAATTTAGAAGTGAAATAATCAGCTAATAATATTTTGAAAAAATAATTCGGGCGTTAACGAGTTAAGTGAGTTGCGTATGTGCTCAGTGGTTATTAGCACCCAGCGAGTACTATATACTCGTAGCAGACGAGTATATAGTACTCGCCTACTACGGGAACGGCCTATGTTCGATGCTGAACAGATCGAAACTGCCTTTATTTTGCTACTGAACTTAATTCATTGCGAACAAAAAAAGATATTGCCCAATGAATAAGTTTTCTATTTTAGAAAAAATAAACAGTCAAACTCTTTGTAAAATTTGGAATAATCTCATTTTTGACGAAGAGAGAAAAATCTCACTCTTTCTAAAAGAGTTTTTTCACTCTTTAGAGATTGTCTCCATTTTGGCATATTCAAAGAGTGATATGCCACTCTTTGTCATATCTCTATTTCATTATTTTAGTGAGTAAGTCGATTTGGAAATAAATAAATAAATATAAATAAATCATGCTGGATAATGTAAATTAACTCATCCATTTTAATTTAACGCTGATGGTTTAATAGAACAAATGGTATTTTTTTTCATAGGGAACCGATTTTTATTTCTATTAGTTGTTATTAGATTTCTTTAATAAAAAAGATTTAGATTAAAAAGGTGGAATACTTCATTAAATATACTTTAATTTTTTATCTTTAAAAAATAAAATAACTATATAAAAATGTTTATGACTGTCCTTCAATGAGATAAATAATAGCACGGAATCCTTTAAGTTATTAATTATCTGTATTGAAGTTTCGTTCCTGTATTCTTTGAATGTCTTACGAATGAACAATCTATTAGTATTTCTTTCTGTAATAAAAGTATTCCCTGCCATTAAAATAGGAAATGTATGGAGGAGTGTAAAGCTTCTTTATAATATGAAGAACTCACTCTTGTGATTTATGATCATTGAATAACACTGGCTATTTTGTTCCTTACTATATAATGTAATATATAGTCAAGTAAGTCAATATTAGTGAATGTGTTTTCTGAAAAGCAATTTATTTTATGATTAAATAGTTTCATATCTTAAATAAAAATAATAATGTTTATAGTAGTTCTTATTATTTATCTTATGCCATTTTTAATTATGTCTCGCTACTTCAAAGAAAAATGTTTAAAATAAGCTTATAAACAGTTTAAATGTCCCAAATTGATAGTTTTTATTAATAATTTTTAATACTGACAATAATAACAGGTGTTGCTACGGTTCTGTCTATTTTCCTGATTCTTCCACCAGAATATTCATACAGTGATTTTTACATCATTTCATCAACACGTTATCGACAATTGCTTAATAAATAAATAATAGGGTGGTAGAATAAACGAAGAAAATATAGAACGTAGCGACCTTGAGTAAGTTTATCCGTAATTTCGCGTTAAAGTTAGTTACAGTGGCATAGCAAGTGTGGGGCAGAAGGACTGGGCCGCCCCAGGCTTCTAGTCATGAAGGGGCTTTCGAAAAAACTTAAAATTTAAAGTAAATATATCGGGTAAAGTTTTCGTGCCATTCTTTTAACCTGAAGCACTATCCGAAATTTCAGTTTAAATCTTTGGTTCCTTTCTAAAGAGCCTTTATTTACAAATGTTACCATAGGGCTACAACTACAAAAAAAAAAAAAAAAAGTTTGGGCAAAGCCTAAGGCAGGGCAAGTGTGGCCAATGCTGCTGATCTTTTTGCCGGGTTCTCTTCCAAATCAAACTTAAATCTTACTTCAATGCTTTTTTATAGTAATAAATTTAAGTGAAGATGCGCAAAGAGGGCCTGAATATGTAGGAAAGGCTGCAATTAGGGAGGCTCCAGAGAATGTTTTCGCCTGGAACTCGACAGTTGCAGGTCTGCCATTGATTAATTATCAAAATGTCATTACTCTAAAGAAAAATGTGCACTATATATTTAAAAATGCAGAAAAATGCATCGAAATAAGGCTGTTGAATGGCTATGAAAACCAAGTTCCTGTGTTTCTGTTATATTTTGACCCAAACAAATCATGGGTTATTAGTAAACACAAACGTTGCTGAATATATGAGTGTAATTTATAACAAATTGTTTTCTCAAAATAAAATGAAATATACTTAAAAAAAAAAAAAAAAAAAACGATAAAATGACAAATAAATTTTAATTCTTATCCACAGTGTTCGAGTAGATTACTAGAAAACCAGGTATCTGACGTTTTTTTCCCCTACTAGAGCACGGGTTTTCAACAAACGCAAGTTTTTCTGAAGGCGGTAATAAGTCAGATGGATTTGTCATTTAAAAAAAAAAAACACTTTAAAAAATCGTTAGAGCTGGTTTAGAGAAATTCAGGATAGTTATATTGTATATAAATATATGTACAATCTTAATTTATTTAATAATAATAAAGATATATATGCATATGTCTAAAAAGAATTATTATCTAATTCCTGGCATATTCATAGACGCATTTCTAAGAACTTAATAACATTAAATAAGCATTATAACTAAAATTTAAAAATATAAAACGCACAATTGTTACAAAAAATATGTATCTTAGAAAAATAGTTGAATGTTATTCATTTTTTCTATACCATAAACTGTTTAAAATCAAAAAAGAAAAAAAAAAAAAAAGAAAAAAAGCGAATTTTCTCTGCAAAAATTTATTTGTTTATTGAAAAGTATACTTTGTTTAACGGATTTCTTCAGCTTTTAAAATGACTTAAGGCTCAACTTTCATGTAATCTTTTTATATTGTCTGTCAGAAATACTTCAACATGTGTTAGTTTTAGGTATTAAGAGTGGAGACGTCGAATAACATAAATATTCTCTTTTAACATTTTCAGTTGTAAAAATTCTTTAATTTTCTGAAACAAATATTTAAAAAAGATTTTGTTGTATGAGGGAAAGGTAAAATAACTGTGAAATCAATGATTTTTTTTGTAAAACATTTTCCATAAACCAAATATGTATTATGTGTTTCGCTCATATATTTTTAAATTTAAGTTAAAAGTCTAATGCTTGTGTTTTAAGAAATCTTAAATTGAAATTCAAGAATATCTATCATAAACAGAATGTTATAAGTGATTACAACGCATGTTGCAATATATTATATAAATAGTTTTGTTTATCTGTATACGTGTTTGAATTCCATATATAATGTGAAATGCAAGCATTGTAATTACATACTTTCATTTAGTTATTATGATGTACTAAGTTTTAGTTATTGTAAACATGAGTAACAATTGTAATATTAGAAATTGCAATCTTATTTTTTAAAACAACATTTATTTTTTAAATAATCTTTATCCGAGGTTAAAGGTAATTTAAAGGCCATATAAAATGAAAAAAAAAAAATATATATATATATATATATATATATATATATATATATATACCATAAAGCGACAGTCGATATTTTGCAGTTCTTTTGTAAATTAACGTCTTAAAAGAAAAAAAAATTAAATTAAAAAAAAATACATTCGCATTAAATTCAACAATATTAAGTACACCTGAATTTAATCAAACCTTTCAAATTAAAATTTAAAATTCAACATTTTAATTTTTAATGCGCTAACCTTGTTAATTTTAGACTAAATTTGATAAAAATTGTAGAGAAAACATATGCTAGATATTTTTTTATGTCACTGTGTATCCATTTTTATGTCTATCTTAATTAAAATTTTAAAAGGCAATTTAAAGTTTAAAAATCAGGCATTTGCATGGAATTTTGCTACAGTCGAACCTCGTTAACGTGAACAGTGTTACCGTGCATTACTTTTAACACGAACTGTTCCCACAATCCCCGTTAAAATGAAAATTACTTTAGTTATGAGAAGATTTGTTACTGATAGCATAAACTACTGATATCGTAAACAGATTTTTTATCCCTCTTGAGATTTATGTTAACGAGGTTCGACTGCATTTGAATAAAAATATTCTTTCAATGAACTTGTAATTGAATTCAAAAAATAATAACAAGTACATTAAAAATATATCTTTGAACACTAATTATGAGAAATTGAAACAAAAATTTACAAACTAGCGAGAAATTAGATTTTTAGAAATTTATTTCAAGAAATAAAATTTTGAATTGTATAGATAAATAAATACTTTAAAGAAATTTCTATATCCATAATATTATTATATATTATCACACATGTATGCAAAATTTCTTAATTTTAGGACGGTAATTTAGAAAAGAAGTTCTTAATTTCCTCTGTCCCCTTTTTTTTATTTTATTACTGCAAATTTATTCTCTGCTGCAATAGTAATACGATGATGCTAACCACTGTACTTGCAAATGAAACAAAAATGAGGGGGGGGGGGAATACGTGTAAAATATCATTTAAAATATGCAAGTATGAAATAAGACACTAATAAAAAATTAATAAATATCAAATTAAAACACGAAAAAATTGAACTACCAAACAAGAGTAAATCAAATTATAAGCGGGAAGAAGCAAAACTTGTTGAAGTATCCAGAGCTCAGAGCTCATACTTTCCGTTTTTGGTAGGTTTTTTTTTTTTTTTTTTTTTTTTTTTTCCCTTGACAACGGGCTTGGGAATATTTCATAAAGCCTGCTATGTCCCGCTTCATATGGGACTAGTGGTAAGCGCATAGGCCAGATCCAGTATCCTATAACTAGATTATATTTCACCATCACAGTTTTGAATGGAAAAAAATGGGGAGGTAGGAAATTCTCAAAAAGAAAAAAAAATGGAAAAATAATTTCATGTGCAGTTGTACAAAGAAGTTGCACATGCAAGTTGCACAATGTGCAAACAAGTGAGGGAAGTGATAAATAGACAATTCATCTAACAGTGGTAGCAAAATAAACGATAACGACACCAAAAATTCATAAATGTGGGCTAGGGCAATGGAAACGTCGACAAAACTTATTACGTCCTGTCAATTATGTAAAATTAATCTGATTTCAAGAAATGGGTAAATCGGACACAGGGGATGATATAGTTGGACATGGTTTTCATTTACTCAATTAATATACGATTAGGCAGGGTAATAATGAGCGTTCTTTCGTGCTACATTGTTAAAAAAAAAGGAAAAGAAAAGAAAGAAAGAAAGAAGAAATATCGAATACTAAGCTCCACCAATTTTCCTTAAAGATCACAAGTTACCAAAGCATTGTAAAATATTTTAAATTTTCTTCCTTTCTCAAACAATTTAACAATGCTAAAATAATGTTTAAATAATTTGAGCCAATTGGCCGCAAATTATAAAAACTTTGACTCATATTCATTTAAATGATCTCTAAGTCCAACTCTTATATTTATATATATATAAGTATATATTTCTTGTGTTAACTTATAGTACGCTTGTTTAAATTTCTGATATATAATTCGAGTGGAGACTGTAGGTAGACGCTAACTCACTTCATATGTATTGATATAATAGTCCATAATGACTAAACATTTTTCTTTGAATCTCATACAAAATACTATAAACGTTAAACTCATGAAAATCTACTTATTTCGTACGACGGTGATCCCTAAATTACCTAACTAACTCGACCCCAATACAATAAAAAGTTCCAAGTGTGTTCTGAAAACTGAATTCAGGACCTGAAACCAACTATATAGTCATGAATTTGCATTGAAAATGCATGAATTGCTTGAATACTATATTGTCACATTTGAACGATTTTTTAATAGAAAATTTTTTTACAACTTGTTAAAAACAATTTGTCTCCTATCAATTTTTGGTGTTTCGGCTGACATATCGGTCTGCACAAAGTCCTGAGTATTGTATCATAAACATATCATCTCAACTTTAGGTGCGTATATATGTACTGCATCACATGTGTGCACGCAAGACAGAAAATTTTGACCACCCAAGCATTCCAGCCATAATGCCAAAACGCTTGACGCTCGTATCAGATTTTTTTTTAATAGTCTTGAATAAACTACAGGGAGAAGTTTGGCTTACAATAATAGCTTAACAAACCGCCCACATGGGTGTAAATATTGTTTGTGTTCTTGTTACCAATAATATGCAAAAATCTACTAAAACCAGGCAATAGTAATACTTGTTTAAATTCCTGGTCGAATTTAAACGATTTAAGAAAACTTTGATCTCCATCAAGTATAATTTTGATTAATAAATAATCTTATGTTAAAAGTCAAGATCGAACCCGTTTCCTAAGAAATATGGAAAATAATTAACATTAAAATTAGTTACGATAGCTGTATTTTAATTACAAAAATTAAAAGCTATTGAATCAAAGCTATTTATATTCGATGAGTAATTAATAAGAAGTTTAATTAGTTTGGAAATAAAACAAACAAATGAATAATGCAATATAACTCTGAAAAAATTATTTTATTAGTTTTCAATTTATTTACTAAACTTATAAATTTCGCATAAACTATTTTAAAATAAATTTATTAGGAAATGTAGAAAATGATTTATAATATACAAAAGTACCTTTTAAGTCCACAAAGTTTAGAGATATTTCGTATATTGATACAATAAGTAATGCTAATATGCATTAAGTTTTCAAAAGTAGCTTTGAAGGAAAACAATTTTCTGACTTAATTAATAATTATATCTAGAAAGTTTCATAAAAAATAAGTTTATATATATATTTTTTTAAAGATTAATAATTAAATTTAATGAAAGTTTTAGGATTGTTAATGTTTATGAAGAAATATGCATACATTTTAAAGTTCTGAATAGAATAAATATTTAAATAACAGAAGCACGATAATAAATTGATAAAATGGAAAAGTTTTTAATTAAGTTATCGATGTATTAGAAAAGTAATTAAAATAAATCCTATCATTTAAAGCTTTATAGAAATTATTTTCAAGTGTTCATTTAATTTGTAAGGAAACTGATAGTACTAGATCTCATTGTTTGATATTATGATCATTTGAAAATAAAATAATCTCGTGTGTCACTCACACGTTTTTCTCTTACCCTGAAATTTAATACTATAAGTACAGATTGGAGATTAAAGGGTAAGTACTGTTATTCAAACCTATGTTAAAACAATTAGAATTAAGCTTCGAAATAGCTTTATTTGACAAGTAACTCTGTGTGAGGGTGCGGTAGCCCCCACACCTCATAGTAGTAAAACCCCCTGTTTTACTACTGTACCTACGTTTATATAGAATTCAAATCTGTTATTAAGCTCAAAAGTTCATTTAAAATTATTGAGACAACATTCACACAAACATTCCTTGAAACTTATCAATCTTGATCAAATTTTTCTAGTAACAAACATATTAACTTCAAAATGCAACACTTGGATCGCCTGAACTTAATTTAATTATATTTTTTTATCTTATAATTTTTTTAATTTATTCTAACGGACACAGACAAAAGGCAAACGTTATTAAAACATGACTTCGGTATTTAGGAAGCCTCAAAACGTCTAAATGCACAAAAAAAAAAAAAAAAAAAACTATGAATATTTAGCTTAAAAAAAAAATACATTATTTATGAAGAATTAATTTCAATTCCTGAGCAGCTTTCCTGGACATGGTAAAATATTATAGTGACGCACTTCCACTCACAAATAAAAAAAGAATGTTATGGCTTAAATATTAGCAGCCCTGTATATCTTCTTGAAGTTATGTACAGACCACATGGTGCACATAAATATAATCCTATATTAATAACACACGACACAACCTGAAGTACACTTCCATCAATTTTCAAGTATTATCATACTATAATCTAGTTCTTTTGTGTAGTCCTGTAAAGAACAGTGAGTGATTTCTATACCGCATTCTACACGAAACATGTTTTTACGTATATAGAAAATATATATATATTAATTTCATTTGGTTTAGTGCAGTCTATAGATGTTAAACTCTACTTACCTGCAATTTTTCTCCATAGACATAATGTATTTGAATTCTCTTGGGTGTCCCTGTACACGAACCTTTTTCTTGATCTCAACGAAACGTTTAGTGTAGCATCCCTATATCATACAAATTTATAATACCAAGTTTGGACTTTCTGCTATAATTTGTTTTTGAGATTTGCTGGTAACAGGCAGACACACTGAAAGACACACACATAAGCCAATAATATTCTCCAACACAGAATGGACACAATAATTATCCAACGAGTGAAGCACGTGACAAAATTTAAATAGGGCAGAAACACAATATATACAGAGTACAAGGATTACTTTTTAAATAAAAGCATGAACAGAACTGTGAAAACGGTGCTACATTTTATACTTTAGAATATTTCGAAAGAAAGAAACACGCAAACGAAACTCTGCGAACCTTTCTGAAAGAATGACGGCTACAGACTGACAATGTTTATTACTAAATTTCATTGTGTGAGATGCCAAGTGGATTTTGATGACCAATGCTTCTATGTAAGTGTTTCGTCATTGGCCTTCGCTAGGAAAACAAATACTCAGGGAGATCTGATCTAGGAGATGTAGTTTTGGGTATTACACTTAAAAAAAAAATATTTTATAATTTTTTTCTCAAGACGTATTTAAACATTGACTAACTAAATTTGATTGCAATCTAAAGCAATTAATAAAGAAACTACAAAGCGAAAATTGCTTTTATCAAAATATATTTAGTTGAATTAGAATTGCCAAATGATATTTTACTGCTATTTATCTTAAAAATGATTATCATTATTACTATTTTTCTTACTTTTGCCCTAATATAACTTTTTTTTTTCTTTTTACATTTACAATAAGAACGGCATTACCTTTTTAAGCCAAATTTAAATGCTTTCCCATTACGTGATAGAAGTGAATGTGAAGAAGTAAATTTAATTAAACACACTTACTTATTTAACACATTTACTTACCTTATTTTAAGGATACTACATAAAGATACTACTTGCATTACTGCGTAAATAAATACATTTTACTTTAATGGCCCAGGTTCTAATCCATAACCTTCAAAAGTCGTCAAATTTTTTGTTTCGAGATTAATTTTGAACACACACGAATATTTCCAACTTGCACACTTTATGTTATTACTTATAAATAATAATAATAATAATAACAATAATAATAATAATAATGTAATCATTAAACTGAAAATTTAATTTTAAGCTATCTGGAGGCAATTTAACTCATTTTTTGGTGAATAAAAAGTGCATAAGACTATCTAAATCGTATCGCTCAATATATAGTTTTTCAAGTAATAATATTTGATGTATTGAAAATTTAGAACAGTAAATATAAATTGTAAATTAAAAACAAACAGTATATGCTAGCACAGATTTCGTATTTATTAATCTCATAATATTACAAAAAAATAAAATCGAAAGAATAAATCAAAAATCTCAAAATTTTTCGTTTAGTTTAACTTGGGTGTGCAAATAAAAACTTTCTACAGATAAAATATATTGTAGAAATAAAATTTCTCATTCGTAGGTACTTGTAATTTCAGTATTTCTGTAAGATTTGTTCTTTTAAATGTATTTCTATGTATCTGAAATATTTTTATTTAAAATTTGGATAGGCTTTAAAATAAGATCTGAATGAGGTTTTTAAAATAAAAATTCACTATGTTTCAACAAATTTAATTTTTCTTGAAGTAATAAAAATTCTTTTTTGAGAGTAGAGCTTCCATATGCAAAGCTATTCAACGTATTTTCGTAAAAATTAGGATATAATGTTGCTAATATCGCTAAAAAAAATTATCAAAAAAGATTGAAAAAAAAAATGTAATTCAAAAAGAAATATTTCCTTAAAAACTTCCTAAAATAGAAATTGATTTAAAAAAGTGCCGTCTTTAACGTGAAAAACAAATAAATAAATAAGTCTACCACTATTTAGGTTAATAAACAAATATTTCGCATACTGAACAAGAATTCCAACTTTCAAACTGTTCAGATTTCGACTGTTTTCTATGATTCATTTTGAAATTAATAAAATACATTTTTAAGCATCATTTTCAAAGCTGACTGGGCAAAAACAAATAGAAATACAGTTAGGCCGTTCAAAATTGTACAGATAGGTTTTAGAGGCCTGCAAGTCGAATGGAGATATTTTCGAAAGTGTAAAGTTATTAGGAGGGCCGGGAAGGTGGGGGGGGCGGAGGGATAAAAAAACTAAAATAGAGTTAGATCATTCAAAATTGGTACATAGAGGTTTTCGATACCTACAAATTGATTGCGGATATTTTCGAATTTTTAAAATTATTGGGAGGGGCGGGAAGGGGGGGAACGTAGGGGCAAAAAAATAAAAATAGAGATAGATAGTTCAAAACTGGTGCATAGAGGTTTTTGGTTACAAATCGATTACGAATATTTTCGAATTTGTAAAATTATTAGGAGAGATGGGAGGAGGGGGCGAAGAAGAAAATAATAGAAATAAGAGTTAGAGCATTTTGGGAATTTTTTCCGAAGGCAGTGAGAACCCGGTGCGACATTTTTCCTAATCAGATTTTGTTTCTCTTTTTTTTTTTTCGCGTGATAAAAATGAATGCAATTTTGAGAATTCAGTAATTAGAGTGATTCATTTAAAAATAGGGACCAGCGAAGCGTTGCCTGCTAGTATATATATATGTGTGTGTGTATATATAAATGATAGATATCGTAATAAAATTTAACCTTAATATTTAGCAATTAATAGATACAAAACAATACCAACACAACAAAAATAGAATTGATTGTAACATACAGGTAAGACTGACACAAAAATGTTGCGATACAGGTTAAGAACCAATAAGAGACAAAAACAATTTACTTACGCCGACATTAATATTATTAATAATAAAAAGGACCATTAAACTTAATGACGGAGAAAGTAAATAAAAGACCACAGAAATATTTGGATAAAAATGCTTAAAATGTAAAGTTTAAACACTTCAGGGGGCATGTACTTCATGAAGCTGTGAAAGCTGCATCGATTTCGTAAAACAATATAGCTAATCATAGCAATTTATATTGTTTCAGCCCCGATCGAGGCAGCAAAACCATTTTGAATGAGAAATTAATAAAATTATTATATCAAATCATAAAGGAATCCAGAGAGATAACTAGAAAAAAGCAGAGTAACCACATGTAAAACTTTTACACAAACTGGGGAAAAGGAAGATGCCAACAAATTAATGAAATTAAAAATAAAAGCATTGCAAACAACGATTAATCGACAAAGAATTAACGTCTGAGCATTTCCATTAACGATAAAATTCACTGAGTAATTATTTCTTGAGTTAGTTACATTATAATTTTAAGTTAGTTAAATTTTAAATTAGTTAAATTATAATTTAAATCGTACGTAAATTAATGATCATTAAAATTTTCATAGAAAGGAAATTAATGATAGAAAACATTAAGACAGCAGTGAGGAAGCGCCATCTAGCGTTTAGCTAGGTAAACAATAAGTCAATTAAATTAATTCAGATTCAAACAAACCATTGCTTTAAGGTGAATACTTTTAAGTTTTAACTTCTTGATTTAAAAGAATATGTGGCACCATTTAAATAATTAGTTTATTAGTGGATCTTGATAATGTTAAACGTAAAATAATTAATCTTAAATTTAAAGTTTAAGTTGTAAAAAGAGTCAATCACAAACAATAAACCCAAAAAGCACACATGTAAGGATAAGCAATACTAGGCAGTCTTCATTATTAAAGTTATTATTTTAAATGTGTTCATTTTTTTTCCCTTTTATATTAATAATTATTATTATTATTGTTATTATTAAATTGGATTTATTGTTCAATTTAAACATGGGAAGCTACTATAGCCAAATGCATTCAATTAAATTTAACAAAAAAAGAGTTCATAATTCATAATATCAACCAGAAAAAATAAGAAGAATGTAACTTGCAATAGCAATAACCCTTCTTTTTTTTTATTCTACTGCAAACCCTCCCAACCAACCAGCTAAACAACAGACCCATCCTCCTTAATCAAACATCTACCCACCCATCCACCATTTTTTTTAAAACCTTAAATATAATTCGAATATGAAATCAAAATTGGGTGTTGCTACAGAAAAAATCAAAGTTGGCGCTTATTTTAATATGTACATAACCCCTAATTCAAAATTCGACAGCATTTTCAAAAACTGCATTTAATTTCCTGTTGAATGGTGTCTATTAAATTTTTCTGCGTGAATTAACAATGAAATTACAGCGAGTGCTGCGATTTTCCCCCGACTATACATGGCAATAAAAATTATGTTCTTTTGAGAGTTGAGAAAATTTATGTTTAAATCGAAGCATAAACAATTATACAAATTAAAAGATACATATTATATACAGTCGAACGTCGTTAACGTGAACACTGTTAACGTGAATTACTTTTCACACCAACTGTTTCCACAATCCCCGTCAAAAAGAAGGTTAATTTAGTTATATGAAGATTATTTACTGATAGTATGAACTACTGATAACACGAACAGATTTTTTATTCCACTTGAGATTCACGTTAACGAGGTTCGACTGTATATATTTATATATATGAATGGAAATTTACAAATTGTACTTATTATCTATAATAACTTATTCTCTATCTTCATCAGCATAGTAAGCTTCAACTAAGATATATATATATATATATATATATATATTAATAATAATATACTGTGGATAATAATTAAATACCCGTGTGAAGAACGGGCAAAAACTAGTTGTATAATATATCAGTACAAAAAACCCTTAACGGGTTAAAAGTTTGTGACGCCGCTACTTTATGGCTATAAGAATTAGAAATATGAGTCTTAAAAATAATGATATCAAATTTTAAGTGACGCTTTGCAATTAGTTAAAATATACATAGATTTTCTTATTTGATCATTTACTTTCTACTATTATTTATATTTATAATGCAAACGTAATATTTTTAGCTTCAAGATCAGACAGATATATAAAATACACTCACTGATGCTTTTTCATTCACATTTCAAATTCAAAATAACAGTTTTAAAAGGAATGATATAAAAATTCCAGTGGCGCCTCGGTGTTATTTTAAAAGATTTGTTTTTAGATTCCATTAAAATTACTTTTGTTTTGTCTAATAAAGTATATTTACATATTGAAACAGTGCTTTTAATTTTCAAATATACTGTCAAATAATTATACTTTCACTGAGTTTGCATTATAAATTAAAATTATTTATTTCAATAAATTGATTTATCTTTTGCATCACGCTATCCAAAACATAGTATCATTATCATAGTATCCAGCTGAGTGAAAATTTGCGCAAAGAGGTAGTGTAACGTAAAGAAAATATTTACACAGATTTTACTTGCACTTTTGGATAGCGTGACGCAAAAGATAAATCAATTTATTGAAATAAATAATTTTAATTTATAATGCAAACTCAGTGAAAGTATAATTATTTGACAGTATATTTGAAAATTAAAAGCACTGTTTCAATATGTAAATATACTTTATTAGACAAAACAAAAGTAATTTTAATGGAATCTAAAAACAAATCTTTTAAAATAACACCGAGGCGCCACTGGAAATTTTATATCATTCCTTTTAAAACTGTTATTTTGAATTTGAAATGTGAATGAAAAAGCATCAGTGAGTGTATTTTATATATCTGTCTGATCTTGAAGCTAAAAATATTACGTTTGCATTATAAATATAAATAAAAGTAGAAAGTAAATGATCAAATAAGAAAATCTATGTATATTTTAACTAATTGCAAAGCGTCACTTAAAATTTGATATCATTATTTTTAAGACTCATATTTCTAATTCTTATAGCCATAAAGTAGCGGCGTCACAAACTTTTAACCCGTTAAGGGTTTTTTGTACTGATATCATTACTTTTTAGGGGTTATTGATCAAAAAATTAAAACAAGTCCTTCTGGCACCTAGAAAGGGTAAGCTGATTTATCTTTTATTATGAAGTTGCCACCATTTTTTTTTTTTTTTTTTTTTTTTCAAAATTCTACAATTCTACAATTTTTCAATTCTACAATTTATTAATGGACTTGGTGGATTTATTAATGAAGTCTTGTATATATGGAGTTTTAACATAGAACCTTTCTAATGTAAATTTGAAATTTTCAGTGGGCTGGCACAGGGAAACAAGAGGGTAGATTAAGTTGGCAAATGAACACAACAAATACATTTCTGAGATAAATCCAAACTACAAATTTAGTTTGAATTAATTCAATATTTCAAACGTTATCATGCCGACAAATTTTCAAGTAGCCTGCCACTTGGAAACAAAATGGAGAAGCTTCACACTAGAAAAAAATATTGAGTGGGATTCTCAAACTCTTTAAAATAATAATAATAATAATAATAAGTGGGAAATTTCAAATTTAAGTTTTAGAATTGCGTAATTTACATTTTGCAAGTTTCTTTTTAGAGAATTACAAATGCAAATTAAACAATTTAAAAAAATCAAGTTAATGTTAAAAATGGAAAATTATTTATTTTCTTTTCCCTTTTGAGGCTAAGCTCCAATATTCACAATTTTAATTTTCTTAAAAAATGCAGGTAAAAATTATTTCATAAAAATATTTGGTGGAAAAAAAATAGACAAAATATAAATTAAGCTCTACATTTCTATAATTTTAAAAATAAGATAAAATCATTTGGAGAAAAAAATTATGGAAAATACAAGTTAAGTTAAAGTTAATACAAGTTAATTAAAATACAAGTTAAGCTTAAGTTTTATGGAAAATACAAGTTATATATATATATTTCTTTTTAAAAATTAAAAATCTCTTTTTAAAATACAGTTAAAGTTTATTCATATATTTACTTTTCAGCCTTTAAAATGATACATATTTTAAAAATTAACATAAACTAATTTTTTTATTAGTATTTAAAGCAACAATGGCTAGGGGATGAAAGAGGGGATAAACACGCTATATATATATGAAAATAGAATTAAAATTCATGAAAAATGTGTCAAATAGCAATTATTGAAAAACACGTCAAAATAAATAAATAACATCTTTACTTTGAAACCCATAATAATTTATTTAAAAAGTATAATTCTCTCTTTCTTTTTTTTAAATTAATTAATTTATGCATGAAAAATTCCATTTCATAAATATATTTACAACTACAATAAGCAAAAAAAAAACCCTCCTTTAATTGTAAATAATTATTTCTACATTTTTCTAAGCAATTAAAAGTGTCTTTTTTTTTTTTTTAAAGAAAAATAAATTTAATATAGGAATGTATATGGTTTCAATACAAGCTACGAGATGGCGCCACTAGATGGCCAAATTATTACCTTTATGATAAAACCATATACTTTCCGATATTTAAGCTACTTTTCTTTAAAAAAAAAAAACCACTTTTAATTGCTTAGAAACATGTAGAAATGGATATTTAAAATTAAAGGAGGGTGTTTATTGTAGTTTTAAATATAGTTATGAAATGGAATTTTTCATGCAGAAATTAATTAATAAAAAAAAAAAAAAAAGGAAAAGAAAGAGAGAATTATATTTTTTAAATAAATTATGGGTTTCAAAGTAAAGATGTTATTTATTTATTTTGACGTGTTTTTCAATAATTGCTATTTGACACATTTTTCATGAATTTTAATTCTATTTTCATGTTTTTTTTTTTTTTTTTTTTTTTTTTTTTTTTTTTTTAATATACAGTGTCATGAATATCCCTTCTTTCATTTCCTAGTCATTATAGCTTTAAATAATAATAAAAATATTAGTTTTATTATGCTAATATTTAAAATATGTATCATTTTAAAGTCAGAAAAGTAAATATATGAATAAACTAACTGTATTTTAAAAAGAGATTTTTAATTTTTAAAAAGAAATATATATATATATATATATATATATTTGCAAAAGTGTATGTTTTAATTTAAATTAAAGACAAAAGATGGCGCCAAAACACCATTTACTGTTTTTTCCCATCTCTGCGCGGAATGATACATGAATGAATCGCAAATCATTGAGCTACTATAAAATCTATGTTTATGAATGATTAAAAATTTTTTGCTTTAAAAAATTGTAAATTCATCATTATTATGATAAAATGGAATATCTAAAATTACAAAATACTTCCTTATTTAAAATATTATCGAAATAATTTTTTCACGAAATGCGAAATTTTGAAATCTTAAATATTTCCTTTATAACAAAAAAAATATATATATATATTTAAGTGAAATTTTATTTCGTATATATACAATAAATATTTAAAAGAAACAATAAAGTTTCTTTCTTGCATTAAAATTCAAAATCTTAATTTTTTATTGACTGCATTCAGATTGAACCAACCAACCAACTACAAGACCAAACCGAATAACACCTGTTCAGAATTCTGAGAATTATCAATAGAAATCTTTGCATCGCGTAGTAAAAATAGTTCGATTTTTAAACTGAGTTATAAAAAAAACAAGAGTTTTCCTAGGGAAAAGGGAGATGTCAGGCCCATCAGATAAAAGCGATTAATATCATATATAAATTAAACTAAATTCGCTCGAGCCATATTCGAGAAAAAATTCTTACACATTAGGCCGCCCATTTATAGCTTAAATGAGCCAATTCATATCTCGAAATATATTGCACGCAGGAATGTAGCGATTTCAGGGTAGGATCAGACAGAAGGTGAAAGTCTATTTTGAAAATATCAGAACATAACCTCCCATATTTCCTGAGATATTAAGTGTCGGCTTTCAGCGGTTTCTTTGATCTTTAAATTGGTGTATATATAAGTGTCGTAGTTTCGTTCGTTTTTCCGTTTCCGCTGAGTGTCGTGGCGTTCGTTTGTTTTTGCGCTTGCGTCACTTGAGACTCTGCCGAGTCTCTTGATATAATTTTGTGAAAACAATTTTAAATTTACAAAATAGAAACTGCTATATCGTCTGTATCAAAACTGCTATATCTTCTGTAATGTAAAAACTTCTGAAGTCGTGAAAATTTAACCACCTTACGGACTGACATTTTATTTTAGAATTTAAGGGAATCATTTCCATGAATCTGGGGATCACCTAAGTGGTGGTACCATCATTTTTTCTAGTAGATCAAATTTGTGATGGCGTGTCTCTGGACAAACTTTAGAAATGAGTCCCAGACCGTCACAAATTGCCCATAGCGCAGCACTAGTTCGACGTAAAACCAAAAGAACCCTCAACCCTCACCCTCATTTGCATTAAACATATTACGCTACTAACTTTTTGTGAGGAAAATGTATCTATTTTGATCTATTAAAAAAAAAAAAAAAAAAAAAAAAAGGCTGTGTCACCCGTATATGTATCTCGGAAAATATTACAAATACGTCTAAGTTCATGTTACAAAATTTACATTTTGTAACAAAATTTATATTTTTATATTTTCCCCTACAGTACATAATATTACACAAGTAATGACTTTAAATCAATGTAAATGAAACACAAATAAAGTTCTAGGATGACCGAAGTTAATAATATTTTAAATTAATATAAAGCCATTTAACAAGTTATAAGTTTAAAATATGTAATGCTATTTACGTTTGTTTCTTTTTCTTCTTCATTTTTCTTTCTTTTTTTTTTTCTTTTTTTTTATCTTGTCTAAAAATATTACATATTTTACCATGTTTTTATTAATTTCTATTCTTGTTTGTTTGTGTGTTTGTCCGGTACAAATCTTACAATCTATTTTTAACTAACTTCCCTACTAACTAGACATTTGAAACTTTCACAGTAGCTCAGAACCCGGTGACAACACAATACTTCGAAGTCAGATTTTCCAATCTTCGAATTGTTTTCTTTTAATTAATTAAAATATGAAAATAATAAGATCCTAAAGCAATAAAATAGTCATTAAAATATTAGCTATAATTTAATTGTTGCCAAAAAAAAAAAAAAAAAAAAAATACGAGTTCATTTTCTTTCGACATAAAAATAAATACATTTAATTAAACGTGAACGTTAAAAAATTGTAAAAAGTTAAATTATGCATTTGGCAAAAATTGACGTCATTATCACTTTAAAGATTTTCTACATATTGATAAAGTGCTAATGTAGTTCATGATGCAAATATATGTTGTTCTGAAAGGATTAATATTTTATTTTTAATACCAACATTTTTTTTTAATTCAAATTTCCCATAACTCTTTAACCAATCACATTAGAACGTGCATCTTTGGAATATCGATAATAAGGATTTTCTCGCCAAAAAAGTCGCCAAAGGCAAAAAGTGGCCAAATTTGGCGTGAAATCCATTATCTGCCTATCGGAGCTTTTTAATGCGTTTTAAAGGGAAAATTAAGCTACTTTAACGCGAAAAAGAGCTGGATATGCTGAAAATTGACATTTTATCAACTTACTAAGCCTCTTTGAAAGAACTTATGCAAAAATAAATACAATTATTTACAATTTCGTAACAATACGCATTGATAAATTGTTAATGTAGTTAGTTCTATAGCTACACTGTAAGAAAATTCAGAAATGTTACTCTTATATATCGTATACGTTCCTGGTTTTAATAAGTTTGGGGCAGGTTCCTGTGTATAAAAGGTTTTCGTCCATGAAATGTTCCTGATTTCAGGAATGTAGTACTATTTTTAATGTGCTTATATTTGATGTTTACTGATATTTTCAAGGAAGGTTACTGGTAAATATTGGGCACATTAGCTGCCCAAAATTTTCCAGAAAAGTGCCGGAATTTTTTTTACAGTGTATGATTCAACAGAAAATTTAAAAACATGGTTTATAAAAAAGAATTCATCTTATAATAACTTAAATATAGATATTACTAATATAGTTCTATCTCTTTTTTTTATGCAGATTATCATTTTACTCATATAGTAAATGTGATTACATTTTATAGTTTTTACATTATTTATATATATATATATATATGATTTTTGAAAATTTGAAATTTATAAAAAGAAAATTAAGACTGATTATCCATAAATATTTGTATATTTAAAAGTAAATTGCTTTAAAATGCACATTTTAAACAAGATATCGGAACTAAAATTTTGAAAATAATCTAAATATAAGAAAAATATATTAATTTCTGAAAACAATTTCTTAGAATTTTATTTTACAAAAACATTTATAAATGAAACACAATTTATTTTTCTTTTCAAAATTTGAAATGAGATACTGTATCATCTCCCATTCATTCAAAGTGAAATATTTGATATTTCTGTATACGTGTTTTTACGAAATTTAATTTAGAACCTCGCAAAAGAAAATTAAGTTCCTTTTTCCAATTTTATCTTTGAAAATATAAACCGTATTATTTGCAGCATTCACGTTTAAATGAAAAGCATTCAACCGCTTTTTCTGATATATATATATATATATATATATATATATATATACATGTATGTGTGTTCTATCAATGAAAAAAATTTCTTTTAAACTTTCATTGTAATATGGAAGATGTTTCAATCATGTCTGTAAAGTAATACCGATGTATTTTCCCGATGTTTTGGATTTATATTTCTTTACATGATGGTAATATTTTATTTATTATAATTCAAAATGAAAGAGGGGATACTAGCTTTTTTTTCTACCACTATTTTAAGACAAAATTCTTTAAGGTATTTCGCAGAAATGTTATGTGATTTAATTAGATGCAATATTTCTCAAAAAAATAATGGTAACAAATAAAAAAAAAAAAAAAAAAAAAAGGAGGGGGGAGGGCAAAAGAAAAAGAAAGGAAAAGATAAGGAAAGAGGAAAGAATCGTCAAAAATAAATAAAGAAAGAAAGAAAGAAGATGAAGAAGCAGAAAATCTCATCCAGTTAATCTCATCCTGAAAATCTCATCCAGAATCGAATATCAAATGACTCTTCCGTATAAGACGTCGCTATTGCTGTATAAATTATTTTTACATTAGTTATTAAGTAAGTATAAAGAATTCCTACTTATGTTTATATCTGTATAACACATCTTGTTATAAGAATACGAGTAATCTTGGACATTCGTTTCTTTCAGTATATGCATGTAATATGTAAATATTACTTTAGTTTAAATGAGTTACTTTTTTTGATATGGGTAAAGGATATGGTAAACTGATGTTAATAGTCAATAGCAAAGATTAATAGGCTGTAATGACTGCAATAATTGTCGAGATTAGAGGTCTGCACAGGCCGATACACTGTAAAAAAAAAAAATCCCGTAAGATTACGGGGAATGTCCGGCAGCAGAGATTCCAGACAAAGCCCATAAAAAGAAACGCTTAGACCGTAAATTAAGTATATAATAACCTTAATTTACATTAAAAAACATTTGCCCGTAAAACCAATGTTTTTTATTTTTTTGGCTTTGTCTGGAATCTCTGCTGCCGGTCTTTCCCCGTAATCTTACGGGATTTTTTTATTTTTTTTTTACAGTGTATCGGCCTGTGTTAAGACCTCCGGTCCGCCCCTTAAATAAGTTTTTCTTCCCTTTATGCCCCGATTCAGTTAATTTGTTGAGTGACAATTCAAGATTACAATATCCTGTATTTTCACTTAAACACTTCAATATCGTTTTTTATATAACAGATATATATATATATTTAATTTTTAGTTTATTAAAAACCTGCACCGCTCATGATTTCTCTAACTGCTCAAAAATGTTTATTACTTCAAGGTTTTTTTTTTTTTTTTTTTTTTTTTTTTTTTTGTCTCTAACCATTCATATTAGGTTTTTATAGTAAAGTAAAGTTTCTATGCAATGTAAAAAAAGCAATTAAATAAATAAATGATCAGGCATGGCATATATATTTATTTAAATATTTTTTAAACATAAAATTTTAAAAGTAAGAATTTAGATAAAATTGACTATTAGAAATTCTATAAATTCCGATAAGGAAAAAAATGTGAACTTTTATTAATTTTCTTACAGAAACTTCTTTTATGTTTTTAAGCACAAATCTTATTTATCTCAAAATTAATAGACATATAGAAAAAGGATAAACATTTTATTTTGTTATTAAAAGAAAAGAAAAAAAAAAAAAAAAAAAAAAGAGAGAGAGAGAGAGAGAGAATAACTTTTAAAGTTGACAAGAAACATAAAACTTGGTTTCCGCACTCAATTTTTATATAATTTTATTAATTATAATTATTTTATTTTATTTGCAATTACATACAAACTGAGGCACAAATTTCCTCAACCTGCACTTGTACTTTCACAATTATCTTTTCTGATACGATATAAAAGGATCTATCTAATCTTCTTATAAAATACATCGGTCCATGAACAATAAGAGGATTTTATCCTCAGGATATCGGTAAGAAGATTAAATTTAGAAGATTTTCCCGATTGTTGCAGGACAGTATCCGGATAGGAAGGAAAGAGAAAATATCATAAAGCATTTTACAATTATTTTAACTCCCGTGAAATATTTATTACAAGCAAAACAGTATATCAGAATTATTTATACCATATACTTTTTTTAATTTAAAAAATGAAAAAATTATTTACTTTAACAAATTTAAGTACTTATTTTTATGTATTACTATTAGGTATATATTGTTAATTCATTCATTAGAGAAAGTATATAATTTATTTATTAGAGTCCAGTAATAATTTCTCTCAAATCACGAATAAGTTAAAATTTCTCCGAAATTTTACTAGACATGTTTTAGCAAAAGTCACATTTAAATAAAACGTATAGTTTATAATTTAAGTTTATTACTTTCTTCTATCTTCAATAGAAGAAAGTATTGGATTCGTAAAAATTTTCGATTTCGGGTTTTTGATGGATTTACACGTTTTGAGAGATGTAGAACACGATTTTAACATTTTTAGAAAATGTCTGTCTGTCTGTCTGTCTGTCTGTGTGTGTGTGTGTGACAAAATTTTGTGGCAACTGTATCTCAGGAACTACTGCACAGAATTTCATACCAATTGGTATGTAGTTGCACCTTGACATAAATTAGTGCCTATCAACTTTTGGTAAAAATCGTCTTACAGGTTGCGTTGCTATCCCGCTTTTTCTAAATTTTTAACAGTGTGATATACGGCAAAAATTTTCAAGATGGGTATCTTTCGAAAGGTCTCGTCAGTACCTTTAAAACGAATGGTTGAACTATAAATCTGTGATAATTTAAAACAAAGTTATCGATTTTTTTTACTTTTTACGAAAAAAAACTTAGAAAAAAAATCTTTTTTTTTTTCTCTCCCCTTAATTTTATCAAACTCCCACGGTTTCCGTGCTCTGACAAACAAACTATTTTTTGCTTTTTTCCCCTAATTTTGTCAAAGTCCTACGGTTTCCGTGTCTTGACAAACTTTGACAAAATTTTGGGTAAAATGTGAAAATTATTCTAAGTTTGTCAAAACACGGAAACCGTGGGACTTTGACAAAATTGGGGGAAAAATGCAAAAATTTGTTTAAGTTTGTCAGAACACGGAAACTGTGGAAGTTTGATAGAATTAAGGGTAGAGAAAAAAAAAAAAAAAAAAAAAAAAAAAGTGGGACTTTGACAAAATTTTGGGTAAAATGTGAAAATTTGATAAAGTCCCACTTTTTTTTCCCCCTCTCCCCTTAATTCTATACTTTATTATTATTATTATTATTATTATTATTATTATTATTGTTACTGAGTGAATTTGTATAGGAAAAGATAGAAGAAAGTCTCGTGGTGGCCACAACATACTAGTTGGTTTTTGTAAATGAAAGTACCAAAATTTAGCCGTGAACAACCATTAGAACATAGCTTGTAATATTACTAAAAAAAAATTATTCATGATAAAAATATTTTTAATTTTTTTAAGAATTTATTTTTTGCGTTTATATTTTATTTTCTTATCTCTCAGTTGAAAGAAATTTAAATACAACAATTTTTTTTTCTTCTTTTTTTCCCTAACTGATTCAAATTTGTTATTTTATTTATATTTTTAGTTGCATAATTTTATGCGTAAAAGGTAAAGGAAAAAAATACAGATTCAAATTAAATTAAATGCATTTGTAATACAGTATTTTATAATGGGCATAAACATTAAATTAAATAATTTAGCTCATGTTGACAACTGCGAAATTGCAGTTTTAAGCAAAAATAAATGAAAATATTATCAGTAGCTAAAAAATAAATAAAATAAACCCTCTCTTTTTCTGTATATGTATATATTCAATTGTTGATATATATATGTCATCAATTTCAGCTTTTATCAATCCACTATAGGATGAAAGCCTCTTCTAGGTGATTTCAACCTTTCCTGTTTTTTGCAATTCTTCTCTACGTATTCTATTCTTCCAAACTTCACAATTGTATCTCTCCAACGACACTATGATCTCTTCCTTGGCCTTTTTCTTATCTCTCGGTATCCAAAATAACACTTTGGTGGTCCGTCTATCATCATTTCTTCTTGCAAAAAGTGCTCAGCAAGCTGCATTTTGAGATCCAAACTCTACAAATGTCATCAGTAACTTTTGTTTTCTTCCTAATCCATGTGTTTTGTTTTCTGTCTCTTCGAGAAAAGCCTAACATGCATCTATCCATGTTTATCTGAATTATTTCAAAATTTTGAATAGTTTTATACGTTAATGTTCAAGTTTCTGAAGCATAAGTTAATACAGGCAAATTGCCCAGATCAAAATCTTTTCTTTTCAAATAAATTGGGAGGTTGCTTTCGATTAAAGCGCTCTTCCAAATGCTCTCCCTACAAGTTTAATTCAGCGTTTCTTCCATGATATTCCCATTCAACATAATGACGTCCCAAATAAGTATAAATGTATATTCTTTTTAATTCATCCATATCAAAAGTGATCTTCAATAAAGAAACAAGGAAATTTTACATATATTTTATCTTACTAATATTAAATTACAATTCAACGAACTTGCTTTCTTTAAATATTTTTTGAAACATTTCTTGAATAATCTCAAATGAGGAAACAAGCAGTTTAATGTCATCCGCAAATCTCAAATACTTTATAAATTCTCCATGAACTTCTATGCGTCACACTTTCCACTTTAGTTTCTTAAAAACTTTTTGAAGTACTGCATTGAACAGTTTAGGCGAAATTATGTCGCCTTTTCTTAATCCCTTTCTGATTTTGAATGCACTACTCGTTTTTTGGAGTTTTAATTTGAATGAAGCTTCCTTATAAATGTTTCCATCTAGAATTAATATTAGTTTTTTAATGCTTCCATAATTGCCAGTGATGAAACAGAATCAAAAGCTTTTTCATAGTCCCTAAAAGCCACACAGATAAGAAGTTCATATTCATTATTTCTTTCAATAATTTCTCTAATTGTATGAATATGGTCGATGGAACTAAAACCCCTTCACAATCCTGTTTGTTCCTTAGGTTATGCTTCATCAAATTGTTTCTGTAAGCGATTTGTCAGAATTTTACACAGAATAGAGAGAAGGTTAATTGAATTATAATTTCTAATTTGTTCTTTTTCTCCAGTTTTAGAAAGTAAGATTATGATAGCAGTTTTTCAGTCCTTTGGAATATCACATAATGTTAGACATATGTCAGATACTTCATTAATAAATTCAATGGAGCTTCTTTCCCAGCTTCTTATAAAAATCCATAGTCTTCTCTTGAAGATTTTACACTTTTGAATGTTCTTATTGCCTAAGCTTCTTCTTCCTACAATATTGCTAATATAGCCTCGTTTGTATTTGATTGGGTAGGTGAACCATGGAGTTGTTCTGAAGAGCTATACAACTTTGAATAAATATTTTCTGCCTATTTTAGAATTTGCTCTTGATTCCGAGTGATATTTCCACCCTTTATCTTCAGAACTAGAATTATTTTTCTACAAAGCATCAAATTTCTCCTTTATTTTCTTTAATGTCTTGTTAGATCATATTGCAATTTAATTTCTCGGTGTTTTCTACAATATATATATATATATATATATATATACCAGGTGTCGTGTCCAGTAAGTCTGTAGTCATTTTAAGAATTTATGAAAATTGAAGGATTTGGTAGAATTAAAAGCGATTTGTGAAAAAAATATTTTCACACACTGAGAAAGAAAAATATATACCGCCTTTCTCTAGAATGAATAAGTGGCCATTTTCTAAATCCCTTAACTAGAAATACAGAATTACGAGCTATGCGCATAAGGCACGTCAATAAACTGAATAGACGAAAATATCGAGAATTTCTAGTGTACACATTTCTAGATGGTGAAACAACATTCTGAATACTCTAAATATTCTGAATCATTTATAGTGCGAGAAATTCTCGCTTGATTTTCTAGAATTTGGTAATTAACCAAGATTATAGTTGCAGAAACCCGCCTCTTGTAGTCTCATTTATTTACAGAGATTTTTAATTAACTTTGCCCTCGAGAATTTAAGCAAACGCTCTAGAATTCTAATAGGGGCTTCTAGAACTCGCTTTCCAAGGGGACTAGAATTGATAAGGATGATATGGAACTATTTTTTCTAGAGCTACAATTTAGATTCTAGATGTCAGTTATAGAAATTTTTTCTCAGTGTAAAGGTGAGATTCATTTCGTAAAAATAAATAAATGAATAAATAAATAAATAAAAATTGAATTTTTCAAAGATAGAGGGTACTGCACAAACACGTAACGAGAAATATGCTAATCAGGGTCCTATAAGTTGCACGGTTTTACCATTAACATTTAATTTCAAATTTTTTCTTCTGTTTGTGCATAGATAAAATTTTAATTGTGATCCTGAGTTGTTTGATAAACCGTTATTGATGAAGATGTTTCATCTCAGCAAAAAGTCGTGGATTAACTCCTCATTTAATGCTCTTATAACTGGTTTGCATATTACATATAATTTGGGACGACATAGTATGGACGTTACATGTTTATAAGCATTTGCATGCAAATATATTTAGTTTTTTTATGGAAATGTGTAATTTGTTCACGTACAGCGTCCTTTATCGAAGAAAATTTTAACTAATAACTTTTTCTTTACAAAAAAAAAAAAAAAAAAAAAAAAAAAAAAATCACGAGAATAACTTTTTCGCAAACCACGTTTAATTCTACCAATTTCTTCAATTTTTTGAAATGTCTACAGGATTATGATTTATGAGAAACAGCGTTGCCAAATGAGTACTTCAACTTTATTTTTTAACCCCACAAAATTTTAGAGTATCAATTTAATGGTTCAATTACACTTGTTATATATACCTATTATTATTAAAATTGTTTTGTTTAAAGCAGGTGCTTTAATGTAAAATTAGTGGTGTTAAAAAATAAAATTGTAGTATTCATCAGGCAACTCGGATGGGATTCCCTTTATATAACCTTTAGAAATGGAAGAAAAAGATTTATACGATCAAATAAGTAAATGTATGTCTATTAATATCCTTTTTATGTTAGTAATCTTTTTCATAAATTATGAATTATTGTATATAACTATCGAGGTAATTTAAATACATATTTTTTCTAAATTTTTTTATTTAATTTTAAGTTTATAAATTCAATTTATACACTATATACCAATAAATTTTTGGACATTTTCGAATTTAGACGTCTTGTCAAATATATAGAAATATTCTGCAGGAATTATCTGTAAACCTTGGGAGTGTAAAGAACATTTTAAAGCACACATATTTCAGCAAAAAATTTGTCCTGGAAAAAAAAAAAAAAAAAAAAAGAGGACTAGTAAAAAATAAACAAAACTCAAAATGTTTTGGATCACCAAGTAAAATGTAATGCTTGAAATGTGTTTTGGCTGTGGTATGTGTTTATGAGAATTCTTTTATTTATGAGTATAAAATTTATGGTGCTAGTATATATATTCATAGAAATATAACGTTTTCTTTAAAAAATTAAAAAAAAAAAAAAAAAAAAAAAAAAAACTCTCTTTAAATTATAACCCTAGCCATTTTTAGGAAACGTCGCATACTATATTAGATACAGCCTACAGCAATCAGAATGCAAAGATGATCTTATGAAATATCAGCATTTTTAATAAATAATTTTTAACTTCGCATGCGCACGCTTTTGAAAAATTCCTTTGCACGATTCAGTAGCCAGAAGTATTGAGTTACTCATATGAAAGCCCTAAACAAATATCATGTAAATTCTAAGCGTTATGAGATATAGAATGAAAAAAAATTAAGTTCCTCTCAAAGAAAAAAAAAAAAAGCTGAACTATAAGGGGTTTTACTCAATTTTTTATTTTGATTCAATCAATGCCCAATGGCAATACAGTGTCCACTGTATGTAAATAAATATTGATAAAATACCCTATCATTTTTCTTGTTAAAAAAAAAAAAAAAAATACTTTGTATGTAAATTGTGTGTAATATTCAACAAGGCTGCAAACTTCATATATAGAAAATCAATCTGTTTTCAATCACCGCACAAACACAGAAAATAATGTCAAACGCAGTTAATGAAACAAATTCCCATGAGTTTCGATTCCAATTATTTATCTTTAAATACGTATCTTTCTTCATTGAAAATAAATTAAAAACCATCTATTGTATCTCAAAATAATACATGCTCGGCACATTTGATTGGAAATTTGCTTTTGTAAATAATTTTTAGGAATATGTATATATATAAATGTTACGCAGTCACATGTTTCCGAAGGATAATAAATTATCGTATTTACTATTAATGAAAGAAAGTAAGTTTCTTGGATGTGGAATTTTAAGTATTTCAATAACTTACTTAGAAAATGGCGATATAGATAATAAAACATACATAATAATACGTATTTCATATTCACAGAATGTTTTTTATAACACACTAGCAGTCTACGCCAGCTTCGCTTGTCACTATTTTTAAATAAATCACTATAATTAATCAAATCTCAAAATTGCATTAATTTATATCATGTGAAAAAAAGAGAAAAAAACTTTGATCGGGAAAAATGTCGCACCAGGTCCCCACTGCCTTCGGCAGTGAAGGCCATTGTGTGCTGCGCGCGCGCATTTACGTTCGACATGCTTAATGAATTACATATTATCTTAAGGGAAAAAAATAAATATAAAATACAAAAAAATTCTTCTCTCATCGGTGGAACCCACTGCCTTCGGCAACGTATACACGAGCGCACGGCGCGAGTGTTCCTTCGCCCACCGTCCCCTCTCCTCCTAATTATTTTACACTTCAAAAACATCCGCAATCGTTTTCTCGAGCTTTTAAACCTAATAATACTACTTTCCAACGTTCTATCTGAATTTTCTTTATTTTTGCCCTGGCACCCGTCCCTCTTCCCACCCCTCGTAATAATTCTACACTTTCGAAAATATCCGCAACGCTCTATACTCTTATTTCTATATTTTTGCCATTTCGTCACCCCCTTCACGTCTATCTTAATACTTTTTCTCTTTTGAAAATATCTGCAATCGATTTTTAGGTCCCAGAAACCAATACGTTCCAATTTTAAATGGTCTATTTCTATTGTTTTGCCCCTCCGCCCCTCTTTCCACCCCTCCTAATAACTTTACACTTTCTAAAATACCCTCATTCGACTTGCAGACCTCTAAAACCTATCTGTACGAATTTTAAACGGTCTAACGTTTTTATTATTATTATTATTATTATTATTATTATTTATTTATTTATTTTTTGCCCCATAGCCCCCCTCCTTTCCCATCCCACCTCGGACGTATTTATAAAATTCCAGAAATTGGTTTTTAGATATTTGTGTAAGCTATATTTTAGAGCTAAAATCTCATATATATATTTGTTTTGTTTGTTTGTTTGCGATATAAAAGATTATTTGAAACCATGTTTAGCGCCCCCCCCCCCTCCTTAGGGTTTGAATTTCTAAAATTCAAAAATTAGTTTTCTGATATTTGTGTTAGCTATATTTTAAAGCAAAAATTTTACGGATATCTGTTTTTTGTTTGAGATATGAAGGATTTTGTAAAATTACGTTTTGTCCCTCCCCCCTCCCCTTGGTGACCGAATTTCTAAAATTACAGAAATTGGTTTTTAGATATTTGTGTTAGCTATATTTTAAAGCAAAAATTTTACGGATATTAGTTTTTTCTTTGAGATATGAAGGATTTTGTGAAATCAAGTTTTGCCTTCCCTTTCCCCCATGGAGAGGGGGGGGAGGGGCGAATTTTGTAAAATCACTTTTCAGTGGATGTCTACGTAACGGAAGGAACATTGTCACAAAATTTTATGCTTCTAGGTTCAGGGGTTTTGGGTGGGCGATGATGAATCAGTCAGTCACTCACGCACTCAAGTCAAACGATTTTATATACAAAATTACAATTAAAATACAATGTGCGTAAACATATGCATATTTTTATCCAATTGCCAACCCTTCTGATTATTTCATTCTAATTCATAAGATGCATTCAAAGAATTAAACAAATATTGTTTGTTTCAAAAAATGTCTACTAGGTGACGCTTTACATAGAAAAAAGGGGAAATTTTAACAAAGAGAAGAACAGTTATACAATCTGAAATTATTAATAAATATTCGAATTGTTTATGCATTCCATTTCAGTTATTTTGTTTGTAATAATTTCTGTTTTTCTCTGCAAATCGCCACACAGCGGTCATTTTATTTATTATTTATTTTTTTATTTCTTAAGGTCATCTCGTGAATTATTTACATACTGAATTTGGTGACCTTTTATCTTCAAAATGCTGTTTATAGCAAGAATTTATGTATGAAGCTCTAAAGTTTCCAAAACAAACAAACAAAAAATATTAATAATAATAATAATAATAATATTCAAACTTACTTAAGTAGCTGATTAAATTCTACTTAATAAATTCATAATGAAAAAAAATTATAACAACCATGGTCATTGTAATGACAAAACTCATTCATAAATACATAAAAAATAATAACTTACTGCAAGAATAAAATTAGTAATTCTGTCAAGGGACTTAACAATTTCATTTTTAAAAAGATGCAAAACACAAAGTTTACGAAATCTGTTTTTAAAAAGTAGTGAAAAAAAAAAAATTCTTATTCTGATTTCAAAAACATATGACAGTGATTACCATCGAGCTAAATTATTTTTCTTTTTTATAAGCTTTAATACTTTCTATGTTTAATTAAATGTCATTAAAGTTTTACTTATTTAGCTAAAAAATAATATTTTGTTTTTAATTTTCGGACATCTGAAGCAATTAAGGCTATTTAAATCTTCAGAAATACTAACTTTAAATATAAATAAATAGGGTAGTCAAATTAAGAAAAATGTGTTTATTTTTTATTTTTTCCAAAGATTATTCTAACCAGTAAAATACTTTCTATTTATAAACCTTGTTATGCTTATTATGATTTCTTTTTTTCTTTTGAAATGTTTACCACATAATTTTAATAGTTAAACATTATAAATATTTTTTTTCCCAATTACATATTTTTCTTTGTTAATATTTAAAACATGGGATTTTACATTCAATTCATAGATGCATGACAAAAAAAAAAAAATAAAAATCTATAAAGTAATTTTCATGAAAAAATGATAAAATGATATAATACAAACTGTTTAAAATGATATAATAAATGATATAATACTGTTTAAAATGATATTATACAAATATAAATAAATTGTTTAATATTTTATAGAAAAAAAATGAAATTGTCCAAAAAAATTGAAATTTTTGAATTTTATTTTAATAGTTTAAATTTTTTGAATAAATTAATTTCACTTAATAATTTTATGTTTTAATACACATGTATGCTTTTTTTTTTTTTTTTTTTTTTTTTTTTGTCAGTAATTTATGAAAGAGCTTTATAATGTCCGATGTCAATAGTGTGATACTTATTTCCACAACTTTAATTTAAAAAATAACTCTATACGAGCCTGTTTATGCCTTTTTTATATCATCGTATTTATTAAAGAGAGAAAATTGTGTCTGCCTTTCATTTTACATGGTTTCATTTAACTTCCTTTGCTGTTCGTTGTTGTCAAATCTTGCATTTTAACCCACTTTCTAACAAGCGATTGGGTTGAAATTTACATATGTGTATAAATCTTATGACAGTACATGCAGAGCCTGATTAAGGGGGAAGCACACATTATTTATACTTACACCTTTATTTTTTAACAAATACTTTCCTCCTATAATAAACAGAAAATTCTCATTAAAAATTATTTTAAAAGAATTCTGGTGTCTAATAACGGTGAGTAAATTGGATTGTTTCACACCGTTCATTTTTTATAAAAAATATTTCCTCATCAAAGCGTGGAATTTCTATGACATGAAGTAAAAAATAATTGTAAAAATATTCCGGTGAGAGCGCAGATAATGTGTGCTTCCCCCTTAATCAGGCTCTGAGTACATGCTTAAACAGTAACGATTTTTTTAAAGGGAGACTGGTGCCTTGTGATTTCAGCTCAAGTTCAAAATTTGTTTTTAGTACATTTTGGGATGAAATAGTATTTTTACTTCTTTAGTTTATTTTTACATTATTGTAAAAACGTAATTAATATAACACAAAATGTTAACTTTTACATTACTGAGTTTTTGAAAAAATAATTTACGAAATAATTATTATTTAATCTTTTAAAGGATTTTATTGATTTCTTCGACAACTGATTAACAGTATATAAAGTATGGAAAGAACTATTGATTTTCCAATATTCTGAAAATAGCATCAGTTGAATGCCGATTAATTCCTGCTTTGAGATAAGCGATCCAGCTATTAATGGCTCTTAAATAATCCGATTATCGATTTTTCGGTTATCCGATAGAATAGCATTGTAATTTATCGACACCTGTTGCACATTTCCAAGTTAGTGGTAAACTACATATTTCGTATCTGTAATTAGTTCCGTGAGGCATCAGATTATTAATAAAACAGAATCATTATTCAAGACACAATATTAATAGTAATTATTAGTATTAGTATTTTTTAACGCAGAAGTCGTATATATACTTTTGCTGAGTTTTTTTTTTTTTTTTTTTTTCTTTTTAATAAATTAAAAATCATAAGTTATATCTCTTGATGTTGGTGTTGTGCAGGTGGTAGGGCTGTTTCACTTTACCTGGGTTCTCCGGCAGGTAGGATGTCTTCTGTGGTGGATATTTTGAAAGGTCCTAGTCCATATTTATACGAGTTTAGGAGAAGACCACAGAAAAATATGAAGAGCTAGGTCAACGAGTGCCATATGGGATCAAACACAGCATTTCCCATCTACCAGTTTCGAGAGTATAATTAATAGGTGATCATTACTGTGAATTGTAAACTTATTTTTAACTGTGTATGTCACATGTAAAATCCATAAATGATATAATTAATTACATATTTAAAATGTGCTCCTCAATTAGAAAATATTTACAGTTTTAGTACATATGAAAATTTATGGGGAAAACAACATTACAATTTTTCTTTTTTGTAAAGCTACCATAATGTTCCAGTTTCTTTCTTTTTCTAATGTTCATTTATTCACTTTATTATTATTATTATTATTATTATTATTATTATTTTGCAAAATTAAGGAAAAATTATCGTATAAAGATTATAATTTATTAAATTGTTTCGTAATTCTATTCTACTTTTATTGTGTTGCAATGCAATTAAGCAAGATACGTTAAACATACCTCACATTTTTATAAATAAATAAATACAAATGTTATCCATTACAAAAGATATATTACGAAATTGTGGGAAAATAAAATACCTATCTATTTTATTACTTGGTCTTTAGCAAAACATGGCTTTTGTCTGTTATGTACTTAAAAGTACGAATCGGTAACCCTTTGTCTAATTTTGTTTCACAAGAACAAATTTTCAGATTATAAGAAAAGAAATTTCATTTTTTTTTTTTTTTTTTTTTTAAGTATACTATTTGCGGATTAGATTCTACTTGTAAATTCGATTCTATTAGTAAATACAAATAAATACAAAACTAGGGCATACTTGACAACCTATCCCGGAAGGTTGTTAGTCACGCCTCTTTCTCGCCTATTTTTTCGCACCAGTCTTTTTTTAGAGTTCTTTTCTTCTTATTTTATCGGAAATATATTTGAAGAGAATTACACTAAAAATTAAGTGGTATACAAAAAGGGGCGGGAACTAACAATCTTCCGGGTTAGGTTGGCAAGTATGCTAGTGTGATGCGGTGTGATGTGTTACAAATATTTCTTCTACATTATTCCAGAGACCCCATATTAAGGAGTTTCTACATCATTCGATGCAACAGTGCCATCTATCGAATAAAATATACAAAACGTTAATCATTGCAACCATTATACAGGTTTTACATATGCAGTTTGGCATGATTTTACTAAGAAACGCAACAGAGTTTTTGGAAAATCACAAAAATGAAAAAAAAAAAAAAAAAAAAAGCTGAATTATATTATAAAAATGCTCCCCATAACTGGAATTTATAATTCATGAATAAAAAACTTTGAATAAAAATCATAAAATGCAAAAATATTCGACAATTTTTTCGCATTGAAATAGTTTCTGATTTGTTTCCAGCACTTGTGCCTACTTTGTTAGCCTAACGAAGGGTCGAGTTTTTTTCCCACTTGAATAATAGTCCCATGACAGCATATAGATATAAAAAAATTATAAGTTTATAAATCGAAAATTTTAATTTACAAAAAACAATGAAAAAATATCTTAAAAAGATAGAATATTGATTATCAAGAAATTCTCATATACCGCAAATAATTAAAATTTTTTTCTGATATATTTATAAAATCTCATGAAAATTGAATATTACTTTAAGTGAGTGATAAATCATGTTTCCTCCTGAAAACATCTCTCGTATTCTATTTCATAAAGAAAACATTTTTCGTTTTTCTAAATTTTAAGAATGTAAAGTATATATTATAGTCATCTATATTTTAAGTCCTTTTATGAAAGACTCAAAGAGGCTCAATAGTTCCCATGAAATCAATATCTGTTGAATCACGTATGTAATGAATATCTATTTTCAGAAAATGGAATAAAAAAATTCAAAATTTAGTTTAATTGAATTCTGAATTCAAACTTCAGAAGGAAAAAAGGAAACTTTTTCTTATATCTGAAAAAAATTGCAAAACTTGTTGCATTTATTTCGATTCATATAGAATTATGAAATGTGAATTATTTCAGATTTTAATAATAACAGGAGACTTGGCGTTCGAATATTGAAACCCGAATAAACTACTACGTCAGAAACGCCAAAGAAAAATATTGGAAATGCATACAGCTGTTTCGGTAGCCTATAGCGTACCGTCTTCAGTGCAAAAAGGATGCTGAATCAGGAGAGGTGCTCGTATATATAGGAAAGGGGCCGGATTTAGTTCAACCAATAGGATTACGGGAAAGGTGGGGAGAGTGGCCAATAAGAATTTAGGAAAGTTAGCTGTGTAAACAGTAGAAAAATTAAGAAAATGTGGACTGAATATAAAATTTCCAACAGTCAGACAAATAGGGAATAGCGAAATCACAATTTACAAGGTTTTTAAAATTTTTATAAATATGAAAAGCTTCAAAGAAATCGAGTTCATGAATGGATTTTGGTCTGCAAATTATTTTAGCTGAATTAAATTTAAAATTATGATTTTCCTCCCAGCAATGTTTAGAAATAGCCGATTTATTGGTTTCTTGTTTGCGGACGTAATTCATATGTTCTTTTAGACGAAATTTAAGACTGCGTTTAGTTTGGCCAATATATAACAAACCACACTGACAGGAAATACTATAAATTCCCCAAGAATTATGCATATCAATGGGATCTTTTAACTGAGAAAAGGTGAGTTTATTGGAAGGCGAAAATATTATTTTAAAATCATATTGTGTGAGAATTTTAGCTATGGTTTGACTGGATTTAGGAAAATAGGGTAAGACAATAGTGATATTAGAAGAGACTGATTTAGTGGACGAAATACGAGGGAGTTGTAATTTTTGGATAGCTTTGTCTATAATGGAAGGGTCATAACCTCTGTCAATTGGAATGGCTTTCAGGTATTTAATTTCAGATTTTAATAAAATAGGATTAGAACAAATATTAAGTGCACGGTTTACAAAAGTATAGAAAACAACCATTTTTTGGTTAGGTGGGTGACATGAACGCGCAAGGGGGAGGAAGGGAGACAGCAAAATTTTTTCGATAGACGGTGGTTGAAAATCCATTTACAGTGCGAGAGACGAGGGTATCAAGAAATGGAAGGGAGCCATTATTTTCTATTTCATATGTAAATTGGATATTACTGTCAATTCAATTTAAAATTTCTAAGACATGGTCTATATTGTGATGAGATATGTCGATAAGCGTGAAGGTGTCGTCAACGTAACGGGTCCAAAAAGGAAAAGATATTTTCTTAAAAAGCTTGCTTTCGAAATAGTGCATGTAAATATCTGCGAGAAATGGGGAGAGAAGCGAACCCATGGCTAAACCTTCAGACTGACGATAGAATTTATTTTTAAAAGAAATGTGGTTTGTGATAAACAAATGCGGGTAAGAGAGATTAATTCTTGTATTTCAAAAGATGTGAAATGAAACTCTTTTAATCTATTTTCGAGACAGCAGAGGGCGCCACTTATTGGAACATTAGTGAAAAGAGATTTTACATCAAAAGAAACCATAGTGAGATTAGTGTGAGGGCAGTTTTGAATGTTTTTTGCTAATTTTATGGAATTCTTAACAGTATAACTATTAGCAGCAAGAAGGGGAGCAAAAATTGTGCTGAGAAATTTAGCTAAATTATAGGAAGCAGTACCGATATTAGAGACTATGGGACGAAATGGAATATTGGGTTTGTGAACTTTCGGTAAAGCGTAAAATCTGGCACAATTAGCAATAGAAGGGATAAGATGAGATTTAGTCGAGTCCAATAACAAGGGGCAAGATTTTATAGCAGATTTAATTTTATTTAACTCTTGAGTAGAGGGGTCACGGGGCAGAGGAATATATGGGCCATCATTGATTAATTCGGTAGCACTTTCAATGTATTGTTTTTTATTCAAAATAACAATCTGACCACCTTCATCAGCTTTAGTAATGATGATATTTTCATTACATTTTAATTCCTTCAAGGCGTTTATTTCTGCAGGGCTGAGATTTGATTTAAAATTTTTAGAATTGAAATTGGCATTATTAAGAATTAAATGACGAAGATTTTCTTTCTGTTGGTCAGTCAGTCGAGAATTTTTCGAAAGCTTTTTCAACCGGTGCAATTAATTGAGGAAAAGAAGGAGGTTTAGAAATGGCAAAATTTGAATTGAGTTTGAGAACAGAATATTGATTATTGGTAATTTCAGCATTGGAAAGATTAACGATTGCATTTTTATTGACAACAGGAAAGTCGTTCGACTGAATAGGAGTCTGTGAATTACGAAGCCAGGTGTATTTATCTTGTAATTTAATTGAGTGTTTACGAGAGCGGTTGTCACAATGAATCCAGGAATTGTGATCGATTAGCATAAAATTAGGACGTTCAAAATCTAAGCCCTCTGCTGTCTCGAAAATAGATTAAAAGAGTTTCATTTCACATCTTTTGAAATACAAGAATTAATCTCTCTTACCCGCATTTGTTTATCACAAACCACTGTTTCTTTTCAAAATAAATTCTATCGTCAGTCTGAAGGTTTAGCCATGGGTTCGCTTCTCTCCCCAATTCTCGCAGATATTTACATGCACTATTTCGAAAGCAAGCTTTTTAAGAAAACATATTTTCCTTTTTGGACCCGTTACGTTGACGACACCTTCACGCTTATCGACATATCTCATCACAATATAGACCATGTGTTAGAAATTTTAAATTGAATTGACAGTAATATCCAATTTACATATGAAATAGAAAATAATGGCTCCCTTCCATTTCTTGATACCCTCGTCTCTCGCACTGTAAATGGATTTTCAACCACCGTCTATCGAAAAAATTTTGCTGTCTCCCTTCCTCCCCATGCGCGTTCATGTCACCCACCTAACCAAAAAATGGCTGTTTTCTATACTTTTGTAAACCGTGCACTTAATATTTGTTCTAATCCTATTTTATTAAAATCTGAAATTAAATACCTGAAAGCCATTGCAATTGACAGAGGTTATGACCCTTCCATTATAGACAAAGCTATCCAAAAATTGCAACTCCCTCGTATTTCGTCTACTAAATCAGTCTCTTCTAATATCAGTATTGTCTTACCCTATTTTCCTAAATCCAGTCAAACCATAGCTAAAATTCTCACACAATATGATTTTAAAGTAATATTTTCGCCTTCCAATAAACTCACCTTTTCTCAGTTAAAAGATCCCATTGATATGCATAATTCTTGGGGAATTTATAGTATTTCCTGTCAGTGTGGTTTGTCATATATTGGCCAAACTAAACGCAGTCTTAAATTTCGTCTAAAAGAACATATGAATTACGTCCGCAAACAAGAAACCAATAAATCGGCTATTTCTAAACATTGCTGGGAGGAAAATCATAATTTAACCTAAATCCATTCATGAACTCGATTTCTTTGAAGCTTTTCATATTTATAAAAATTTTAAAAATCTTGTAAATTGTGATTTCGCTATTCCCTATTTGTCTGACTGTTGGAAATTTTATATTCAGTCCACATTTTCTTAATTTTTCTACTGTTTACACAGCTAACTTTCCAAAATTCTTATTGGCTACTCTCCCCACCGTTCCCGTAATCCTATTGGTTGAACTAAATCCGGCCCCTTTCCTATATATACGAGCACCTCTCCTGATTCAGCATCCTTTTTGCACTGAAGACGGTACGCTATAGGCTACCGAAACAGCTGTATGCATTTCCAATATTTTTCTTTGGCGTTTCTGACATAGTAGTTTATTCGGGTTTCACTATTTCAGATTTTGTCTGGGAGTCTCATTCTTTGTAAATTCCATTCATTTTTGAATATTTGTATCATGCTCAAAAACTATACTTCATGTGATATGGTGTTTGAAAATCGCTAACAAAACTAACAAGGAAACATTCAAAAGGTGTCGTCTTCAAAAAATATTGAAAAAAATATATGTGATTCTACTCTTCCTAAAACCCCAGAAAGTTAAGAAATTGTCGGCTGAAATGAATTACAGCGACCACAAAAAAAAAAAAAAAAAAAAAAAAAACATTAAAATTAAGCATATTTGGCGATTTCACTTTGTTAGGCGATTGATTTTGAGTACTTGGCGGAGAAATAAAGCACGGTTCTGTTCGTATACGGCAAACTCGGTGCTAGCGAACTGAACGCCTAACAGCGCTAAATCACCAAATATGCTTAATTTTGATAATTTTTTGTGGTCGCTGTAATTCATTTTAGCCGATAATTTTTTCCCTTCCTGGTGTTTTATGAAGAGTAAAATCACCTATAATTTTTTCAATATTTTTTGAAGACGACACCTTTTGAATGTTTCCTTGTAAGTAGTTCATAAAGCGAAATAAGTAGGCAAGCAATATTTTAATTGTAACACTTTCATATTTTTACACTGTGAAACACAAAACTTGATTCATATTTTCCAACTCATATGTATCTTTATTTTGAGAAATATTTTTTTCTTGATACTATAGAATAAAATAAACTTTTCTATGATGTCTTATTTATTTTTATTTGTATACGTGCATGTATGAACTTGTTAGTTAAGCAAGTATCGATTTTTACCTGGATCGAGTCATCTCCCAGGTAGCACAGTATGGTATTTTCAACGTTGAACAAACGGCAATGCATTCCGTTGAATTATCGTTTTTCCGTAACGTTAATAATCTGAAAATATGTCTCGTTGATTTCCTCATCTTTCAACGGTTGTTTTAACACATTTTACAACGTAAAAAAAACCGTTGTAAAAGGGTTGTTCAAAATCGCAATACTCTCGTGTTTTTTATATCAGTTTTCAACGGTTTTTCTTATGTCTTATAAACGTTGAAATCCAAGAAAAATAGCTAGCTCTATATATCCATTGAATTTTCGTTTCTAAAATATTGCTATTAATTTAAAAAAGAAAAAATTCCCATGTTAAAAAAGTTTTGGAACATTCTTTTTTACTTAATTTTTAGACTTTTTTTATGATTAATTTTATTACTTTTATAATACTCAATATGCGAAAATATTAGATACGTAAAATTTTGTAACTTCTGTTTTTCGAGGAAAGCTAAATTTTATAGCACATACAACTGCACTAAATTTGATATGTGAGACAACCAATATAAAAACGAATGCTGAATTAGTTAAGAGTGTGTATCAGCCGACAGGCGATGACTACTATTTACATGACTACATCTCAACATCTGTTAAATAAAATTGCTGCAAATTCTGTATATAAAACCTTTATTCTGAGAAGCTATATAAAACTTTAGTGCATGTTAAATAACTGCAAGTGGCGCTTTTAGATAGAACATACTAATTTTCTTAATCAATTGTTTATGAAATTTGATGTAATTTTAATGAACAGATGCTGAGATGTATCTATGTGGAAAACAGTACATAGATAAAATTCATAGATTTCAATAAAAAATACTATACTAATTATATATATTGTTTTAAAATTATTTTATTTATGTAAACTCTAGTTAGTTTTAATTCACACAATTTAATAATAATAAAGCTAAAAAATCGAATATTTAAAATTTCCATAAACCAACATTTAGGTCCGTGTGATTGTCTATTTATTAGCTAAGAGTATTTATTTGAAATTAAAGGATAATCAAAATGATAATAATTTGTGATTATAATAATAAAATAAATAAATAAAAGCGGAAATTGGGAATGTTAATTAATGTAAACAAAAATTAAATTTTGCAGTTAAAAGACAATCAAAAAGATAATAATTTTATTAATAATCATAGAATAAATAAAATCAAAGCAGAAAATGGGAATGTTAATTAATGTAAACAAAAATTACAGTTTGCAATTAAACGAAAATCAAAAAGGTTATAATTTTATTAATATTAAAATAAAATAAATAAATCAAAGCGGAAATTGGGAATATTAATCAATGTAAAGAAAAATTAAAATCTTCAATTAAAAGAAAATCAAAAATGTAATAATTTTATTAATAATAATAAAATAAAGTAAATCTAAGCCGAAATTGTGAATGTCAGTTTTGCTCCCTGGACAAAACTTAAATTCGTAGAAAACAAGCTTTTCAAAAAGTATAATTTTTGTGTACATAAGACCTGTTTTTAATAATATAAAATTACTGCATATACTTCGTTCAATAAAACAATAGTAGCGTTACATTATATATAGATACATTTTTTCAGTAAACATGAAAAAAGTAAAATTTTACAAAAGTACTGTTTTAAAAAAGAGTATTAAATATTAAAAGTTAGACCGACCCCTGAATATTTAAGACAAGAATTTAAACATAAAATTAAAGAAGGAAAAAAGAAACACTTACTTCATTACTTGAAAAATCTTGTTTAAATAAATATGCACCATCATCCATTGGACGATAATTTTTAATATTATGCTAGCAGGTTAAACAAACCCAAAGCCAAAGAATTTATAACTTTGAGCTTTTAAGGAGCTAACCAGCTATCAAGTTTTGTTACCTTTCACTATTCTTTCGATGAAAGAGTTTTAAATTGCGTTTAATTAATTATTCTTTCATAGAAAACTTTCATACCAATTTAACAGGAAAACGATAACTTCATTCACATCACATTCACATTCACTTTCAAAATGGCACGTGTCGTAAGACGCTTTTAAGGTTTGCCACAATATACTTGGCGATTTTTCATGTAGAACGGGAGAAAGCGTACAATATGGTACGCTTCGCCTTCGTTACTTACGGTTTCCGAAAGCCAAAGAACATCTACTTATAGTTAATTACTTTGCCGAAAGCTTCCCTTCTTATCGTGATAGAAGTTCTTTCGCAGCACACCATCTTCTAAAACTCTAAAGAAAATTATTATACGCACATCCCGCCAATTCACAATCGTGTATCGATATCAAGCTGAAGAGATTCAACGTTATTTGACAGAAATAATGACTTATAAAAAGTACCTATTAATTCGTTGAAAAAACATATTTTTTATTAGAATCAAAAAGGAAAGCAAAAACTAATAAAATACATATTTTAAAACGTCGAAAAAATAACAGAAAAAGTACAACCATAAAACAACGTTTGTTATAGGTTTTCTTTATTACTGAATAAATATTCGAAATTGTTCAGTGAGAATATTGCGAAATAAAAACTATTTTTCAACGGACATAAAATAACGTAACCAATTTTTCACTGTTCAGACTTATTTGCAACGATATAACAACGTTATGTGTTACCTGGGCTATCTACCTCTTCAAAAAATTCTGCTTTCTTAAATGGTCCCCTTCATAAAAATTAAAGACTAAAAGGAGTCTTTAAGCAAAATTCGAATTCGTAAAATGAGTTTTTAAATAAAATTTGAATCCTGTATATTCAAAAGGGACTTCCCGTTAGCTAAATAAACACAGTGGTTATGTCACCACACTGCTAATTGCCTTCGAGAGTAAGAGAGCGAGTTCAATTCCCGCCCTGGCCCCGGGTGTTTTTCCATTTCTTCGTATTTTAATTCTGTCATAAGCTATCTGTAATTATATGACGAAGATTTACAAGCGGACTACGAGTCAAGCATACATATCTGTTACGTATATGTTATCATATCTGACGTATATGTTATCAAAAAACACAAGAAAAATATCTTTGCCAAATATTGTAAAATAACAATCGAATAAATCGAAAAATAATTAAAGAAAAGAATAGGTAAAGTAGCAGAAAGCTGCTTAGGTAGCATTTAGTCAGTGTCTAAAGATAATGAAACAAAAGTACTTCTATATATAATAAAATAATTGACATTTACCATTGTATAATCAACAAATAGAACTAGACTGAGTGTGGAAGATTAGCCAATATGAAATTGAGAAACGGTAGTCGTGGAAAATGTAGAAAAAAAATAAGAAATTGTGGATTGAATGTAATATTTCCAATAGACAAAGAGGGTTGGGATACAGTGAAATTAAATTTAAAATATTTTTTTCAGATTCTTATATACGTAGAAAACTTCAATGAAATTGTGTTTAAATCTAGATTATGGCCTGCAAGTGATTTTATCTATATCAAAATTAAAGTTATGGTAATTTGCCCAGCAATGCTTAGATGTATTTCTTGTGTATTTCTTGTTTTCGGACGCAATTTATACGTTCTTTTAAATGAAATTTGAAACTGCATTTATTTTTCTCATTAAATGATAAATCACATTGGCAGGAAATACTATTAATAACCAGAGAGTTATACATATCTACAGGACATTTAGCCTCAGAACGGTTGAATACGTCATAATACACCTGATTCAATAAAAACATCAAAATAAAGGCAACGTTAGTTGATGTCTAATTTCAGAAAACTATAATGCTTCATAAAATTTTATGCGTCGGCGTGGAGAGGCAGCTACTAAATTTGGGGCAACACTTATCTGCTTATACACTTGAAAATTTTTTAATTTTCATTGAAATTCTTATACTAAATGCATTTCCGGTTGAACAAGTTTAGTTTTAGTATTTCACGATATTAGCCGGAAAAGAAGATATTTTATAATTTTGACACGTTTAATCTGACGTGCTATTAAGTTTTAGTAAAATAATTAAGTACTATTAGGCAACTGTGGATACAGAAAAAATATATATATAATAATCTGGTGTCTCACTCACACGACTTTCTCTTACCGTGAAATTTAATGCTATAAATACAGGTTGGAGATTAAGAGGTAAGATAACGTGTACTGTTATGTAAACCTATGTTAAACAAAACAAATTAGGCATCGGAAAATATTTATATGATAATTAGTTCTGTGTGAGGGGGACTACCGCCCCTCTTAATCTCCCGGTTCATTAATGCACCTACATCTATATAGAATTTAATTCTGTTATTAAAATTAAAAGTTTACTTAAAATTATACAGACAATTTCCCCACGCAACATTCATTGACACTTATCAATCTTGATCAAATCTTTCCAGCAACAAACTTATATTAACTTAAAATACAACATTTGGATCTCCTAAAATTATTCGTTTTTAAGTCACTCTAAGAGACACAGACAAAGATCAAACGTTAAAAAACTTCACTATGGTAATCAGGAAGCCTCAAAACGTTTAAATATACAAAAAAAGATGAATATTTAGCTTAAAACATACATTATTTACCATATGAGGAATTTATTTCAAATCCCGAACAGCTTTCCTGGAAATGGTAAAATATTATTAGCAAAGCACATCCGCTAACAAAAAAATAACAAGTGTGTTGTGGCCACCACACGACTTTATTCTTTATTTTCCTATACAAATTCACTCAGTAAAAATAATTTATTAAAATTATTATTTAAAAGAATTATTTTCCATGATAATGCAGACGATTTCCATATTAGAAAAGTAGTATAACAATAAATATCCAAAAAATGTTGAATTTATTCTCAATATTACATTTATTAAAAAAAAAAAAAAAAAAGGTTAAAAATGAAAAAAAAATCGATAACTTTATTTTAAATTATCACAGATCGATGGTTCAACCATTCGTTTTAAAGGTATTGGTGAGCTCTTTTTAAAGATAGCCATCATGAAAATTTACTCACCTCGAGGGGGGGTGGAGGCGAGGCTCCTACATACACAAAAAAATTTTCCAGTTGACTATCTCTATTACAAAAACTATATATTCGTTTCATTTGGTTTAGTGCAGTCTATAGATGTTAAACTCTACTTACCTGCAATTTCCTTCATAGATGTAATGCATTTGAATATTTTTGCGCGTCCCTGTACACGAACCATTTGCTTCATCTCAGCCAAAAGCTTAATGAAGCATCCCTATATGATACACATTAAGAATACCGTGTTTGGAATTTCTGTTACAACTTGTTCTTGAGATACGCTGATAACACAGACAGACAGACACACACACACGTAGACCATTCTCTAAAAACATAATTTTCGTATTAAGGGGACCCCAGAACGTGTAAATATAACAAAAACTCACTTTCGAAAATTTGACCCTAAAACAATACTTTCTATACCGTAAGGTTAAGAGTAAGTAAAAACTACAATTATATTATTCTATTATTGCAAAAATTTACAGTATGTTATTACTTGTAGTGGAGAGATGCCATATTTACAATTAATATCCCCATTGAATAAAATTAATTAATGTTACTTTTAAAATTCTTTTTGCGAAGTAACATTTGACTTAGACTTTCCCTGTAAAATAATGATCAGAAATCCTCTAACTTTAACCTTCATTTAACTTCATGAAATAAACCTGTATATGAAATCTTTAAAATAACTAATAGCTCCGAAAGGATAACTGCTGTCTTTTATTTTTCTTAAAAATATCTGTGAATACCTTTGAAATATATTATGCAATTTGTTTAAGACTTTTGGCTGATTTTTTTACGTAGTCCCAATATTGTATATATATATATATATATTAATTACAGGTAGCTTTAGATCATTTTTAAGAAAAGTTAGTTCATAATTTCATTTAAATCACAATTATTCAACAAATATTTTTTTTCCCTTGAAAAATTATTATTATTTTTACATACTTGCCAACCAAACCAGGAAGATTGTTAGTCCCGCCCCTTTTTGCCTATTTTTCACACCAGTCTTTTTTTAGAATAATTTTCTTCTTATTTAATCGTAAATATATATAAGAGAATTGCTCTAAAAATTAAGTGGTGTACAAAAAGGGGAGGGAACCAACAATCTTCCGGGTTAGGTTGGCAAGTATGTTATTATTTTCAAAATTTTAGAATTTTCAAAAACAAAAAGTGAAAACTCGTAACTACGGTTTGTGGTAAGATATATATAAAATACGATTAAATGAAGTTTCTTCAAAATACTCAAATTAAAAATTATATTTAAAGTTTTCATTTTACCGCAAATTGAATATTTATTTACAAATATTAAGATGTATAACTCTGTATAAAATATTAGTAATTGAAATATTCTTTTTGCCACATATTTCTTCTGTTGTGTAATTTCATTTTTTTATAAAAATTAAAATTTCGAATTTTTAGTCCAATTTTGACATTTTTAAAGTTCACTGTCGCCTTAAATATGTATATGATTAGCAGAGTTGCCAGTAATCCAGATTTTTTAATATTAATTGATTATTAATGACAAAGTTCTCTTTGTCTATCGTTGTAAATTATATGGTTAAACTAGACAAATATAAATTTTCGGTAATGATGACTCATATACCATATTTAGTGGCAATCAACTCTCTGGCAGATTCTAAAGTTTCGTTCAGTATTCGTATACAATATTTATTAGAACGAGAAAAACTTTTTTTTCTTTTTCACACAGACAGAAAGTGCAGTCATCGTTATTCTGTAGCAATTGGAGAAAAAAAATAATAAAAGAAATATTCGGAATTGTTTTTTTTTTTTGTTTTTTTTTTTTTGTATTATCAAAAAGTTTACATGAAATTGTTTATGATTCTCTTTTCTCACTGATAACTAATAACATAGAAACCTTTCAATAATCAATTAGCTACACTGCTAAAAAAAATTAGGGGACACATGGTTTTAACGAAATCAGGTAAATACTTATACCGATAACAAATGTCAAATGAAACATCCATAATTTAAAACGTGGCAAAAAACAGAAGAAGAAAACTTTATGTGCAAATCAACGTTAATGAATTCAGAAACAAGAAAAAGAATGTAAGTACAGAAGTCGTGATTACGCAGAAGCTTTTTTTTATCACTGTCTCAGTGGTGAAATTGAACAGTTCGGCTTTCGTTTTGAGAAAAGGTGATTGTAAAATGTCATGACAACATGATATGCTGGAATCCATGGTTTGACGCATTATAGGGAGACTTGAATCAGGCCAAACTCAAAGAAGAGTAGCGGACGCTGTTGAAGTGGCAATAAGTGTCATTCAAAGAGGGTGGGATCAATTTTAAGAAACAGGGAATGTTAGACATCGGCCAGGATAAGTAGACAAGGTCGTCCACGTGCTATCAGAGCAAATAATGACCGATATATCCTGTTAACAGCTTGTCGAGGCAGACCAACTAATGCTTCTCAACTGCAAAGGCAATTTCTTTTGGCAACAAGATGAAGGGTCTCAAGCAAAAGAGTCCGAAATAGGCTTCATCAGGGTGGTCTCTATGCACATAGGCCAATGGTGTGTATTCCGTTGACAACAAGACACCGCGTGGACTGAAGAATGTGGGCTGCTGAACATCAAGATTCGATGCAAAGTGATAGGAGTCAAGTGCTATTTACTGACGAGTCCCGATTCACTTTAGAGTGTGACACCAAACGTGTTTCGGTACGTCAAGAAAGGGTCACTCGAAATAACCCTATATTCGCTCGATAAAGATCGCATTGCAGACTAGGTGGTTTCATGGTATGCGCTGGAATCAGCATAGGCGGTCGTACGGACTTGTATATCATTCAGAATGGCAATTTCACAGTCCAAATACATACAGACAAGATTTTGACACCTCATATCGTTCCTTACGCTGCGATAATTAGCGATTCCTTTATTTTAATGCATGATAATTCCAGATATTAAACAACTCGTCTTGTGGAGAACTTTCTTGAAGCTGAAACAGTACGGTGTATGGAGTGGCCAATATGTTTTCCTGATCTAAATCAGAAAGAGCATGTTTGGGACACACTTAGACGAGGCGTTGATTCAAGATCAAAGTCTTCTTTTATTGCCCAAGACGTAGAGATCACACATTTTCAAGAGTGGAACAGTATTCCCCAAATTCTTAACGATAACCTGATCGCATTCATGCCAAACAGGTGTGTGGCAATCTTAGCAGTTTTGGGGTACCACACGCCATATTAAACATCCTGTATCAATTCCAAACGTTAAGTTTTTTGCCATTTACATGTAACCAAATTGTTCCCGTGAAGCATCATTTCATGTTTTTTCTACCATTCCAAAAATTGAAGTTCCAATGCAATTGTTTGTGAATCTTTTTTTCTCTATTGCATTTTGTTATGCGTGTATTCTCCATTTTATGGAGAATACTAATATTGCTATCGCGCAACGGTTTCTTACTTTTTTTTTTTCTCTTCTAATTTTTTTTTTTTTTTTTTTTTTTTTTTTTTAAAGCAGCGTTTGTTAAAGTTTCGTTCCTGCATTCTGGATATCATTTACGAATGAACAAATTATTACTATTGTTTATGCATGTTTCCATATTTTGAGCACAAATACTAATGTATGGTTATTCGTAAATGGTTAATTCGTAATTAATGGTTATTCGTAATATTTATGTTAGGACATAATTATTTATATGTTTTATTAGTTAAGAAACAAACTTTAGAAATAAACTTCTTAATAGTTTTTTTTTTTTTTGTTAGAAATTGGTATTAATATATATATATATATATATATATATATATATATATATATTTATTTATTTATTTACTAATAGTAATGAACTTATCAAGAAATTTTTGTTTCTTTTCCCTACACAAAAGTATTTATTTATTAAAGAGCATACTTAACTTAAGGGATTTCTTTAGCTTTTAAAATGACAAGGTTCAAATTTTATGAAATATTTTTTATATTTTCTGTCAGAAATACAAAACTCAAGTTTATTTAAGGCACTAATACTGAAAGTGTTGAATAACATAAATGTTCTTCTGTCAAATTTTCAGTTATGAAAATTTTTTAAAGGATTGAAACAAATATTTAAAGAATAATTTAGTGAAAATAAAGTGTAACAATTCTTAAATCAATTATTTTCTTTAAAAACATCTTTTATAAATCAAATATATTATATTTTTCGTGTATATATTTTAAAATTTTTATTTAAATTTAATACAAAACAATTGTACTTAATTGTAATTCAAGACAATTGATCGAAAATAGAATGTTTTAAATGACTGCAACAATTGTTATAAAAATTTATTTAAACATTTTATGTTTATCTACATATATGTTTGTATTTTGTATACAATATAAGTACAAGTGTTTTTATAACACAGGCTATTTCGTTGTTACTATATATTAAGTTTTGTTGATGACATGAATAACAATTGCAATTTATTTTATTTTATTTATTTATTTATTTTTAATAATATTTAACTCCGATTTGGGTTGATTTAAAGATTTAAAAGTTCCCGCAGTATAAAATATATCTTAAAATTTTTGTTCATTAATATTATTTGGCGTAAAGAATACAGACGATTTGCATCTCAGAGAATAACACCCAATGCCAAAAGAAAGCCAATGCCAATTTTGTATCAACACCTGTAAAAATTATTTTTGTGGGTATATGAGTAAAAAAAAAAAAAAAAAAAGTCAACCCATTTCTTTTAAGTTATCACAGATGGGTGGTTCAACAATTTGTAAAATTTCCTCCATTGGTTCGTGTGATAAGCTTCCACAAAATTTTTGATAAGCACACACAAACACACAGATATTTTCTAAAAACATTTCCTAATTATATCCGATTACAAATCATGCTATACGCAATTGTACATTCTTACAAGGAGTAGTTTGGGTTATAAATTCTTAAAATAATAATAATAATAATAATAAAAATAATAAACACTCACATGGATGTAAATATGTTTTGTGTGCTGGTTATTAGTCATATGCAAGTATTTACTAATACCAGTAAAGGAGAGGTAAATACCATTTCAAATTTAAACGATCTAGAAAAACATGTTGATCTATATAAAACTTAATTTCTGACTACTAATTCAACATATATTAAAAATTTGAAGTTCAAATACATTTTCAAAACTGGAAAGAAATTATCATATTAAAATTAGATTCGGTAGCTGTATTTTAATTACAAATATAAATAAAAAATTAAATTAAATCTATTTATATGCAATATTAAGAAATTTAATTAGTTTCGAAATAAAACAAATATATGTAATATATCAATGGAAAAAAAATCGTAATTTTTTAATTTATTTACTAAACTTACAAATTCCGCTTAAAACTTTTAATATGAACTTATTTAGAAATTCACAAAATGATTCAAAATATTAAAAATTACCGTCTTCGTTCTAAATCGACTACGTTTAAAACTATTTCTTATGTGCATACGTTAATTAAAGTTAATATGAAATTAATTTTCAAAAGAAGCTTCTAAAAAAAAAGCAATGTATCTGACTTCATTAGTAAATATATCCAGGCCGTTTCTCAAAAATAAAGTTTATAAAATTATTTAAGATTAATAGTTAAATCGAAAAGAAACTTTCAAGGATACTGAATAATACCGTCTATATGAAGACAAGAGAATAATATCTTATAGTTCTTAATCGAGCAAATTTCTGAATAGTGGAAGCATGATAATAAATTAATGAAATCGAAATATTCTCAAATTGAATTATAAATCTAATAGGATAGTAATTAAAACAAATTCTATAATTCTAAATGTTACAGAAAATTTTTAAAAACATTCTTTTCGTTCTTAATTAATTTAATGTCATTAAAAATTTGTTTGATTTTTAATCATCTTTAAAATAGAACTTGGTGTGATATATACATTAAACGATTTTACACATATTAATTGATATTTGTTTTGAAGCGATGTGAAATGAAAAATCTTAGTTAATAAAGAGAGTTGTAACTTTAATGGAAATCTAGATATTGCCTTATTATAGACATTTTCAATTTTCAGGTAATATGTGTATGCAGGAAAACATTTTTACTTCTATAACCAGACTACTGTATAGTTAATAGAAGTATTGTATTCGGTCAAAAAATTCGATATCGAGATTTCTCGTGATTTACATGGTTTAAGGTCTCCTGAGTCCAAAAAATGTTTTTTTTTTTTTTTTTTTTTTTTTTTTTGTCAATTGGTCAGTGTATGTGTGGGTGTACAGTGGTGGACATAATTATAAGACACCTATCTAATTTGACAAATAGTGAAAGAAAAGATTCAGAGCTTAAAAATGTTTTATCAAATACGTCATAAACACAAATTTATTCTGTTATCACACGTAATTGTTTTACAGAAATGATATTTTTATAGAGTTTAATAAAAATAATAAAAATACCATGGACAAAATTATAAGACACCCTAATATTTTAATTAAAACACCTGCTTTTTTTCGAAATACATGTGCAATATGCAAATTTTCCGCACGCTGTTATGACGTCAGCAGTTAACTAAAGCAGACGATAACCGACTTAACGCATTTACAAACATTCCACGAGGTACAGAATTAAAAGAATGTGGAATTCACGAAATTTGGAGATTAAATGGAACTGGTGCTTCAATTAATAATATTTAAAAATTTATTAAACGCTCTAGATGTGCAATTAGAAATGTTTTGAAAAGAGGAATTAATGGATCGGTGATTAAAAGATCTGGACGTACTCCTTGCTTGTCTTCGAGAGACAAACGCCATGTGCTTTTGCTCACATAATAAGATGACCACTACAGGCATTAAAAATGCTTTGAAACTTGATTGTTCAAGGAGAATCATTTGCAGGGTGTTGCACAATGCTTCCTATGTGAAATATAAAAAATTGAAGAAAAAACCACCGCTTCTAAGCCGGCACAAAATGGAGCGTCTAAACTTCGCTAAAAAAACTATGGCCTGAACCTCCAAATGGTACTCTGTGTTATTTTCTGATGAAAAAAAGTTTAACCTGGATGGTCCTGATGGGTTTCAATATTATTGGCATGATTTACGGAAGTCTCCTCATGTACTAATGAGCCGCCAAATTGGTGGAGGCTCAGTAATGGTTTGGGCTGGTTTTTAGGCTCAAGGGAAAACGGATATTGTTTTTGTGCATTCAAGAATAAATTCCGAAAAGTATAAGAATCTTCTTAAAGATCAACTAGCCATATACGGTGAACTTCTTTGTGGCGAAAACTACACTTTCCAGCACGCGCCGATTCATGCATCACACGAAACAAAAAAGTGGCTTTCAGAGCAAAGTATCAATGTTCTTCCGTGGCCTTCTCGCTCCCCAGACCTAAATCCCATCGAAAACTTGTGGGGAATCTTAGATCGTGCGGTTTACTGAAATGGGAGGCAGATTATATGTGTCGAAGACCTAAAGAATGGTGTAAAATGTGCTTGGGAAGAACTGTCTTGCGATATTTTGTTAGAATTGATAGAGTCAATGCCGAATCGCATCTTTCATGTTATAAAATTAATGGTGGCTCCACCAAATATTGAATAACCATGTTAGAGGATTTTCTTTTAGACCATTAGTGTCTGCTAATTATGTTGACCACTGTATTTGGAAAAAACGGTTGGTGTCTTATAATCTTGTCCATTATGTTTTTAAGATTTATCATTAAATTGTATGAAAATATCATTATTATAAAATAATTATATATGATAACAGAATAAATTTATGTTTTTGACGTATTTGATAAAACATTTTTAAACTCTGAATCTTTTCTTTCACTATTTGTCAATTTAGATAGGTGTATTATAATTATGTCCACCACTGTATGTGTGTGCATGTGTGTGGATAATCTTATAACTATTATATCTCCAAACCAATAAAGATAAAACTACGAAACTTCAGAATTGACGCAAGTGTGGTGTACAGATTTTATTTATTTATTTATTTATTTATTTATTTATTTTTTTTTTTTTTTTTTTTTTTTTTGAAATTTGGAAAGTTGGAAGTGGGACATCTGGAACCGGAAGTCCGTATCTCAAAAACGGCTCTAACGATTTTCTTGAAAATTACTGTATAAACACTCTATTAGATGCCCTTTCGAATGATGTAGTTGATTAGTTCAGGAAAATTAATAGGTGTCCTATATAAATAGCTGCATTTCAGGTACTGCAAGTGCGTTCCTTTCAAAGCGGCTGTATGGTTTTTTTTTAAACCTTCAATATTAACCCTCTTTTAAATATCCTTTTGTATGTAATTGTTGTTTTCCGGTCAACAATTGAATATGCCAAGTTTTGGTAGAAGTCGGTATCTCTAAAACGACTCTAACAATTTTCTTGAAAATTGTTACATAAACCCAATTTAGATACCTTTCTCATACTTTACGTGGTTATAACAGGAAAATTAATAGTTACCCTAAGCAGATAGATCAGTTTTACATCACAAAAATTGATGTAAAAAAAAAAAAAAAAAACTACTTTTTTTTTTTCTTTCTTTTTTAAATTCACTATGTAAACTCTGTTTTATACGCGCGTGTATTATCTTTCTCTTACCGGAAAATTTTTAGTGTTCCATTTCATTAGGCTAATTCTATGTCTTCTGATCACATTATCTCCAAAAGTGCATATCATACGCATAATAGTGGGTAATAGTAGTCAAGTGGTTGTTTCATACCAGATTTCTTTTTTTTTTTTTTTTTTTTTTTTTTTTTTGTAATGCGAATGGATTATTCGTGTAACTAGAGAAGATATAATTTTGCATGTTTCATGGACTAGAAATAATGACTGAATGAAAATCAAAATTATAATTAAGAGATTTAAAGTAATCTTCAGGCCGTAATCTACACAAGAAATTGATTTTTGAGAAACATTTTTACATCTATAATTGCATCATCAATAATGTAAATTGACAGAACAATAACTTATTTCAAAATACTCACTAAATTTAAATTTGAGATCTATATTTGAATTTGATACATACATTTATACATATATATATATATATATACTAGCTGACCCGACAAACGTTGTTTTGTCATTTAAATTATTTCTAGAGAATATTTTGCTAGAAAAAAAATAACTAACTTATTGTAAGTGTGTAAGGATGTGGTATATAAGTGAAACAGGTATGAAGCGCTGTGAACGGTGACTGTGAATTCCGATTATAACGTAAAAGACATAATTACCGAAATTTTCGCTACTTGCTTCTTGCTACTTGGTACTTTCTACTTGCTACTTGTTATTTAAAACCTCCGCTGAATGTCGAACAGCACAAAATTTTATTTCATACGGCAAATATTTCAATTTATGAGAGAATCTCTGACAGCAACGAATTTCACATAAAAATTCAGTCTTTTTTGAATAAGCTGTAACAATCTGAACCGATTTGATGAAAAATTTTATCAAAAAGTAATTACAATATCTAACATCATTACATGTACATTTATCACAATTCAATCAATCGATGCATGTGAGTATGTGTATAGTATGAGCGAAGTGAAATGTAGAGTTCGTATTAAATAAAAACTTAAACTCGTTTTAATTAAAGGTGAAAAAGTTGAAACCCAATTCATTTTATAACAGGTATATTTTTTTAATCTACCAAAACTGAATTTACCGCAATGTCATTGGATGTACAATATTTTTAGTTAATCCTTGAGGAGTATACACAAACAAATTCGAAGGTTTTCCAACCCTGGAACACGCAACATATAATTGGCCGTGAAAAAAGCACGGATTTTCTAAATCTAAGCCACAAATTAGGACTCCTTTGGTGACTTTAAATATTTTAAGCCATTTTTGCGATGAATTGAAATGGCTATCTTAATTGTGGATCTAAAGATCTTGTCGAGAAGCGTCCGAGCTACTTCGGTACCAAATTTCAAATTTTGCGAAAGGGATCCGATACTAAAGGTGTTCCATACAATAAATAAATAAATAAATAAAATATCAGTGACATACACACGCACAAAAATATGGGACCCCATTGGTGACTTTAAATATTTTAAGCCATTTTTGCGATGAATTGAAATGGCTATCTCAATTGTGGAACTAAAGATCTTGGCGAGAAGTGTCCGAGCTACCTCGGTGCCAAATTTTCCATACAAAAAATAAATAAATAAAATATCAGTGACATACACACGCACAAAAGTATGGGACCCCTTTGGTGACTTTAAATATTTTAAGCCATTTTTGCGATGAATTGAAATGGCTATCTCAATTATGGAACTAAAGATCTTGGCAAGAAGCGTCCGAGCTACTTCGGGGCCAAATTTCAAATTTTGCCAAAGGGATCCGATACTAAAAGTGTTCCATACAAAAAATAAATAAATAAAATATAATAAATTAGCTACACAAATAAATTTGTAGGTTAGGGTGGATGTTAATCAACGCGCGTGTAAATTTGATAGAAAATTATATAAAATACTCACTCCAATTCCGCACCAAATTTGCAAAATGTATAGTTTTTTATGCACACTTCAAAACTCTTCAAACACTAATTACATCTTGATGTAATATTTCAATTAGGACACAATTTTTTGTATAACAATAATAACACGAAGTTACAAAATATTTTCCTGAATTTGATCGCAGCACCAACTGTCGGGACAAACTGGAATTACAATAGAATATACGCAAGCGAAGTGTGACGTCACTGACCGTCAGTGGATGCAAGAAAAAGATTTCCTATGTTAATCTCCCATTGGATTTTTTATAAAAAATTATTAAAAATCGAGGAAAATTATTTCTCGATTTTAATCCCCGTATTTGGGTATAGATATGTATTAGTTATCGTATGCATGTGTCAGATTGAGTTATTTTGCTCTCAAATTTACAAAATTTTAATTTTAAATTTAAAAACTATGTTGTCCTTGGCGTTTTTGTATTTGGCGATCAAAAACGTACTACGAAAATATACATGCCAGATGTATATTTTCGTAATATGTATTGTACGAAATTGTTTCATATTATTCATTACTCTCTTAATATAAGTTGTTGAAATAACCATTATTTTTGAAAGAAATATGTTCGCCAGATGATACAGCGATATTTTTTTTCCGCCAAGGATGACAGAGTTTTGAGATTAAAAATTCAAATTTTATCAATTTTACAGCAAAAACAACTCAATTTAACGCATGCACATGATAACTAATACATTTCCATACCCAAAAATGGGGATTAAAATCGGGAAGTAATTTTCCTCGATATTTTGTAATTTTTTACAAAAAATACAATGGGCGATTAACATAGGAAATATTTTTCTTGCATCCACGAACGGCCAGTGACGTCATCACTTCGCTTCGTATTATTGAAATTGAATATTCGATACTACGATCGTAGCGCAGTCTGCCGGATCCAATTTATAAGTGATAAATTAATTAAATAAACAATTTAAATTGGACTGAATTGTAAATCTAAACCATTCTCGAATCCACCTGAAGGCACACAAAAAATTTCATTAAACTCGGTCTAGCCGTTTAGGAGGAGTTCAGTGACATACACACGCACAAAAGAAATATATATATAATATAAAATACAAAGGCACAGCTTTAGTATAGACCTTCCCCACCCACCTTGTCGACTTTAAATATTTTTGGCCATTTTTGCGAAGAATTAACATGGCTATCTCAATTGCGTAACTGACGATCTTGGTGAGAAACGTCCGTACTACTTCGGTGCCAAATTTCAAATTTTTCCAAACTAAAGCTGTTCCACACACATACACACACACACACACACACACACACACACACAAAAAAAAAAAAAAAAAAAAAAAAGAAAAAAGAAAAACTGTTTTATGATATATACAAAACAAAAATAAAAAAGTCTAATAAATTCGAAATTATTACTATTTACAATCAAGGTGAAAACATAAAAGAACCTTTATAAGTTAAAAAGTATCTTTATAACTTATAAAGCATCCTTTATAAAGTATAAATTAAAACGAAAATTTTGTTTTACTGTAGAAAAGAAAAGTACTACTAAATTAAATAAATTTTTTAAGCTAATACCAAGTATCTCTATGAAAATATTTATTTACACGCGAATATTTTCAAAGTATATTATTATTATTTTTCTAATTTTTATTGTTTATCACGCGAAATTAAAAATATTTTATTTCCGGAAAAAAATAAATAAACGTGAATTTTGTTTATTTTGGCATGAAATATATTTTTCTTTTTAATCATTTTAAAGTTAAAATGGAGTTTTTATTTAATATCTTTTGATCCAATTATCCGATTGAACTGAATTGTAAATCTAAACCATTATCGAATCCACCTGAAGACACACAAAAAATTTCATTAAGCTCGGTCCAGCCGTTTAGGAGGAGTTCAGTGACATACACACGCACGAAAGAAATATATATATAAAGATATATATATGCATAATTTATTCTAATTAATTACTTAATTGTTTGAATTCATCTTAATGATTTATTTATTTGAATCTTTTATTAATTTATTCTATTTTCAATTAATTTATTTTTTTATGTATTTTTCTTTCGGCATATTTGGATATTATATACAACGAGAATATTGGTTGTTTTTATATCATTATTAGAATTATTATTGGCTAATTTTTTCATGTCTTTTTTATATTTATTATTGATTAGTTTTAATTTTAATTTTATTATTATTATTATTATTATTATTATTATTATTATTATTATTATTTATAGTTTTTGTGGAATTTACGCAGCATTTTATCATCTGTTTTCCTGCATTCTATTACTTGTTATTATATACATATACAGAGACAGAGAGAGAGAGAGATAAAGAAGGGGAAAGAACTACTACAGCAGTGATCATAGATCTCGTACCAGAAGTATTAATATTTGTTGACTATTTTCTGATCACCTTGTCATCGCAAACGTTTTATACCCTAACGCGTTTTGCATAAAGCTTCCTCTTCTTCGCAAGCACACAAATCTCGATATATATTTCCCCAGAACTGACAGCTTTTCCCTGTTTTACATTTTACTACTCATAATTATTGTTCTGGATTATTAATATTATTTCCATATTCCATTTTGGTCGTTTATTGTGTTCAATTTAATGTTTTTCCGGAAAAGGCGCCTTTTGGTGGACATTTTGGAACTTTTTTTTTTTTCGAAATTCCGTGAGTGCATCTCATGTATAGTCTATATATGAAATTTCGTTGTATTCTGTTCTCCCGTTTGCGTTGTATGATGCTGTTACATGGAAAGGTACATGGTAAAAAAAGGTACATGGAATTAGCTACAAATATATATATATATATATATATATATATATATTTGTAGCTAATTCCATGTACCTTTTTTTCCCCTTAAAATTAAGCGTGTCCAATTAAATTTATTATATAATGCTCATTTTCATATATATATGTATATATATATATATATGTCCATTATTATATGTCCATTAAGTTATATGTGCATTACTAGCACCACATGATGACATCATAATTAACAGTGGATAACCGATTTACTCTATAGATGATCTTATATAATATTTTAGAAAACGCTAATATTAAAAAAAAATGTAAGTGTAAAGGACACGTAACATTCCGTAAAACTTTTACGTGCGTTTTATTATAATGTCACCACTATCGTTAAAAAGAAATATTTCTTCAATATTCCAATGTTAAAATACAATCTAACACAAAAGAAAAAGGAAAAAAAAAAAAAAAACTGCGCACACAGAAAGAGTCATCCGAATGAGGCAAAAATCGGTATATGCGATGTTAATGTACAGAAAAATAAACGATTACAATTTCAGAAAATTTTGATGATTTATTTAAGTGAAAAATATATTGAAGAGACCTATTAATATAGTTATTAATCGTATTATCAGTAACATTACCACTAGTCGAACTAAAGTATCCTCTTGTCCATAAATGTCTTGGCTAGTACTTTTTCCTTAATATTGGAAAATCTTCTTGTATCTTTTGTTTCACGAAGTGACAAATTTAAAAACGTGTTTTTCCATATCTGGCCCTTATGCAAGCAGTTATTTGCCTTGTTATTGACTGATAATGCTGGAGAATGTAATTATGCAGGATATTGGGCCAAATCTGACAACTGACGCGTTCGATTGGCAAAATCCTGAGAGGGTTATATTGCCCTTTTCATAATGCTTCAAACATTCTGAATTTGGAAGAGATTTGGTGATATTGCTGGCCGAGGTTATGTTGGGCAAGCAAGAAGACAAACGGTAGAAACTATCACCGTGTACGGGTGGGCGTTATCATGCCGAAATGTGAACCCAAGATGTGTGATATCAAGGGCAACACAGCGAGACGTAGAATATTGTCGACGTACCGCTGTGCTGTAAGTGTGCCACGGATGACAACCAAAGAGACCCTGCTATGAAATGAAATTGTACCCTAGATCATCACTTCTGGATGTCAGGCTGTATTGTGGGCGACAGTTAGATTGATATCCCCTCGTTGTAAGAGGCGTATCCAGAAACGTCTTTCCTGGTCATTGAAGCTCAATTCAAAATGAGATTCACCTTTCAAAGCAATTCTACTCCGTTTAGTTACATTCAAGGTCAAACAAGCAAACTGGCTTGTCGGTATACAAAGTTCAACAGCAGTCGGTACAAGGAGCGCCATGAACTTAATCGTCATTCTTTGAGCCACCTTGTCGTTACACTTTTAACGACGTATAAAAAATATCATTCAAAACCATGTCGCTACTTTGGCGACGTTATTAGATATAACTTTGTATAAATAGTCATTAATAGTCATTTTCAGATTTTTAAATTGAAATAAGGTGAATGGCTTACCTTATCGGTCCAGAGTCGTGGGGACTGCCGGCCACTGGTAATTCATTCCAATTCATTGGTGTTGATTGAACACATAATTCGGAAATAATAGGATTTCAATTACTGAGACATACATTTATTTACTACTACAAAGACGAACAGGAAGAACACACTGAAGAGAAAAGAAGAAAACAAAACATTAATATCGGCGTGCAGCGCCATCTACAGGTTTTAGATTTGACCAATAATTAATACATTGGCCCCCGGATGAACATTAATTATATGTTCATTTTCTAATTGTAACTATATCAAAGAGAATTTAAAGTCCACCCAAAAGTCATAGTTTGTAAATATAAGTTTTTAAAGTTTGTATTAGTCTTTATCACTGATTTCAACGGGATATAATAATTGGAAAGGACGTCTCATTGTTGCGATAGCTGTTTTTAACTCACAAGATCGTACCTTTCCATCCCTACCGGGAAACACTTGAGTGACTACTCCTAATTTCCATAAATGCCTTGGCAATTTAGAATCGTGGATTAAAACAACATCGTTTGGCGAATATTCTCGAATACTGGAGTGTCGACTTGTCATGGCGTTTTTCAGCTGAAGAAGGTATTCCTTCTTCCATCTTGACCAGAACTGGTCCAGTATACGTTCCTTATGGTTGAACCGTTTTATATATGTTAGAGAAGTTCCAGGAAGCACATGGGATTTGAGGTGAACTATAGGTAAGGAAGTTAGACGTTGACCTACCAAAAAGTGTGCTGGCGTAATTGGAGAAGGTTCTTCTGAGTCTGCATATACATATGTTATGGGTCGCGAATTTATTGAAGCTTCAATTTCACATATAACTGTATGTAGTTGTGTGTGTGTTAAAGTGGTTTTGCCAACTACCTTTCTTAATGCAGTTTTTACGGATCAAACCAGTCTTTCATAGAATCCACCCCACCATGGCGACATTTCCATGATATATTTCCATATTATTTTGTTATTACTGTAGTAATCTTTTACAATAGGATCGCTGATTATTTTCCATATGTGCTTTAATTCGACATCAGCTCGATGAAAGGTTCGTGCGTTATCGGAATATACTGTATGACAAAGACCACGCCTTGCTACTATTCTTCTGAATGCTAATAGAAAGGTTTCGGTAGATAGGTTCTCTACCAATTCTAGGTGCACTGCTCTTGTTATCGCGCATGTGCACAACAATATGTAGTATTTGGCGTCATTATTTCGGATGTATAAGGGGCCTGCAAAATCAAGGCCTATCACTGCAAAGGGCTTTTGTTCATTGATGCGATCTGCAGGTAACGGAGCTGTTATCTGGGCTCCAGATCGAGCATTAAATTTTACACAAATTCTGCATCTTCTTAATACGCTCTTTACTGCCTGTCTGCCCTTGATTACCCAAAATTCCTCCCGTAATTGAACTAATGTATCATTAATGCCAAAATGAAAAACTCTTTCATGCGCATTTTTAATTAACAAATCAATTAATTTACCCTTTGAAGGCAACAGGATCGGGTGTTTTTCGTTAAAGGAATAATTTGATTTCTGAAGCCTTCCTCCGATACGCATTATTCCCTCGGAATCCAAAAATGGTGAGAACTCAATTAAATTTGAATTTTTCAAAATAGGTTCCCCATTTATCAAACAGTTTAATTCATTCGGAAAACTAATTTTCTGTGTATATTTAACCCACATAATTTTGCGCACTACCAATTTCTTCTGCCGATAATGGACCCCTAAATTTCTCGTTTTTAGGATTCGCGTTATTAAGAAATCTCTTTATCCATGCCGTAATTCTGAGAACTCATAAAATGTTACTATATTTTTCAAGATCCAATATTGGTTCAACTGTTTCTATTGAGATTTTAAACTGAATTATTTTTTCAGGTGTTTTCCTTTTTTCTTCGATAATATATTGCGTGTCTACCTTTTCCCCAATATCATTACCTTTACCATTTAGCTCAGATAACCATTTTGGACCTTTAAACCAAAAATCATTATTAACTAACGCATTTGCGCTAATACCACGAGTAACTAAATCTGCGGGATTATCCTTAGTATTACAATATGACCAATTTTCGGGTACTGACAATTCCTGAATTTCAACTACTCTATTTTTAACAAAGGGTTTCCATTGTTTCGCCGATCCCTTCACCCAGTGTAAAACAATAGTAGAATCTGTCCTATAAAATTTCTCGATGTTAATTTCTTTAAATATATCACAAATATATTTCGCTACTCTAGCTGCTATCACCGCTCCCATTAACTCCAATCTTGGTAACGTTAGTTTCTTTAGCGGCGCAACTCTAGCCTTCGACATAATCATGCTTACATAACATTTTTTATCATTACTGATAACCCTAAAATATGCAACACAACCATATGCAAGTGGTGAAGCATCTGAAAAAATGTGTAGTTCTACACACGAATTTTTCAAATCAACATACGTGAAATAGCATCTATCTATTCGAATTTCTAATAAATCCTTAATTTCGTTACACCACTTTATCCAAATTCCCTTAAGATCATCCGGCAATTCGTGATCCCAATCCATACCTCTTTCCCACATTCTTTGAAGAAAACACTTTATCCTAATTAAAAAGGGAGATATAATTCCAATAGGATCAAAAAATTTTGCAGCTGTATGCAATACATATCTTTTCGTACATACCGATATATCCAAATTTTCAACTATAGATTTCAAAGCTAATCCTAATTTATCACTATCTTTATCCCACACCAATCCAAGAATATTTATTACACTATCATTATTTACCTCCGAAAAACAATCATTTTTATCCCACATGTTCTTTAATTTCTGTGAATTCGTACTAAGCTTTCTCAATTTCATTCCATCCTTTGCTAAAATATTTACCGCAGTAGAAGTTAATTCATAGGCACCGTTTACGGTATCGGAGCCATAAAGCAAATCGTCCACAAACAGAGCTGAATTTAACATTTCATAACTATCCGGATAAATTTCCCTATATTCCTTAATGTGTTTCTTAATTGTTGGCGTTAAAAAGAAAGGAGAAGTTGTACAACCAAATATCGCTCTGGTCATTCGCATTATTTTATAATTCTGGGTGTCCTCGTCAAACCATTAAAAACTTGAGAAAATTTCTATCGGGTTCCGCGATTTCTATCATTAGAAACGCTTTTTCAATATCTGCGCAAAACGCAATCTTAAATATTCGAAATCTATTAATTACATCTAAAATTGGTGGTGTAAGACATGGCCCTTTTACGAGACTATAATTTAAAGATTTACACCCCGAAACTCTTCTGGAACAATTAAAAACAATTCTTACCTTTGTTGTTTGTTTTTCCCGTCTAACAATTTCTCGATGTGGAGCGAAATACTCTTTCTGTGAGCGACCGCATTCTTCAACTATCCCTCGTTGTTTTTGTTCTGTGATTATCTGCCTATATTGCTCAAAAATCCATTTATCCGCTTTTAATCTTTTTCTCAAATTACTGAATTGCCGTTTAGCATTTTCAAAATTATTCTCAAATTTATCAATTCCATGCTCATTCCATAATAAATGAGTAACATAATGACTCTGTTTATATTCTATCTGTTTATCAAATTTATTTATTATTTCCAAATCGGAAGTAGAAATCAATTTATCATCATTTATTCCCAAACAATCTAACGACCATAACCTTTGCAAATCATTAGCCGTACAATCGGAAGATTTATTTTTTTTCATGCATGGATGTTTTTCATGTAAACAAATAGAGTTACCACATTCAATCTTTAACACAGAGGCGCCAGTAATTAAGGTGTCTGAATTTTTTGCTGAATTATTATTGCCTGATAATGTCCATCCTAATAATGTATTTACCGCAAACAACGAACGATTAATTTTATTTTTATTTTTTTGCAGTTTCCAAAATAACCCCCCGCCGATTAATATGTCTGGCTCCTTCGAATGCAATTGAGAAAAATTATTTTTATTTTTTTCATTCGAAACCATAACTTTTCGAATTAATGCGTCATCTAGTATTTTTAACTTCGTGAAAGATATTTGATTTACGACCAATGCCTCTACGTAACATTTTTGTTTGTGGTTTTTTAAATGAGACAATTCGAAATTTACAACCGAATATTCTTTTTGATGAGGCTGATCACAAGAAAACGGGTATATGATTAGAGTTTCTTTTCTAATCACCGGCAATTTTAATTCACGCGCGAGTGATATATTAATAAAGTTTCGCTGAGACGCGTTGTCAAATAATATGGCACACTTTAGAGAGTTTAAATTAGAATTATTTGTTATTCTTGCGAAACAAGTTTGTAAATATATTTCATTATTCTCAAGCGGATTTTGTACAGGACATTTGTAAGACACTACAGAATTATCATTTTCGTAAGCACTGTTCTCAGAAGTATTTGTTTGGGTATGTTCGATGTGATTTTTATCTCTCATTTGAGCCGTTGTTGGAGTTTCCGATTTTTGCTTATAGCAAATTAATGTATTGTGTTTTCCTGAACACGTGTCACATTTGAGACCCGATAAACAATATTTAGCTGTATGTTTACCTCTTTTGAAACATAAATAACAAATTCCCTGTTTGCGTAAAGACAATTTTTTGTCCTCTAAATTTAATTTGCACATTTTACTATCGTGATCATTTACTGCATCAACACAAAATATACATTTACTAACAGTTAATTTAAAGGCTGATGCCTTTTGCATTGTGTTAGAATTTTTGTATCCCGAACCAGATTTCCGGTAGGAAGCATTATTATTTTCCGATGATTTGGAATCAAATCTGCAATTTGAGTTTTTATACCCGCTATTGTGAGTTTCTACTTCGCGTTTTAAAAATAAAAAGGTTTTTTCCCTAGTCTGAATTTCTAATTTTAAATGTTTTAACAAATCTTGTACATCCCATTCCTGGGATTCTGTTTTCATTTTATTATAGTCTATCATAATACTGGTAGGTATTAATTTTGTAACAATTGGAAATAACAAATTTCCGTAGGATTTTAAATCCACACCTAAATTTTCCAGAGATTTTATATTAACATCAAGGAGGTCGTGCAGTAAGCGTAATTCTTTAATCTGATTTGGAGATTTAACAGGGTTCAAATTTAATAACGCATCGATTTTATATCTTATTATAATATCTTTTTTTCCAAATCGAGATTTTAATAAATCAATTGCGGTATTGTAATTTTGATCTGAGAGTGCTAAACCCTGAATAGCTGTTAAAGCTTGGGCTTTTAAAAAGCTGCGTAAATATACGAATTTCTCAACATTAGATAAAACCCTATTTTTATGTATTGTTACTTCATACTGGTTCCAGAACTCGATCCAGTTTTCCGGAGAACCCTCATAAACAGGAATTGATATCTTGGGCAATCTCACTGAACTCGCATTAATTCTTTCTAAATGTGAATTAGATGTTTGCTCATTTCTTGGCTGCGATAAGATCGGAGTGACATTTAAATTTTTAATTTTCTCTAACTTATTCATAATTTGAGCTTTTACATCAATAATTGAATCCCTGTATTCTTGTCGCGATTATATTTCAGCTTGTAGCTCGTTGAGATCCGTGATTTTTGCCTCTATCTGATCTTCAACTTCAATAATTTCGTTATTCTTGACTTGCAGTTTTTCTAACTGGGATTCAATTTCGTAAACATTTAACCCTTCCTCGGGTTCCATTATCTTTGTATTTATCGTATTAATTAACTTAGTACACAATCCCTTTAGGGTAGAGCGTTTTCTTTTTAATTTATCAAGTTCTGTTGCCATATTTGATTAATTTAGAAATTTGGACTATAGAATAAAGAACAACTCTAATTCACATTTTAAGGGCCTGGCAGTCCCTGTTATGGGCGCCAGAATATATGTCGTTACACTTTTAACGACGTATAAAAAATATCATTCAAAACCATGTCGCTACTTTGGCGACGTTATTAGATATAACTTTGTATAAATAGTCATTAATAGTCATTTTCAGATTTTTAAATTGAAATAAGGTGAATGGCTTACCTTATCGGTCCAGAGTCGTGGGGACTGCCGGCCACTGGTAATTCATTCCAATTCATTGGTGTTGATTGAACACATAATTCGGAAATAATAGGATTTCAATTACTGAGACATACATTTATTTACTACTACAAAGACAAGACGAACACGAAGAACACACTGAAGAGAAAAGAAGAAAACAAAACATTAATATCGGCGTGCAGCGCCATCTACAGGTTTTAGATTTGACCAATAATTAATACACCTAATAAGAGTCTTTGAAATCACTGAAATACCAGTTGCACGTGCATTACCCCTTCCTAGTGCGTTTTCTTTTTCTTTCTTTCTTTTTTTCTTGGAACGAAGCGGGTTGCGGTGGGGATTTAACTAGTAGAAAACATCACGTGAGGAAAAACCGTTACGCTCTCTCCAAACAAATTTCTCTTGTCAGAAAGAAGTACCCCAGCAATTTCTACTTTTTCACCCTAGTTGCGGTTGCTAAGGATGAACGCACGATTCCATCCACATTTGTAAAGAAAATATGGGACAAATTTTGCCAAATGTTAGTTATTTAAGCACTAGGCATTCATCAGTTGGTGGTATTTGTTTAATTGTGTATAAATTAGGAAACGATGTTGAAGTAGTTATTGTAGCTAATTATATATCCCCAAATCAAAAGCTTGAAGATATAAAATTATTTATTCATCGTTTGCTATTAGAATATACTGAGGGAGGTTCTAAATTACTTTAACAAAATTTTCATAAATTTCCACTTATATTGGCCGAAAATTTCAACATTAATTTCAATAATAAAGAAAATTTTGAAGACCTCACATCCTTTTTATCAGATACATTTGATTTAAGCATTAATAAAGATCCAGCGCAGTTCACAACAAAATACTGTTCTACAATCGATGCTGTTTTTTCGAGATACTTGGACAAAATTGAATCTCAAACAAGTGTATCTTATTATACTTATCATAAGCCAATAATTTCCATGATAGAATATAACATTTTTAAAAATATATTACTTTTTTCTATATTCAGTAGAAATAAGTATTCGATTAATTAAAATTTTCAACTTCCAATTTTCGACGGATTTACACATTTTGCGAGGTCTAGAATACGATTTTACCATTTTTAGTAAATGACTGTCTGCCTGTGTGTGAGTGAGAGAAAAATTTTGTGGTAACTGCATCTCCAGAACTACTGCTCAGAATTTTATATAAATTTATATGTATATGCACCTTGACCTAAATTAGTGTCTATCAACTTTTGGTGCTAACCGCTCAGCAGGTGGCACTGCTATACAGCGTTTTCCGCATTTAAGGGGACGCTATATCTCAGGTTCTATTGCGTATAATCAAACAATACATGATGTGTAAGAAGGTCATTATTGGACATTATGCTGATTGAATTTGAATGCTTCTCAGCCAACAGGTGGTGCTTTTATACAGAGATTTTCACAATTTAGGGAAGGCTATATCTCAGGAACTACAGCACGGAATTGCTAAAAAATTTATATGTAGATGTACCTTCACATAAATTAGTGTCTATCAACTTTTAGTATCAACAGGTGGCGCTACCACACAGCGATTTCTGCAGTTTAAGGAAAGACTTTATCTCAGGTTCTATGGCGTATAATCAAACAAAACTTGATATGTGAGAAGACCATTATGAGACATTATGCTTATTCAAGTTAGATGCTTACAGGCCAATAGATGGAACTGCTATACTAGAAATTTCCTCGATAACGAAAAGGCTGTATCTCAACTTTTGTAAGACAACTGTACGAAACTTGATATGCGAGATAACCATTATAAAAACACATTTTTTACGATGTTATTTATAGACAGTAAAACTCTCTTTCTCTCTGGCTATTTAGTGCTAGTTTTCTTTGAGATAAAAATCATTTGCATTTATCATGTTAGATAATTTTAATAATTTTAATAATTTTAATAAATTATTTGCCCTTTGTATAGGAAAATATAGAAGAATGTCGTGTGGTGGCCACAACAAAATAGCTTTATATTAGTTTTTTTTTTTTTTTTTTTTTTTTTTTTTTCTTTAATAATTTATAATTCATTTTTTTTTTATATTTAATTTTTAATGAACAAACATTTTCGCTAAAATATTAAATGCAACTTTTTATTTGATTCCTTACTTTGCATTATTTGCATTGAGAAGAAAAAAAAAAAGATAGAAAGTAAACAATAAAATAGTAAGAGAGAGAGAGAATAAACAGTCTAGATCTCTATATCATATCAAATTCGGAATTGGAGAAAAGGCATGAGGAACTTCTTTCCTGACGGGGTCCCCCAACCGCACATACTTAATTTTTCTTTTTTTGGTTTTAGTGTGTATTATTCAAAAATATAGTGTTCTAAAATACCGGTGACAATATAAAAAAATGAACGTAATATTTTAAGGACTCTCTGAGCTCTCGATATAAAACTAAAATTTTATTTTAAATCATACGACATTAATAAAATATTTCTTAGTATTCATTGAATAAAAGCATTTAAAGTCTATCCACATCTTCTCATTTTTAACATTCGATGCAATTTAATAATTTTTTCTAGAAATAATACTTGATATCGAATTTTTAGATTAACTAAATACATGCTGTAAATTGAAAATATACACTATTTGCTACCACAGCCTTCGTATTTGTTGGACTTACAATATTTACACAAAAGTAAAGCAAAAGGAATAAAATTAAACTTTAAAATTTTTCCAATCTAGTTTAACTTGGAAGTGCAAATATTTGACAAGTGAAAAACTTTCAAGGGATAAAATATGTAGTAGAAATAAAATTCCTCATTTTTAGGTATTCGCGAACTTCTTTGCTGTGAAATTTGTTCTCCAATTTTTAATTTTACATGCTTGAAACATTTGGTCCAAAATGTAGGTAATATTTCATAAAAAAAAAAAAAAAAAAAAAAAACCTTGTAAGTAAGTCACATTGTTTATTTAAGATATTTTTTAATAATAATGTTTAACTCATTATAACTCATATTAATTTATATTCAACTCATTATAATTCATATTAATTTATATTCATACGCAAAATATAAAACTTATAAAATATTAATGTTACTTTTGTGATAAAAAAGATATATAATTTATTTTTATGGTGAAAATTAGTTTTCTTTTATGTTTTATGTTCTTTATGTTTAAAAATATTAGCAGTAACATCATATTCATTAACCGAATATGATAAATAGTTTTGTGCATAATTTTTAATAAATTCAAACAACGTTTCTCTCTCTAATTCACAAGTATGCGAAATTGGAAAAGTAGAAGGACACTAGATATTTTTTGAAAAAAAAGGGGAATCTATTATTTTTAATAAAATTATTTTTATGAGTAACATTTTGCAGATCATTTAATAAGAAAATATCAGTGTCAGTTCCATAAAATTCAAAAATAGAATGATAATGACAACGAAAACTACCCCTTTATACTCTGTAAAAAAAATGTAGAAAGGCAATACTATGTTTTATAAAATGCAATAGATATTAGTGAGAAATACTCTTCCCATTAACATTTATTACTTCGAGTATTCCATTTGGTGGCATTTAAAGATTGGATTTATGTTTGGTAAAAATTACCTCACGAAATATTCAAAGCTTTTCGAAGCTCAGTAAGGGATTCAAACTGTTTTGCACCAGCATATACTCGATGAACAACCATAGCCCAGATGTTTTTCATTATGTTTAGATCAAGGCAGCTCTTAGCTGTTCATGGTAATATCTGCCCATTATTTGCAGCGAACCAATTTTTATCTCTATTGAATGGTATTAATGGATTTCCGTCAACTTTATATGGAACAATTCGGACCTTTTGAAAATCATGTGTAAAGGTATTCCTCTAAACAGTCTGAAAAGAGAATTAACAACGCAATTTATAACAAAATATGTTTTCCTCAGCAAAAGCAGTTAAAGAAAATTCTGTATTTTCTCTTTTATCCGCGCTTTATTCACCAAATAACAAATTGTGGTAGGTGTCCTTCTACTTTTTTTGCACTCTTAAAATCATGAATTCTAGTTTTTCTACAATTCACAAATTACCATTAGTAGTAGACATTTCAATTTTATGCGAAGTTAAAGAAAACTTTGTTAAGCAAAATATGCATAAGAATCTGATAACCAGGATAAAAATACAGAAAATAATTTACAAAAATCGTGTGTCCTTCTACATTTTTACACGGTGTATACCTCTGAGGGTCACAGAAGTGGTAAGCCATCTCCTCTGTGGACGATCAAAATTGTGAAGACATGTTTTCGGATCTCCTTAGGGGTATGTCCCAGACTGTTAACAATTGCCGTAGCGTAGCACTATTGCGACGTAAACCCACTTACTCACTCATGTTTTTCTAATAGCTTATTTAATTACTTTAAGACAAGATCGCCTTTATATATTATTCAATAATTTAGATTATCCAACTTCTATATGGTTACACGTGTTGTATAGTTCACCATTTATTATTTATATCAGCTTTAGTAAATTTTGCAAATTTTCTTATAAAAGAGGTTTTTCTTTATGAACGCATTGCAAAATTCTTTAAAATTAAATTTTGTATCAAAACCATATATGACAATTAAAATTATTTTAAAAGTAAAATAAAAGATTACTAGCTGGAACCCGTCGAATTCGACGGTCACTTTATTGACCGTAATGTTTAAAAAATCATCGTATCATTATTTAAATGTATTTCAATTTAAAACATCTAATATAATATACGACATTTCACTTAATAAAAAAAGAAATTCGGAAAAATGCTTATAAATAGAAATGATATATATGACATCACTTTCCACAAAGTACTGTCAATGTGACGTCAAACTGACTCCAAATAAACAGTTGCTATCTTTTATTTTCTATTTCGTTTTATACTAAGACTACATGTTAGCTGACCCGTCCGGCGTTGCCAGGCCCATAATAATGATCATAAATGAACCTTAAATTTCTATTATTTTATATCTTTCACTCGATTTTGTTTGAATTTCTATTTTTAAATGAAAGCATCTCAAAAAAAATAATCATCTGTAACAAAAAAATTACCTCAAACCGAACAGGACTCGGGCTCGTGATCTTGGTGCCTGTGGCAGCGTATATTCGGGCCGCTAATTACATGAAAAAATTCTCAAAAATTAACCTTGAACCGAACGAACCTTTGACTCGTGTTTCCGATGCCTGTGGCTGAGGTACCGTATAGCTGGCAAGCTACGCACGCGCTGCAAAATCTCCTTTCCACCACCAGGGGGCACAGTATGTTGTATAGGAACATCACCAATCGCCTTGAATTTCCAAGACCTTTTAAATAAGTTGTCACATGGTGGTGTCAACTGCAAAATCCTTTAGTTGCACTTTCCACCACCAAAGGGCACAGTGTGTTCTATACGAACATCACCAACAGTCAGGAAATACCAAGACCTTTAAAATAATTTGTAACATGATCAAAATCACCTAGATCCATTTTTCACCACCAAGGGGCGCACTATATTGTATACAAACATCCTCAATCAACATGAAATTTCAGGACCTTTATCACCATCTTGAATATCCAAGACCTATCAAATAAAGTATCACATGGTGGTGTCAAATGCAAAATCCTTTAGTTGTACTTTCCACTGCCAAGGAGCACAGTGTGTTCTGTACGAACATAAAAAACGGTCAGGAAATACCAAGACCTTTAAAATAAAATGTAACATGATAGGGCCTACTACAAAAGCACCTAGTTCCATTTTTCACTAACAGGGGGCGCACTATATTGTATACAAACATCCCCAATCAACATGAAATTTCAAGACTTTTAAAATGAGGTGCTACATGTGTGGGTCTTGAAAAGATTCCCCTCTTAAACTAATTTCTCCCCCCCCCCCCTAAATCTAATTTCCCCCTTTTTCCCCCTTTAAAATCGTAAATTCCAAAATCGCAAAAAGTGATTCTTTAGTATGCAAGTCTAGTCCCCACATGTACAATTTCTTCACCATGAAGTAATTTGGAGCTGAGTTACGCTCACAAACGTGTTTTTAACCCCTGCCACACCAGGGGGGGGGACCGTTCGACTTCTTTAATTTTTCTCTTTTGATGACACATCTACAGACCAATGCCTTTTTTTTAGACACCTCAACCAAGTTTTTACACCTAGCCGTTCTCTCAATTTAGTGGGTACAGACAAAACACGTTTCAAATTAATATATAGATTACAAATATAAAAATAAATCAAATTAAAATGTTAAGGAAATATTACTTATTTTGTTATTATTATTATTTTGTTTTATTTATTTTATTATTTATTTATTTTATTTTATTTTATTTTATTTGTTTTATTTATTTATTTTATTTATTTATTTTTATTTTTATTTTTTTTTTCAAGTGAATGTAAGTTTTGTTAAACTTACATATAAATCAAATTCTTATGTTATATATTTTGAATATTAGATTCTGGTTGTTTCACTGGAGATTTTCCAATTCACCTATATATGCTGAAAGATTTGAAAACAATCCATTAAAGCACTTCAAATCAAAGAAGTACAATAAATTTATTCGAAGCATTCAAAAGTTCGCCCTCACTTTTGAAAACAAAGTAACAATGCATTACGAAATTGGGCGAAAAATTTTCTTTTTGTTATTTTCATCTGCATATTTGCCTTCAAAAATATGCATAATGTAATGATGCATTTAAATAAATTATGTTGGAAAAGTTAGAATTTTTACTGTAAAATATTTGGTGTCTTGCTATACATTTATAAATTCGGAAGAAATGTGAAAGAGAATTTACAAACTGATAACTATGTAGTTTATGTAAAAATCAGTACTAAAATAAAAATTTATGTCGATGATCTAAATCGAATTAATATTCAGAGTCTAACTAATTACGATGATGATGGATGTTACCTTTTTTTTTTTTTTTTGTAAATTACTGTCTTAGAATAGTTAGATTTTGTATACATATGAATAATTATACAACAATATTAAGTATATTGAAATTTCTCGAAAACTTTTGGAATAAAATATAAAATATAAAATTCTAAAATTTTTGAATTATTTGGATCAGGGAGCATTTTAAAACAGAAATACTGCCTGGTAGCTATTTTTTCCCTCGATTTTTTTTTTTTTTTTTTTACTATACATTCTATATGCATCTGGATATTACTTTATAGGTTCATAATAATTTTTTTTAAATATTTCTTTATTTTTGATCGCTAAAAATATGCATTGGTATTCATAATTTAAACATGGAAATAAATATATATTTTTTAAATTAACTTACCAATGAATCTACAGTGTATTACCAAAATATATTGAAAAGGGCTCTAATGATTTTGATGAAAGTTTAGGTTTAAGGGTTTTTAGGGTGAAAAATCGATTGGACTTATCGTTATCTTTAGGAATATTTGCATTCTATGCTAATACTTTATTCGCCAGTTGCAATTTACTGCAGAAATTGGGTTTGTGCATACATGGACATACGATAATTTTGATGAAATTTTGGAGTTAAGGGTTCTCGGGGGTAAAAAATAGATTGACTTATTTTAATCTTCAGGAAAGCATCCTAAAGCTGTAGATGAGGTAAGATAAAAGCATTTTTCGTATAGAATATGGTATGGAATAATTCGCCAATTCTAAGACTATACAAAAGATTTATGGTATATTAATGGTATATGGAGAAATTTCTGAATGTAATTTTCAATTTGTGTTATGTGTTTTTCTTACTGTGTTATATATTTATGGTTTTTCTCATAATGATTTAAATTTAATTATTATATATCATGCGTATATTTTTTTATAGCTGGTATACAGGGCTAACTAAAATTAAACGAAAATACTCTTTACTGTTGAATGTAATTGATGGAAGTTCTTTATACATTTTGCCATTCCGAAGAAATTAGTTTGAGAAGGATTCTTTCTTTTTCATATTCATGTAGTAGAAAGGCTATTGTTTGAAATTCAGATTTTAATGCTGATTTTTTATTTTAATTACTCTTTTTGTGGTCCCATTAATTTGAAAATCAAATTTTTGAATGTTGGTATGAGCGTATGACTTTTATTAGTAAAACTAAAAAATAAATAATTACAGGAAATCCAAATTTAGTATTTTTAAATACAAATAAGGGGGACATTTGAAAAGTAGGAGAAAATTTCGTAAGTTTCAAGGATTGGTGCGTAAGAATGTTGTCTAATAAACTAAAATAAACTATTAAATACACAGAACAGCCTTAATTTGTTTAGAATGTAGTTACTGCAATTAAACGGGTGGAAAAGAAGGGAATACACACCAAGTCACGTGATCATAACTCCTATAGATTATCAAGAATATATTTAACACAGAAAAGGAGTCTCTCTTATTAAAGTGGGGTGATAGACTCCATACACGGAAATATATATGAAATAAAGTTGTTTTTAAGAAGATTTTGAACTACTTTTAAAGTATTTTCAAATACAATACTTGGTATCCTACAATTAATCTGCAATCAGTCTTTATAATTTTTAAATACAGGGTAAAATAGAGTTGAATATGTGACACAAAAGATTACACATTAACATAGAAACAAATGACGCGTTGGAGTTTAAACTATAGCGATAACCTGGGTTTTATAAAATACAATGCAGTAAATATTTAAGAATTCATTCAAAAATATCAGGTTAATTAGAAATGGGACAGCTATTTTGAGGTGGAGATTGTAAGATTGAAATTTTATACAAACTGTGTAAAATATTATTAGTCTGAATGCGGAAAAAAAAATAATAAATGCAGCAAATAGAAGATATGAAAACATAATTATAATGTAAAAGTTTGAAAACAAATGCAGGCAGAAATTTAAAGATAAAATCAGATGGAAAGTATTAATTAACCAGACAAGCCCTTCAATTCCGGATGTAAATGCATTATTATGTATTTATGCATTTATATATCAGTACTCATAAGTATAAAGGATTAAGTCCAAAAATGTCGATTTTGAGTTAAGTACATAGTCAGACTCATAAAAAAATTCCCTATCGATAGGTATAAAGGACTTAAGTCTATGTCATTTAGTCTCTGAGAAAATCCATTGGTAAAAAAGATTCATATCAGAAATTTAGCGTTCATGTTTGGTATAAAATATTTAATTCAATTTTTTCCCTTTATTAAATGAAGGTTGACAATCACTGAATGGTGTGGAGGGTATAAGTAAACCTAATCCCCTTCCCCGAATGGATTCTTCTGATTAGTTTTTAGTTAGTTTAACTTTATTTTTCGTCTCCTGAAAAATCAAGAATAGGGACTTAAATCCTTTATACTTATCAGTACAGATATATAACATGAGATCTGTGGCGAGATAGTTGGGTATAAGGTTTTAATTGGCGGGGCTATTTAGAAAAATATTGAGACTATGTACTTGCAAAGTCCAAATTCTTCAAGTTTAGAAAACAAATGATATATATAAGTAAATGGATTTTACAACAGACTTATGCCAAAGAAGATTGGAGATAATGCTGAATTTCTTAATCGAATATTATTTTTCGTTGCTTGTTTTAAACTTTCAGGCATAATAATTCGCCACAAAATACTTAGATAGGCTGAAAATCCCTATGAACATCGCAAGGTACAAACGAATTCCCCAAATGTTAATTTGAGGTATGAGCTTATGTACAACTGTGCTATTGGTCCTTTCGCGCGCATAAGTAAGCCTGACTTCTGTGGAAAATAGTAAAAACAACATCAATATTTTGTGAGCAGGGTCACAGAAAAAATTCTAGTACATTGTAGCCTATCATAAGAAATGCGTAATTTTCAGTGTATTATGTCATTTTTTTAATATTCCATATGTTCTTGCACAGTATGGTGTATTTACAACATAGAGACAATTACCGGGGGAACGTGAAAGCAGGTTAGTCCATTGCCTCATATTTTATGTAATTCATAAAATTTTCTTTTAAATTTTCTTATATATATATATGATAAATAGGAGAAATAGGAGAAATAAAATTCTTTGAAGTTTATTATATATGCACATATAGTAATTTTCGCATAATTTCATTTTCAAAAATAAATTTTTAACGAATTTTTTTTTTTTTTTTTTTTTTTTTTTTTTTATGAAATACTGTATCATCTGCAATTCATTCAAAGCGAAATATTTGAAATTTCTCTATTCATGTTTCTACGAAATTTAATTTAGAGCCTTGCAAAGAGAAAATTTTAAGTTTCTTTTTTTTTTTCTTCAATTTTATCTTTAAAAAAATCTTTTAAGAAGCATTCACATTTAAATGAAATGCATTCAACAATTTTTCACATACAAAATATTTTTTGTGTGTAGTTGGTATTAGTCTACAATAAAGATATAAACAAATATATAAATAAAATAAAAAAAAATAAAAAATAAAAATACATTCATTATTTTTCGTGTTATGAAATACGTTTATACCTTGTCACTGAAATAACGCATTTTTAAAAAAATTGTTTCGATATATATTTCATTACACGATGGTACATATATATATATTTCCAGATCTAGTTTGAGATTTTAATATATATTTTTTATTTTTTTTTTTTTTTGCTAGAACTAGACATGCCAATATTTCTAATTTATTCCAGAGCCTTGTAAGGCTTAATTTGTTTTCTATGCTACTTTCTTCTAAGAATATTTTTCTTCTTCTTTATTCGTAATTAGATATTGGAGAAAATTGCTCTTCAAATAAAGTGGTGTGAAATAAAGCCGTGCAGTAATAGTACTCCAGAATAAAATAATAATTTTGGTCTGTTTGCTGACTTATTTTCATGAAATAAAATCCTATTTACACAGAAATGTTTTTTGATTAAATGGGGCAGAGATTATAAATAGTGATGGCAAAAAAGAAAAGAAAAGAAATAGACAATAAACAGAAAAAATCTCCACACACCATAAATTTTAAATCAGCGCAACCGGTTTCGAAAGGACGTAGCTTTTCTTCATCAGGTGCAAACACGTGGGAGGCAAAAGCAAGACTGGTTCGAAACCGGTTGTGCTGATTTAAAATTTATAGTGTGTGAAGAAGTTTTAATTTCTTTCTATTGACGGTACGCCAGTTTTTTAATTTATTTTTGGAGAAATATTCTGATCCAAGAAAATGCAAAAAGTTAAACTTCTAGTAACTTTTGCGTAAGACGTCGCTATTGCGGTATAAAATGTTGTCATATTGTGCCACATAGGGTGATCAAATTATTTGAATTTTTTTGACATTTTGTTGATTATCTAAAATAATATTAGGTTGAGTCAAAAGTTTTGTCCGGTTTCTAATCATTTATTAAAAGTTAAAAAATTATAACAATTATAACATATTTTAATTAACATATTCACCATTACTTTCAAACATCCATTTTCCAACGTGGATGCAACATTAAAATTCCACGGTTGTAAAAAGCCGCTGGTTTTTGAGTGAAGAAGTCGACAATGCCTTGTCGGATATCGTATTCGTTGCAGAAGCGCTGTCCACGCATAAAGTGCTCTAGCGACCTCAACAAATGGTAATGTGCAGGGGCAATGTCAGGGTTATATGGCGGGTGAGCGAGAAGTTCCCAGCCCAACTCATTCAGCTTCTCAGGCGTCTGGTTTGAAACGCGTGGTCTTGCGTTGTCATGTTGGAAGAAAACTCGAGCTGGATTAAAGCCTTTTTTCACGAGTTTCTGTTGAACGTGGTTCCCTTGAGTGCAATAGACATCGGAGTTCATTGTTTGTCCTTGAGGAAGAAGATCCTAATGCACAACTCCTGTCGACATCCAAAAAACGCACGAAAGTGCGTTTTTTGAATGCATCCCAGGTGTAGCTATCTTAACTCCAAGCTGATGTGGGTTCAGCCATTGATATCCGGTTTTTTTGTTGTCGTAAAGTACCCACTTCTCTTTACAGGTAAGAATTCCACGCCATCCATCTCGGCTAAACTCTCGCAGAAGCAATTGACAGACTGATTTTCAACGATTCTTTTGCATTTTTTTGAGCTCATGCAGTACCATTTGACGGCGCCTAATCTTCATGCCAATTTTGTGAAGGTGTCGATTGACAGTTGACTGAGAAGTGTCAAAACCTTGCCCTAATTTTCGGGTGGTTTGAGTCGGTCGGCTTCAATCGCACAAAGTAAAGCTCTTTCATCGGTTGTCGATGGTTGCCCAGAGTGTTTCTTATCGCCGCGGTGCACATCCCTGGAACAGAACTTTGCATATCAATGTATGCATGTTTTTTCGTTTACAGACTTCATACCAAATGTTGCACATATGTTACGACTTGCTACAGTTGCATTGTGGCCTTGTTTGAACTTATGGAAAATTAGGCTGCTGATTTGTTCACGATTTTTTGACATACTTGATCTTTTTTAAAGAGTAATAAGTCTTTGAAAATTAAAATAACAGAACAATTAAATACATCATTTCGATCAGCAGAAAATGAGCTTTCAAAATATATATGACATTCACATTACAACTTTAATGTAACATATTTATTGATACACAAATAAAAAACGGACAAAACTTTTGACTCAACCTAATACAAGACGGAATGGCCTGAAACTTCATACATACAAAGAACATTCAAAAACTTACATTTTCTACTATTGATTTAGTCCAGACTGCAATTAGGGGACAAACCACAAATTGAAGATGAGAGAAAATACTTTGGATCACCCTGTATCATAAAAAACTACAAATGACTTTTGCTTATAGCTAGAATGGATTTCCATAAAATTTTATAAAACTTGCTAAAAACTGAAAAAAAAATAGAGAAGAATTTTGTTTACAAAAGGATTTTATTGATTTTTGCGTGACATTTAATGGTATAGAAATTGATAAATTTTTGATTGAACTAAGAAACTGAGAATTTTTTATTAATAAAATGAGAAGCTTACATTGTATGTTACAAATGTAATTATGTTTCAGTAGATCCGTGCTTCTATGAAAGTAGAAATATCCATCTTCGCAGGCGCGAATCAGTGCACTCATTCTTCCCAGACAGACATGTATCTATGAACATTTCTATATCTCTTCTGACTTTGCCATAGGCAGTCACATGATATGATGCATTTGTATTTTTCCAAAATAAATAAAGAAAAAAAGAAAAAAGAATTCAAAGTTACAAGTCATTTTTAGCTTCTTGTGATACAGGGAGATTCAAAGTATATTCACTCGTCTTCTGTTTGTAAGTTTTTAAATGTTTTTTGCATGTATGAAATTTTATGCTATTTCGTCTAGCATTTTTTTTTTTTTTTTTTTTTTTTTTAAGATAATCGAAAAATTGTAAAAAAAAAAAAAAATCTAATGATCACCCACTGTAATTACGTACAGAACAATGCTATTTAGTTTTTACTTTTATAAAGAAAACTTGATGATTCAGTTCTATAAGTATATGTAAGTAACATTTAAGTAAAATTTTAAATTCCATGGAGTTATTTTATGAATATCTATTAAGAATATTTTAAGATAAATGTAACAGCAGAAGTTAATAAACTGCAACATTTGTGGAGATTATCAGAATGAAAATTTGCAGCAATAACAAACCTTTTATGGTTGTTTCTTTTGAAGAACTATTATAAAATTTGAAGCGCCAGAGTTAAAAATTAATAAATCATCATTTTATTGAAAATGAAACTATCCTTAGCGGGGAAGACCAAGATAAAATTAAAGTTTTTTTTTTTTTTTTTTTTTTTTTTTTTTAACTCGCCAATATATTGTTTATTTGAGTTAAAACATATTTTCTGATTGAAAGGATTTTGATGCAGTTTCTTTCTTTCTATTGCTTTTTTATTTATTTATTTATTTTTACATATATCTCAAGAGAACTTTATGAAATAATTCATCCAACAGCTCACATTCTGAAAATGATAATATTCGTACACACGATAATTTTCTGATACAAACAATATTAAAGAAAAATATCATTTCGATATAAAAAATAATAAATTATTATTCTGAAAGAAATTAATGCCAATAAATATGATATTAGGCCACATTTATCGTTTCTTTAAGTTTGTTTATAAGATGCTGTTACCGAAACAATTCAGAAAATATCTCGAACAAAAGTGTAAAATTGTGCATCATTCATGAACTACGAAGCACATTTCAGTATTACTGGAAATAGTTGAAGAAAAAATAAGAATGAGACAGATAATGACAAAGTAAATGTTATAGAAAGAAGATATAGAAGATATTATTTATTAAACATGAATAATTTAACTCTTTTCATTATAACGGGATACGAATACTACTAATTACTATGTAAAAATGAGAGTGGATCAAAGAATGATTGAATGACATTTTTTTAAATGCAGAAATGTAAAATCATGTTTCACTTTTAAATTATAAAATACTTTCTCATATTTATGGAATATAGCAATTGTAGAAATGAGATTGAATCAGAGAAGGGTTGATGGAGTTTTATTTACGAAACAAAAAAGTATGGTCATAAAATCACCCATTAATTGTTAAACATATTTCCATTTTACGGTATGTAAATATCAGAAAAATAAATGAATGATTGAATAAATAATATTTAAGGATAAAAAAACGCAATGAATCATGCATGAAATATAAGTTATGGATCACTTCCTCATATTTACCAGATATTTAAGGAATAATTAATTTGCAGCATCGGTGACCGAGAAATGTGAATTCGAAAGCCCAAATTCGGCGCTATACAAAAGCTGAACCCGGATCACGGTCGTCAGTCTAGCCGTTTGCACTTTTCAGTTTTTTCCTCCGATGTTCGCGTCTCCGATTCCTGCACCATAGCGGCAAAGTAGTGCAGAAAATGGTCGTAAATTATCTATTGTCGGAAAGTAACTCTTGAACATTTGGACATGTTTACAATGACGGACATTACTTTTTATTGCTCCTTGAAAATTAAAAAAAAAGAATCTGAAGTTTTCCATGCCAATTATCGCAGTAGAACGTTTGTCAGACAAGAAAATCTTCCTTCGACACGCGCGGCTGCTAAAATGCCATATCAGAAGGAATTTGAATAGAACCGCTTGCCTTGATTCGCCTTCTGTATAGAGACACCCAGGAACTCGGAGGAACGATAAGAAGGATATCTATCCTTCCTCCGAGCCCAGGAAGGATATTTCACTCAGTGTGGGGTCCTGTGCGCCTAAACAACAGGTCTTTTCTCCTACAATAACAACGAAATGACTCCTTTTAAATAAAATATCTTTTTAATAAATTAAGTTTTCTTATTTAAAGAAATTACTAAGGAAAGTACTGGTTGGTTGGTTGTTGGTTGTTGAGTTTAAGGCCGATTGTCTACTCTTGGGTCTTAGGCCAATATATGGGGTGCCCTTCACGGGTTTAGCTAAGTGGTATTTATGAGAGTTTTGGAGAAAAGCATAAAAAACTCCGAATATTTAGGTGGATGAGCGAGACCTGGTGTCGAATCACCTTCCATTTAACAGATTTGAGCGCAGAGCCGATCTGCCACTAGTGGGGCATTAAAAAGAAGTGAAAAATGAAATGATAACTTGCAAATTATTAAATTAAAAATTAAATGAAATCTTTTATTACAAGAAATCTTTCAGTGAAGCAAATTTTTAGAAGTTTATTATCTGAACGAATGAACCATCATAAATAATATTTATTGATTTTTTTTTTTTTTTTTTTTTTTTCCCGACTGAGTGAAAATAATGCCAGGACCGGGACTCGAACCCCGGATCTTTGACTTACAAGGTCAAGGCTCTACCAATTGAGCTATCCCGGTCAGCATTACTCACTCAGACAACCTTTTAGGCAGAAACAATCTGGTCTATCATTTAGATAGCTCAACAGAAAATAAGCCGCAGGAAATGGAAAACACCATTAAACAATGGGAGAAAGAAATACAATTTTTAATAAAATCACACAATCAACTGTGGAAGAAAATCATATTTTATGATTTTTGAAATATGATTTTCTTCCACAGTTGATTGTGTTATTTTATTAAAAATTGTATTTCTTTCTCCCATTTTTTAATGGTGTTTTCCATTTCCTGCGGCTTATTTTCTGTTGAGCTATCTAAATGATAGACCAGATTGTTTCTGCCTAAAAGGTTGTCTGAGTGAGTAATGCTGACCGGGATGTCGGCCTGGATAGCTCAATTGGTAGAGCCTTGACCTTGTAAGTCAAAGATCCGGAGTTCGAGTCCCGGTCCAGGCATTATTTTCACTCAGTCGGAAAAAAAAAAAAAAAAAAAAAAAAAAAAAAAAAATCAATAAATATGATTTTCTTCCACAGTTGATTGTGTGATTTGATTAAAAATCGCATCATAAATAAATTTTACAAAAAAAAAAAAAAAAAAAAAAAAAAAAAGTATTAAAAAAATAAATAAATAAATAACTTTTTTAAAATTTATCTTTCATATGAAATAAATCCCTTGCAAACGATATCGTTCCTCAAAACAAACAAGAAATAACTAAAGAAAAAGATACGCTTCAAGAATATTTTTTTAATGTATTCATGAATTGAAAGATTCGTGAATTTTCAAAATGATGAAATAGGATTTTCCATATTCAACATGTCTAAGTACTTTAGAATTAAATGAAAAATATCACAAGATTCCAAAAGAATATTTTTACATTCTAGTAAATATTTTTTTCAAGAATTGAATTTTAAGGCTTGAAATTTAAAATCGAAATCTAAAACTATTTTGGAAAAAATTATAAAAATCCTCATTTAATAATAATAATAACAATAATAATAATAATAATAATAATGTAAAGAAAAAGAAAAAAAAATATGCATATATACTTTAATTTTCCATTAAGTTACTTAACTCTATTGGGAAAAAATATTTTTTTAAGATAGTTAAGCGAAGTTTACACAACATGTTAATATATAATTAAAATAACATTGACAAATTGTATTAAAAAAGAATCTTTTATAATAAACTATAAAAATTTCGTCATACTTTTTTCAATATGTTCAGAAACACTGAAAAAAAAAATGAAGAAGAAGAAGAAGAGGGAAATTAATATTTAACGCTCTTATAAATTAATGTAAATTTTTGTTTTATTCCTTTTTTAGTGAAAGCATATTTTCTATCTCAATTACCATGTACTTCATGCAATTATTTTTTAATGACATATGAATTGTGAGATTACACATAATGTTAGACGATAGAATAAAAAATTATATAATCTATATAACATTTTTCTAACGTGGACTAGTTCCAATTAATTTTTGTCGAAACGATGCGATAGTAATGAAATTAATAAAATACGCGAGGATATTTTTTTAATGAACAATATTTAAGCACGCGGACTCAGCTCAATGATCTAATAAGAAAAATGAGGACATTTGTATGATGACATTATTTTATGGAAAATGAATTTTTTTAAGTTATTTCTTCAGAATATTTGCAAGCGTCATTTTAAACCTAGCAATATTTTAAAGATATAAACAGATATGAATTAATATCATAAATTGACTAAAAAACGCAATCATAAAAATTATAATCAAAATAGGATTTATTTATTTATTTTAAACAAAAAATTACGACAAAATAAATAAAATGTCATTGCATTCTTGGCGATAAAAATTTAAAAGGCATCATGGAAGTTCTGCACTAAAACTGTAATGCCAGCGAAAGTATGAAAACTGAGTCGTCAACCATGAATTTTGTTTTGAAACTTTTTTCTGAATGAATCTGGTTTCACTATTGCACAATATTTATTTGGTTATAATAATAATTTGGCTTCTGGTAAATTAAAATTTTAATTAGGAGGTGAAATTGCTATATATTTATAATTTTCAAATTTTAAAGGTAAATAAGAAAAAAAAAAAAAAGTGGGAAATTTTGGAACGGGTTTGCTAGTATACAATAAAAAGCTCAGAAGTAAGAATTTTGTAAATTTATCGAATTTTTGTCATAGTACAAAAAAATGTAGTAAGCAAAAATTAAGCAATAAAAAATGTTATATATATCTGAGTAACCTAATATTACGCGAAATTGATATAATCAAAACATAATTTTAATTTATTACAAAAAATTTATCTGTATATAGATAAAAGGCATATTATATATTTTGTACTAAAAATATATTGAAAAACATATATTTAAGTTACAGAAAACATAAATGGCACTTACAGCATACTATTTCAATAATATTTTTAAAATAAATTTACTATATATATATTTTTTTTTTCAATTATATATGAACTGACGGATAATTTTTATCAACTACATTTGATTTTTAACAATTATCATTTCTGATACGATATAAATAGATCTATTTAATCTTTTCCGAAAGTACATCCGTCCATGAACAGTAAGAGGATTTTGTCCTCCTGATATCAGTAGGAAGATTAAATTTTGAAGATTTTCTGCATTGTTACATGACATTTTCCAGAAAAGGGTGAAAGGAAACATTGCAAAAAGTTTTATAATTATTCTGTAACTCCCGTGAAACATTTATTACAAGCGGAGAAGCTTATAAATTTATTTATCTTAAAATTTTTAATAAAAACTGAATAATGTCTTTATTTAATTTTAATATATATATATATATATGATATAAATAGATCTATTTAATCTTTTCCGAAAGTACATCCGTCCATGAACAGTAAGAGGATTTTGTCCTCCTGATATCAGTGGGAAGATTAAATTTTGAAGATTTTCTGCATTGTTACATGCCATTTTCCAGAAAAGGGTGAAAGGAAACATTGCAAAAAGCTTTTTAATTATTCTGTAACTCCCGTGAAACATTTATTATAAGCGGAGAAGCTTATAAATTTATTTATCTTAAAATTTTTAATAAAAACTGGATAATGTCTTTATTTAATTTTAAAATATATATATATATATATTACTAAGCATTACATTTAAGAATATATTGTTAAATAATTTACCCAAGTAGCACAGGAACGTTCTGTGAACGTCTAATAACGGTTTCAATAGTTCAAACACCGTGTTTCGTGTCAAAAGAACGTTCTAAAACACGTTCAGAAATAGTATTATTTAGAACGTTCTGAAAATGTTTGATTTGTACCATCTATAAAACGTACAATTCTAGTTCTATATAGAACGTTCAAGTGTGACACCGTCATAACACGTTCTGTAACAGTGTAATTATAACGAATATGACAAAATGACTTTTTAGTACTATTGGTTGGGAAACTAGGTTAACCTTTAAAATTTTTGACTTCAGCTTTTGATTTTTTTACACGTTTTGTGGCGTGAGGAATCCGGAAGTCAAAAGGTTGGTATGGTATCTGTTAATGTGTATCGGCACCTATTAGTGTGATAGCCCGTTAGTTCATGTACACGATATCTCAAGAACAAATGATTGCAGAGAGATCGGACCAGTTTTAAAATATCACTTATGATATTGATAAGAATCTTATTGAGAGATTTGCAACATTCTAATTTAAAAACTTCGTAAGTTATTCGAAATTTATAATTTTTAGCATGATAGAGAATAGAGCATTTTTTACATTTTCAGTTTAACGTTTTGTTAGCACGTCAGTAAAGAATGCTTCCCAATAATCAGTAGCGGTGAGGTGAAAAAAAATTACAAAATTTTAAACTCATGGAAAAATTTTGTGGATTTTGTATTTCAGGAATCAATGTATGGAATTCGACCAAACTTGTTACAATATTAGATCTTGCCCTAAATTGGAGTTTATTTGAATTTCATTTGGGATATATCGCCCGATAGATTACGGTGCTATTCAATGAAACCCTCCATTTATGGAACGGCTATATCTCAGCTTCTATAGTGTACAAATGTATTAAACATGATATATTGGCATATATCATCATAACCTCTGCTAATACAATTTGGATGTATACATTGTCCAACAGGTGGCGTTGCTAATCTGCAATTTAATCATTTTAACGGAAAGGCAATATTTTAACTCTTGTGATTTAACAATAAATTTTGTGACACACTGAAGTGATAAGTGAAATCGATTTTATGTAAAGCTTTACTGGTCCATTTTGGATGCACATCGGCCAACAGGTGGCGTGGCTATGTTGCAATTTAATCTCATAACAGAAACGAAAAATCTTAACTTCTGTGATTTATAAATATTGTAAATTTGGTAAGTGAAATTAATATTACGTAAAACTCTACAGATTGCCTTTGGGTGCATATCGGACGACAGGTGGCACTGCCACGTTCCAATATTTTCCATTCACAGAAATGCTATCTATCAGTTTCTGTAATATATATACTCACCAAACCTTCTGCGTGACATACATTTGATATATAATATTGATTCAATTTGGCTGTATAACGAGTAATAGTCAAACAGTTTTTTTTTTATTATTATCATTCATAGGACATTGTTATTTCCCCTAGGAATAAGTATACATCATCCCTGGGGGATGGGGGAAGGGTGGATAAAAATTTTCACTATAATTATCTTTCAAAAGAATTCGATATCACCTTTAAAACGAATAATTGAAACATCGTTTTCTGATGATTTAAAACAAATTTACCGTTTTTTTTTTTTTCATTTGTAATAATAATAATAATAATAAACCCTTAGAAAAATACATTTTCTAAGATCTTCTATACAGCATAAAAATGATTGTCTTCTGTCATGAAAATCTATGCATTCCCCAGACCCAAAGTTTAGATACAAAAAGCTAATAACGGATGCTATTGAATAAGTAATATAGTGCTTTACGCGAGTTTCAAAGAAAATCACGGGAAAACTCCGAAAACCTAAGTCGACGAGCGTGACCAGGAATCGAAGCCAACACTTCCCGTCTGTAAGGTTCGAGAGTAGAACCTCGCGGTCTCTAATACTCATCGGGAAGTTACAGAATGAGTTTTTTTCTTCTTTTCTTTAAGCATAATTTTAAACTTTTATTATATTTTATTTATGATTCTATTTAAGTTTAAATGTTACTGATAAATTATCAATATTGATAATGTTGTTAAATCGTTACTCTGTTTGATTGTTCTTATTTTATTTTATTTATTTTCACTGAATATTTTATTCAATACTAAAATATACACTAAAACAAAATATGCTTTTCCGTTTAATTCGAGATTTTAAAATGGAAAAATAAAGTGATCTCATAAGTTTTTCAAATACTTTATAAAAATTTAAATAATTGTTTAACTCAGCTCCATTTTTCCTTAAAATATTGACCATATGTTTTCTACAGCTATAAATGCTTAATAAATTTATGTTTCAAACGTTGAACTTTGAAACATGATTATTCCGGATGTAAGAAGGGAAGAGCAGATGAAACTGACATCTGTGGATTGCATTTATTTAATTCTCGCTGACCGTGCAAATTCAAAGTCTTGGGAATGTCGTGCCGTTATGTGAAGCGGTAATTTTAAAACGTGTAATGTAATCTGTTTTGTTCAGTTTTCGCGTTATAATGAGTTGGATAAGCTTTAGAAAAGGTAAAAATGTAATATTTTTAACCTGTAATATTCTCTATTTTCTATTTATTAAAGTCTTATTTTAATATCAATTAAACAATCATTTTCATATCTGCGTAAGTTCTTAAGCCTAACATTTGATACTTGTAAGTAGCATTGTATCGCAGAAAAAACTGCTCCTGTTACAGAAAACCGCTTAGAAATTATGGATTCATTTTATTAATTCAGTCTTCTGAGATGGAAATTGTTAAAATGACTATTTTTGGTTATTATGCTTCTGAATGAAGTAACATAAAGAATTTAAAAGATGAGAGCTAATTTTAAGTGAATGCCCTTCCAGACTGGTCATTATGTATTTTAAAATGCTAGTTGGAAGGGTGTTTTCTTGGAGAAATTCTTATGAAGAAAATGAGGAAGGTATGTAATTCTTTTTTTTTTCTTTTCTTTTTAAATTCTGAAGTATTTATTTAATGTTTATATGATAATATATATACAATCTAGGTTATGCAAATTGCATATTTTTAAAATAATATCCTAAGTTTCACCGACTTACAATTTTAAATATCTCTTTACTGTTATTTATTAAATAAAATATATGAAATTGTTTAACTGCATAATAAAACAAAGATTCAATTCAATTTTATTCCACATCTTTATAAAAAAAGATATTCTGCTTAAAAAAAGGACGATTTACTATATTATTTATTAATACTAATAATATTTACATTTATCAATTATTTAATATGCCATGATAGCATAATTACATCAAATGAGGTAAAAATTGCGTTGACTCAATTTAAAGAAATTTAAACATTTAAAAAATACCAATTATATTGCCATGTGGAGTAAATTTAAATACCTGCAAACATCATTTTTGTAAACTGCTGCTGTAAACTGAAAATATGTATGCACACATGCACTGAAATTTAAAAATATGAAGTATGTTAAATATTTTAGAAAAATATTATGATTAAATATATATATATATATGTATTTAAGTATTTGGACATTTTAAAAATTTCCTCCTTCTAACTAATTTTTAATTTTTTGTTTCAATTTCTTATTATTATAAATTAACAATATATTCTAAACTCAATTATATATTATTTTAGCGGTGTATTGGTACATTCATTTTTGAAATTATTTTTATGTTGAAATATTAAAACATTCTATACACTTCAGCATTCAAATATATTTATAAACTATCCATGGACTTACAAAGTAGTACCCAGAAATGTTTAGAATATACAGGGTGCAAAGTCGAGAGCAGGCCTTTATTTGCGCAACAATTGGTCTCAAACGTCCTCCAATAAGAAAATGTATTTAAAAAAAAAATGTAAGAATTCATTATATGACATGTTTAAATTTAAAAAATCAATTTACTAAAAATCACAAAAACTGATAATTTTTATACAATTTTCATGACACTAATAGTGTAAGTTGAGTTCTATCCTAAAAAATATAACACAAAAAGTTTCACTTTTGTGCACCCAAAATTGTCTGAGATAGTTAGTTTCAAAATTTAGGATTATTTCGCATTTTCTCGGGCTTTATTAAAAAGTCAATGAAAAATTCTTTAATAAACCCAGGGAAAATGCAAACAAAGTCCAATTAGGATTTTTAAACCGATCCCTTATTGAAGGCCGAGATATGTTAGAAAATCCAAACTTTAAATATCATGTTCCATTTTGGGAGAATAGAAATGAAACTGTTTGTTAGGATGAGTGTCAGTTTTCTAAATATGATTATAGGGATCTGGGACTATGTAAAAATTTAGTTTTTGCAATTTTGAAAAAATAGATATTTTAAATTTAAACATGTTATACCACAAATGCTCATATTCTTTAAAACATTTTGTAACTGAAACTATATATTTGCGACCAATAGTTGCGGAGATAAAGGTATTCTCGTCACAATGCTTTGCACCCTGTATTTAAAAAAAAAAAAAACACACATATATATATATATATATATATATATATATGTATAAATGAATCTTTAATCTTAGTTAAAGCCAAACAACAGATATAAGATCCCTGAAACCACATAGGTCAATGAGAAGAAAATTACAACAAATTTAAATAACCTGGGGAGACTGATTGTGATTTATTGAAGCATTTAATTTATTTATTGATTTTTATTTTATTTAACTTCAGTCTAATCTTAAATTTATTCCTATATTGTTAGTTGCAATTTTAATAATTTAGCCGGTGCGTAAAAACCACATGAAACTCAAATCAAAAGATACAAACAAGCAACGAGGAAATAAAAAATTAAGACAGCATTTTAAACATTTTTTGTAGGAAAAGCTTAGAATGGTAGAATAAAAAAAAAAAAAAAAACTCGTCAAGGGTGACCCTTTTCGTCGTTGAGCACCAATGTACGATTTCGTTCGTTAGCAGCTATAATAGCAAATTGCTAGCGGGCACCCTATCGTACAAGAAATTAATTGAAGTTAGAAATGAAGAATAAATTGGAATAAATTATTTACTTCAAGAAATGAGAGAATCAAACAGAAAACAACCATGAAAAACAAACATTAATCATAGGATGACGCATTCGGAATCACAAGGATTAAAACAAGCAAAATAAATCAAGAGTTTAGTTGTATATAGCAGATGAAGAATAATGATACAACACAGCAACAGGGATATAAATTACTTTTTTTTAAATTCAAATATTGTTTGAGAAATTTTAACATACTTACTATTCCTTTAATTTCAACGTATATGCATGAAAAATTCCATATTTTATGACTGTAATTCCCAAAAAGTGTCATAACGTGCCTATATCCCTTTAAAAAATTCCTTAAATTTTTGCCTTTTTAAAAAATTTCTTTTTTCCCCTAATCTGAAGATAATGGCGTTATAGTATTAATTAAGAAACTTTGAATAAACACCATAAAATGCAAGAACTCGCAACTGCTACAAACATAGCACGGCTGCTACAAACAAAGCGGCAACGCATTCCACACACTCAACGTGCTTGTTTGCAGCTCTCGTGCCTACAATGTTCGCCTGATGAAGGGTTGTGTCTTCTTTTGACCCGAAACAGTTGGTGCGAGTTCTCGCATTTTATGGTGTTTATTCAAAGTTTTGTAATTAATACTATAACTTCATTATCTACAGATTAGGGAAAAAAAAGAAATTTTTAAAAAATGCAAAAATTTAAGAAATTTTTTAAGGTATAAAGAGACGTTATGACACTTTTTGGGGAAAGCTGTCATAGAATATAGAATTTTTGATGCATATACGTTGAAATTAAATGAATAGTAAGTATGTTAAAATTTCTCAAACATTATTTGAATTGAAAAAAAATGTAATTCATATCCCTGTTCATGTGTTGTATCATTATTCGTCATCAGCTATGTAATTTTTACTTCTAAACGCTCGTACTGAGGGGATTTTTTTATAATGACGTCACATTTTTTTTTTTTAACTACACTATTTTAGAACGTTTACAGTACGTTTTCTGGAACGTTCTGAAAATGTGTATAACGTTTTGAAAACGTTCTAAAAACGTTTAGAACGTTCTGAGATCCGTATACATAGAACGTTCTCAGAACGCTTCTATAACACCGATGGTGATAGTTACACGTTCATTGAACGTTCTCTGAACCGTACTATTGTACGTCTTCAAGATGGACAGATAGACGTCTATAACACGTTCAAAGTGAACGTTCTTAGAACGTGTTTGCAGAACAATTTTTGAACGTTCAGAGAACGTTTCGGTGCTGCTTGGGTATAACGGAAAAAAAGTCTAAATAATTATAAGATAAAAAAAATTTTTTAAACCATGTTTTTAAATTTTCTGATGAACCATATAAATGCTACTGAAGGCAGCGGGAACACTAGCAATTGGATAAAAATATTAAAAAAATTCCTTGCTATCGTCTTTTGAGCTATTATAAAAGTTTCAAATGGCTATCTAGCCGGGAAGTTAGTTAAAAGTTGATTGCAAGCTTTGTACTGGAAACGCTGCCGAAGGCAGCAGGGTCCCGAAGCAATTGGATAAAAATATTTTTAAAAAGCATTTTTACCGTATTCTGGACTATTCCGAAAGTTTCAAATGTCTAGCTACTCGAGAAGTTAGTTAAATAAATTTTCTGTTGAATCATATGAACGCTGCCGAATACAGTAAGGACCTGAAACAGTTGACTCAAAGTATTAAAAAAATGTATTGCCCCCGTGTTCTGAGCTATCCTGAAAGTTTCAAATATCCAGCTAGTCGGGAAATTAGTGAAAAATCGATTGCAAGCTTTGTACTGGTAACGCTGCCGAAGGCAGCAGAAACCCGAAACAGTTGGCTAAAAGTATAAAAAAATGCATTTTCACCGTGTTCTAAACTATTGTGAAAGTTTCAAATGTCTAGCTAGTCAGGAAGTTAGTTAAATAAAATTTCTGTTGAATCATATAAACGCTGCCGAAGGCAGTAGGGACCTGAAGCAGTTGACTAAAAGCTTTAAAAAAAGTATTGTCACCGTGTTATGAGCTAGCCTGAAAGTTTCAAATGTCTAGCTAGTCGGGAAGTTAGTGAAAAATCGATTGCAAGCCTTGTACTGATAACGCTGCCGAAGGCAGCAGGAACCCGAAACAGTTGGCTAAAGGTATTAAAAAAATCTATTTTCACCGTGTTCTGAGCGATCCTGAAAGTTTCAAATGTCTAGCTAGTCGGGAAGTTAGTGAAAAATCGATTGCCAGCTTTGTACTGGTAACGCTGTCGAAGGCAGCAGGAACCCAAAGCAGTTGGTTAAGAATATTTAAAAATTGCATTTTCGCCGTGTTCTGAACTATTCTGAAAGTTTCAAATGTCTAGCTAGTCGGGTAGTTAGTTAAATAAAGGTTCTGTCGAATTATATACGCGCTGCCGAAGGCAGCGGGACCTGAAATAGTTGACTAAAATTATTAGAAAAATGTATTGTCACCGTGTTGTGAGCTGTCCTGAAAATTTCAAATATCTAGCTAGTCGGGAAGTTAGTTAAAAATCGATTGCAAGATTTGTCCCTGACAAACCCACAAACAAACAAACAAACAAACAAACAAACCCACAAACAAGAATCGAAGTTAATAAAAACATGGTAAAATAATTTCTTTCAAAGGAACGACATATTAAAATTTCAAGGAATATTATTATATATAGTAGATTTATGCAATGTCATAGAAATATGTCATGTACTGTTTAAAAATTTTAGTTAATTGTTACTTTTAAATATATATATATATATATATATATATATACAGTGTGTCCTAAAGGTTCCAGTACTCCAACTTAAAGAACTCATGGTGTCCATGATTTGTTTTTTAAATATTAAATTTTTTCGTCTGTTTATTATTGCATCAATTCTTTAATTTTTATCTTTTGTTTCTTTTCTCGCTCAAGTTGTGTGAGAATAAAGTTTTATGTTATTTTGTTCTTCATAGTGAAATGGGTTTATCACGCATTCAGAAAATTACGCTGTTTGAAGCTTATTTTGAATGTAAATCTTATGAAAGATGCAAAGATGTTTGGCGATATAAATATACAGATGATGCAATACCGAGTAAAAATATGCTATATCAGCTCGTTCGACAATTTTGTAATACATGTTCTGTGTAGGTGTGTACAGGTTTCTATACAAGAAGTCACTCCCAGCATGTTAAAACGCGTTTCTAAACACATGCGCAAACGAGTTCAGCTTTGCCTCCATGAAAAAGGTGGACATTTTGAACATCTATTATAAATGCAAGTTCTGTATTTTTTCCTCCGTTATTTTAAATGTACCTTTTATCATTAGCATAAAAATAATCGTTTTAAGGTTTGTTGTTTTGTAAATAAAAAATACACCAACTTCAGTACTGGAACTTTTAGAACACTCTGTATATATATATATATATATATATATTAATTAGACATGAACAAATGTTATAACTTATTTTGAAATATATTTATAAGAAAACTATCCATGAAAAAAAGTATTATTCCTAGTCAGTTTCAAGAATTTCATTTACACTTCCGTATAGCAATTTATTACTTTCCGAACACTATAGTGAGGAAAGTATTGTAATCATGTCAAAAATCCGAATTCGAGATTTTGATGTTTCTATACGTTTTGAGGTCCCCTGAGTCCGTTTTCACTAATTTTACGATGATGTATGTATGTGTGTGTGTATGTGTGTATGTGTGTATGTCTGTGAGTGAACACGCTAGCGTCTAAACGCTTTCTTCAATTAACCTGAAAGTTGGTACGAATATTGTAAGTCACCATAGTACGAACCCTATAGATTTTGGTGAATCTAGCACTTATAGTTTTTTTACAGGGACACAAAGAAAAATTCTTTATCATTATGGCCTATGGGAGCAAAATCTTAAAAGTGCGATAGCATCTAAACGCCTTATTCAATTGAGCAAAAAATTTATACACATATTATAGGTCACAAATACTCAATTTGTATAGATTTTGGAGAATCTAGCACTTATAGTTTTTTTACAGGGACACAAAGAAAAATTCTTTATCATTATGCCTATGGGGCCAAATTTTTAAAAGTGTGATAGCGCCTAAACGCCTTATTAATCTGAGCAAAAAATTTGTACACATGTTATAGATCACAGTTGAACTAACTGTATAGACTTTGGTGAATCTAGCACTTACAGTTTTTTTACAGGGACACAAAGAAATATTCTTTATCATTATGGCCTACGGGACTAAATTTTTAAAAGTACGATAGCATCTAAACGCATTATTGAATTGAGCTGAAAATTTATATGAGTATTATAAATCACTGTTGCACTAACTATAAGCATTGTGGTGAATTTAGCATTTATAGGTTTTTACAGGGACACAACGAAAAATTCTTTATCATTATGATCTATGGGCTCAAAGTTCAGTAGCGTTAAATAAAACATCGTGTAATAGATGGAGAAAAATACTCAAACACTCTATTATGGTTTTCTCTCTTTTGTTTGTTTAACAACTCCTCTTTCTTTACTTTATCTACAAAACTGTTAATTACTCAATGTTCGGAAAGTCGAGTGGAGTCACTCCAGATTTTTTTTAATTATTATTATTATTTTTTTTTTCATTAAAAGTAGAATTAATACTATTGTTTTCAAATGATTTAAATTTTACACTTTATTTATAAATGTTTATTTTTATGCATTAAAGATTTAAATACATATATAATAATTAATTATTTCCATAAAAATTATATTAAATTATTTAAAATTTGTAGATGGTTGGAATATTATATTCTAAACAAAAATAATAATCTGCCAATCTGCCTTGGCACTCACACAGTTTTCTCTTATATTGGATCTGAATATTAAAAAGAAAGGTTATAGAATAGTGTTTAAAATAAGAAGAAATGTGTACAATGTATTTTAAACACGGTTCAAAATCGTTTAAAACTCTTTTTTAGAATATTTTTTATATACCTATTTTTTTTTTTATAAAGGCCGTTACATTTTAATATATAATATATATATATATATATATATTAGATATTATATATATTTTTTATATATTTTTACAAAGACCGTTATATTTCCATGAAAATATGTGGTAGCCTCTTAAATTGTTTTACAGATAATGAGGAAAATCCTCTTAATCACATGCTATTTCAAAAATGCATTTTAAGAATTATTTTTAACAGAGTTATTAAATGTTTGGCTTTTTCTTTAATATTTTACTGGTCCTTTTTTCCTTTTCAGAACACAACTGTTGGTGAAATACATGAAGTATAGCGTGTTCTTTACGCTACCAAAGTTTCAAGATGAGCTAGGTAGTGTAGTAGTTCTTTGCAGTATATTAATTTCGTGTAAACTGCGCAGTAATTTATTGGAATTATACCATTACATGATATAACATTTTCGATCCCCTGTTGAAGGTGTTTCTCATTTGCCTCCGTAGCCATATTTGCTTCACAGGAATCCTGCATTTCACTTTGCACAACAGATTAACTTAAATCACGTGCATTCTAACATTCGTTCATTTCACAGACTAATCAAAAAGCATTACCCTTCGAAGTACTCATAGAGTCGGTATTGATTGACTTTCAAAGTTCTAACAGGAACAAAGTTTTTTCCTACTAATACGCTGCAGGTCTTCGTTTTTAAAAATTGACTATGATATTTTTAAAGTTTTTATACCGTTAATTTTTTATTACTATTCTCTTTATTTTGTGAGTATTAATAATAAAACGGCAGCAATTTCTGTACGTCTAAAAAACATGGGTTAAGTCAACTTCTCCTTGTTTAATAAACTTTAATTTGCAATAACAAAATTAACGCTGAATTTGAACCTATATGAGATTTATGTAATATATATGTATTAAGGTTAATTTTGCATTAAAGACAAAAATTATTGTTATTGCAATTTAATATAATGCTACTTACCAACATCTCTGAGAAGATTTAGATTAAAATGACCCATTCCTCAGACTTAAGTATAAATGTTTTAATAATAATAATAATAATAAGTGCAACTGGTTGCATTCACAATTTAAACATAAAATTAGAAATATATGTATACATATAGGTTTTTTTAATAACATTTTGAGAAACAAATGTAGGTCATTTAAGAGTAAAACAACCCATCCTGGTTTTAAGTATAGATGTTAAAAACAAAATATCAAGCTTTATTAATTTAAAGATAATATAGAGCTGAAAATGTTATAAAAGACAAGGGAAAAACTTCATTTTTCTTACAAATACCTCTTTCTATTTTATGCAAATTCATTCACATAGCAACAAATGACAATTTCATTTATTAACTATATAAATATTAGAAAATTTAAACTATTTTGTATTTGAAATTTTATTTATTTATTTATTTTGATACATGCCGAAAGCTTGAAAAAATATTAAGATCATGTAAGATATTATGTAATTAATTGCTAGTATTCCAAAAAAAAAATCCTCTTTTTTTTTAAATTAATATAATCATTCTCGAGGTCATAAAATCTGAAAATTTTGTCTTCATTTGTTGTTTCTCCGTTAGCAAAGAAACAGCCCCAAATCATCCCGAAGCTACCACCAAATTGAGGCTTTGAGAAAAAATGATACTTCACTCTGCAGATCATGCCAGTTGCCAGTATTACCTAAAACCATTCGGCTCATAGAGTTTTTTTTTTTTTTTTTCTTTCTTTTTTTTTTCGTCCGAAAAAATATTTTACCGCTTATCCTACATAGCAATAAGTTACTTTGAAAACTCTAGGCGCGCCATTTCATGTCTCTTACTTAAAAATGGTTGATTTTTTTTTTTTTTTTTTTTTTTTTTTTTTTTAACGATATTCTACATTGTAAAAAATATGCCCTATTTTCTGCCAGAAATTCTCAGTAATTTGAGAAAATACGCGTAATTTACGAAAAAATTACGTTGTCAGAAAGTAATTTCTGAAATTACAGAGAATTTCTGGCAGCAAATAGGACATATTTTTTACAGTGTACGTATGATTTTTTTAAAAATCTGATAACATACAGTTCTGCTGGCACAAGAAAGCTTTAAATAGTTGACTATTTGAAAAGAATAAGGCTTTTTTTGACTTACTCGCCTATCAACGGCTCTTACTCATTTAGGAATCAATCCGAAAAAAGTTTTGAGCCTCTCTTCTGAGCATAATTCTCACTTTTTTTTTTTTTTTTTTTGTTAGTTATTAATTACAGATTAAAATTTGCTTAATTTTTTTAGATAATTACTGAGAATTTAAACTGCATTGTTTAAAACTTAAAGTTTTACCCTGTCCAATCGGATTGAATTTCCTGTTTTTCTTTTGATTTTCACTAATACAGAAATTTCCATCTGACGTCACCTATGTGAGTTTTTAGAGCAGCTCCGCAGAGAATAAAAAAAAGAACAATAAAATACCATACATTATAAGTAAAAGAATTAAAGCTACAAAAATGATCTTGCCCTGATTATTTTTTCCACGTTTTATCATGTTATAAAAACAAAAAATATTATTATTTAATTGTAAAATGTAACTGCAGTTGTTGTTATAAATGTATAATTAAAACTGTTTCTTTCTGCATTATGCTCAAATTTTCAGTAAATTCAAATAGCCTATGACAAAAATAATGACGTTTTTGCTTGGCTTTAATATTTGTTCCTGTACTGTAGAAGTAACACGCATAACTAGCAAAATTAGATTTTTTTTTTTTCCTTAAGATTTGTTCGTAACTTATTTATTTATTTATTTATTTTGGAAAAGTATTAAACAAAACTAGTTTGGAGTCAAAAATACCTACATCAAAGACCTGGTGTCAAATATTTATTAGTAATAATATTATTATTTCTTTTATTTTTATTATTACTTTTCTTATTAAAAATAAAATAATTACAGTTTTTAAAATCGAACTTTTTATGCCTATTTCAGCCGTCATAAAACGCAAGTTAAACTACCAATTGAAAGAGGATATTCATTTTTATTCAAAATTATAATTAAAATCTTGCATTTTATTACTTTCTCTTGCCCATAAGGTACAGAAAGTACTGTTATAGGGTCAAATTTTCGAACGTGACTTTTTCTTATATTTACACGTTTTGAGGTCCCCTGAATCCGAAAATCATGTTTTAGCAAATGGTATGTGTGCCTGACTGTCTGTGTTTTATTAGCATAGCTCAAGAACAAATAGTAGCAGGAAGTACAAACTTGGAATTCTAAATGTATATGATATAAGGAAGTTACACTAAGTTTTTCGTAGCGATGAAGCAAATGGTTCTTGTACAGGGACACCCAAGAGAATTTAAATACATTACGTCTATGGGGGAAATTGCAGGTAAGTCGAGTTTAACTTCTATAGACTGCCCTAAACAAAATGAAACGAATATACATTTTTTATATGCGTAAAATCATGGCTCATGTAGAATGTGGTAGGAAAATCATTTACTGTTCGTTTACAGGGCTACACAAAAGAACTAAATAAAAGTGCGACAATAGTTGCCAATTGATAGAAGTGTATTTGAGGCTGGGCCATGCCTTATTACTATAGGATTATATTTAGGGGCATCATGTGGTCTGTATATAATTTACGAAAGGTATACAGAGCTGTAAATATTTAAGCTATAACATTCTTTTTTGTTGTTACTGGATATGCTTTACTAATAATATTTTACCATTTCCAGGAAAGCTGTTCGGGAATTGAAATGAATTCCTCATAGTAATATTGTAAATAATGTATATTTTTAAGCTAAATATCCATCGCTTGTTTTTTGTATATTTACCCGTTTTGAGGCTTCCTGATTATCGTAGTCCAGTTTTTTAACATCTGATCTTTGTCTGTGTCTCTTAGAGTGACTTAAAAACGAATAATTTTTGGCGATCCAAATATTGTATTTTGAAGTTAATATAAAGTTGTTGCTGGAAACGTTTGATCAAGATTGAGAAATTTCAAGGATTGTTGCGCGTGAAATTTGTCTGAATAATTTTAAGTGAACTTTTCATAACAGATTTAAATTCTATTTAAAATTCTTCCGAAGCCTAATTTGAATTGTTTAACATAGGTTTACATAACAGTAATCGTTATCTTACCTCTTAGTCTCCAACCTGTATTTATAGTATTAAATTTTAGGATAAGAGAAAGTCGTGTGAGTGACACACAAAATTATTTTTCCATAGATAACAAAAAATATGTTTTTATTATTTCTAAAAGGTATAAAAAGCATATAAAAACATTCTATCTAATTTTTAAACGACTTTCAATAATGATTTTATGCAAAATGTTCAATTCCACAACATGACTTGCATTTGAAATCTTAAATCAGAAATTCAAGCACAAAATTCCAAGATTATCAATCACAAATACTCCCCGAACAACGTACAAATACTCCCCGAAATTAATTTCAAGAAAAGTTTCATCATCTAATGCTGAAAGTCAATAAGTTAAAGAAGTTATTATCCCAGACGGTTAGTGTGTAACAATACAGATCGGAATGGATGAATAACATTTCTGTTTTTCAAATATATTATCGGTTCAGAAAATATTTTGAAACCTTCTTTGAAATAAGGACCCATTATTAGAAACTTTGGGAGTTCAATTTCGAAAACTGAATTTTTGCGTGTTTAATTTATATTGTTGACTGGATATTTTATTGACACATATATATATATATATATATATATATATATATATTTTTTTTTTTTCAATTTATCGCTAAGTTAAACCTGTTTTCTATTTTGTTTTGAAATTTATTCATGATATTTATTAAAAATTATTTTTATATATATAATTTTAAAAATTAATGAATTTATAAATACTTTTGTAATTTCTCTTTAATAGAACATATGGAACATTTTTAATTCCTTTACCCGACTACCGTAGGTAATGGAAGTATTGTATTCGGTCAAAAATTCGATATCGTTTTTTCACCTGATTTACATATTTTAAGGTCTTTTGAGTTCAAAAAATGTAGTTTTTGTTAATTGTTCAGTATGTATGGATCTGTGAATACGTCTGGGGAATCTTTTGACTGTCCTATCTCCAAAACTAATAAAGATAGAACTACGAAACTTTAGAATTGAGACAAGTCTGGTAAACATATGTTTTTCCAAATTTGGTGAAAATTGAGAAAACGGAAGTGGGCCATGGGGAACTGGAATTGGGACCGTAAATCCGTATCTCCAAAACGGCTCTAACGATTTTCGTCAAAGTTGCTATATAAAGACTCTATTGAATGTCCTTTCGTATGAATTAGTTGGTTAGTTCAGGAAAATTGATTGGCATCCTGTATAAATAGTTCAATTTCAGGTTTCGCAACTGGGTTCCTTTAAAAACGGCTACGCAGATTTTTTTCAAACTCGCCATATCAACCTTCTTTTAAATATCCTATTGCATGTACTTGTTTTCACCAATTCACAATAGAGTTTTCGGTAAAAGTCAACACTTCAAAAACGGCTCTAACGATTTTCTTGAAAATTGCTACATAAACGCATTTTAGATAATCTTTCTCATGTATTGCGTGGTTATTATATTAAAATTAAAATTTATCCTGATATAGGCATGTCAGTTTTAGCCAATTTTAGAGTTAAGACCGGCCTTTTACACCTTCCACTTTTTTAGAGAGAAATATTCCTCTTTAATTGTTCGTATATATTGTAGAAAATCACTCCACAAAACAAATGGTGTGAAACAAAAAACGGATCTTAATATTACAGTATGAATTAGATAACTGACAGGTCTAGTTTTACAATAATAATAAAAATGTTTAAGTGTAAGTTTAATTTTCGGTAAAGGTTTGTTTTAATCGTGCTAATTATTCACATGTAAATAATTATTTTTTTAACACTTTCCAACAAGGTTGAAAAGTGTTAATGACTTCGGTTTGTCTGTCTGTCTGTCTGTCCGTCCGTCCGTCTGTCTGTCTGTCCGTCTATCTGTCTCTCTGTCCGCACTCTAACTTCCGTAAATATTTATGGAATTTCTTGAAACTGATATATGTTATTCAAGTTCACTATCGGATGTTCCCTATTGAAAATGGAGTTTATACCTCTACTGGTTTGTATACAGGGATCCCCGAAAATATTTCAAAGCATTGTGTTCTATGAGAGGCATTTCTATAAACCATATTTTCATACCCTTACTGTACACAAATCTTAATGAAATTGAAATATGTTATTCAAGTTCACTATCGGATGTTTCCTGTATAAAATGGAGTTAATACCACCACTGATTTGTGTACAGGGACACACAAAAGTATTTCAAAGTATTGTGTTCTATGAGAGGCATTTCTATAAACCATATTTTCATTACTGTATACAAATCTTAATGAAATCCCATATCATTATTAATTAACCTGAGTTAAAAGTCCCGCTGTGCTCGGTAGAGATTTTTCTCGCTCGCAACGTGAGGAGTCCGTGTTCTCACTGCCTTCGGCAGCAATTTACCCGATTCTTACTCCCCTTTCTCCAGTGGCTAAGTTCGAAGTTTTGCGAAATTTCGACAAAGTACATAATGCGTACACCTAATCAACATCCACACACCAAAGATCGCCAATCTAAGATAATTTAAGGCGAATTCAAACGGGAAAACCTGTTTATAGCTCTCTCGACACCAAGGGGTTAAAGGGGGGGATTTCGTAAAATCCCTTTATAATTAGGGTCGGATACATATAAACAATTTACGCACCAAATTTCGTGACCGTAGATCCCACAAATTTCTCAGGACAAATTTAGCGCTAAAAGGTGTGTGTCGAGTTTGCCCCCTCGTAACACCCCCCCCCCACCACCACCACCACACACACAAAAAAACGCAAATCCCCCCCCCCCCAAAAAAAAAAAAAAAAAAAAAAAAAAAAATGTGTTTTTGGAAATATCCTAAGGAAGTCTCATAGCCTTTTTGCAATATATTTCTTCCATTTTTGTTAGAGGTCTACTCAAAAATCAGGAATTTTCAATATTTCCTCCTCCCTTCCCTTAAAAATCGAAAATTCCTAAATGCAGATAATGTATTATTTGTACTCATGTCTAGTCTCCCCATGTGAAATTTCTTTACTGTGAAGTAATTAGGAACCGAGTTATGCTTACAAACGTGTTTTTGTCTTAGTGTCCCACAGGGGGGGGGGAAAGGGGAGTAATTTCGGAAAAGTTGATAGATAAAATTTTAAGTTGGGTAAAGACCTAAATTCCTGCGAAGCGCCGTTGAATTTCGTCCACCGTTCTCAAATGATACCCGGACAAACGTGTTTTTGTCTTTTGCCTCCCAGGGGAAAATGTGGGGAATTCTGAAAATTTGATGGATATAATTTTCAGTTAGGTAGATCTAAGTTTCTGCCAAGCGCCGTTGAATTCCATTTAGTCGTTCTCAAGTGATGCCCGGGCAAAAAAAGCGACATACAGACACGATGACACACAGAGAGATGGAAAACGGGCGCAGTATTCATACAACTATCAATGTAAGAAAATTTTCTACTTCTTAAATCAACGATATTATAAGTAGTAAAATTTCTTAATCAGATTCCGGTATGAATTCTGCGCCCGTGTTCCATCCCTGCACACAGGCACAGGCAAAATTTTCTGAAATCATTTTCGGCTTTCATGGTGTGTGAAACGTGAAGATATCGCAAAAATTTCCGATTCTGACAAATTTACAGACAAATGTCTGATTTTATTAATATAGATAATTTAAGATAAATAAAATTTTAACTTGCATAGTATGACTTTTTTTTTTTTTTTTTTTCATTTTAGCTTTTACTGCATTTTTCCCAAACCGATATTTTAAATATTCTTTTTGTATAAGCATCGTATGATATTAAAATAAGACAACAAATTTCATAGATAGAAAACCAATCTGTTTTCAATCACCGTACAGACATTCAAAATAATTCCGATACAGATAATGACTATAAATTCCCCAGAGTTTCGATTCTATTTATCTATCCTTATGAAATACCTAGCTTTCCTGCTGAAAATAAATTAAAAACCTTCTATTTTATCTTTAGATAAAATATACCAAACACATTTGATTATAAGTTTGCTTTTGTAAATGATTTTTGAAATGGGTGATATGGCATGTATATATGAATGTGACTTAGTCACTGCCTTCTAATGATGATATTTTTAATCAATGTATGAAAATATGCTTTTTAGATCAGGTATTATAAGTATTTATTTAACTTGCTTAAAAATAGCGTTTAAGTTATTTTACTTTTTCTTTTTAATTCACGAATTATTAATTTTTCCGTTTTCCGATTTTTGATAAATTTTATTAATATGTATTTTTGAGATCTAAAATAAAGTTATACTTGTTTTTAACTTATATTTTTTAAGTTTTAATTACTAATTTTTGCTTATATATATACATATATATTAGCTTACATACTCTTCACCGCCATACAGTACAGTACATGGGTGTTACACAGAATATGACAATTTTTTTTTTTTTTTTTTTTTATAACACATTAAAACAAAACGCATAACATAGATACACACATGCATTTATTTATCTAATAAACAATTCATATAGAATATTACTCAAATATTGTTTGGAAATTTAAAGCATAAAATATAGTTCCAACTTATAAAACATATGAAATTAAAAAATGCTATTTTTCCCTGAAATAATTAATGCTAAAAACAGCTTCTTTAAAAATATTAAAAAAAGTAAATGTAGTTCCACCTTACAATCATGTAATTTGACTAACGTGTGTTACACAAAATTTTATCGACGTCATTCTAAATTAACACACTGAGAAAAAAAATATACCGCCTTCCTCTAGAATGAATAAGTGGCCATTTTCTAAATCCCTTAACTAGAAATATAGATTTCCAAGCTATGCACATAAGGCACGCTAATAAACTAAATAGACGATATTATTGACAATTTCTAGTGTACACATTTATAGATGGTGAAACAATATTCTGAATACTCTAAATATTCTGAATCATTTGCATTACGAGAAATTCTCGCTTGATTTTCTAGAATTTAATAATAAACCAAGATTATAGTTGCAGAAATCCGCCTCTTGTAGTCTCATTTATTTGCAGAGATTTTTAAATAACTTTGCCCTCGAGAATATAGGCAAACGCTCTAGAAATTCTAATAGGGCTTCTAGAACTCGCTTTCCAAGGGGATTAGAATTTATAAGGATGACATGGAACTACTTTTTTAGAGCCACAATTTAAATTTTAGATGTCAGTTACAGAATTTTTTTTCAGTGTACATAAAATTTCGTGAAACTCTATATTTTGCTGAAATGTATCAAGTGGTGATTCTTAAATTATTATGTACTAGCAAACCCCTAAGAAATTTTCGCACTTTATTTCTTTTCTTATTTACCTTTAAAATTTGAAATTCATATAAATATTATACTAATTTCTCCACCTAATTAAAATATTAATTTACCAGAAGCGAAACTGTTATTGAACCAAATTAATATTTCGCAATAGTGAAAGCAAAATCATTCAATGAAACGTTCAACATAAAATTCCTAATTGACAGCCCAGTCATACTTCCGTTGGCTACTTTCATACTTCCGCTGGCAGTACAGTTTCCCTCTTCATAAAGCCTTTTAAATTTTTGTGGACTTGTTGGCGATGACTTTTCACTTATTTATTTTGGCACAATATTTTATTTCAAAAAAATTATTACTATTTTGATTATACTTATTATGATTTAACAAGGAGGAGGTGCCGCTCTCCACTCTAAAAGTGGTGTCGAGCGCTTCTAGGTATGCTAGGCCCCTACTCCGGAGCGTTTATTTAAAAAAAAAATAATAATAATAATAAAATTACAAGGTTCGCCAGAATGAAGTTAACACACGACAAGGGGCGACATATAAGCCGCCGAAACAAAATTCTGTCACGACATATGGCTAAGAAAAGCATAGTAATTTGAATGTTTACAGTCACTCTAATTTTAACATATTTGAATAAGTACAGAGGGAGAAGAAGGATATTAGCAGAGGGTAAAATTCGCCAGAACAATATTCCCGCGTGACATAGGGCGAAGTATTACAAATATGTAACAATTATTAACAAACTTTAAAATAATAATAATAATAATAATAATAATAATAATAATAATAATACACAAAGGTAAAATTCGCCAGTACAGAGTACTCACGCGACAGGGGGGGCGAAATAAAATAAATCTTGAAAACTCAAAAGCATAATAAGCTAGAATTGAACTGGAAGGAGGGAGAATTATTTACAAACAAATCAGTTCGCCAGAACAAGGCTCCCACGCAACATAGGGCGAATTTGGTTGTATTACGACATTTACAAACACATGAGGAAAGAATAGATATCTTAGAGCTAGTGGCTAAGTGAAAAAGATTATTTAACTTATGAGATTATTAAGTACTTTTAATTTATTTAACTGTTTGGGCATTAGATAATTATAAATGACTTAAGAAGAATTTAATTTGTCCTATTTGTAATATCTAAGAGTAATTCAATAATTCTTTTTAGTTTAATGGCAAGTGAAGGTCTTGTTAAAATATTTCTCAGCCAGTTGGCTGATCTATTATTCGGATTTCTTAAGGGATAGGTTATTGTAAGCGGACAATGGAAATAGTAATGAAGGACAAAACCCTCCTCTCCACAAGAACACAGTGGCGAACGTCGACGACGAAATCTGTGCAGATAAGCCGGAAAAAGGACATGCCCAGTTTAAAACGCTGTAATTTCTGGGGTAAGTACCCAATCATTGAGAGAAACATTTGGTATTAGAATGAAAGTAATTCTGCCGTTGAGGGAATCTTCCCACCAAGTCTGCCATTCCCGGAAAGGGAGAGATTTTAGTTTTCTTTTGACATAGGAAGGTGGGACTGGGAGAGAGTAAAGAGGAGTGTGTTCCTCTATAGCAACCTTGGCCAAGTCATCTGCACGTTCGTGGCCCACGACACCCCCATGGACAGAAACGTGTGCCAGGGAAACTAAGGAATTAAGTGAAATTAGCAGTTGTTTTATTTTAATTATCTGAGGGTGTCTGCTCCTGTAACTAATTATAACCTACAGACCCGAAAGACTATCACTAAAAATGGGAAGAGATGTAAATTGGTCTTTGTTGTCGTGAGCCAATTATAGAGCTTTTTTAGTAGCGAAAACTTCCGCCTGAAAGAGTGTTTTTTAATCAATTTATGATAATAATTCATATTTTTTAAAGTATTGCACATAAATCATTAAAATATTGCTATGTTAATTGGCGCATGCAAAGATTCTTAAGAAACGACTGTTAAAAATGCATTTTTTCCACAATAAAATAATCTCATCAGACTAATGTCGTAACTTTTTCTTATTAGATCATTGAATTGAGTCCGCGCGCTTAAATATTCTCAACTTAAAGTATTATTTTTTATCCTCACCTATTTTACATCAATATCGTACCGTTTCGACAAAAAATAATCGTAATTGGTCCATGTAAGGGAAATATTATATAGAGTTTTTGCAACAAGTTGATATTCTAAAAAAAAATTACGACAAGCACAATATTTATTTTTAATGGTATACACACATAATAACAGCAACGGATGCCCAAGGAATCCACAGACGATGTGGATAGGTGGACTTGTCCTTATTCTCTCGGCCACCGGATCCCGAAGAAGGCAGATGCCTTTTCTTTCTTACCTTACCTTTTCTTCTGTTGTTTAAACTGAACATGTAAAAATAGATTTCGTTAAAGAAAATTCCGTTGTAAAAAATATAGATGCTAATACAGCTTTAATTTTGAATATTTAGTAAATTAATTGAACATAGGTAATTTTCTGTTTCATAAATTTAGTCACACCAGATTTTAACAGAGGAGAAAGGAACGCAAAGGCAAATAAATATGCTATCTAATTATAATAGAGTGCTTTGCCCCAACACCATATTTGGAAATTCTTATGTAAAATGACCTCCTGAATCCGAATATGTCACCCATCTTACTCTATCACCCACCGTTTTTTAGGACGATCGCCTATTTTTATCACTTTTTGGTAATTTTATTGTTATAAATCTGATTTTTACGTGGAGAAGGATTAACTGATGAATATCTTCTGAGGGGCTAAAGTGTTGTAAAATTCTAAAAAGTGAAGATTTGCGACAAGGGGAAAATTTAAGGGGGATTTGCCACTGAAATTATGCATCACATTTCATATATTTTTTAATTCTATTAATAATGCTATTTATTAAACATTATATATATTGTTTTAAGTGTTAAATTAATTATTTTTCATTCTCCAAATCAAATCCATGGCCATAAAATTACCGAACCGTGATAAAAATTAGGAGAGAGGGTGGTGTCCCGAGAAAACGGTGGGTGTCTGGGCAAAATGATAGTCATATTCAGATTTAGGAGGCTAGTTTACATAAGAATCAATAAAAATGGTATCGGGGGCTACTTTGTTTTTTCAGTGCAGTGTTATTAAACAATTCTAAGTGAAAAACTTTTTTTTTTTTTTTCGCGACAGTCTTACTTTTAGTTTTCCTGAAGAAAAATCCCAAAAAAAATTCATTGTATCCAAACAATAACTGTTTATTTATTATTAATCTAACTGATTCAGGACTTAGCTAACACGTCTTTATAAAGTTCAATCAGTGTTTTTCAAATCTGCTAAGTGGATAAAATCATAAATGATGATTTCTATCGACACTTTCACAATCAATAAAAGTCAGTTAAATGTTATTCTGATTTCTTCAGATGCAGAAGCAGGATAATGAGGATAAATTTAAATCGATGTGAACATAAACAAAAAATTAAATTATGAATACACTTTATTCCATTTCATATGATGATTTTTCCTTACAAGATAATTTCTTGCTTTATTTTACTTCACATTCTAATAAAAGTATATACAAAAATAATCACAATTTACTTTTTGTCCTAGTAACCCACTATTAAGTTGTTTGAAATATAGACTATAATTTTCTGCTAGAATTAAGCTTAATTATTGAATTACAGTGTAAATGTAAACTACTCTTGCATTAATTAGGATCAATGTACGTCCTATATGGACAGATGTTTGCTACGTATATACTAACTAAATATAACGTGTTAATTTCTTACTTTTTACATTACGCGATTTAAACATAGAAAAGTTTTATTTGTAATAACTCCAAAATTTCTAGAATAATTACGAGTATCAGGAGTAATTATTAACTAACACTTTAGAATGACTAGTTGCAAATTATCTGATCCCTAAGCTACTAAAAATTAAACTAAAGTAGTGAAACAGCAGATTTATGACGATTTCCCAAGGTTGTATATGTTTCATGGTTTTCTAAAAGCTTTAATCATTTGAAACTTGCTATATTTCTGCATGGTTACTTCGATGGAACTTAATGAGGGTAATGGTGCTTTTTTTTTTTGTTGTTGTTCTTCTAATAAAAAGCAAGTTTAGCCTGTTTGTTCACGGACACACATGACAAAATAAAAATGAACAAAAGAATTTTAAGAATTTCATTTTATTCTTTAGTACTACGAAATATTATCTCTTAACATATTACTTTAATCGTGTATAAACATATACGCATATACATTTGTAATTATAAAGCAGCTTTTGCCGTATCTGTGGTATAAATATGAAAAATGCACAGTGCTTAAATTGCTAGTATTCAAATTTCAAATAATAAACTACCTAATTTGATTATCGATTTTTAATTACACAGGTCTGCGATGAAATTTTTTTCGACAACGTGATACGTTTTATCTGTGTACTTTTGTATGCTTATTAATAAAATACTATTAAAAAAACGTCCACCACGTACAATTTTGACAAAATATCAATGGAATTTTTTTAGCTTAAAGCTTTCTTTTATCAACTTCCGTCTAAATTATTTCCCGTAAAATCTGGGTGACGTGAGTGAAGAACAAGGAGAGATTTTATCCTCAAGACATCAAAGAAATGTTGAGGAGATATCAGAGAGGATGGAGTGTTAACATGTTAACAGATATTGTTGGAAGCTGCATAGAGAATCCACCATTCCTCAAAGTTCCAAGCCGTGCGCAAGAAGGAATTTCTAAAGAGAAGTTTGAGTTAAAGAAACACATTTAAAAGATAATGTGTAAATAATAGACTATTTTAATGTACAATTTTATTAAAATCACACTTCAACTGTGGAAGAATATCATATTTATTGAAATTTTTTTTTTCCGACTGAGTGAAAATAATGCCTGGACCGGGAGTCGAACCCCGGAACAATGCTGAACGGGGTAATGCTGACCGAGGTGTCGGCCTGGATAGCTCAATTGGTAGAGCCTTGACCTTGTAAGTCAATGTTCCGGGGTTCGACTCCCGGTCCAGGCATTATTTTCACTCAGTCGGAAAACAAAATGCAATAAATATTTTAATGTATTTTATACATGAATAGTTTCGAATTTGTTATAGTCTCTGTGTGACTTCTTCCGATTTTCATTCTTACTTTGTGAAAAAACCTTACATGATAGGAAGAAATATATTTTCTGTATACAGGTATCAAAACACATTAGAAACACCCAACGCAGCGCAATAAATAAATAAATAAATAAATAAATAATAAATAAATAAATAATAAAAATAAATTAAGATAAATTAAGCATGACTTTGCAGACCTGTGTTATATAAGCTCTTGATTAAATAATTTATTGTTATTTTACTCTTCAGTACCATGAAAAATTATCTCTTAACATATTTCTTTAATCACACATATGCATTTTTAAATGTATGAAGCAACTAATTGTTGTTTTTCCTATGATATAAATATGAAAATTGCTTCACGATTAAAGTGCTAGTATTCATATTACTTTTTAATTTATTATTGGTTTTTAATTATATAAGCTTTTTATTAAATAAAGTACCGTTTCTATACATGATACAAGGATTAAAATATTGAATGGAATTTACAATGAATAGAACTAAAAGAGAAAATCTGAAAGAATTCACATTTCATAATTCTATGTTACTTGAAACAGGCGCAGAAAGTTTCGCATTCTTTTTTAGATGTAAGAATTCTTTTTTTTTTTTTTCTTTTGACGATAAAATTCTGAATACAAAATTTTCTATAGTAAGCCTATTTTTATTCGAAGTTTCTAGAACTGGATATTCATTACATGCGTACTTCAGCAAATACTGATTTCAAAGAAACTCTTAAACCTTTTATAGAATAACTTAAAAGATGGATGACTACAAAAATACTGTACCTACTCAAAATTTAGGAAAAAGGAAATGTTTTCTTTATAGAATAGAATACGATAGACGTTTCCTAGAAGGAACATGTTTTATCACTCACTTGAAGTAATGTGCTCTTTGAAAGAACTTTCATACTCGAATATATTATTGTATATTTTAATTATTTTCGATAATAAAATTCTTTAATAATCAATATATATATATATATATATATATTTATTAAATAAATATGTGATGTTGAAAACGTCACATATCCCTTTTTAAAATAAAATAATAATAATAATAATAACCTAAATTACATTTTATTTATTTAAAATGTAAGCAAACATTATATTGCCTATTCTAAAAGAATCTAATATAATTTTGTTTAACTCGCTTAATCTAGTTTGTTTTTATTTATTTTTCATTAATCTGTAATTTCGTATAATTTATCGTTTCCAGCACTCTAGAATGAAACTCGTTCCCCTGCGTTCACCAAGTAATCATTAAATAAATAAAATATCGAAGAAAGAAAAAACCATTTATTTTTATTAATTGCTGTAAAATCGTCTGAGGGTTTAAATATCCATTCTCCAATCAGACGGAAAAAATTCCGTTGTATTGTGAAATAGCTGAAAATTACTTTTAATGTTTTTATCATTAGATTTCGCGAGGTCAGCCTTTAGCTATCTTCACCCCATTTTTTCATTATAATATTGTTTTCATTTTATATGGTTAAATAAAATTAAGAATTATTATTGTTATTAATATTTGTACCAAATCTTTGTTTTAAGTTTTTCAAATGTAAATCAAAGAAATTACCTTAAATATATTTTCATTGCTTAGTTTGAAACAATAATTCCAAAAACTTGAATAAAACAGAAAATAATCGATCATAAGTATTACGAAAAGATACAGGAAAATTTAAAAATAAACGAATATATACGGCCTCTGTGGTCTGAAGATGATAAAATGTTGTATTACGTGCAGGAATAATTTTTGTTAAAACAATAATTATTATAATTTATAAAATCCTTGACGCTGCACAGACCTAATTACACATCCAAATTAAGTAACTTAGCTCTAATATTGTGCAACAGGTGTCGATAAATTTGCAAAGTGATTCAATCGGATAACCAAAAATCGATAGCGCTATTGTTTAAGAACCCTTAATAGCGGGATCGCTTTTCTCAAAGCAGGAACTATTTGACATTTATCTGATGCTATTTTCAGAGATTTGGAAAATCAATACTTTTTCCTATACCTTATATTATTAATCAGTTGTCGAATAAATCAATAAAACTATTAAAAACTATTAAATAATATTAACTTTATAATTTCATTTTTAAAGAACCCTGTAATGCAGTATACACATATACTGTTTTGTGACATTTTACCTTTATATATATCACTCAACATTAAGAAATGACGTCACTTGATTAGGTCATTTATTAACGATCACTTACTAAGGTTTATAATCATACTTGTATGTATAGGGATACTGCTAAATTATTATTTAATAACGTAGAAATTTTCCTTCTTAAGTAGGTTTTATTTGAAAATCGAAGTGCAAAAAATATTTTTCTATTAAATAAAATTTTGCAGATTTGAATATAAGTTATCGAATTCAAAATATTTTAAGACTTTTCGAAATTTCGAAAGTAATTGGCTGATAATCTAAAGTTGTACTTTGGACGAAAGTAAAATTAATTAAAACTGTAAACACCGTAAAGTAATATAAAATCAAAATTATTTGAAAACCTAAAGGTATAATAGTAACTTTTAGTAATAAACTTATTAAAGTTTCTTTTTTGCTCTGTTGTGCCATGACAATATTCAAGTTTCATCATGATGGAAAATGTATAAGTGAATGCTCAATTTTACCTGATGTTTTATAAATATACATTCTATTACTCATCTTAGCATCGGTTTGCTGGTCAAAAAATATTTTTATGCATAATTATGCTTAATACTAAAATTAAAACTTAATTCTTTTAATTATGGCTTTAGATTGTCTCAATCACATCCTAATACCCTCGGAGAGAATTATGGTTATAGTTAATTGTATTGGATTATAAAATTTAATCAGCCACCTTTAAATTATGTTACCAAACGCATCCAATTTTTTGATCCTGTAATAAAATCAACTATAATAATATATTTTGAAATTTAAACTAAAAATTAAAAGTACGGAAATTAATTTACATTTAAAAATTTTTAGCTAAAAAAAATTAAACAACAAATTTCTTTAGAGAGAAATCGTCTTCAAGTACCAGCGTCAAACAAGCACTACCCATTTAGTTATTCATCTCGCGTTAATTTACAAAAAACTGAAAAATCAATAAATTTCCTAATAATTTATACTCTTAATTCGTAGCATAGGCAAATATTAATATTCTTAATAATATTAACATATGTAATTTAAAAAATTTATTTGTGAGGAAATCATAAATACAAAGAAAAAATTTTTGGTATAAAATAATTTTAGTAAAATAGAAAATGAGTCACATACCAAACAGTTTTTCTTAAATGTATTCAACAAAATATAGAAATTTGACAAACTTACGTTGAAAATTTCATCAAAGGTGAACTTTGTTTTAACATATTAAATTAGTATTAGCTGCATTCATGATACTATTGACAAAAGTAGCAAGTAGTAGTAACTTATCTCTATGGAAAATCATTTTACTTGATACCAATCACAACTTTGGCGGTACTATTTTCACATAATAGTACCAATTATAAAATATTTTTTGCAACTAAATGAAGAATAAGTTAATATTTGAAAATAGTAGTGTCAAAACTGCTGTGAAATGCAATCATTTTTATCGTGTTAATTGGCACATTCATTAAAGATAACTAAAATTTTTTTAGCATAGTTATAGTTGTATGTTCATTGGAAAATCACTTTTCTTTTCATTTAAAATTTACTTTTACGATTCCAAAAGATGATTGACATACTCTTTTGCTTTGAGCAAGTCTGTTTAGTAATCCATTTTTTTTTTTTTTTTTTTTTTTGAGGTGGTGATGATGGATGATATCACTCACGTGATTAGAGATACTATCTGGGGTGATGTGGGACTCCCACGTTTCATAACCAAACACAATCTGGTCAAGAAAAACGTGAATGAACTGGTTTCAAATATATAACGTAGGGAGTGTAAAACTTGTGAACATATAAGTGAAATGTAAGTGTAGACGGTGATTATTTAGAGAAGTGAAAGAAGTTCCATGTACATACCAGAATTGTCTTTCTAATAAATATAGTGTTTTTATATTTTTTATACTAATCTGTCTATCCTTTCTGGATGACTTTCTTATGTTAATTATTCTTTTCTTTTAATAATTTAAACATAGACTTTCTTAATTCATGAATACATATTTGCTCAAAAATTTCTGCTTTGCGATTAAAACATTTAATTTGTTATTTATATTAATTAACAGACATCTCTCGCATTAATTCAATTAACGTGTTTCTGTTCATATTTCTTCCAGTTGTAATCAAGAAAGATACTTATATTCTTTTCACATCAGAATTTACCTCAAGGCATTTGTAAAATTATCCCAGTAAATTCTATTTGCATGTTAGAATCTTTCAAACAGACTCCCATGAGGTTAATTTACTTATCTATCAAATTAACGATTAAATGATGATTATTGCTCGCCCTCTCTTCTTCCGTTTGTCTTTGATACATATTTAATATAAGTAATATGCACTTAAATAATATTTGATAAGAAACAGATTACTCATAATATATAGCTAAAATCTAAATGCATTTTAGCGGGCCTAAAAAAAATTGTAACGGGAATCTCTATCGAATCTTGATTGATATAAATTCTCTCTGTAATTTTGCTACAGATTTTAATACTGGCGTGTTAACAGAAAGACTAATGTATTATTATCACAGTATTAAAGTATCTTTCTAATAAATATTATAAATGTTACAGTTACCCTATTACGTAGGTATGGTTTACGAATGATTATAAAAAAGATAACATTTGTGATAATTAATTTCCTTGCTACACAATTTTTCAGTACTTACATAAACGATATCATAAAAAGAACTGACCTCGAAGTTTGTGGATACATGGTTTCCTTTTTTCCTGAACAATTAATTCTCTAATGTTTGCTTCATTTTTATAGATGATTTGATGAAAAAAAAATGGTTCTCTGGAGTTAAATAGACCTAGTAATTATACGTTCATTTGCTCACTGCATTGCTACAACATTTAAAGTTTAACATTATGTATTAGTAGTTATAGTTTCTTATTCTTAAAAAATAAAAATCAGATTTTAAATGCAAATTAGATAAAACTTCTGAAGAATACCAGTAATGTTTCTATTTTAATTAATATAGAAGAAAAAGGAAATTTTTATAATATTAAAATGAAGATTTTAGTTTACTTTGATTTCAGATAGAATATCTGGTTCTTGACGATTTTTAACGGATTCCGGTGGAGTGTAAAGATTACTGAAAAAAAAAAAAAAAAAAAAAAAACTTAAAAACACTGCTCAAGACTCTTATACTTCTACTTTAAAGAAAGGGATGTGAATTTTTTATTTTAAATATACCTGGAAACTGTAAATACAAAAACACTGATTTTAAATTTAATCGACAGATCGCAAAGTAAGTGGGCAAAAGAGAGGGAGCAAAAGAAAAGTGAGCAATGTGTGACTATGAATGAAATGTCATTTATGATATAATTTTCTTTTAACTTATTAGCAGAACATAAATTTTTTAATTTCCTCATATTTTAAATAAGGTTATATAAGATTAATATTACATAAAGATATTCGAAAAGTTTTACATGTAATTTCCGTGTAGCCTTATAAGCTAATCACTTATTTATTATTTCACTTGATTATTATTATTATTGTTAGTAAATTATCAAACTTTGACGAAACAGCTATCTACTCTTCGACATCATGTTAAGTAAAAAATATTCGAGAAGAATATTATTTCAATCTGTTGGTAAAATTTTAATTACACAAATAAAATATTTTAAAATTTAAGTTTTAATTAATCAATATAAATGCGCTCGTGTAATGTAACTTATGAAAGAAAAATTAAAAATAGTATATTATAAGGTTTTATTCGTACAAAAAAATCTATTTTTATTTAAAATGCAAGTTTAAATTTATTTTTATGCTTTCGTTTCTGTTTTAGAATTTTCTTTTCAGTTTTTAAATTACTGTGTATTCAATGAACTGCTAAAAAAAAAGTGAAACTTCTGATTCAATCAAAAATAAATAAAGTTATTACACTTGAATGATTTGTTTAATCCAACTACTCAAAAATATATATATATACTATATATCTTTAAGAAATGAATTGTAAAATATCACTGAACCATAATATTTGAAAAAGACTGACGAAAAAAAAACACAGTTGGCGTAGTGTGCTTTTAATTACACGCTTTAACGTCAAATATCTTTAAAAGATTTTTAAATGAAAAAGAAATGTCATGATAACAATACAAGTTTAATGTTAAATAAATATTAGGACAGATGAAATACACTCTATAACAACAACAAAAAAAAAAAAAAAAAAAAAAACGACACACCAAGAAGAAGTGGTGACAAAAATTGGTAAATGGGGGTGGAATGGGTGGTCCGAATGGGACGAAAATTGGTAGATGTGGGGAAAAACAATTGATTACAGATTCAGAAAATTTGAATGATTTATTCAAGAGAAAGTGCCTCATAAAGTAAACAAGTGAATAACGCGTTGGTCCACTTCTGTTCCTTATGTGCGCAGTTATTCGGCTTGGTATTAATTGATAGAGTTGGCACATGCGCTCCTGTGAAGTATCGTGCCAAATTCTGTCCAATTGTTGCGTTAGATTGGTAAAATCCCGAGCTGGTTGCAAGACCCGTTTTATGATGCTCCAAACGTCCTCAGTGGAAGAGAGATCCGGGGACTGAGCTCAACCCCACTGAGCTGCCTATTAAGGGTATTTGAAGTCACTGAAATGCCAATTGCACGTAGGATCAACGATAATGTTGAATTGGTGCTTGATTCCATCAAAACCTGCATGTATGTCAATTTGTGTCCAGTTTGCATTACTCCGTCTTGGTGCGTCACTTTTTTTGTTATAAAGTATATTTTGTAAAATTCACTGAAATATCTTTATGTACATAGGTTTATTCCTTAATAAATTATTCAACTAATACTACTAAAAAGACTTACTACACTAACTACTAAAAAAAAATCATGAATTTCTGAGGCTAAAAAGTTGATTGTAAAACGCAATAGTTTTTAACTATATTCACCTGTTCCTTGCATTTAGTTGGAATATAAGTATAATTTCTTTCTTTCTTTTTTTAAGTTCTTTTATTTTTAACATGTTTTCTTATTGTGGTTTGGGCATTGAATGTTAATAAAAATTAGCAACTTGCACTTAACTTTACAGAAAACTACAATTTGCATGCAACATTCGTACAATGCTCTTGAGGGCGTTGCGAAAGCGACATGCTTAAATTTATTTGATTTCGTTCAATTTTGATTTTTTCAGTCAGCTCTTTATGTTTTTTATTTTTTATTTTTCGTATATATATATATATATATGGACTTATTAAAAATACTTGTACCATTTTTCAATTTTGGTTTGTGTTATTCTTTAATCTAATTTCCTTTTTTATTTTGTTTTGTTGCAAGATAGAGACTTGAGTTGTATATTGCTTGAATTAGCTATACAGCTTTCCGAAATCTTGCATTATGTTGACAGAGGTGCAAGTTTCCTGAAGAGTAACATTTCTGGTTTTCAGCATTTAAAATTCTATTTTTCATTTCATGAATTCTCTTTTCTTTTATCGGATCCTTTTAGTTAATTTATCTCTTTCCATTTCTATTATTTGATGAATGTTTCTATAGGTTTAATGGTTTTTTCAAATTATCTCATCGTTAGGCTTATTTGTTATGTTTGTGTCATTTCTTTTCTGCTTAAGCACTTTAACATGTTTTTACTAATCAGTGTAATCAAATTAAATTATCATTGTGACAATAATTTTATTCGAAAAACATCTCGTTTAAAATTTCATATGTTGGTATTTTCGTCTATCTTTCATTTGCTGAGTGTTGCAAAAGAATTAAATTATTCAAATTATATACATATATATATATATATAGTTTCTATGTTTACTAATCATGAAGTATATTGTTATTTTAAAGAAATAACGGCAATATAAACATTTTTAATGAAAACTTTCACTTTTCAATATCTGTTAAATCTTACCATGCAAAAATGTCATTTACTAATTAAAAATAAAAATACATTCATATATATCGTTGTTGTTGTTCATACATTTGAAAATAGACTATATTAGGAATTATGAAATAATTATTATTAATCCCTAAAAAATTATTATAACATAGCTCATGGAAAGACAAAGGAAACACTTCATTGGTTTCATTACATGATAATCAGGGATTTCAACATAGAAAAAATCTTTAAATTTGGCTACAGGTGTTGGAAAAACATAACGTGAACACTTTCGCTTTTTTATGTTTTGTTAAATATCTAGAAAAGTTCTTTATGAATCATCTTGAAACTTTGGAAGTGTTACGAACATGCTATACCTCATATTTTTCAGTAAATGTTGTGTCATGAAAACGGAAAAGGGGACCAGTAAAAATTAAACAAAAATCAAAATGTTTTGGATCCCCTTGTAAAAGTTAATGCTTTAAATGTGTTTTGGCTGTAGTATGTGATTATGAGAACATTTTTCATTATCTGTTTAAATTTTATGAGGCTATCACATATATTCATGGAGATATAGCGGCTTCTTTAAGAAACTGCAAAAACAATTTCCACTTTTTAAATTATAACACATAGGGTATCAGACACAGTGCAAAGCTATTTTCAGGAAATATGGCATACTACATTAGACACAGCATACAGAAATCAGAATGAAAAAATTTTTAAACATCTTACGAAATACGACCAATTTTACTAAATGATTTTTAACTCTACGCATGCGCAAGTTTTATGAAAATTCCAATTCCATAATTTAAAAGCCAAAGGTATTGGGCAACTTATATGAGAACCCCAAACTAATATCATGTAAATTCGAAACGTTACGAGAGATAGAATAAAAATAATTTCAGTTCTCTCAAAAAAAAAAAAAAAAAAAAAAAAAAAAAAAAAAAAAAAAGGCTAAATTATAAGGTGTTTTACTCACATTTTTATTTTGATTCAATTAATGCCCAATGATATTACAGTATTTTCCCTGATTGTAAATGAAAACCCCTTAACATCTTTTTTTTTTTTTTTTTTTTTTTTTAGAATAACTTAAATTCTGTTTATTCTATATCTCGTAACGTTTTGAATTTACATGATATTTTTTAAGGCTTTCATATAAGTTGCTCAATACCTTTGGCTGTTAAATTCTACGCAAATGAATTTTTTATAGAGCTTGCGCATGCGTAGTTAAAAATTATTTAGTAAAAGTACTCGTATTTCATAAGATATTTAACATTTTTCCATTTTGATTGCTGTATGCTGTGTCTAATGTAGAATGCCATATTTCCTGAAAATAGGTTTACACATCGTTTAATACCCAACATGTTATAATTAAAAAAGTGGAAATTGTTTTTGCATTTTTTTAAAGAAACCATTATATCTCCGTGAATATATGTGGTGACCTCATAAAATGTTATACAGATAATGAGAAAAGGCCTCATAATCACATGCTGCAGCCAAAACGCATTTAAAGTATTACCTTTTACAGGGTCATTCAAAAAATTTAAATTTTTGTTTACTTTTTTACTAGTCCACTTTCCTTTTCATGACACAGATTTTACGGACAAATATGAGGTAAAATATGTTCTTTAAACTACCAAAGTTTCGAGATGATTCCTAAAAACTTTTCAAGATATTTGGCAAAACGTAAAAAAAGCGGAAATATTCACAATTTTTTGTCCAACACCAATATAATGAATTTATCTATTAATTGATATACTGTAAATGAATCATGGAAAAAATGAGTGCTACCATTTAAATTGAATTAAAATAACTTTTATTTGTTTGTTGTTAGTATTATCATGAATCTATTAATTGCTAAATTTTATAACGTTCTTAAATTCTTCACTTTATATATATATATATATTAAAATGTTGTTATAATGCATATCAATATATATATATATATATATATATATGTGTGTGTGTGTGTGTGTGTGTGTATGTGTGTGTATGTGTGTGTGTGTAATGCGAAACATTATTCTTGTTTAATAATATTTAAATTTATCGAAAAACTTTCACCTTTATTTTAAAATATTACCATTAAAATAACATTGAAAATACCGTTAAAATGTTTAATAAGAAATTTTGCTGATTCTTTAATAATGAATTTTCCTATGCATTTTTTTTTTTTTTTTTTTTTTTTTTTTTTTTTAATTTATTTATTATATCTCAATAAATTTTATAGTCTCCCAGATTAAAGAAAAAAAAAAGAAAGAAAGAATGTAATCCAGAAAAACTATAAAAGGGGAAGAAAACTGCACAAAACTGCAGATAATCTGAAGGTATTTGGAACAATTAAATGTTTAAATAAAAATTTTTCATCTGCATTTTTTTTCAAACTGCAATTATTCTGCAGATTTTGTATACAAACTGCGGTTTTTCTGTAGATTCTTGTTCCAAATATCTTCAGTTTATTTGGATCTATTTTTTCTGCAGACATTTCTTTTTTTTTTTTTTTTTTAAATATGGGGAATTATCATAATTCAACAATTTTGCAATGTATTTGCAACGTATATTTATTTGTCCAAATTATATATACATGTATAATTAGAGAAAAACATTCAATTTCATTACATTAAATTATATTATCTATGGTAATCAATCAATTTTTTCGGAACAATTCTTAAAAACTTTTGTTAACTGCAATGCAAGATGCTCCATAAATTAAAGAAGATAATTAATTCTTCAATGAGATTAAAATTTATTTCATTCATAAAGAGTTGTTCGAACATAAAATTTATTAGCATAAAAGGATATTATAAATTTTCCTTGATATATTTCATTAACTACCTTAAGTCCATAATAAAATATTAAATTCTCCTGTGTAACATACATTTTCTATATATATAAATGCCTAAGAAATTTCCTTGGATTCTCTGTGTGGACGCACCGAGTATAAGATCACATGCTGAACAAAAAGTAAAAGGGGAAAAAAAATGGTTGATTTTTATGTAAAAATATGATCACGTGCTATCTTTAAAAGAATGTAAAAATCAGGCATCTGTATAAAATGTTGATAAGAAATAGATTAAACAAATAGAATAAAGAAAATTTCTTACAGCTCGAGCTTTTGAATTTTAAAAATTTTAAGAATTATCTACCGTAGGACTAATCACATTTTTATGCAAGTGCAGATTGATGCTATTTTATGGGTTTTTAAAGTGTGGATCTCTTTTGTTTGCTCTCTCTCATTCTCTACCTTGGATCAGATGGATCCTAGCGGCAAAGATGAAGACCAAAAGAGACTTCACAGAAACAATGAGCGTAAACGTTAAAAGCAACAGATGGAAACTGCTGAAGAACAAGCAGTTCGTCTAAAGAAACAAATGAGACCTGAGATCAAGAGCTAAATTCTCAAAATTCTCAAATCCGGAAGTCTCAAAATAGATCCAGGATGGCTCTTCGATGCTCAAATGAAATTCCTGAACTACGGGATGCTGGGGGTAAATCAAGAGCGCCAACGTCTAAAATCTTCATTTATTTCTGTTCGGAGATCTTTTGTGATAAGATCTACACTACCTTCATTAATATCAAGGATTTAAAAATTGTTTCGTTAACAAACTTTGATCTATTGGCAACAGCATTTATACGCAAACAGCATCAGGCCGAGATCTGTACATTTCGAGCTTGATTTTGAAATTTTCCCGCATTCGGAATTCGGTTTGTACACGATCCGGGGTTCTTCTGGTTACTCCTGTTTTAAGTTATCTTGTCTCATTCACTTTCAAGATTGAAAAAATTCCAATAGACAATCTTTGAAGACAATAATTTACTATTTGTTAAAAGAAAAAAAATTGTGAAATTACGTCTTTTTTTTTTTTTTTTTTTTTTTTAGGTTTAAGATTAATGAATTGAAAAAAGAAAAAATAAGGTCTGGTGTTTTGCATATGCAAAAGTATATTCACAAAAATAGAAAAAATATAATGGCTGAAAAAGAAATCAATAATATTGAGAATATTGGGGGGTGGGGGTGGGGGAGAAAGAAAAAGAATAATATTGCCTATTTATAACAAATATGCACATTGATATCAATAAATAAATAAATAAAATATCCAAAAACATTCTAGATTCAAAGCTGGGAAGTATTTTTTTTTTTCTTCCGGTGATAAATATATACCATTTTTTATACAATCTTAAATATTGCTGAAATGAAAAATATATATATATATTATTTAGCGGACGATGCACGCTTTATTATTGTTATTATTATTATTATTAGTAGTAGTAGTAGTGTTGTAGTTTATTTATTTATTTTAGGGCTATGCCGATTAATCGAATAATCGGTTCGGTTAATCGATCAGTGCTTAGTCTCGATCAATTTCTGTAATCGAGTTAATCGGATCGATTAATTCGATTAAAATTTTTCAAAATCCGATTAAAATTTTCAAAGTACGAATTAAAGTAAAAATGCTGTTCTGCCTACAAAATATTTTTTCACATATTTTGCTAGCAAACGTTCTAAGAAACATCCATCAAATAATGAAAAAGCAAAAAGTAAATAAAATAAAAATAAATAAAAATAAAAATAAATAAAAATAAAAATAAATAAAAATAAAAATAAAACCTCTCAAAAGAAGATGTTGCACTTTTGTTGATGGAGAAAAGGGAGAGGATAGTTATTGAACAAAATGCCGCTTCATGTGCATGCTGGAGCAACACCACCTGTCTGTAGCTTTCTACAGAAAGTGTTAGCTAGGGAAATAGTATTCTCAGAAACAAGAAGCTTTCAAAAAATGAAAATGCTAAAGAGAAAAAAGGAGAGAAAAGAAGGGATTGATATTTCCACTATCCCTCTGATGGGAAAAATGTCAGCAGAGTTTCACAATATCTTCAAGCGTTTATTGTCTGTTCAGAAGTGCTGATAGTAACTATTGAAGTAGAAACAGAAAATTACATTCTGTGTTCGAGTCCGAAGTGACAAAGAAGAACTGAAATATAAGAATGTGAGATTTTTATGATAATGATATGAAATTTTGAGAATTTATTTAAAAATAGTGACAAGCGAGATGGACAAGGCCTGCAAATATAAAACAAAAATATGTGTAAATTCATTTAATGTTCCTTTCAAAATTAATTGAAAAATTAATTTATTTGAAAAAAGTAAATAAGGGAAAATATTTATATAAAATTAACACTTAAAGTCACCAATTATTATTCTGAAAATTGATTTAAATTTCAGCTATGAAGCAGATATAATTGATTAGACAAAAATTTTTGTGGAAAAAAAATCAGTCAAACTTATGAATTATATATATATATATATATATACAATATGACAGTTTTATTCATCATTGAAATAAAATTATATATATATAATGAAAACCGAATAAAAATCCGATTAATCCACCAATTAATCGATTAATGAACTACAATTAACCCAGTTAAAACTCTTAATTGATTCCCACCCCTAATTAAATTAATTAATTTATTTATTTATTTTATTTTATTTTATCTTATTTGTTTATTTATTTTATTTTATTTATTTATTTATTTGTAAATTGCCATTTTAAAATTTAAAAATAAAAGCATACATGTGCATTAAAATAGAAAATTCTAAAAGGTTAATATTAAAAATTGTTGAATATTAATTTTTTTGCTTGAATATTTAAATTTTCTTCAAAAATGTTTAAATTAACAACAACAAAAAAAAAAAAAAATCAAAATTTTATTAATATTTTATTAATATTTTAATTTCAAAACTTTTTCCTATTAAGGATCAAACACTATATGTCTTTGGATTATTCCATTTTCGACTTGCATTTTCAAAAACTTTTTTTTTCTTACATTTATAAATTGTATGCAAAAACACGATTTTCAAAATTTTAACAAAGAAAAATACGTATTTGTGGAAAATTAAATAATTTAACCAATAAATTTACTTCGGTAAACATTTCAAAAGAGAAATTTAAAATAATAAGAAGAAAGATTTTTAAAAAAAAATACTCTTTGTGAATTTAAACTATTTTTCTGATTAAAATAGTCTTTCAAAAAAAAAAAAAAAATCTTTTTTAATTTGACTACCCTATTTATTTATCTTTAAAGTTAGTATTTCTCTTGATGTAATTAGCCTTAACCAGTTATATGTCGGAACATTTTAAAAATATCATTTTTCTTTCTTTCTTTTTTTTTTTTTTTTTTTTTTTTTTTTTGTAACTCATTGATGTAAAATTTTAACGACATCCAATTAAGTATAAAAAATATTAAAGCTGATAAAAAAGAAAAATAATTTGTTCGAAGGTAATTACTGTCATATGTTGTTGAAACTGGAATAAGACTTTTTTTTTTTCACAACTTTTTTAAAATACGTTTCGTAAATTTATTCTTTTGTACTTTAAAAAGAAAAAGAAATTTGTTTCTTAAATTGCTTGATCGTATTACCAATTTTATTCGTGCACTAAGTTAGTGTTATTTTTAGTATGTTTCAATGAATTTTATTTGTACAAAGTCTATGAATTTCATTATTTTTTGTAGTATATATTTATTTTGTACAAGTTTGTCAACTTTTAAATAACATACAATAATTAAAAAGTATATAGTATTAGAAAAATCGGAGTTTCATACAGAATGATTATAATTAAACTTCTGTTATAAACAATATCCTGTAGCTAGAGGATTGCCTCCAAATTTGGTATGTGGTCTATTCATGAAATGCACACAAGGAATTTGATATAGAAATAAAATTCAAATGTGTTCGGAGGCGCTTTTAAGGGAAAGAGGTAAATATAACAAGGAAAATTACTCAGACTAAATGCATAAATATTTTAAACAAGTGTTGATTATCTTTATATCGCATATGAGTTATTCCATCTGCTAAATTTGCAATTTCGACATTCAAAAGCGTCACCTAGTGGACATTCTTTTAACTAAAAGTAAATTTTAATTACTCGCGCACATCTTATGATTCGTCAATAAAACTAAATTTTATGGCAATCCGCTTCTTCGTTTTATTTTCAGAGTGCTGATTTTAGTGAAAGTTGTAATGACCATCTGTATTTCAAGTATTCACAGAATACTAGAAAAAACCTTAAGTTTACCTTTACTTTCATTTCTCTGAGAAGAATTTCTGCTGATTTTCTGTACAATACTGTTTTATATTAAAGAATCTAATCATTTATACTTGTTTGAATTTGAAAACAAATAAAAATGAGTTAAAAAGAAGAAAAAAACTGATTAACATTGAACATAAAAAAATTTAAACATACGTAAAGTCTGAGTAAAGAGGAATTTATTGCATTACATAGGTTATAAATAATGTGCGAATGATGCAACATCGGATGTCGGATGTTGGAAATAGTTGAGATTTTGAAAAATGATTAGTTGCAACAATTGAATAATTTTCTAATAATGGTAAAATGGCATATTTACCACACATTCATTCAGGTTAATACTACACAACGAATTTTTTTGGAAGAGGGGCTGTGTATTTAATGTTAATCAGAAAACAGCTAGCGTAATATCATAAAAAAGTTAGCTACTTGGAGGATTTAATCAAGGACAACTGTCTTCATTAATAAAATTTTTATCCCAAATACACTTATCATTTCCTTCTAACTAATTTTATATTTTGGTACGCCTTAAAAATGATCTATTCTATAACACTCTACTTTAAACAAATTATACACTCATATTTTAAACCAAACAAACATGATTTATAATGCACGCAAACAATAATTTTTAAAAGATTAATTTTTATTTTTTTTTTTTTTTTTTTTTTACTTTAAAGTTCAAGTTACTATACTACTATTGATTTAACTTACTATTATGGCATATACTATATATCATATATTATATGTATACAAAATAAGAATAAGTATTCATGTATAATTACTATCATTATAATATCACTATACTATTCGTAATGCGCACTTACTATTATTGTAATAATTATTCATACTATACTACTATTTAAACATAAAAACTTTTTTACAGACCATAAAATAACGGGAAGCACGACCGATTTCGAAAAGACGTGACATTTCTTTTTCAGGTGCAAAAAGCACGTGCTTGGAGGAAAAAGCAAGACAAGCAGGTCTTGGTTTTGCCTCCATGGTTACCCACTTGTTTTCGAAACCGGCAGTGCTTTGCTTTATTTTATGGTGTGTAAAGAAGTTTTTATGTGTAAATATTTATTGTACATCATTTCTTTAATTTATAATTATACTATTATTGCTACATATTTAATTTTTATATAAAAACATACACTGTTCTTTATTTAAAGTACAGTTCATGTTCTTACATCAAATCAAGTATGTCACAATCATAAATGTAATTTTAAAGATTTTTTTAAAACATAAATTGTGTTTTAATCTTCAAAAAAGAATAATTTAATAGGCTTACAAGTTAACACATATTAAGCATAATTAACATATAGTAGTTACATGTTATGTTCCGGACATTATTAATAATTTATTTTTAAAAAACATTATTTTAAACTAAACTAAGAAATTTTTGAAGTGACCTTTCCTATACACACGGTGATCAAAATTTAATTAAAAAAAATATTTTCAATAATTCTTCAAATTTAATGAATTAATCAAAGATGTAAAGTGATCTTTCCTTAATTCATTAAATTTAAAACAATTGGTAAGTTTTATTATTTGTGTAAATGAAAAGGATCTTATAAAATTTCAAATTAGATATCGTTAAAAATGAAATTTAATATTTCATAAAATTAACATAATTTATAGCTTCTAACTATTATGTAACTTTTTTAAAATAAGCTGCTTTAATATATTTAATTATATAAATTTTATATGTAAATTACAAGAAAATTAGTCGTTAAAAAAACAAATACTATATATTTATTTCTAATGCATTTTAAATTTAATTAATTAAATTGATTATGAAAAATATGAAAATAAAATATAGATGAAATTAAATTTTCTTTTAATCTAATTTATTAAAATATTTATTTTATTTATTTATTATTTATTTATTTATTTATTTTAAAATTGTTATTTTTTTTACATTTTTATTCATATAAAAATGATTTTTTTTTTCTAATCTCTCACGTAAAAATAAACAATTTTTTTTTTTTTTTGAAAATGCATTTTTAATTGAGCAAAAGAAAAGTTATTTTTTTTTTTTTTTAAATCTTATATTCATGTATATTTTAAAATTTCTTTTTGATTGTAAGTGATTAAAAAAAGGATTAAGATAAAAGAATTCCACAATTTTAAATAATATATTTATATATATTTTAATTAATCCTCTTTTATATTTTATACATTTTGTGTGTCGACAAAAGAACGAAAAAAATTCAGCACAATTAAAGCAAAAACAGGTAGCAAAATAATATATATATATATATATATATATATATATATATATATATATGTATTTAAATTTAATAAATTTACGAAGAATTTTAAAATTATATTTTCAATTTTTCTTTTTTTGTATTTTTAATCATACAGTAGAAAATAATAATTTATTAAATCTTTTCTCTATTAGACAGTTAAAAAAAAAAAAAAAAAAAAAAAAAAAAACCTACAATGTTTCAAATTTATTAACTATAATTTGTATAACCGCAATTCGTATAATTTGTCCAGTAATTATAACTAATGTTAAACTTAATGATATGTGATGAATTCTTCGCCAAAATGTTTACTTTTATGTATATAAGGAAAACCGGTGTTAGTTGCCATAAACAGGCTAGTTAGCCTTCAGCATCTATTTCCTGTGCAGGTAGAGCGTAGCCATTTTAATGGTGGAGAATGTATGTATAGGTGCACCACCCCCGTAAATTCAAACTGCTTAGAAATGAAATGAAGAAAAATCTCTGTTTCGTTATTTTTCTGACTGCTTCTCTTTTTCATCGTATATTTTTTTGGTATGGTGAGTCTGTAAAGGAAATTGAGAGGTCGCTAAGGGCGATATTCAAAAGAGTGGTTAAAATAGTTATCAGCAATAATTCTCTCATATATTCCATTACAAATTTATTAATTGCATAATAGTGGAATGAAATAATGTAGTGACGATAGTAAAATTTATTTATGTTGTTTAGTGTGTAAACATTTAAAATATATATTTAGTTAGTTAAAAAATATAATAACAATTCTCCGTATTCGCTATAAACAATGAGTAGAAAATACAAGTATGTGCAACAGAAAATAAGAAATTCATCAATTTTCATTTACAGAAGTAAAAATAAATAAATAAATCTATAATAATAAATGGAAAGGTTTGTCTGTCTGTCTGTCTGTCTGTTTTTTTATACGTTCAACCCCTATTGAACGCAGAAGTACAAGAATTGACATACGGATGCTCTGGAGCCTTTCCGATGGTTTCCTCGAAACAGAATTAAAAAATCTTAATTAGTTTCGGAGTTATTAATTAAAATGTTGACCCATGTCGATATCGAAAAATGACCAAAAATCCTTATTGCTTAAAAAGAGGCATTCTATCAGCATTCAGCAGACGATTTTAACGGCTGTCTGTAACGGAAACAAAACATGTGCAAGTCATTAACACGTTCATCGCCATGTCAGCTATCGGTGACTGACACTGAACTTTCCGTTTAGGCCACGTCAGCCACCGGTGACTGACAGTGCGAAATATGATATAAAACTAAAAACTTTACATAGTTTTAAGTAATTACTGACAATTTATTTCAAATTTACTTAATTTTTATTTATTATAGGATTATATCATTAAGGCATTTTAATGAATTTTATTGAAACATGGTAAACATAACACGGTAAACATAACACGTTTCTAAGTAGAGCGCGTGGCCTGAATGGGATTTCCTTAAGAATTCGTTCAACGTGTTAATGTCACATGATCTTTAACTGGGGTTAAAAATTTCAAATTTCAAAGTGCTTCAAATTTTCTTTTTCGTACACAACACTTAATATACAACCTATTCAGCACAAAACTAACCTGCAGTTAAAATTTCATCAATTTTCATTAATAAACAAAGCAGTTACATTTTAATTGCAAATTAATTTTATTCTAACACGTAATCTATCTTTCAATAGACGATAGGAGTTTCCATAGCAACAAAATACATTTGCAGGAACTAAAAAATACTTTTTCTTTTTCTTTTTACTTCCATTACCCGACTACCGTGGTATACATAGGTTTTGGGGAAATAAAAAATATTTATTTTTCTTTTTACTTCCATTAATAAAACTACCGTAGATAATGGAATTAGAGATTTCACGCGATTTACATGTTTTAGAATGTCCTGATTAGGTTTCTTTTGTATCTCAGCTACTAATTAAAATAATTTCAAAAGTAACACATTATTTGAAAGCTTTGTTGATTTGGAATTGAACAGTAGATTACAGAAATTTCTACCGCCAGATATTTTAAAATTTCGATATTTCAAATTCCAATTAAATTATTTTTAATACATCATTCGAAAGCTATTTTAAAGTTTTTTTAAATTATCGAAAGTTTTCACCAGATTTAAACGTTTTGAGGTCTCCTGAATTAGTTTTCTTTTGTATCTCAGCTACTAATTAAAATAATTTCATATGTAATACATCATTCGAAAGCTTTTTTGATTTGGAATCGAACAGTGGAATACAGAAATTTGTACCGCCAGATAGCGTTGTAATATTTTAAAATTTCAATATTTCAATATTCCAATTTTTAATTATGATTAAATTATTTTTAATACATCATTCGACAGACATTTTAAAGTTCTTTTAAATTATCGAAAGTTTTCACCAGAATTACACGTTTTGAGGTGTCCTGAATCAGTTTTCTTTTATATCTCAGTTATTAATTAAAAAATTTTTATAGGTAATACATTATTTGAAAGCTTTGTTGACTTGATACACATTTTAAAGTACTTTTACATTATCGAAAATGGAATTCGTGATTTCACCCGATTTACACGTTTTGAGGTGTCCTGATTAGGTTTTCTTTTGTATCTCAGCTACTAATTAAAATAATTTTATAAGTAATACATCATTAGAAAGCTTTTTTGATTTGGAATCGAACAGTGGATTACAGAAATTTCTACCACCAGATGGCGCTGTAATATTTTCAAATTTCAATATTTCAATTTCTAATTATGATTAAATTATTTTTAATGCATCATTCGAAAGATATTTTAAAGTTCTTTTATATTATCGACAGTTTTCACCAGATTTACACGTTTTGAGATCTCCTGAATTAGTTTTCTTTTGTATCTCAGCTACTAATTAAAATAATTTCGTAAGTAATACATTATTAGAAAGCTTTTTTGATTTGGAATCGAACAGTGGAATACAGAAATTTGTACCGCCAGATGGCGCTGTAATATTTTAAAATTTCAATATTTCAATTTCTAATTATGATTAAATTATTTGTAATATATCATTCGAAAGATATTTTAAAGTTCTTTTAAATTATCGAAAGTTTTCACCAGATTTGCACGTTTTGAGGTGTCCTGAATCAGTTTTTTTTTGTATCTCAGTTATTAATTAAAAAAAGTTCATAAGTAATACATCATGTGAAAGCTTATTTTAGTTGATACACATTTCAAAGTACTTTTACATTATCGAAAATGGAATTCAAGATTTCACCCGATTTACACGTTTTGAGGTGTCCTGATTAGGTTTTCTTTTGTATCTCATCTACTAATTAAAATAATTTCATGAGTAATACATCATTTGAAAGCTTTGTTGATCTGGAATGGAACAATAGATTACAGAAATTTCTACCGCCAGATGGCGCTGTAATATTTTTAAATTTCAATATTTTATATTCTAATTATGATTAAATTATTTCTAATACATCATTCGAAAGATATTTTAAAGTTCTTTTACATTATCGGAAGTGGAATTCGAGATTTCACCTGATTTACAATTTAAAGTGTCCTGATCAGGTTTTCTTTTGCATCTCAGCTAATTGAGTAAGACCGTTCAAAATTGGTATATGCAAGTTAATTAGGAGGGGCTGGAACGGTGGGGAAGGAATAGGCGCGCAGCGCGCATGGGTTTGGGACCCGGTGCGAGTTTTTACCCGATGATAAAAGATTTTATTTTTTAATTTTATTTTTTTAATAATAAAAGTTTGAGTTGAGAAGGAATATGCGTGTACAGCGCACGTATATCCTCAAACGTGCGCGCGCAGTGCGCATGGGTCTCCGCTGCCGAAGGCAGTGGCATCCCGGTGTGAGTTTTTACCCGATGCTAAATGATATATTTTTTAATTCCTTTTCTTGAGAATGAAAGTTTATGAGTAATAACATGGAATTTTGAAAAGTCATAAGGATGGTGAAGGAATACTTGCGCGCAGCGCACGGGTCTACGCTGCCGAAGGCAGTGGGGACTCGGTGCGACATTTTTCCCGATCAGAATTTTTTTTTCTCTTTTTTTATCACATGATAAAAATTAATGCAATTTTGAGAATTCATTAATTATTGTGATTCATTTAAAAATAGTGACCAGCGAAGCGGGCGTAGCCTGCTAGTAAATAATGAAAAATAAAATAAAATGACAAATCATTCATTGAATATGTGTGGTATATTTTAAATTTTTTATGTGGAATGCATATTTTCTTTCGTCAATTATATAGATAAAATATAATATTACAATCTCGTTGATCCCTACAATTCTTATGTATGAGATAAAACCCCAGAAAAAAATATATGGAATAATTGACATGGAAGTCAAACAGTATGTAATCTAGTAAAAGTAGAGAAAGGAATGCTGCATTATAGATAAACTACCCAAATATCGGCCATAAATCCTCTATGTGATTGAATTACAATATAGATCATCATCATGGAGAATTACACAATCTACATTCAAAAGGTGGTAGTTCAAGTTAATGCTATTTGATTTTATAGAAACTCAAAACTCCACGCATCAGGAGTTCGTTAGTAGACCCTCACAAGACATAAATATAGTCAACTGTCCTTGAATATAGTTTACATAGCATTTATTGCCTTTATTTTTACCTTAGTAATTAATATATTCAATATATAAATTTATTAATATATTTTGTGATTTTTTATTCAGTAAAAAAAAAAAAAAAAAAAGCTTATTCTAGAAATTTTGTAATTTATCATTATCAACTATCAAATGATATTATTATTTCAAATTGTAATAAATAAAATTTATATTTTGTATACACTGTAAATATTTCTGCAGCAAATTACTATTTTTCGTGATGCGTTCCAAAATGTTTTTTGAATATTTTCGCCATCAATTTACAGCATAATATAAAATAAAGCAGAGTTATATTGTTTTTACAAGACTTTCTGTAGCAAGTTACAGCAAAAAACAGATTAATTAATAACTTACTTTTTAGAAGAATACTAGAGTAAGTTTGATATTGTGACAATTTTCCTTAAAAAATAACATTAATAGAAATTTATTATTTAGCATCTACAGTTATTAAATGGAATATTAAAAAGGGAAACAGTACAGGATTTTCGCAGAAGTTTGTACATAAGTTAAATTTCACAAAAGTTCAAAATAAATTGTAGTTTAATTATTTAAAGAAAAAAAAAGTAAAGCTAAACATTTTGTTTTAGATTTTCAACAAATGTCAATTAAAAATAATTCATTGATAATTGGTAATAAATAATTAAATACAAAGGACATACACATTACCGTTTTTTGTACTGGTAAAATTCAGAATCCATTATTATTATTTTTTTTTTTTTCATTTATGAGTACGCAATTTATATTGAATAATTAGATTAAAACCATTTCTGCCCAATTTCATATAAGTATGTCTTTTTCAAGCATATAATTTAATTTTATAATTATTATTATTATAATTTTTTATTATATTCATTTATTATTAATATTATTAATAGTATTATTTGCATCATTCTAGGAATTACTATTTGAGAAAAGATACATATCTTTTTTTTTTTTTTTTTTTTTTTAGTTTAATAACCGTAATTTAATAAATACGTTTGCTTCTTTCTCTTATTAAAGTAAATAATAATCAAATGCAATAAAATTTATTAACCTAAAAAATTCGTATTTATTAATTAGCAAAAATTCTAACCGCTTGAAGATTTAAAAAATATTATTTATACACTTTTTACACTGTAGAAACATAATCAAATTAAGAATCGAATTGTACTTTCGAAAAAATCAAACCCAAAATCAGATTTTAAGTTTTTTAAATTAAAATTTTTTAAAGCTTTTTAAAACTGTAAAGATATTATTTTACTACTACAGAAATTATCAGATAAAAATATAATGTATAAGACAGAAATTTATTGCATTCGATTCTTTGAGGAAAAAAAAAAATATTATTATTATTAGTATTTTTTATTTATTTATTTTTTTTTAATGCATTAGATTTCTGATTTCGTGAAAACTGTATTTTTTGTTAATTACAGTATTTCCCTGAAAGGAAAAAAGTATTTTTCAATATCAAAAAGTTGCATGTGACCTTTGAAAACGCATTACAAACAAAATAAAATATCTAAAACTATCGTTTCCACATTTTATTAATTTTATTATTTTTACTTTTTTACTTTTTACAAAAAAAAAAAAAAAAAAAAAAACCTCCCAAGAATTAAAGCAACACATATTTGCTACAAGCTCTTTCATTACTGCAACTTGTTTTAGAAATACACGCATAATGATAATAGATTTTAATAAATTACTTTTATTAAATTTGGTAAGCTACTTTATCAAGAAGAAATTTAAATTATTATATCATACGTATATTTACTAAAACTTTCGCGATCATTAAATTAAAACCATAAAAATGTTTGACAAGATCCATTTTTAAATATTTTGGTACAGTCGGCTGCAAAATTATTCGAGCACTAGCCAATAATTCCTATGTTAAAAAAGTACACTTAAGACTGTTTTGTTAAATAAATCCTTGTCGAATCATGTTCTTAAACTGACTAAGAACATAACTCCATAAGGATTTATTTAACAAAGCAGTATTAAGTGTACTCTTTTTAGACAGGGATTATTGCTAGTGCTCGAATAATTTTGCAGCCGACTGTACATATGGATCATCTTTGAAAGTTAGTTCATGTTTCATTGCTTATAGGATTAAGCGATTATATAAGCGATTCGCACTGGTCAGAATCGAGCGGGTCCGTACCTGATTGTTAGATGCTACATTATGTTAACGGCACAAGTTCGAATTCTAGCACCTTAATATTACCTTCTTGCTAAAAGTAACTAAGCTTTTCCATAAAATTGTATTTAATCTATTTTTGTTAGATATTTTTGAAAGGTGTGTTGTAACTAACTGTATCAAAATGCATACTATACATTTTTGTTTGAAAAGCCAAATTAGTTTTAAGAAGAAAAATTAAACCAATAAACAAAACTGGTTTATTCAGAAGAATGCGTCAATTGTCAACATGCAACAATGCTTAACCTGGTAAATATTTAATTGTAATGCACATGCATACTGTAAACACAAAATGAATATTAAAAATTCAGCAATTTAACGACATTTAAAACTATTTGATTTTTAAATATACATACAGGATGATCCAAATGTAGAAAAAATAAAAATATTAATATTCAAAAAGTACTGACCGTAGAACTAAGCGGTTCTCACTGAAATACATAGAAATTCATGGGATTTTTTTTAGGTAGCTAAATACGTATTATTATTATTATTATTATTTTACATCGGCACAGACCTTTCAACAATGTAACTAGGACTATAAATACTCCATGTGACCACCGTCGTTCATTAGAATGAACATCAGATGCTGCGCATTGGAAATTCTCTTAAAAAAAAAAAAAAAAAAAAAAAAAAAAAGATTTAATACTTGTAATATGTCATTATTCGATCAGGCGGATCTGTTAATACTGCGAAAACAGCGCGATATGTTCATGAAAAATGTAACTAATATTTTTGTTTATATATACAAAATAGTCCCATGCTTCTCTGTACATTTCAGTGTAAACTGCATACACCTACAGTTAACAGTTTTAAAATAATATATTTTTTAACTTAAGTAAAGAAACCTTACATACTTCTTGAGAAAAGCCTTAGTACTTGCGGGAAGGGGCCCCTACCATCGTCAGAGGCGGCACGGTGGCGGCTTGCTTAGTTGTGTTGACTTGATCTTTGCAGTTTTCATTGTTCTACACCAGTTACGGTTGATTTCCTGCGCTGGGTCGTTGCCATTACAGGTAAGTGGATTAAATAAAATTTCGACCGTTACGCGATTTTCGGCGTATCTAAGCAACTAAGCAAGCCGCCACCGTGCTGCCTCTGACGATGGGAGGGGTCCCTTCCCGCAAGTACTAAGGCTTTTCTCAAGAAGTATGTAAGGTTTCTTTACTTAAATTATAATTTTGCTTCTTGTTTTACGAATATTTTATATATATTTTATTTTTTCTGTGACTTTTGGATCACTCGGTATATACGCACACATAACCATGAACCATTAATCAAAAACGAGATTAAAAAAAGAAAGATGCAACTGTTATGTGGATGTGCACTACTGTTGGTCAGAAGTCATTTACAGAATATTGGCATGTTATGTTAAATAAGTCACGTTCGCTAATGTCTTTTCGGCATGTTTTATACATAATTTAAATTAGTCTTTTCGAAAAAAATAAATAGTATACATTTAGAAATTTTTTGTAAATTACATCTCAATTGGTTACTATAATTATAAAAGCAGACTGTTTTTGTATCTAGGCATGATGCATTCTGCATCAAGTTACCCCGGCAAACTTTTTTTTTTCCCAATGCAGCGGGTAAGTTGGAACACAGTTCTCTCTCCGAAAAAGGATACAGAACATAAAGAAACACAGCCACAAACAGGCACATTAATAGTGAAACAAAAAATAAACCAGAAAATTGAAGAACTAGAATCAAGGTTTGAAACTGAATAAAAGATCTCTAGCCTCCAAAGAGCGGAATTAAATGGATTCTTCCTTCAGAGCTGGGCAGAAAGGGAGTTGGTCCACAATCATCACCAGGTCACCGCAGCACAGGGGGCAGGCAGGGCTATTAACTATCTTAAGTCGACACAGATGTGCATAGAGACAGTCGTGCATAGTTGTCATACGAAAAACAGCTACAGCTTTGTATCTGGGATAGTCCGGAAGATTGAGAATAGTTGTATCCCAAAGCTTCTCTCTTGTTCTTTCGTTCACCTGCAATCTTGTTTCTTGGATTGTTTTGACACCCTAAAGAACATATTGCTTTGAAATATCGGAGCCAACACTACTGAAGAACCCATTGCATAGCTGATTCCTCTGTAACGATTAGCACAAATACTAAGTTTGTGATAGTTTAATATATTTTTATTGTTTATAAATTAAGGTCATTGCCTTCGATTAAACTCTCGTGTATCTAGTAACGGGTATTATGAAATAGATTACATTTAGTAGCATATTTCTCATAAAAATTGTGCTGAAATCGAATGTTGCGGTCATTTGTATTACGGCTGCTAATTGCAGGCGACCCCATTTTTGCTTCTTTCCCTACAAAAAAAAAAAAAAAAAAAAAATCATAGCTACAATGGATTTAAAATATTATGTTTTACAGGGCTTTACCGAACATTTTTTAAAAACTTTATTAACTATTTCTTTTATACCTTTAAAATAAAAATTTAATTGAAATGTGTGAAGTCTAACTTGTTCTTAATATCTTTTGAGAAAAGGTCTAGTCTAGAATTAATATAATGAAAATGCCCGGTATATTTGGAAATATAATATATTTTGTTATGGCAATTTAAAGGCTATAGTAAATTTAAGGGGTAGCAAACTCTATTGCTAAAGTTATTATTTACTGAACCAATTTTTACATAGTATACTAATATTTAAAACCTTTTAAATTTTTGAGTATTTACAAAAGCAAAATTTCTTTATTAATATTCTTTTTATTAATATTACGAGTGTTTGACACCACAGAATTTTAATAAACTCTAAAATTAAATTTAATGTAATGGAAACAAAATTATAGATGTATTATTTATGTGAATATATTCTATCAAAATATTTTAATATTATATGCATCATTATTTAGTTGATAATACATCGGTTGAATATGCAAATCTTAAAGTTTTCGTATAAATCAATATTCGAATCATTTATACTTGACATCTAGCTTGTAAACTCTTATATTTATCTAATAATTTACTTCAAACACGCATACGTGTTCTTGAATCTATTAATCAATGTAATACTAGAATAAAGCTATTGATAAGAAAGTTATGATTAGTTAGAAGCGGATAAATAATTAGTTTTATGTCTTCCAATTTATTAGTTCATATATTAATTTTGAGAAATTTAGACATTAAGACAGTCACACACAGATACAGACACAGACATAAACAAACATGAGTAAAGCAAAAAGCAATTTTGATTTAAGTTTTACCTTCTATATATACCCACCTATCTGTCTCTCTTTCTCAATGTGTATAGGATGTGGTTATAATTTAAAATACACTACAAACTTCTTCCTACACACTGTAAAAATATCCTGTTATATTAATGAATATTTCTGGCAGGAAATTTGCCGGAAAATATATGTATACTATAGAAAAATTACGTTTACAGCAATATTCAGTAACAACACAAAAAATTTCCGTACATAATAATTTTTTTTCTTACAAGGAAACGTTCTTTAGCTAAACTCACAGAATTGGACGAAATTGGTACAGGTGTTAGAAGAACTTATAGGAAATTCATACTCTGAAAATTAGCTGCTTAAGTTCATTAGGAACATTGCTCATCTGTGTAGAACGATGACTCGTCGGTGTAAAACGATGTTGTAAACTGAATCAGGACTACCAGAACCTTCCACACTGTTAAAAATGTTTTTTTTTAAATGAGCTAAATTGTCCCAAAATAGCTCCGAAACAACATATATATATATATATACTTAAATTTGAAAAGCCATGTACTCAATTTTGAGTATATTCACCTATCAAACATGCGGAATTTGGGATTCTTATTGGTCAACCCCATTTTTGAGCATGCCAATATACTCAAAAAAGAGTGCATGGGTTTTCAAATTTAAGTATATATTGTTTCGGAGATATTTTGAGACAATTAAGCTCATTTTTAAGAAACTATTTTTTACACTGCAGTTGATATCAGTTGGTGACTTCAAATTCAAAAAAATACAATTTAGTGGTATAATCAGAATTTCGTTCTTAGAGGGGATGGGGAGTTTAGTATGGGGGTGGCATTTTCTATTTAAATGTCATTGTTTCGTAATACAAATAGATTACAATATATATATAAATCATGCAAGGAACTTTCCAGCATTAAATTAAATAAATACGAATATTTATAGCACCTCACTAATATGTACTTCAAATAAAAAGGCTGAAAATATACAGTTTAGACAAACAAATCTATTCAAACTGAACTTCATATAACTTTGAAAGCAGAAGACTTTGAAACTGCGTTAAACTGGTACGGAGGAGACATGGCAGTTCATTTAAGAACGCTTTTTTCTGCATTCTCGCCAAATAGGGTTGCATTTGACGTTAAAAATGTTAACTTTTATTCATTTTTTTACCGCTTTTCCGTTGAAATTAAGCAGCTAATTTTTTCACCGTAGATATTTTGAGACATCTACTATCAACTATAATTTTTTCATTGAATTCTATGAGTTTAGCTTAAGAACGTTTCCTTCTAAGTTCAAATTGGAAAATAACTTGTATCACTAAAATTCTCCTCATCTACCACAAAGAATGGTCAAGGGTAGGTACACACAAGATCAGTTGTTCTCAAATATTCATTGAGAACCACTGTGTTATGGCATTCAAGGTTTGTTGCAATCGCGAATATTAAACAGGTTCTGATAAAAGTTAAAAGTTGGCTATATGAATTGATTTTGAATTCACAGCTGAAAAAAATTCTAACCCGGTTGAAACTTAAAGATTTAAAAGAAAAATAATGTTTTAATCGGCGATGATGGTGGTACGTATATAGTTACAAAAACTGCGGTTCGATCTTGATATTTTTTTACATTGCTGTTTCCAACGTTGTGTAATTATATATATTAAAGAAACATTCTTTACAAAAATAACAGATTAATCACTAACTATATTTAAGAATGCAATTTGAATTTAAATAACTTATTAGTTTAGAAATAAATTTCTATTTCGTAGAACATTAAGCTTTAAATAAAGAACGTACACAAACATCAGACCGTCTCAATTATATATATATATATATATTAAAACCAAAAACTATTTTATTTACGAGACAAAACTTTAGTTAAAATATATTTAAAAACAAAATATACATTTAAAAACTTTTAAAATTTAGACATTTCGAAACCCGTCCAGGTTTCCTCATCAGTATCACTACAACATAATTTGCAAGCATTACATGAATACACAAGGAATTTATAGAAGTTCTAAAGAATAGATTTATAGAACTTGTATAAATTCTATATTATAACACACGTGAAGATCTTGAGAAAGGCCAAACAAAAATAGCGAGAGTACTCTATAAAATTCTTTCTGGATCAAAAACGGCTACATGGATCATCTGGTACCTTGTAGTGAGATTAAAGTGAGGTATATATATGTTCTATTCTTATACACACCTTTGACATTTCCGCCATAAAATCGATTTTATAAGATATTAAACTAATGGTACTTTAAAGTACTGTCGATAGATGAAGAATTAAGATTTCGAAAATAAGAAATGCTTATTAAGGAAATAGTACAACTTATTTACTTTATTAAGTGTGTATTTTTTTATAGAATTGGTATAAGAGGAATTCGCCTATTGTAATAACAATAAATATTGTCATTAGGACAATACTGTAAAACATAATTTTGTATCAGTATGAAGGGTAAATGGAGTTAATTTTGTCTACTCAAGATGGCAAGCAGCCAACCCGCCAGCAACCGATCCATTCTGTGCTCAAATCTGGTTGATGTGTCGAATACAGCTTACGCTCACCGGTCAAGTCGTACGGAGTTTTCCGTGGTTTTCTCCGAACTTTTCGTAAATACGGGATAGGACCCCTTAGAAATACACCCACGGAGGGCACATCCCCTCAGACCTAGAGGACTCTAGTACCGCCAATTGGCCTTAATCTCCTCAACCCAACCCAAAAATGCAGCCAATTCTATTGCAGGATCCATACTGAGTGTGCCAAAAACTCGGCTAGTACTCTCTTATTTTTTTTATTTGACATTTATTTGGCAGCTTTAAGACCTATAGTTTCAATGACTTTCGTCTTGCATGATCCCTATTACATTATATGATCACAATAACAATGATTGTAATAACATGATCGCAATAACAATGCAGAATTTGATATATACCTCTGTTACCTAATGGTTTCTGCGGATAAGATTTTGGCTTCATGTTTCATTTGGACATATCATTTAATCTTACATCTTTCTACCAATTATATTTAGGTGCACGAAAATTATCGTAAAAATATTGTCATTTGAGTATATGAAAATATACCAATTTTTATTGTTTTAAGTAACAAGGTTTTTTCATTTTTTTAACAAATATATATACCAAATACATTTAATTAATCGATAATACTAATTCTTATACTTTTCATTCCTCGCTTTTGAATTAGTATTGTGACAAAGGTTTAATTAATCTACATATAAACTGTTTCAGAAAAAGGAGGGTAACAAATAATAAAACTAATTTCAAAGAAAGCAATGGTTGTTACTAAATGACTTAATCGATAAAAACACTTAAAAGAATATTTTCTATGAAAACGAATATATTTTTACATATTGTAGGAAAATCAATAATTTTTTTCCTTAACAATTAATAAAATATTTTATTACTGTTAGGCAATCTGGACCTCTTTACTTTTCCATTGAAAAGGTAAAGATATATTTTGATAAACAGTATAAATATATGTTTGTGTTTGTACGGATTAAAAATTAACATATGTGATTTTATTAATTGTTTATTTAATCATTTTTGCAACGTTACTGGTGTTTTTTCCTTAATGATATCATGCAAAAAAAAAAAAAAAAAAAAGACTCTTTTTTTTTTTTTTTTTTGAATAATATGTGTAAAATATTATATATAATTGTTATAAAAAGATAATATATTTTAAATCTTCCATTCACTGTAAATACAAGTGTCTGAAATTCAGACAAAATTGTGTCTGAAACGGGTGTTCAATTTTAAGATGCTAAAAAGTGTCTTAAAAGGCACATCGTTTCACAATCGAAACGTCTGAAATTCCGCCATCTTTGATCCTGTCTGAAGTGAATATTTTTCATAAATAAAAAGACGCGTTTTATACTGTTTACCTGTGAGAAATGGATTTTAGTATCTCCTAGAGCATAGAATATGTATATTATTAATTTTTACAATAATAGTCCCCGTTCCCACCAGCGGGAATCGAACTGACAACCAATGGATTCAAAGTCGAGTGTCTTCCCAATCAAGCCATCGGCGCTCACGCTGTACTTTGCTTGTATAACGAAATATATTCTAGTTTCCGTAAAACAAATTGAAGTTTTATGTCTTTGCAATAAAACTGTTCATAAGAAGTAAAGCTTAATACATATTTCTTAAATTTCATGTGTAGAGGTTAAGAGTTTTTTTTTTTTTTTTGTAAAATGCGTAATAAATATGAAAAAATAGTAGCCTATGGATTTTAAGCGATTTTTTTTAACTGGTATTTGCAAGAAAACAAACTATATACATACCCCCCCCCCCCCCCCAAAAAAAAAAAAAAAAAAAAAAAAATGCTCTTTTACATTTTGAAGTGTAGGGAAACATAAAATAATTTTTTAAAACGCGAAAAAAAAATCAATTATGCACAAATTGTTTAAGATTGTTTAGCTACGAATTCGCTTTCTTAGCTACAAGTTACATGCTTCGTTTATCTTAATATTTTTTTGATTTATTACATGTGAGAATTTTAAATAAAAATTAACTTTGTTTTTCAATTTTTAACAGAATAAGATCCGTCTCTAAGTATTTTAAATAAGTTAACTACTTATATTACATAAAATAATGTCAAATTTATTTATTTTAAAAAATGTTAAAACAGGATATGCATGCTGCTTAAAGTAGATTCCATATGGAAAATTTGTTAAGTAATACAAATATCTGAATTTCTACGTGTCTGAAATTTGTAATGTCTGAATTTTTAAGTGCATAAATTATAAAATGTCTGAAATTTTATGTGTCTGAAAATGTTATGCGTCTTAATTTCAGACATATCAACCTTATTCAGACACTTATCTGAGCTCATTTATAAAAAAGACACTTACGTGTCTTAATTTAAGACAGCACATGCGTCTGAAATTTTGCATGCGTAAGTGTTTCAGACATTTATGTGTCTGAATTGACATTTCAGATACACTTCTGTCTGAATTTAAGACGCTTCTATTTACAGTGTTCTGAAATAAATCAAACTGAACAAAAAACTAAATTATTTTTTTATTACAGAAATATAAATAATTTTACATAAGGAATTATTTTGTGTGGCCCTGTAAAATAAAGATAAAGAAATATATATATATATATATATATATATATATATATATATTTAGGGATAAAATATTTTATGTGAAACATTATTTTACTCATTTAAATAATGTGTGTCAGCTTCGTTGAGTTTATTTCCATCTAAATATGTATTTATCAGAAATTTCGCCCATAGACATAATATTTTTCATACATTTTGTATGCCACTGCACGAGAATCATTCATCCGATTCCAATGTAATGTCTCATTCAGCATCTTTAAAGGATACAGACATAGAAACATAGAACTGGACTTTCTGCTAATATTTGTCCTTGAGTTGTGCTGGACACAGATTCACAGTCAAGCACACAGTCCAACCACTGAAGCCTGAAAATTCTAAATCAGGGAACCTGAAAAACACAGCAAAAATTCAATTTCGAAAATTTTACCCAAAAATATTACTTTCTCTACCATGTTTGAGTAAAAAAGGTATAAAAAGTAAAAAAAGTAAAAAAAAAAGTATTTTTATATACTGATGTAAAGTACTTATTATTTAATATATATACACTGATGGAAAGGAAAATCCCAACACCAGGAAGGAGCTCTGCTAGATAAACGAAATTTGGTAGGCGTGTTTATACATCTGAAAGATGACATCGATCCAAATTTCGAGCTACGCGCATAAGTGTGACGCTAGTAGCGTCAGTATGAACATGCAAATGAGGTTTGCTTTAAATAAGCGCTGTAAGGTTCGTGATCGTTATTTACAGTTGAGATTTGACGTAGTGGGTTAATGTTAGTCAAGGCTGCCTCTAAGAAGACGAAGAAGCCGTTAACAACAGCTCACTGAGTTTGAACGTGGTCGTGTAGTAGGGATACGAGAAGGTGGGTTTTCTTTCCGCGATTTTGCAGAAAGACTTGGCAGGAATGTATCCACTGTGCATGAGTGTTGGCAGCAGTGGTCAAGGGAAAGTACTGCCTCAAGAAGACCGGGTTCCGGGCTGCCACGTGGCACTACTGAGAGGGAAGACCGCCGTGTTCGGCGTATGGCTGTGGCTAATCGTACTGCGTCTGCAGCTGAAATTCGAGCTGCAGTTGGCACCACAGTGACACAACGAACTGTTACAAATCGGTTACTTCAAGGACAGCTCCGAGCCAGACGCCCTGTAGCGTGCATTCCACTGACTCCAAACCACTGCCGTTTGCGACGTGAGTGGTGTCAAGCTAGAGCTCATTGGAGGACGGAGTGGAGATCTGTTGTGTTTTCTGATGAAAGCCGGTTCTGACTTGGTCGCAGTGATAGCCGTGTGTTGGCTAGAAGGAGGCCAGGTGAACGCCTGCTAGCGACCTGTCTGTGGCCTAGACACACAGGGCCTACTCCTGGAGTTATGGTTTGGGGAGCAATTTCGTATGACAGCAGGAGCACTCTCGTGGTTATCCCACGCACCCTGACTGCAAATTTGTACGTCAGTCTAGTGATACAACCTGTTGTGCTGCCATTCATGAACAGCATTCAAGGGGGTGTTTTCCAACATGATAACGCTCTCCCTCATACCGCTGTTGTAACCCAACATGCTCTACAGAGTGTCGACATGTTGCCTTGGCCTGATAGATCACCAGATCTTTCTCCAATCGAGCACGTATGGGACATCATTGGATGACAACTTCAGCGTCATCCACAACCAGCATTAACCGTCCCTGCATTGACCGCCCAAGTGCAACAGGCATGGAACTCCATCCCACAAACTGATATCCGACACCTGTACGACACAATGCATGCACGTTTGCATGCTTGCATTCAAAATTCTGGCGGTTACACCGGTTACTAATGTACCAACATTTCACATTTGAAATGGCTCTTCTCGCCAATGGCTCTACCTGTGATCTTGAAACTTTAATCAATTAAATATGTTACCTAGACAAATGTATTGCTGAAATTTCATTACTGTACAATAATTTTTTCTTGGTGTTGGGATTTTTTTTCCCATCAGTATATATATAATATTGAGCTATATTTTCTTTTCTTTTTATAAATTCCATCTCTTCGCTAGGTAATTATAATTATTTTCATCCCTGCAGAAAAGATGTATATCATTTCGTAACTATTGTGAAAATAAAGTGCTCATTAAGACTGCTTAGCATGAATGCAAACACAGAAAGTTCGTTTCGTAAATTATGTAGAAAATTAATGACTTTTTAAAGTGAAGAAGACAAATTGCATTTGTAACACGTTGTTATCAGATAATGAAGTTGTTCTGCGTGAAATACTTCAATTCATTTTAATCTCATCGGAATCTTTCTAAGTAATTAAGATTGAATGTAATGAAATAACTTTTTAAATTTTTGGTATTTAAGTAATTATCGTGTTTAATGGCATAGAATGTTTTGGAAATAATTCCGTTTTAAACTTAGTGCTGTTAATAAAGTTTTTAAATTGAATTTTTAAAATTTTTCCCGAGCAAATGCTACCAGGGAAAGTATTGAAATCATAAAAATATCTTACTATGCAACTTTGTTATATCTGTACGTACTGAGGTCTTTTGGGCGTGTTTTTCTATTTTTACAGTGATATATGTATGCTTGTTTATGTGTGAGTGAATACGATAACATATAAACATCACTTTGGATTGAAAGTTTGGTAGGCAAGTCAATATTCAACGAACGACATTGATTTTCTTAAGAATAGAAATTATCGGTCTTTCAAAAGATACAAAAAAGAATTATTATATATCATAGTCTGTGAGTTAACGGAATGTGTTTAAAAGCGTTTTATTAGACATATATTATTTTTAATTAATGAAAATAATAAAAGATATAGCAATTTAGCAATGTACGTCAATTACAGTAAATTGAGTGCCCGCCAATTATTGTGATTTTACAGAGAAGAATAAAAGAAATGATATTTTTTTCCTTATCGAATCTAATTATTGAAGGGCATAATTATACATAAAAAAGACTGAAAAGCACATACTATGGATTTGCAATTTTGCGTACATATTACGCACTCTAAATTGAGTTTTCACTTTTTATAATTCTGTTGTGGATACAAAGGATTCAAATACATTACACTCTTTCAAATATATATTTTTTGTAGTACCAGTAGTTTATTTACTGAGTATATATTAATCGATGTGTTTTACTTGTTTTATATAGTTTAAGGAACATTTTGAGTTTCATTCAAAAACAATGTTTATTTTATTTATTTATTTAAGGAATTTGAGGAAAAAGAGTTAATCAAGATAATTTTTGCAATTTCTATAGAAATGACCAATTTTTATAAATATTAGGATAAATTAGGGTAATATATCACGTATATATACATATTAATTAGATTTACTACCAATATTTTGTAATAGAAAATCTGGCATATTTAATTTCTACAAGTACATAAATTCAAAAGTGTTATAAAAAGGTTCTGGCAATAAGACTCCCGCTGAATATTGGAGATACGTCACCTCTGAAATGAGAGATTATTAGAAATTGCCGACACCTATGAAATGTACTTTTGAGAAAGAAAAAAAAAAGTACGTTTCCAATTAAAATGGATACAGAAGAGAGCGAAATACACTAAGTAATATATTCAAAATAATACTAGGCGAGGATTATTTGATTATATACTAGGCGAGTCGTATTAATCCCGGACGATAGGACCCATGCCCCAGCCCGCCCGGTTCCCGCTGTTCAATGTGTTTTCCTAGTCAATTTTGTCCCCTTATTACTTCCGGTGTGATTTTTTTTTTTTTTAACACACTTGACATTGTGAGTTTTTTCGCTTTTCTTCCCATGCTATTTCTATGGGGGTTTTAGCCTTTTTTCCCCTCTTTTTCTACATTCTAAAGTGGCGGTGGTTCCCGCCCACCACCACCTAAGAGTTATACTAGGCGAGTCGTATTAATCCCGGACGATAGGACCCATGCCCCAGCCCGCCGGTTCCCGCTGTTCAATGTGTTTTCCTAGTCAATTTTGTCCCCTTATTACTTCCGGTGTGAATTTTTTTTTTTTTTTTTTTTAACACACTTGACATTGTGAGTTTTTTCGCTTTTCTTCCCATGCTATTTCTATGGGGGTTTTAGCCTTTTTTTCTCTCTTTTTCTACATTCTAAAGTGGCGGTATTAAAACTCACAATGTCAAGTGTGTTAAAAAAAAAAAAATTCACACCGGAAGTAATAAGGGGACAAAATTGACTAGAAAAACACATTGAACAGCGGTAACCGGGCGGGCTGGGGCATGGGTCCTATCGTCCGTGATTAATACGACTCGCCTAGTATAACTACCGCCACTTTAGAATGTAGAAAAAGAGAGGAAAAAAGGCTAAAAACCCCATAGGAATAGCATGGGAAGAAAAGCAAAAAAACTCACAATGTCAAGTGTGTTAAAAAAAAAAAAAATTTCACACCGGAATATAATCAAAATAATAAACGCATGTTTCAAAAGAGATGTATTGCAACAGACACCGAAAACAATTATCAATAGTTTAAATAGCTATATTAAAATTCAAAAATTTTTATCCTTTTTGTTATTATTATTATTATATTATTGTCGTTTTAAAAGCCTGAAGATTAATCGAATATTTTTCACATCTCAATAAAAATTAAACATATATTTTAACTCCCTCTTTCATAAAAAAAAAAAAAAAGAAAAGAAAAAAAATGTACTTTTTATGGATTTTAATAGAATATTTAAGAGTTATCAGAGTTTTTTGCAGGTTTGTGGGCTGAAATCAGATTTCCTTAAAATGTTATATTTAGGAAAATTCTTTTTATTTGTGCATGAAAATGTTAAAAGTCATTCGACTTTTTCGACATTCAAAATTCACATTAATGAATTTTATTTTCCTAACATCTCCTTCAAAATTATTAAGAATTTTTTAAAGAGTTCTACATTTATTTTTTTAAAAAATGATAGAGAAAGATTATTTTTAAGGAGCAGTGATTTAGCATTATTAGTTGAAGGAATAAAATATGTTATTTATAATGTCTTGTTGTCAGAAAAAAAAAATGTTAAAGATTGTTTTCGTCATAAAAATTAACTTGGTGAAGGTAAAAATAAAATAAAATAAAGAAAAAGAAAAGAAAAGAAAAGAAAAAATACATTTTTTCTCCCTTTTCATTAATTAAGATATCGCTTCTAATTATGGGTGTAATTAACATACTAGACAGTATTACCGAAACTTTCTATTTGACATATTAATTCTTCTTCTTCATTAATTGCAGGGTGTATATTTCTGTCAATTCAATTTGTTTCTGCTTCATAAGAACTTTTTTTTTCTCCTTACTTAAATATATATATATATATATATATATGTATTCTCTTTTCCTTTTTCAGAGAAAATTTATTTTTATACTAATTTGATAAAAATTTCACGACATGTAATTAAATGGAAAACTTATTTATGTTGATTCAATAAAAATGATTTTATTATTATTATTATTATTATTATTATTATTATTATTATTATCAAGATAAATTCATAATCAAGCGCAAATATTATTCAATTTATTACTTACTTTTATATTCATAAAAGAAATGTTATATTTTTTAATTTTTCAGAGTTATTGCTTTTGATGGATTTATACAATTTAAGATGTGCTGAACACGATTGTTCGTTTTCTGAAACTGTCCATTTCTGTGTGTGTCTCTGATAAAAATTCTGTGGCAGCTTTAGGAGCTAATTCACATCATTTCATTAAAATTTATAGTTAGTTGCATCTTTATATAGACCTATCTATGTCTGTAATCTTTTGTTACATATCGCCCTATAGGTGGCTACATTATGCTGCGATTTCTTTCACTTACGTTAAGATTATGTATCTACTCCTACTTGGTTTATGATGTTAGAATTATTACGTAAAATATATATTAAAACAAATTTAAGCTTCTATTGCATACTTGCCAACCATCTGATTAATAACCGTACAATTGCTAACGCCCCCGGAAAAAACGCCCCTTTTCTCACACCACTATATCTTTAGAGTTATTCTCTCCAAATGTTGTTAAGATTAAATAAGACTAAAATTACTCTATAAAATTATTGGTGTGAAAAAAAAGCGGGTACTAAAAACTGTACAGTTCATAATGAGATGGCTGGCAAGTATGCTATTGAAAATAGAACTAAAATTTGATTTATTATTATAATTATTATTATTATTATTATTATATTATTATTATTATTACTATTATTATCTGAGATTTCGGTAATAATCATTTTTAATCGGTAGTACCGAACACTTAATATTACGTAAGCGTAATCTATTACTTGTAAGAGGTGTTATTTGCCCCTCAACCAGTAATTTTAGAAGAACGTAAAATGATCTGACTCTCGAAATTGTCAAAAATATTTTCTTTTTTCCTCTAACATTCTTGTGACACGCATCCCTTCACTGGTTAATTTATTTGTATGCCGATATACATTACTTAAAGCTCTTTCTTAAAATAACACTGGTCTACAAAAAATAATGTTGGTAAAATTCGATTGGGAAATTTTAGCTCATATTTATGTTTTTTGGTGTGCTGAAACCGAAAATGAAGCCAGTTTTTCCTTATCATGGTTTTTGTCTATACAGGGTCTACCGACACAATTTCTTCATCTTCGTTCGTTTCTTATATGTTACCATGAGAAATTGTAGTTAATCATGGGAACATTCAATAAAAGATACCGTATATTTTATATTGGTGAAAGAGTTACGAAAGAAATGATGTCGGTGGTGATCTTTTATTGAGATAAATCTGTACGAGATACAGAAAAACTGGCTTCAATTTCGATTTGCGCACACAAAAGAAAAAATATATAATAATAATAAATAAAAATAAAATTTAAAAAAAATACCACAAAGATCAGTCAAAATTGTCATGTCAAAATTTTAGATGTAGACCTGTGTAATCTAACAAGGAAACATTCAAAAGGTGTCGTCTTCAAAAAAGATTGAAAAAAAAAAATGTATGTGGTTCTATTCTTCATAAAACACCAGAAAGTTAAAAAATTATCGGCTGAAATGAATTACAGCTACCACAAAATATTATCAAAATGAAACATTTTTGGCGATTTAGCGCTGTTAGGCGATAAGCTCGATAGCGCTGAGATTGCCGTGTACGAACAGAACCGTGTTTTGCTTCTCCGCCAAGTATTCAAACTCAATCGCTTAACAGTGTGAAATCGCCAAATATGCTTAATTTGGATAATTTTTTGTGGCCGCTGTAATTCATTTCAGCCGATAATTTTTTTCACTTTCTGGTGTTTTAGGAAGAGTAGAATCGCAATTTTTTTTTCAATATTTTTTGAAGACGACACCTTTTAAATGTTTCCTTGTAAGTATAAGATCAATTTTCGGATATTTAAACAACAAATATTTCTAAATATTCTTATTTTCTTACATTAGATTTTCAGTCTATTGCGACAAATTATACCCAAGGTATCCTGAGGATATCCTGTACATAATATATGCTATATTGGCACTCATTTTAAACATATTAATACTTTTGTCTTCTTACGCATTATTAAAAATCAGCATTTTTATCTCAAGTTAAGGATTCTTTAATAAACTTTTGGGGAGATTTCTTGTGGTAATACTCATACGGTATCGATATTATACTACATATCCCGTTTCATGCAGTTTTCTCTAATGAAAGAATGTAGAGAAAAATATTAACTGTAAATGATAAGTAATTATTAAATAAAGAATAGTAGTTATTTAATTTTAGGGATAAAAGATTGATAAAATCTTTTATAACCGGTAATTTTATATTTACTATTTGAGCCTTTATTAATATTATTATTATTGTTATTTTTTGAAAGAAACTTTGTTATGTGTGCGAGGGTATAATATAATCTTTGCTATGTTCATGCCTCCATCATTTACATTATGAAGTATTTCATACAAGTAAAACAAATAAAATTGGTTTGTTGTTTGGTTTGGTTGGTTGTGTTTCACGTCGCACTAGTGCTGCGCAATCGGCAATCAAATAAAACTGTTACTAATATTTGTAGAAATTCAATTTATTATTCTTCGATTTAATCCAATTCCATTTATTTTACTTTCACTGTAGAGAAAATCAGGGTAGATGAATGAATTTTTTAATTTTCTGATGAGGATGATGATGATGATGATGCATAATTTCCTTCTGATAAAAGTATATTGTAGCGAAAATTAATTTTTTTTTTAGTATCAATAGGAAAAAATGTCCACTTTAAACCAATTTTTTTTAAGCAATTTTGTTGATATTTGTTTTACATTGTAACATAAATATCACCCTGAGAAGAATAAACAATAATTCAGGAAGGTTTGAAATAATTCCAATAAATATACCTATAAAATACAATATTACAAATTTTGTTATTTATTGCAGGAAATCTTTTTAAGCCAGTTTGGCTTCCATAAATTTAAATCAAAGTCAATATATGCGAAAATTAAAATATGTAACGTACATTTTTTTTTCTCTCTTGTTGGACTTTTATGAACAGTTTATTATAAATAAAAGAAAAAAAGAAGAAGAAATAAAAAAAAAAGCTTGGCCAGTAGTTTGCATTATTAACAAAAGTGCCCTAGAGGAATATGATTTAAATCAAAGTCAATATATGCGAAAATTAAAATATGTAACGTACATTTTTTTTCTCTCTTGTTGGACTTTTATGAACAGCCGATAATTTTTTTCACTTTCTGGTGTTTTAGGAAGAGTAGAATCGCAATTTTTTTTTTCAATATTTTTTGAAGACGACACCTTTTAAATGTTTCCTTGTAAGTATAAGATCAATTTTCAGATATTTAAACAACAAATATTTCTAAATATTCTTATTTTCTTACATTAGATTTTCAGTCTATTGCGACAAATTATACCCAAGGTATCCTGAGGATATCCTGTACATAATATATGCTATATTGGCACTCATTTTAAACATATTAATACTTTTGTCTTCTTACGCATTATTAAAAATCAGCATTTTTATCTCAAGTTAAGGATTCTTTAATAAACTTTTGGGGAGATTTCTTGTGGTAATACTCATACGGTATCGATATTATACTACATATCCTGTTTCATGCAGTTTTCTCTAATGAAAGAATGTAGAGAAAAAAATTAACTGTAAATGATAAGTAATTATTAAATAAAGAATAGTAGTTATTTAATTTTAGGGATAAAAGATTGATAAAATCTTTTATAACCGGTAATTTTATATTTACTATTTGAGCCTTTATTAATATTATTATTATTGTTATTATTTGAAAGAAACTTTGTTATGTGTGCGAGGGTATAATATAATCTTTGCTATGTTCATGCCTCCATCATTTACATTATGAAGTATTTTATACAAGTAAAACAAATAAAATTGGTTTATTGTTTGGTTGGTTGGTTGTGTTTCACGTCGCACTAGTGCTGCGCAATCGGCAATCAAATAAAACTGTTACTAATATTTGTAGAAATTCAATTTATTATTCTTCGATTTAATCCAATTCCATTTATTTTACTTTCACTGTAGAGAAAATCAGGGTAGATGAATGAATTTTTTAATTTTCTGATGATGATGATGATGATGATGATGATGATGCATAATTTCCTTCTGATAAAAATATATTGTAGCGAAAATTAATTTTTTTTTTTAGTATCAATAGGAAAAAATGTCCACTTTAAACCCATTTTTTTTAAGCAATTTTGTTGATATTTGTTTTACATTGTAACATAAATATCACCCTGAGAAGAATAAACAATAATTCAGGAAGGTTTGAAAAAATTCCAATAAATATACCTATAAAATACAATATTACAAATTTTGTTATTTATTGCAGGAAATCTTTTTAAGCCAGTTTGGCTTCCATAAATTTAAATCAAAGTCAATATATGCGAAAATTAAAATATGTAACGTACATTTTTTTTTCTCTCTTGTTGGACTTTTATAAACAGTTTATTATAAATAAAAGAAAAAAAGAAGAAGAAATAAAAAAAAAGCTTCGCCAGCAGTTTGCATTATTAACAAAAGTTCCCTAGAGGAATGGCGGTTAAAAGTAATAAGTTAAATCCTTGAAAAATCTCGAAACAATTTTTTCTGGTCAAAGCAAAATACAACCTCTCGTCTGCCCAACAAAGTAAGTATCAATGCCGTTTTGTTTGTAAAACTCGCACCCACTCTGTTCGCGCGACTAAGTATCATGATTTATTTTAATCCGAAACACTTAATGGGAGTCTTTTGCATTTTATGGTGTTTTTCAAAGTTCCTAACTTACTAATTTGCTTTACTATTTTTAGTGCTAGAGGCCTATTTCAGTCAGTACAGTTGTCGAATTTTTATAATACACTCTTAATTAGTGCTAGAGGCCTATTTCAGTCGGTTTATTGAATGGGGATTTATTGAATGAAGTACCCCCAAGGCACAACTTTGACATGAGTCCCCCCCCAGGCACAACTTTGACATGAGTCCCCCCCCCCAAGGTACCCTTATTTCAGTCGGTACAGCGTTGTCGAATTATCATACGTCACTCTTAATAGTGCTAAGGGCCTATTTCAGTCAGTTTATTGAATGGGGATTTATTGAATGAAGTCCCCCCAAGGCACAACTTTGACATGAGTCCCCCCCAGGCCCAACTTTGACATGAGTCCCCCCCAAGGTACCCCTATTTCAGTCGGTACAGCGTTGTCGAATTTTTATAACACACTCTTAATAGTGCTAAGGGCCTATTTCAGTCGGTTTATTGAATGGGGATTTATTGAATGAAGTCCCCCAAGGCAGAACTTTGACATGAGTCCCCCCCAAGGTACCCCTATTTCAGTCGGTACAGCGTTGTCGAATTTTTATAATGCACTCTTAATAGTGCTAAGGGCCTATTTCAGTCGGTTTATTGAATGGGGATTTATTTAATAAAGTCCCCCCAAGGCACAACTTTGACATGAGTCCCCCCAGGCACAACTTTGACATGAGTCCCCCCCCCCAGGCACAACTTTGACATGAGTCCCCCCAAGGCCCAACTTTAAAATGAGTCCCCCCCAAGGCACACCTTTGACATGAGTCCCCCCCAAGGCACACCTTTGACATGAGTCCCCCCCAAGTCACACCTTTGACATGAGTCCCCCCCAAGGCACACCTCCCTCTCATTGGGAAAAAGAGAAAAAACGTTGTTTTGCGGCTATAAGACAGTTTGGACTTCCAACGTTATTTGTTACAGTATCTGCAACTGAAACACATTGGTTTGATTTAATGAAAACCTTATCATGGAATTTAGATCGTCACGAATTAACTAAAGAAGAATTTGTCGATATTAACAAGTTTAGCAGTAGGCCTCTGGCACTAAATTAAAATCTGTCAATGTCAGATTTTCATGTTTTAAATAATGAAATAATGTCGTGTCTGTATAATTATATTATATATATATATTTTTTTATTATTATTATTATTATTATTGAAAAAAACAACCATATTTTTATTATGTTTGTCTTTAGACATTGTTAAATTTAGGATTTCAATAGAATAATTAACTAAATCTGTATCAAATCTATCAAATAAACCATCCATGCATTTTTTTTTTCTCAGAAAAAGGAATTATATCGTCCTTCGGTTGTTTCGAAGAGGAATCGCGATCTTACAAGAAAAGACTCCATACTCGCATACCCAGAAAATTAGAAAACAAAAATTACAGAAGACTCTTTTCTTGAAGTTATGTGTGTTTATAATAACGCATAAAATATAGTAATTAGTGAACAATATTTGGTATTAAAAAAATGTAGTATTTAATTGTAACAATTAAAAAAATATTAAACAGAATTTATCATTCAAATTACCATTTCTTTTTCTGTGGTATTTCAAAACTCCTTTATACACGGATTGCGAGGTACCAACAGTGACCTAGATATTCTGCTCTATAACCTGTTAGATTGCAGGTGACGGGTTAAAAACCCTGCCGCACTTGTCAGCATAGTCTGTGGGAATTTTCTGTAGTTTCATCTGAAGCTGGTGTAAATACTTGCTGAGTTTACTTAGAAAGCTCTCACAGGGAAGGAAATCTCACCAAAAGCTGGTGTAGAAAATTGATCTTACCCCCCAAACGTCAGTACCAATACTGACTGCAAATTTGATATCGGAACATAAAACTAGTTGCAAAAACAGAGTATGCTTAAAAATTTGCATATCTTTATTTAAAACATTTTAGCTAATTTCTACATAGTTATAACATGAGTATTTCTCATAGTCATAATATTTTCCTTAAATATTATAAGAATACTTTCAGTTAGTTGAACAGTACTTTTTGTGTACTATTCAACTAATAACTTAACGGATAAAAATATGGAGTTACCTTGCTTTATTTTTTTTCCTGCCTATACATTTGACAATTTAGATTTTAACTTTCTTTTTTCTTTAAAGCATGTAACAAATGTACAACCTTAGTTTAATTTTAAGTAATCTTAAAGTATTGTAAATATATATATATATATATATTAAATATATATACATAAAAATTTTAACTAGTTATGCGTTTTTTTTTTTTTTTTTTTTTTTTTTTTTGTATTAATTTAGTAATTTGACAATACGTTGATTATAATACAGAATAAAAGTTGTCGTGATAAAATATTTAAGTAGTAAAGTTATCAGCGAATACATTATAAAGTTTAATACGAATTAAAAGTGAAAATAAAACCAAAGTATTAATTAAAATTGTTCATTCGTATTAAATTGTTTCTTCATCATGAACTAATGACAAAAGAAAATTAACCTGTTTAACCAGAAGTTTTAATTTATAAAAATTATTCTGTGCAATTTAAGATTGGTTTAAAAGAAAGAATGTATCGTGCAACTTTGTTTAATACCACAAGCTAATTTTTAATTACTTTTTTAATTGCTTCGTGAACTCAGAAAAAATTTCGTTTGATTTATTTTTCTTTTGTTCATACTTTAGCCTTTTAAAAGAAAAAATATTAATCTTATTCAGTTAATGTTTTATGTCAAATAAGTTATTGAGGCAAGAAATTAAGTTCTCATATAATAGAGAGTTATATTAGTAAATTATCTTTACTAATTTCTAATAAAGGCACCTATATAATTGCTTTATTTGCTTAATGTTATGAGCAACATATAACATATATAACATAACATATTTCAATTTCATTAAGGTTTGTGCAAAGTAAAGTTATTAAAATATGGTTTATAGAAATATGTCTCATAAAACGCAATGCTTTGAAATACTTTCCGCAGTCACTGTACACAAACCAGTGGTGGTATTTATTCCATTTTCAATAGGGTACATCTGATCGTAGATTTGAATAATATATTTCAATTGCGTTAAGATTTGTACAAAAAAAAGTCTTAAAATAAGGTTAATAAAAATAACTCTCATTGAACGCAATGCTTCGGAATACCTTCGAGTGTCCCTGTACACAAATCAGTCACAGTATTTACTTCATTTTTAATACAGGACATCCGATTGTGGACCTCAATTATATATATTACTTTCACGAAATTCCATTGATATTTACGGGAGTTAGAGCACGGATAGACAGACTGTCAGCCGTTTGTCTAAAACCGAAGTCATAAAAACTTTTCAACTTTGTTAGAAAGTGTTAAAACTCGACATAAAATGTAATAGGGGAAAGTGGTGTACCTTGGACGTAAGTGTACCTTGGATCTATGCCATTTCTAGTTCTATTTATTTAGATATATTAACAATATCACATGAAGTTAAAACATTTACCCTTAGAAGTCTCAGTGAAGTAATCTATGTTTGCTTGGAAGCTTAACTTTGTGCAGAGTTCTTAAAAAAGTAAATCCCCTTTGCAAAAGTAATTTTTTCTCAGATACTTTTATGTATTTCTATACCCACACATACATCGTTTATTCTGAAACGAGTATTATGCATCATGAAATAGCTTTCTAGCTATAAACCCATATGCTTGTAATCAAGTTAAGCCCAACCTGAACATCATGATGAACAATTTCGTTTTTAATAACAGAGTGGTGTACCTTGAACCCAACACAAGTAGTGTATCTTGGACTGGTCATATTGTTTGCTGGATCAGAAATGCAGCTCCAAAAGTTCACATTTGGAATTGACCTGTCCAATTGCAATCCTGATTATGAAATAAGTGTGAGGATTTTTACTAATAATCACAATATGACTTAATGTAGACTTCTTTAAGTAAATATTTAATATTTTCCACTTTTTTGACTGAAAGTAGACTTAATAAGAATTCTATTGTGACAGATTAATGATTTTGAAATAATATATATATATACATATATATATATTTGAATTCATATGTGTATAATTGATTAATAAACAGACTTTCTTACTTAAAATTGAGTTTTTTCTGCATCTTTTAATAAAAAGTCCAAAGGTGCAGTACCAGTGGTGCACCTTGGACCTCATTGCACTTTTTTTTTTTTTTTTTTTTTTTTTTTTTTTTTATGTAAATGATATAATATTAATAAAATTTTGGAATAAATATATGTTGTATATAACACCATACAGTATTTAAAAAAGTTATTTGTATTTAGTTTTGGCGAATAATTACAAAATTAAAATTAAAAAAGTCAGAATAAATCAGATGTACCCCACTTTCCCCTAGTATTCAAGCAAAACTATTTATTTTACACAAGGAAAGTGGTAAAAATTTATTAAGTAAAATGAAAAAAAAATATTATTATTTCTTTAACTTATTGTAAAATATTGAACATAAATGTAATTAATTACTATTCTAATCTACAAAATAATAATAATAATAATTTATGTGACATGAAAGAAAGATAAATTTTTCTTTTAAATAAATTGGAAACTCTAATTTATCTTCTCATTTTTTTCCTTTAATTACCTTGTTGTAAAACATTAATTCTTGCTTATATAATTAATTGTTCTTTTTAGTACAAATCACTTGACAAAACGATTTCTTTTACTGTGGACAGAAAAAAAAAGTATGCAAAAGAGTGTAAATTATTTCTTTCACACTACATTAAGTAAAAACACTGACAAATGGGAATGTGTTTAATTTTAGAAATTGCTGCATTTAGTACCAATGAAAATGAAAATGAAAAGAGATATGTGGAAAAAAAGCTTAGGCTTTACTGGGCAGTTTAATTAGAGACGCGATTAATTAATTGATATTATGTAAATAAAATTAATTGATATATATTTTATAATTAGTTTACGTTTATTTAAATTAAACTTCTAAGTTAAATATCTTATAACAATGGTTAAAAATTATTCACCCTTTAACACTAAATAAAATTCCAGTATAACTAAAGCTAATTACCTATTGTTTTATTGACTTAATAATTATCCATTATATTCTTACTCGCTTAGCAGTGAAGTAAATTCTCATCTTAAATATAATTATGCTTCTTCATTTCTATAAATTCTTTATTGTCTCAACGAATATTATATGTACCTAAAATTAAAAGCAAAATATATAATTACATTTCGCAGTTACAAATTACTTTCTAAAGCATCTGGTTAAATAGAATCTGGTTCAAAACCCTTTAATGGTCTGTATTACTGGTCAGTAAATGAAAATAAATATAAATATTATTTCGATATCAAAAGAAGAAGTTGTTTTATTAAAAATACATTTATCCAGGATGAGGTGCCCGTAAAATAATATATTACGGTTGTTTTTGCAAAATGTGATATTTGTCAAGGGATATTTGAAACATATCGAGTGTAAGAGGTAATGTATACGATGGAAAACCTCAAAACATCTGTGTCTATACTTTAGGTATCTTCATAACAAGGATGAAATATATAAGAATACTTTACTGAAATCTTTTTAGCACTTACTCAAAACTAAACTCAATTCCTTTGTAATAAAAAATTCAAAGGACAATAAATAACATTTGTTTTTCTTAAATTCGCATGTATATCTTTTGAAAACAGCGATGAAATTAATCACAAAGATTTATTACCTATTTTTACTTGTATAGATATATTGTTTCTTTCTATATATATAAAATTTATATTTTCGAAATAGATGAATAATTTTCATTGATGAATAATATTTTCAAGTGCTTTTCTTTCGACAGTATTATTTATTTATTTATTTATTTGTTGAGAAGTGTGAATCTTAATTCTACAAAATAATAATAATAATAATTTATAATAATAATAATAATAATATTTATTTATTTATTTACTTTAGTATGAAAATATGTCATTGTTTCGACCATTCCAGACCTTTATTCAAAAGATCGGATAATAATAAATATTTTTATTTTATGAAAAGAGTATTTATTAAAAATATACATTTCTAGACTGAAATAACTGCAAAATATAATAATACAATTGTTTCACAAAAGGTAATATGTGCCACGGGAATTTAAAATAAATCGAATACAAGAGACAATGTATACAATAAGAAATCTGAAGACATCTGTGTCTGCATATTATGTATCTTATCACAAAGATGAAATATATGAGATTACTTTACTGAAATCTTGTTGGCATATACCCAAAACTAAACTAAATTCTTTTATAAGAGAAAATTTAGGGGACAATGTATAACAATTGCTTTTCTTAGATTCGATGTTGGAATCTATTTCAATTAAAAAACATTGGTAAAATGTAGTTAAAAAAATTTATAATAACTTTTTACTTGTACAAACAAGCTTTTTATTATTGTATAAATGAAATTTATTTATTTTCGAGCACAGTAAAAATCTTCATATCAACGAAATATATGGCAGAAATTTTTTGGATCCAACTTTCCAACTTGGTACTTTTCAGTACCATTAAAGTACAATTAATTATTTTATTATACATCTAAAAAAATAAGAAGTAATTGCTGATTTATTAAATCTATTTTAATCATTTAAATTCTATAATATTTTCCCTATAAAAATTTCAATATATTTCCTGTCATTAATGAATACTGTTATTCAGATAAATTTCTCGATTGATAATTTGGTGGTAAAGAGTATTAAAAATTATTTTTCTCTAAAAGAGTGCGTTTGCGCCCTCCTTTTTACAGATTAAAATGTATAATTTTGGGAGTAGTAAAATGTGCTTGAAATTTTGGACAAAAAAGTTACACAATTTATAAATTTAATTTTGTCAATTTTATATTCACATTTCATGCGCGAATCCCAACATAAAAAACAAACAAAATACCATCAGAAGTGCTTTAAACGTATATTAAGACACTATTAAAAGAATATTTATTTCGTATTTTTTCATAGTTATCATAAACGCCACTTCATGGTCATTCAAATAAAGTTACTGAAATGCATCGACAAACCTCATTTCTGAAAGTTGTCGTTCCAAACTTATATATATATATATATATATATATATATATATATATATATATGTATATACTAAAACTTTGTGTAATTGTAGAAATAACCATATATTTGTATTTTTTAGACATTCTTTTAAATTATTTCACTGCAAAATATCAGTTATTTGGAGATTAATTTGTGCACCTATGTTCTTATTTCAACATTGTTCGATCCTCTGTGAGCCGTACGCAAGAAAAAAGTTCAAAAGGGAACTTTGATATAAAGAAACACATTTAAAAGACAAAGTGTAAACAATAGATTATTTTAATGTATTTTATACATAAATAGTTTCGAACTTGTTATAGCCTCTGTTTGAATTATTCCGATCTTCATCCTTACTTCATAAAAAAACCTTACGTAATAGGAAAAAAGACAAGCTTTCCTGTATACAGCGTATCAAAACACATAAAAAACACCCAACGAAGTGCGATTTTTTTTTTTTCTTAAGTGTGATTTTGCTGACCTGTGTGTTTTGGTTAAATACATCGTTATTTCATTCTTCAGTACCACTAAAATTTATCTCTTAACATATTTCCTTAATCGTACATATATATATATATATACTTATTTTTAAATGTATGAAGCAAATATTGCCTTTTTTATGATATAAATATGAAAATTGCTTAACGTTTAAATTGTTAGTATTCCATATTTCATTTTATAAACTATTTAATTCCACAATCGATTTTTAATTATATAAGCTTTTTATTAAATAAAGTACCGTTTCTATACATGGTACAAGGATTAAAAATTGAATGAGATTTACAATGAATAAATCTACAAGGCAAAATTTAAAACAATTCACATTTCATAATTCTATGTGACTTGAAACAGGCGCAGCAAGTTTCGCATTCTTTTTCAGATGTAAGAATTTTTTTTTCTTTTGACGATAAAATTCTGAATACAAAATTTCCTATAGTAAGCCTATTTTTATTCGAAGTTTCTAGAATTGGATATTCATTACATGCGTGCTTCAGCAAATACTGATTTCAAAGAAACTCTTATATCTTTTATAAAATGACTTAAAAGATGGATGACTGCAAAAATACTTTACCTACACAAATTTTTGAGGGGAAAAAATGTTTTCTTTATGCAATAGAATACGATAGAAGTTTCCTAGAAGAAACATGTTTTATCACTCATTTATAGTAATGTGATTTTTGGAAGAACTTTTACACTCGAATATATCGGAAAATTAATATATATTTTAATTTATTGCCGATTATAAAACTTTTTTATAATGAATAATTTGGTTTCTTTGAGATATATTGTTTGTATTTTAGTTTATTAAATAAAATTAAAAATTCTTTTTTTTTTTCATATATATATCAACTTTTCCTTTACGTTTTCAAGCAAATCAAAGCAAATACTTTAAATATATTTTTATTGCTCTTATTGAATGAATAATTCCAAACTTTTGAATAAAATAGAAAATAATCGATCATAAAAATTACAAAGAGATTCAGGACTATTTAAAAAAAATAGGTTATTTTAAGCTTTAATATTTTTTACTGTAAACAATAGCTCCGCAGACGAATATATCAGGCATTTGATTAAGAAAGCGATTAAAATGCTGAACTATTTGTAGAAATATTTTTTGTTAAAAGAATAATTATTATAATTTATAAAATCCCTGATACTTCATAGAACTAATTACAGATCCAAATTAAACAGCTTAGCTCTAATAATGTGCAACAGGTGTCGATAAATTTTCAAAGTGATTCTGTCGGATAACTAAAAATCGATAGCACTATCGTTTAAAAACCCTTAAATAGCGGGATTACTTACTCAAAGCAGGAACTATTTGAAATTTATCTGATGCTATTTTCAGAAAATTGGAAAATCAATGATTTTTCCTATATTTTATATTATTAATCAGTTGTCAATTAAATCAATAAAACTCTTTAAAATATTAAATAATATTAACTTTATACATTTATTCTCAAAGAACCCATAAATAAAAATATGTACCTATAATGTATTGTGATATATTGCCTTTATATGTATCACTCATCAATCAGAAATGACTTTATTTGATTATGCTAGTTCACGTCATTCCTTAACGATCACTTACAAAGCTTTGTATTTACACTATATGCATTGATATACTGCGAAATTATTATTTAACCCTTTCATTTCCCGTGATGCCAATTGGAATCATAACATTTCAGATTTTCTTTCTTATCATCTAACACTCCCGCTTATTCAAAATGAAAAATATTAAAATCTATGCACATTTTCCCACAAAAAAAAATATATTTTAGAGGATTTCACTATCCTTATTGATAAATGAAAGTATATTTTACTCTATTCTGATAATAATATCGGAATCAGTTTCCTGTTTTGGGTAATTTAAGTAAATTAACTGTTTGAAATATTTTTATTTCATTTTTTAATGTCTATAATTAGTATTTTAATTAATTGCAATATGTGTTTCTTCCAAAATTTCGATATTTTTATTTATTGAAAAGTTATGATTTTAAATGGCGTCAGTGTTTATATTAAACAAAAATAAAGACCTCTCAGTTACTGTATTAGTTATATTAATTCGTACTCTGTTACTTCTCCTATTTAAAAAAAATATATATATATTTATATACATTTCCTTTGACATAAATTTCTGACTGAATATCAGATTTATTGTTTTATGGATGAAAAAATTGGGAATGAAAGGGTTAATAACGTATAAATTTTCCTTCTTAGGTAGATTTTATTTACGCAGTGAAGTGCAAAATAGTTTTTTAATAAAAACTCACAGGTTTGAATATCAGTTATTGAATTCAAAATGTTTTAAGATTTTTCGAAAGTAATTGGCTTATAAGCGAAGGCTGTACTTTAAGCGAAAGTAAATTTAATTAAAACTGTAAACATCGTTATGTAATATAAAATCAAAATTATTTTAAAACGGAAAGATATAATAGTAACTGTTAATAATTAAAATATTAAAGTTTCTTCTTTGTTCTGTTGTACTATGACAATATTTAAGTTGCATCATGATGGAAAAGTGTACAAGTTATTTTAAAATTACATTCTCAATTTCACATGATGTTTTAAAAATATACATTCTATTACTCGTCTTAGCATCGGTTTGCTGGTGAGAATTTTTTTTAAATGTATAATTACGTTTAATACTAAATTTACAATTTAAATTTAGGTTAACTTTACATTGTCTTAATCACATCTAAATACCCTTGGAGAGAATTATGGTTATAGTTGCATTAGATTATAAAATTTAACCAATCACATTTAAAATATGTTACTAAATGCAACCATTTTTTTAATCCTGTAATAAAATCAATTATAATAATAAAATTTACAAATTAAACTGAAAATTAAAAGAACCGAAATTAAATTACATTTAAAAAATTTTAGATGAAAAAAAGAATAGAAAAAATAAAACGACAAAAATTTCTTTAAAGAGAAAGAGCTTTCAAAGTGGAAGCGTTAAACAACCAAGAATAATTTTGCAATTCATCTCACAATAAAAAGTTTTGAAAAATTAAAATTTTTCTAATAATGTATACTATTGATCCATAGTAAAGGTAAACATAATCATTTTTTTTTTTTTTTAATATTCACAGTTGTAATTTAAGAAACTAATTTACATAGAAAACAAAAATGCAAAGAATAATTTTTGGGGTTATAACATAATTTCAATAAAATAGAAAATGAGTCACTTATCAAGTAATTTGTCTTTAATGCATGCAATAAAATAAAGGAGTTTAACAAATTAACATTGAATATTTCGTGCAGAGCATTTTGTTTTTCTTTTTAATATATTAAAATAGTATTAATAATTAAATTATTATTTTGTTAATAAAATTAGTATTTCTGTTAATAGTACAGTCAAGTTACTATTAACGAAAATATGCTTATCTCTACGGAAAATCGTTTTATTTTATTAAAAATCACAAGTAGGTCAGCATCATTTCCACATAATAATCTTTTACAATATTTTCACAAATTAATAAAGATTAATTTAATATTTGTAAATGGTAGTGTCAAAACTGCAGTGAAATGCAACCCTATTTATTACGTTAATTTGCTGAATTCATTAAAGATAATAATTTTTTTTAACATAGTTATAGGTGTATATTGGTTGGAAATTCATGATTCTTTTCATTTAAAATTTGCCTTTACGATTCCAAAAAATGATTTGAATGATTTTTTGTTTTGAGAGAGTCTGCTTAACTATCCTTTTTTTCTTTTTCTTTTTCTTTTTCTTTTCTCTTTTTTTTTTTTTTTTTGGGGGGGGGGGTGATGACTGATTCCACTCAAGTGATTAGAGTTACTCTCTGGGTGATGTGAGACTCCCACGTCTCAATACCAAACACAATACAATCAGGAAAGACGTAAATGAACTGGATTAATGAACTGGCATTAAAAATATGACTCAGGAATTCTAAAACTTTCGAACATATACGCCTAATTTTTAAGTGTGGCCGGTGATTATGTAGACGTAGAGAAGTGAAAGGAGTTCCAGGTGTATACCAGAATTGTTTTTTTAATAAGTATAGTGTTTTTGATTTTGCATACTAAACCAACTATCCTTTCTGGATGACTTTCTTATGATAATTATTCTTTTCCTTTAATAATTTAAACATAGACTTTCTTAATTCATGAATACATATGTGCTCAAAAATTTCTGCTCTGCTATTATTTCATTTAATTTGTTATTTATATTAATTAACAGACATCTCTCGCATTAATTCAATTAACGTGTTTCTGTTCATATTTCTTCCAAATGTAATCAAGCAAGATACTTATACTCTTTTCACATCAGAATTTATCTCAGGGCATCTGAAAAATTATTCTGGTAAATTCTATTTGTACATTCGAATCTTTCAAACAGACTCCCATGAGGTTAATTTACTTATTTATAAAATTAACGATTATATGAAGATTATTGCTCACCCTCCCGTCTTCCGTTTATCTTTGATACATATTTAATATAAGTAATATGCACTTAAATAATATGTGATAAGAAAAAGATTACTCATAATATATAACTAAAATCAAAATGCAATTTAACGAGTCTAAAAAATTGTAACGGGTATCTCTATTGAATCTTGATTGATATAAACGCTCTTTGTAAGTTTACTACAGATTTTAATACTGGCGTGTTAGAAAAAGGACTAATGTATTCTTTTGACCGTATTAAAGTATCTTTCTAATAAACATTATAAATGTTACAGTTACAGTATTACGTAGGTATGATTTACGTTAGGTAAATGAGGATAAAAAAATATAACATTTATGATAATTAATTTCCTTGATACACAATTTTTCAATACTTAGGAAAACGATATCATAAAAAGAATTGGCGTAGAGGTTTGTGGGCACATAGTCTCCTTTTCTTATGAACAATTAACTCTCTAAGTGTTTGCCTCATATTAATATTTCTGATGGTTTGATGAAAAAAGAAATATGGTTCTCCGTAGTTATATAGACTAAGTTATTATAAATTCGTTTGCTCACTATATTCCTGCAACATTTAAAATTTAACTTTATGTATTAGTAGTTATAGTTTGTATTCACGAAAAATGTAAATCAGATTTTAAATGCAAATTAGATAAAACTTCTGCAGAATACCAATAATGCTTCTATTTTAATTTATATAGAAGAAAATGAAAGTTTTAATAATATTAAAATGGAGATTTTATGTTACTTTGATTTCAGGTAGAATATTTGGCTCGGGATATATTTGATGAATGATATTTACGGATTTCAGTCGAGTATGAAGATTATTACTGCAAGAAAGAGCAAACTCGAAGAGATTACTTAAGACTCGTACACTTCTACTTCAAGGAAAGGAATGTAAAATTTTTAGGTTAAATATACCTGGCATTTGGTTTTTCACACTAGAGGATTTAATTGAATTTTGTTCCCACCATCTTCACAATTAAGTTGCATTAGCATTATATATAGTGACAACTGATACAGCAAGTCTAGCTTGTGAAAAGTTCGTTTTATTCTGCTCAATTGGTTTTGATTGGTGTCCTATCAAATAAAGAAAATCGGAAGCGACATTTTCTGCATATATATATATATATATATATATATATTGCCATCATACAGCTGAAAATATTGTTCAAACATAGAAAAAATTTACAATGTGCACACAGAAAATTTATTTGAAGAACTCTAGTGTCAAAACTGGTTTATTAAATTTTGTTCCGGCAATTTTGACGTTGAAGATGCATCACGTTCTGGAAAAACAGTTTATGCTAATGAAGACAAAATAAAGTATTGATTTAAGAAAACTGCTAAATGACAACTCGTGAGATCGCTAAGAAATCGATCAAAGTGGAGAATATATAATTCGATAAAATAGTTGTACAATATGAGAAAATCGTCTTTTATTTTCAAAGGAAAAAACGAAATTATTTTCCGAACAACCCAATAAATTATCAAATTTTGACGAAACAACAAACTATTTTTGAAATCATATTTAGTAAAAAATGTTCGAGAAGAACATTATTTCAATCTGTTGGTAAAATTTAAAATATTAAACGGATAACAGATTTTAAAATTTAAGTTTTAATTAACTAATATAAATGTGCTCATGTAAAATTTTTTTAAACATTGTAAAATATGAAAAAATATATATTATAAAATTTTATTGTTACAAAAAAGTTATTTTTATTTAAAATGTAAGTTTAAATTTATTTTTATGCTTTCGTTTCTGTATCAGTATTTTAGAAATTTCTTTTCAGTTTTTAAATTACTATGTATATGTAAAATGTGGAAATTACTGTGGAAATATAAAATGAGTGCAAACTTCAGATTCAATCAAAAATAAATAAAATTATTACACTCGAATGATTTATTTTTCCCAACTGCTCAGAGACAGAAAAAAAAAAAAACCTGTTTATCTTTAAGAAATGAAATGGAAAATATCACTGAACCATAATATTAGAAAGACACTGATGAAAAAGAAACACATTTAGGGGAAGTATTCTTTTAATTACATGCATTTCTAGCGCCAACTATCCTTGAAATATTTTTAAATGAAAAAGAAATGTTGCAGTAAGAATGTAAGTTTAATGTTAAACAAATATTCAGTGAGATGATTTTTTTTTTCTTTTTCTTCAAATATGTTTATGTAATTAGTTTTATTATTTAAATGATACTACTAAAAATATTTACTACAATATAACTACTAAAAAAATCAAGAATTTCCGAGTCTAAAAAGTTGTAGACGTAATACGTCTATATTCACCTAAATGTATAAGTATCGTATGTATAAGTATTAGGAATACATGTATAGTTTCTTTTCTTTTTTTTTTTCTTTTTCTTTTCTTTCTTTTAACATGTTTTCTTATTATGGTTTGGGCATTGAAAGTTAAGAAAAATTAGAAAGTTGCACTTAAGTTTACAGAAAACCACAATTTGCGAGTAATGCTCGTACAATGCTCCTGAGGACTTTGCGAATACTGTATTCTTACATTTATTTGATTTCGTCTAATTTTGATTTTTTCAGTCGATTCATTATGTTTTTCCTTTTTTACCTTCCATATATATAGTTTCTATGTTTGTCTAATCATGAAGTATATTGTTATTTTAAAGAAAGAATTGCAATATAAGCATTTTTAATGAAATCTTTTTTTTTTTTTTTTTTTTTTTTTTTTTTTTTAAATATATGTTAAATCTTACCATATGGAAACGTCCTTTACTAATTAAAAAAAAATGCTTTAATATATATATATATATATTGTTCTTGTAATTCATGCTTTGTAAAACAGACTGTGTGATGAATAATGAAATAGTTATTAGTTATCCCTAAATAATTATTATCCCTTTCCGACCCGAAACATTTTTACCTTAAAACATTACATACTTCTGTTTTTGCAAACTAAAAGCAAAATAAGGACAATAACCGACATTTGTTGATTTAAAATTGTACTTTTCACCTTCTGCTAATTAGATCGATCGTTTATTTCCTGATTTTATTACATACGACTGTTCCAGATACAAAAATGTAAGTGGATGTCGTGGATGTCTAATCCGCACGATCGTACGGCCTGCGTCGGAAAAGGATATAACATAGCTTATGGAATATCAAAGGAAACATTTCATTAGATTCATTATATGATAATGCGGGATTTAAACAGGGAAATAAACCTTTAAATCTGGCACTTTATATATCGAACGATTTAGTATGTATATATATATTTGTGTGTGCGTGCAAAACATTTATTTCCATTTGATAAAATTTAAATTTATTACAATATTTTCACCTTTATTTCAAATGATTTTATTGAAAATACCATTAAAATGTTTAATAAGACATTTTGCTATTCTTTGCTATAAAATTTTTATATGCAATCTGATCCAACTTATTTACCGTATCTCAATAAACTATATAGTAATCCATCTAAAAAAAAAAAAAAAAAAAAAAAAAAAAAAATCTGCAGAAAAACTAAAGAAAAAGAAATTAAACTGCACAAAACTACAGAAAATCTGGATGTATTTGGAATAATGAAAAGTTCTAAGAAATTTTCATCTGCATTTTTTTATTTATTTTTTATTTTTTGTGTACAAACTGCAGTTATTCTGAAGATATTTTGTGTACAAACTGCAGTTTTACTGCAGATTTTTGTTTTAAATATCTTCAAATTATTTGAATATAGTTTTTCTGTGGCATTTTTTTTTTTTTTTTTTAATCTGGGCGGTTATTATAGTTCAATAATTTCGGCACACTTCTGAAACGCATATTTATTTGTTCTAATTATATATACGTGCATAATTAGAGAAAAACATTCAATTTCAAAACATTAAATTATATTATCTATGCTAATTAAGCACAATACATTTTTACGGAACAATTCTTAAAAACTTTTGTTAACTGGAATGCAAGAAGCTCCATAAATTAAAGAAGATAATAAATTCTTCAATGGAATTAAAATTTATTTCATTCATAAAGAATTGTTCGAACATAAAATTTATTAGCATGAAAAGGATGTTATAAATTTTCAGTAATATATTTCATTAACCTCCTTAAGTCCATAATAAAATGTTAAATTATTCTGTGTAACATACAGTATTACTTCTATTTTAAGTTATCTAGTCTCATTCACTTTGAAGAATGAAAAAGTTCGAATGGATAATCTTTGCAGACAATCATTTATTATTTGTTAAACGAAAAAAAAAAAAAAAAAAAAAAAAAAAAAAATTAGAATTACAATGACATATTTTTCCCTTTCTTTTACGATTAATGAATTGGAAAAGAAAAAAAAAATAAGATTCTGGTGTTTCACATACGCAAAAGAATGCTTTAAAAAAAAAAGAGAGAGAAAATTACAATGGTTCAGAAATAAATCAAGAGTATTGAGAAAGGACAGGAAAAAAATATGAATTTTCTATTTAGAACAAATATGCAATTTAACAGTTACACACACACACACACATAGAAAAAGAAAATATATATCCAAAAATATTATATTTTTAGTTATTAGGACTAGAAAGTCTATTAGTTTCAATCTGGGTAAAAAAGTCGCCGCTAGTTTTTGTAAACCAATTTTGTGTAACACGAAAATAAATTAGAAATATCAGTCCTATCGTTACAAATTCGGTACCAAATGAAAGGGGTGATTTTTCTTAATCCAGAGGTGCAAACAGTTTTTCGACACGACAATTTGATTTTTTTTTTTTTATTAAAGCATGAAATTTAGGTGGCTCTATTTCATTTTAATTAATTTCAGTCATTTTAAAAAGTACGTGGCCCAGATTTACGGTTAAAAAATAAGATTTAAAAAAAAAATTAAATTAAAATTAAAAATTAAAAAATACATAAAAATAAAATTTTACAGGCTTTAATAATCATCCGTATTAAACTAAATTCTGTCTTTGACAGAATTTTTACTTTTTCTTTCATTTTTTTTTTCTTAATACTATTACTATTATTTTGTTTGATTACCTGATTTCTCTAACTAATTAGTTTTTCCCAACATCTCCCGCATACTTAACTTCAATTACTTTCATGTTCGATGGGGTTGGGGGGGGGCGCTAGTAATTTGGTATTATAGCCACTAGTGAACGAAATCGCACATTGGTGGTCAACGATGATAAAGGTCTCTTGTTTTCATCTTGCAATATAAGATTAAAATCAGAGAAGTTTTCAAAGAAAATTGCATAGCAATTCATAAACGCTAATTTATTGTTTTTATACATCTACTTTTTATTATTTTAGAAACATATTCCATTTCATCTGTATTACTAATTAGAATTTTTTTCTTCGAAAAAAGAAATATTTTATGAAATAATGTTCCATTACAGCCAAAGGAAATTTTAAATAGAAATAAATGAATGTTCTTTTTTTTTTTTTTTTTTTTACTAATTATAAATATATTTTTAAAAAAGTTTTATTATTATTTTTTCGATGATATATATACCAATCTTTAATACAATCATGAATATTGCTGAAATGAAAAATAATATATAAATTATTGAGTGGACGGTATGCACATTATTATTATTAGTAGTAGTAGTTGCAGTAGTAGTAGAAGTGAAAAGTGGTAATTCATTTATTTTATTTTATTTTATGTATTTTATTTATTTATTTATTGTAAATTACTCTCTCAAAATTTAAAAATAAAAGCATTCATGCACATTAAAATACAAGAATGCTAAAAGGTTAATGTTAAAAATTGTCGAATATTAATCTTTCAAAATTTTATTAGTATTTCATTATTATTACTATTATTATTAATTATTTCATTTTTTTTCTATTAAGTATCAAACACTTAGTGCTTTTGGATTATTTCATTTTTGACTGACATTTTCAAAAAAAAAATCATGCATTTATAAATTATATGTTAAAACCGATTTTCAAAACTTTAACAAAGAAAAATATTAATTTGTGGAAAAACAAATAAATTTTAATCATTAAAATTACGTCGGTAAACATTTCAAAAGAAACTTTACAAAATAATAATAATAAAGATTAAAAAAAAAATAAAAATAATAATAATAATACATTTTGGAAATTTAACACCCCTTTTCTTAATTTGACTACCCTATTTATTTATGTTTAAATTTAGTATTTCTCTAGATATAATTAGCCTTAACCATTTTAGATGTCAGAACATTTAAAAAATAACATTTTTCTTTTTTTTCAATTCATTCATGAAAAATTTTAACGGCAACCAATTAAGTATAAAAAATATTAAAGCTGATAAAAAAGAAAAGTAATTTTGTTCGAAGGTAATTACTGTCATATGTTATTTAAATTAGAGTTAGATATATATATTTTTTTTTTTTTCAGTAATTTTTTAAAATACGTTTTGTAAATTTGATGTCTTGCAACTTTTCAAAGAATAAATTTGTTTCTTAAATTGCTTGATCGTATTACCAGTTTTATTTGTGCAGTAAGTTAATGTTTTTTTTTTTTTTTTTTTTCCAGTATATATCAATAAATTTTGTTTGTACAATGTCTATGAATTTCATAATTTTTTGCTGTATATTATTTGCTTAAGTTTGTCAACTTTTAAACATTAAATAATTAAAAACTATACAAAATTAGAAAATTCAGAGCTTCATGCAGAATGGTTATAATTAAACTTCTGTTATAAACAATATCCTGTAGATAGAGGATTGCCTCCAAATTTGATATGTAGTCGATACATGGAATGTTCACGAGGGTTTATCTATGTATTATAGTTATGGACGCTTTTCAGGGTAAAAAGGTAAATATAATAAAGAAAATGACTCAAACTAAATGTTTAAACAGTCCGAACACATACTGATTATCTTTAGATCGCATATGAGTTACTTCATTTGCTAAATTTGCAAATTTCTAATTGAAAGGGTCAACTAGAGGAAATTGTTTTAACAAAAAATAAATAAAATATAATATAATAATAATAATAATAATAATCCCTCGCGTACATCTTATGATTCGGCAATAAAACAAATTTTGTGGCAATTCGTTACTTCATTTATAAGTAAGTATGAGCCGCTTTGTTTGCAGCTCTCGTGCACGTTTTTCCGAAACAATTGTTGCGAATTCTTGCATTTTATTATGTTTATTCATAGTTTTGAACTTATTACTTTTAAACGCCACTTCTGTTGTTCTTATTTAAAATAATAGTAAGTATTAATGTTTACTTACTGTTATTGTAAAATTAATACATATTATTCCACTTTTAATTTATACTTATTTTTTGACGCATTCTTATTATGACATGAAATCTGCATTAATTATACGAACAATTCATGTTCATACACCAAATCAAGTTTGTTTTGAATGTTTTTTAAAGTTTTTTTTTTTTTTAATTAGTAATTTATTAGACTTACAAATTACCATTCATTATGTACAATAAATATTTTGAATTTAAATGTTATGTAAATTTGTTATTAATAATTAATTTTTAAATTTTTATTTTAAACTAAACTGTAAAAAAAAAGAGAAAAAGAAAAAGAAAAGAAAGAAAAGATTATTTTTATACACACGATATTCTTTATAAAGTTATCTTGGTTTAAATGATTAATCTCAAATCAATTATTATGTATTATTACTTTTGTAAATAAGAAGAATCTTATAAAATTTTAAATTAGAATGTGATTAATTATGAAATTTAATTATTTGTAAAACTAATATTACTTACACCTTCTAACGCCTATGTCTCTTTTAAAAAATAGGCTGATATAATATATTTAGTTACATAAAATTTATACATGAATAATAACGAAATTATTCATTAAGAAAACAAATATGATACATTTATTTCTAATGAAATTTAAAATAATTAAATAATTATTAAAAATACTGAAATAAAATATAGATAAAATTAAATTTTTATTTAATCTTTTTTTTTTTTTTTTAATATTTTGTTTCCTTTAAAATTTATTCTCATTTTTGTTATATATATATAAAGATTCTTTCCAATTTATTACGTTAAAAATGAACAGTGAAATTGTTTTTGGAAAATATACTTTTAATTGAGCACAAGAATAGGTTTATTTATTTATTTTTTATACTCACTTTTTTTAAAATTAATTTTTGATTGTAATTTAAAAAAAAATTAAATTAAAAAATTCCATAATTTTAAATAATAGCTTTTTTTTTTTTTAATTCTTGTTTATATTTTACACATTTTGTGCGCTGACAAAAATGCGCAAAAAAAAAAAAAAAAAAATAGCAGGATGAAATCTGAAAAGACAGCAAAATCATATACATACTTTTTTAAGCTGATAAATTTAGGAAGAATTTAAAAATTTATATTTATATTTCTTTTTACTCATGTAGTAGAAAAATAATTTATTAAATTTGTCCTCAATTAGTCAGTAAAGAAAAACAAAATGAAAGCTACAGTGATTAAATTTAGTAACAATATATCCGAAATTCACATAATTTGTTCGGTAATTAAAACTAATCTTAACTTAAGGATATGTTGCATTTTTCTCCAAAATATTTGTTTTTATCTATATAGAGAAAAACCGGGATTAAGTTGGCATAAGAGGCTTGTTGGCATTCAGCTTGTATTTCCTGACGCAGCAGAGATATAGAGCTGCGTCATTTTAATAGTGAAAATTGTATGTATAGGTGCACCATCCCGTAAATTCTGTCTGCTTGAAACCGTAATGAAGGAAAAATCTCTGTCTCATCTTTTCTCTAACTGACAAGGAAACATTCAAAAGGTGTCATCTTCAAAACATATTGAGAAAAAAATGTTATTCTACTCTTCTTAAAACACTAGAAAGTGAAAAAAAATATCGGCTGAAATGAATTACAGCGACCACAAAAAATTGTCAAAATTCAGCATATTTGGCGATTTCACACTGTTAGGCGATTGATTTTGAGTACTTGGAGGAGAAGCAAAACACTGTCCTGTTCGTGCATGACAATCTTGGTGCTGGCGAACTTATCGCCTAACAGCGCTAAATCGCCAAAAATGCTTAATTTTGATAATTTTTTGTGATTGCTGTAATTGATTTCAGCCGATAATTTTTTCACTCTCTGGTGATTTATGAAGAGTAGAATCACATATACTTTTTTCAACATTTTTTGAAGATGACACCTTTTGAATGTTTCCTTTTAAGTAGTAAATTTTTTCATAGTTTCTTTTTTTTTTTTTTTTTTTTTTTTTGGTCTAGTGATTTTGCAGATCAAATCTAGGCGCCGCATAGGATGGTATTCCAAAGAGTGGTTAATAGAATTAACAGCAATATTTCTCTTATATATTCCAATAAAAGTCCAATAAAATTGCATTCTCAGGTTGGCCAGACACGAAGACCCGATCTGAACATCATCGAGAATGTGTGTCCTTTAATGGGGTAGGTTGTGTATAGCGAGAAGCAATACGAGGATTGGAAAGAACAGATTCGTGCTCTGGAGAGATGTACAAAGAAATTCAACAAGGAAACCATAATAAATCTATACAGACCAATTCATGGATGTTTTCTAAAAGTCGTTGGTGTTAAAGAGACACATATTCAACAACTCTCACACCTTTTTGTCAAGTTTTATTTGTTACACATACGGGATTACATAGTGGTAGCTAAAGTTTTGGAATGCCAAAGTCATGAATTTTCTTAAACTGTTTTAATTTTGAGCTATTAAACAGTTGATATTCATATTTGCTTCTTATAGTTCCTTCGAGTCAGAATAAAGACACACATTCGTACATGATTTGTATTATTATTATTATTATTATTATTATTTAATGAATCAGGTGGTCGGCGAAGTTTTGTCCAGCAGTGTAGAAAGAATACAATTTTTTAATCTCATTGAGCCATGCATCATTGATAGAAGGCTCCCCAATTATTATCGATGAGATAAAACCCCTGAAAGAAGTACATTGTCGCGGAAGTCAATCAGTATGGAATCTAGTAGAGATATGAATTTTGCATTATAGCTAAACTGGTTTTTGGCAATTGGTCAGTGTATGTGTGCGTGTGTGTGTATGTGTGTAATCTTCTGGCTATCATATCTCCGAAACCAATAAAGATAGAGCTACAAAACTTCAGAATTAAGACAGGTCTGGTGTACAGATGAATTTTCCAAATTTTGGTGAAAATTGAAAAAGCAGAAGTAAGACATCGGAGACCGGAAGTGGGACCGGAAGTTCGTATCTCAAAAACGGCTCTATCGATTTTCTTCAAATTTGCTATATAAACACTCTATTAGATGTCCTTTCGAATGATATAGTTGGTTAGTTCAGTAAAATTAATAGGCGTCCTGTATAAATAGCTCAATTTCAGGTCTTGCAAGCGCGTTCCTTTAAAAACGGCTGTACGGATTTTTTTCAAACTCGCCATATTAACTCAATTTTAAATATTCTTTTGTATGTAATTATTGTTTTCTGGCCAATAATTGATTTTTGTAAAAGTTGGTATATCGAAAACGGCTCCAACGATTTTCTCTTTAGGTCACTTTTATGTTTTCTGATCACATTATTTCTCAAAAATGCATATAATATTTGTAATAGTGGGAAATGGATGTCGTGTGGTTGTTTCACACCAGATTTTTTAAAAATAATTTAGAGAACTATAATTGCAATGATCATTATCTCGAACGGTCTATATTAACCTGCTGTCACAAGTAATATCGTATTGTCTGAAGTGTATGGTATTGCTTGTCAAAGCTTCAGAATGGTTTTCTTGTCCAAGAAGTAGGACTGTTTTAAAGCGTGAATGAAATTCGTAAATGTAAGTAACGAACGCAGCATTTAGCGATTAATCGCTTAAAACATGTTTGAAAGGAATAAGGATAGAGTATATTATGAAATCACAATCATTTAGTACGATTGAAGGAGTTCGTGATCAAAACTACTGTAGGAGCTACAATCAGTCAGAAGTTCGTCAGTGATGACCATACGTGAGGCATATGTATAAAACGATGGTATTTCAACCACTTTCTCTGTCTCTTTAGATAATAGTATCATCTGATGATGCTTCTCATAAAGAACTTCGTCAGACAGTGTCTTTACATAACTTAAATTTATAAAATATACAATTTTTTTTTGACACAAATAAGTATTTCATAAAACGTCGGTGCCTTAACTGCGATCTGAACTTAAAATATACTTCGTCAGACAGTGCTTTTACATAACTTAAATTCATAAAATGTACATTTCTTTTTTTTGACACAAATAAATACTTCATGAAACATTCGGTGTCTTAACTGCGATCTGAACTTAAAATCTTCTCTTCCAGCAGTTGTCTTCGCCAACTGAACAATCCTGCTGGCAAAGTTTTTTCGTTATAGTGTTTGTTGGAACAAAATATGAAATCGAGATTAATGCTGATTGGCTAAATTTTTTCGTGATACGTCCTTAAACCTTTTTTGAAAATTTTCGCTTTATGTTTCTATTTAATTTATAGCATAACCTGAAAAAAAGAACAGATTTAAATTGTTTTTACAGGACTTACTGTAGTAAATCACAAAAACCTGTGATGCACTTAAATCAAAAAACATGTTGTGTATATCCCAAAACGTTTTACATTCCTTTTTTACTGTGAAAATAAATAAATAAATAAATAATAAAAAAATAACAAATAAATATATAAAATATTAATAATAATTGCTTTAAATTTTCGGTGAATGTCAATGAAAAATAATTCGGTAATAATTGGTAATAAATAATTAAATACAAATAATATATATATCGTCGTTATTTGTACTAGTTAAATTCTGAATCTTAACTTCAACAAATATTTTTGTTTCCTTTTTTTCATTTATTAGTATACAATTTATATTAAGTAATTAATATAAAAGAACTCTTTTTCGTCCAGTTCAATATAATTATGTTTGTATTTTCTAGCATATAATTTAATTTTACAAAAAATAATTTCATTTATTTATTTATTATTACTATTATTATTTTACATCAATCTATAAATTACTACTTGAGAAAAATGACATATATTTTTTTTTAGTTTAATAAATGTAATTTAATAATTACCTTTACTTCTTTTTCTTATGAAAGTAACTAATAATCACGCGAAATCAAATTTATTAATCTAAAAAATTCATGCTTATTAATTAGCAATAATTCTAACTAACCAAAATTTAGCAAAATACTATTTACGTATTTTTTAAAGTATAGAACAATAATCAAATTAAGAATCGAATTAAATTTTCTAAAAAATTAACCCTTTACACTTTAATCAGGTTTTTAGTTTTTATTTTTTTTTAATTAGCAATTTTATTAAAGCTGTAAAGATATTATTTTACTACTGCAGAAAATATCAGATAAAAAAAATAACGTATTACAGAAAAAAACATTCTATTCTGTGTTTTTTTTTCCTGACGCATTAGGATTCTGTTCTTGTGAACACTATATTTCTTGTTAATTACAGTATTTCTCTGAAAGGTAAAAACGTATCTTTCAATACCAAAAAAAAAAATTGTACGTGACATTTGAAAACAAATTACAAACAAGATAAAATAGCTAAAACTATAGTAACATAAAACAAATGTTACTAATGTTATTGTTATTTTCTTTTTTTCCTTTCACAATCAAAAAAAAAATAGCAGTTTAAATACCCCTATAAATAAAGCAACATCTATTTTCCACATTCTCTTCTATTACTGCAGTTTATTTTGAAAATATAGTATAATAGTAATAGATTTTAATAAATTATTTTTATTAATTTTAATAAGCTATTTTACCAAAATAATAATAATAATAATAATAATAATAATAAATAAATAAATAAATTATTATATATATTTATTAAATATTTCGCGTTCATTAAATTAAAAGCGTATGAGATTTTAACAAGTTTCATGTTTAAATATTTTGATTCATTTGGATAATCTTTGTAAGTTAGTTCATGTTTCGTACTAGTCAAAGTCTAGCGTGTTTGTACTTGGCAGTTAGATGCTACATTACGTTAACGACACGAGTTCGAAGTCTAGCTCCTTAACTTTTTGTTCTTGGTAAAATTAACTAGGGCGTTTCGATAAAAACTGTATTTAATCTATTTTTGATAGATGGTTTTAAAACATTTGATTCTAACTGTGACCAAATCTATTCTGTACTTTTTTTTAAGCCATATTAGTTTTATGAAGAATAATTAGGACAATAATTAAACCATTAAGCAAAACTGTTTATTCGATATAATAAGTCAACGGGGCTTAACGTGATCAACGTTTAATTCGAATGCACATCTTTATTATAAATACCAAATTAATATTAAAAATTCAGCAATTTACCGTCATCTACAAATATTTGACTTTTAAATATATATACGTACGTAACGTTGAACTGTTAATCGCAAATGGGATTGAAAAAAATCCAACTCATATGTGATGTGCAATAGAACTGGTCAGAAGTGGACTGATCATATTTGAAGTACACCAGTGTGCTGTGCTAATTAAGACAGGTTTGCTAATCACTCTTCAGAATTTTTTAATATGTATGAGGAGATCCGTGTAATATGGACCCCCTAAGCAAGAATGCTCATAAAACTAAAATTATTAAAATAAAAAGATTTAATTTGTTGGCTGTTCATTATAATTGTATAGTTGCATGGTTCAAGTTTGGTAAAGCAATCTGGGAACTATTAATAATTGCAGGAAATAATTATTTTATTTATATATCGGTTGTCCATATTACACATGCGTTCGTGTAATAAGGACCAAATGGTCCATAGTGGTCCTTCCCAAACAGTTGGCACACTTGGGATTGTGAAACGAACTGTCCAGCATGTTCCCTCATACACTTGTCCATCTCTTGGGAATAACAGAAATGGAAGAAAAAAATAATAGTTAATGGAAGGAAAAGAGGGAGGTCCAGAGTATATTCAATGGGTAGTATGCGAAGGAAGTGATAGCTTGCTTACCCTTGCTTCGCTGGCCTATTCTATAGCCTCAAGATTTTGAGTGTGCGACATACGTACGACGAGCATTAACCTCTCAGTTTTTAACATGGACCTCTGGTCCGTATTACACAACAGAGCATGGTTCATATTACACGCATAAACCGATCAACTTTGTTACCAATCACATATCGCTATGCAAATTGGCGCCAATGAAACACCTGTCTAAACTGTTCAGAAAATAAGTACATTTGCTACTATTACGCGAAAATTATATTACAATTACCTAGCCGTAGAAAGTAATACTTTAAATTTAACATACTTGTTACATCAATGATCATATAAACCGAAAACTCAATTTCATAATCGTCCAAATACAGGTACGCATGTACAAGTCACTTCCTACTTTGTATGACAATAATGATGACTAGATGATTTCACCATCTAGTGTTGAACATATACATTTCCTCATGGTCCTTATTACACGACGGTCCATATTACACGGTTTTCCCTAATTTAAATTAGCGTTTCCAGCAACAATAAATAATATATATTTAGAAATTTTCTGAAAATTATGCCTTAATTGGTTACTAAAATTATGAAAACCGACTGCTTTGTATTCAGTCGTGATGCACTCTACATCAAGTTACACGTGCAAATTTGTTTTTTAAGCTGTTTTGATACAATAAAGAATATATTGCCTCAAAACACAGGAACCAAAATTGTTGAAGAACTGCATAGCTGATTAACTTCTGTATCGATTGGCAGTGAGTTTGCGATAGCTTAATATATTTTTAATGTTTATAAATCAAGGTTATTGCCTCCGATTAAATCCCCCTGCGTTTAGTGACGAGTATTAAGAACTAGATTAAATTTTATAGCACATTTCTCAGAAAACTTCTGCAAAAGTCGAATGTTTCGGTCGTTTATATTTTAGCTGCTAATAGCAGACGAACGCATGACTTCTTTTTTCCTCCTTTTCTTCTATACGAAATAGTTTTTCATAGCTACAATGCATTTTACAGGGCATCATCGAATATTTAAAAAAAAAAAAAAAAATACACCCTTCCTATTTACCTTTAAAACAAAAATTTAGTTGAAATGCGAGAGGTATAACTTAATCTTAATGTCTTCATGAGATGTTCCCTAACATTTCAGGAAATTTTGCCAAGCTTTTTTTTTTCCCTCGATATATGAGAAAACGTCTAGAATTAATACATTTGAAAGTGCCCGGCAATTTTTAAAAGATAGTGTATTTTGTTATGAGAGTTTAAGAGGTATAAACAGTTTAAATAGTAGTAAACTCTGTTGCTAAAGTTATTATTTACAAAACCCATTTTCCACTTTCTTTTACCTATAAGGTTGTTTTGGGGTCAAATTTTCGAAAGTGAGTTTTTGTTATATTTACGCGTTTTGAGATCGTCCCCTAAATCAAAAAATCATGTTTTTAGCGAATGGTCTGTGTGTGTGTGCCTGTTATCAACATATCTCAAAAACAAATTATAGCAGAAATTCCAAACTCGGTGTTCTAAATGTGTATAATATAAGGATGTTACATTAAACTTTTCGTTAAGATCAAGCAAATGGTTCGTGTACAGGGACACCCAAGAGAATTCAAATGCATTACGCCAGTGGGGGAATTGCAGGTAAGTAGAGTTTAACATCTATAGACTGCACTACACCAAATGAAACGAATATATATTTTTTTATATGCGTAAAAACATGTCTCATGTAGAATATGGCAGGGAAATCATCCACTGTTCGTTTACAGGACTACACAAAAGAACTAGATAGAAGTGCGACAATAGTTGCAAATTGATGGAAGTGTATTTCAGGCTGAGCCATGTATTATTACTATGGTATTATATTTAGGTGCACCATATGGTCTATACATAATCTTCGAAAGATATACAGGGCTGCAAATATTTAAGTGATAACATTATTTTTTGTAATTAGTGGATGTGCTTTACTGTAATATTTCACCATTTCAAGGAAAACTGTTTAGGAATTGAAATGAATTCCTCATAGAGATATGGTAAATAATGTATGTTTTTAAGCTAAATATTCATCGCTTATTTTTTTGTATATTCACAGGTTTCTAGGCTTCCTGATTACCATAGTCAATTTTTATAACATTTGAACTTTGTCTCTTAGAGTAAGTTAAAAAAACGAAATAATTTCTGACGATCCAAATGTTCTATTTTGAAGTTAATACGTTTGTTATTAGAAAAAATTGATCAAGATTGATAAATTTAAAGGAATGGTGCGTGTGAAAGTTCTGTCTGAATAATTTTAAATGAACTTTTGAATTTAATAACAGGTTTGAATTCTATAAAAATGCAGGTACAATAATGAAAGGAGGGGTTCAGGAGGGTGGTAACATCCTTCGCACGGAATTATTTCTCAAATAAAGCTGTTTTGAAGCCTAATTTTAATTGTTTTAACATAGGTTTACAAAACAGTGCTCATTATCGTACCCCTTAATCTTCAATCTTTATTTATAATATTAAATTTCAGGGTAAGAGAAAGTCGTGTGAGTGACACACCATAGTATACTAACATGTAAAATGTTTTAAATTTTTGAGTGTTTACAAAAGCAAAATTTGTTCATAAAATTTTCAAGTGTTTTACAGTACAGAATTTTTAACATAGTCTAATACTAAATTTAATGAAATTGAATCAAATTTTAAATATATCATTTATACGTAATTATTCTATCGTAATCATTTAACATTATATTCATCATTATTTAGTTGATAATATATCAGTTGGATATGCAACTCTTGAAATTTTCGTATAAATCAATCCTTGAATCATTTACAGTTTATATCTAAATTTTAAACTGTGATGTGTATGTAATAATTTACTTCAAACATGGGTACTTGTTTCTGAATCTATTAATCAATGTAACGTTAGAATAAAATTATTGATAAGAGAGTTATGATTAATTAGAAGTGGATAAAGAATTAGTTTTATGCATTCTAATCCATTAATCCATTTATTAATTTAAAGGTATTTAGACATTAAGACAAAATGACACACAGATACATACACAGACATAAATAAACATGAGTACAGCAAAAAGCATTTTTGTATTTAATTCACAATCTATATACCTATCTGTCTGTTTGTCTCTCATTTTCTGTATATATACGGGTTGGTTATAATGTAAAATTTACTATAAACTCTTCCTTACACACTGCAAAAATGATCTTTTATACTATAGAAAATTTCTGGCAGGAAATATCGTATACCATGGAAAATATCCGTTTGCAAAAATTTGCAGTAATAGAAAAATATAGAAACTTTTCTTACACAACAGACCTTTTTTTAACTAGTTGAAATTGTGAATTAACTCATATCGATTAATATTTTCCTTATGTTCCACACATGCCATGTGCCAATGAGCTACCCTAGCTGATAACCAGTTCGGCATTTCTCACATTCCTGGTTAACACATAAGGTACCTAAGTGGCAGAGCATCCGCGCGTTAACGGCCCTCTTCACTTACCGTCGCCGGAAGCCCGAGCCAATGTTATTCTAAGGGGAAATTTTCTTTACAAATAACTTATTAACTAATACATATTTTAAAATTCTGTTTTCACATTCATAAAATTCCCAACTGTTAAATTGACGGACCTTTTTTAAAAATGTATTTTTTTTATTTTTAATATTTTATTTTGAAATTGCAAAATGAAAAAATTTCACATACTGAAAATTCGTATTTTGCAGCTTCAAAATAAAATATAAAAAATTTAAAAAATATTTTTTTTAAAAAAAGGTCCGTCAATTTAAGAGCTGGGAATTTTGAGAAAGGGAAAACAGAATTTTAAAATATGTATTAATTAATAAGTTATCTGTAAAGAAAAATTCCCCATAGAATAACATTAGCTTCGGCTTTCGGTGGCTGTGAGTGAAGCGGGCCCTTAAGCGGAGAGATTGGGTTCGATTCTAGGCTCTAGTATTTTTTTTACATATTCGGTATAAAAAATCAACCTTTACACTACAATCTTTCTAAATGAATATTCATCGATGATGTGTTATTGAATGTAATTTCTAATTAGAAAATTTTATGTTTTATAGAAAAATAATATTTAATTAAATCCATGGTCGAGGGAAGGGATTTTGTAAAGCAATCTTTACGAATGTGGATTTCATCATATCAGCATAAAGAAGTATCTCTATTTATATATATATATATATATATATATATATATATATATATATTCTTTTTTGCTGAATAATTTTACGTCATGTATATTGAAAATATAAAATAGAATTAATTTTTTTCAAAAGTAAATATATATATATATAACCAGACTTGACGTTGAGCAGAAATATAAATATTTACACAAAGTTGGAAATGGCAATGTAAAATATATAATAGCAAACTACAGATTCGGTAGCGTTAAGTGTACCGTCATCAATGCAGAAGGATAAAGGTGGATTAGTGCCCTTATATACAGGGTGTTTCAAAACTCATGAGCAAAAATTTAAGGGTGGTAGAAAATATCAAAACAAGCCATTTTCATCATACAATGCATGGGCGGAGAGCAAGCAGTGACCGCAAGAGGGCGCTGTAATGGAAAGTATAAATCGCGCGTTTTCTTACACATCGTCATTTCTACCGTGTATTTCAGCCGGCATGGCGACATACAGTAATCAGGAAAAGGCGGACATGCATTTTATGTATGGTCTGGCGAATGGGAATGCTCTGGAAGCCGAAATACTGTACAGTCAGCGTTTCCCGAGAAGGCACGAGCCAGACCAAAAAAGGTCTATCGATTGCATCGGTGCTTGTGTGAAGCGGGATCCTTAATCTCCTGCATACATGATACAGGTCGTGACAGGAGTGTGTGGACGGGAGAAGTTGTAGACGCAATCGCTCGAACATTTTTGGTATGGCACGTGTATTTTCGGGAAACGCTGTCTGTACAGTATTGCGGCTTCCAGAGCATTCCCATTCGCCAGACCATTACATAAAATGCAAGTTTGCCTTTTCCTGATTACTGTATGTCACCATGCCTGCTGATATCCACGGTAGAAATGACAATGTGTAAGAAAACGCGCGCTTTATACTTTCCATTACAGCGCCCTCTAGCGGTCACCACTTGCTCTCCGTCCATGCATTGTATGGTAAAACTGGTTGGTTTAGATATTTTCTACCACCCTTTAAATTTTTGCTTGTGAGTTTTGAAATACCTGCGTAGAGAGGAAAGCGAATAGGGAATCCCTATCTATATATAAGAGCACTAATCCACTGTTTGTCATTCTGCACTGATGACGATACGCTTAACGCTACCGAATCTGCAATTTGCTTTTATTATTTTTTACATTACCATTCCCAGCGATGTGTAAATATTTATATTAAAGAAATAATCTTTCTAGAAATAACAGATTGATAAATAACTATATTTAATAATGCAATATTTATTTAAATAACGTACACCATTAGTTCAGAAATAAATTTTCGATTTAATAATTCGTTTTATTACACTTTACGAAGCATTTAATTAAAATCTACAGAAAATTTTCTTTTTAAACGTAATGTAATAAACATATACTTTGTATTCTATCATAATTTATTATATGAAATTAGCAAGTGCTATTTTAGTATATGAAATAAAACTATTTATTTGTTAGATCTAAACAATTATTTAATAAAAATATGTATTCTGGATAGGATAATTCCGTCTTTATATGGAATTACTGCTTTAATGCGCAATGGCATAGTGTTTTACAGTTTTTTTAACATGAAACTCAGAAATTTCACTGTGCCAATTATCATAAATATTTTTTTCTAGTTCTTTCAAAGTTGTGTGGGCTACAAATTTCTAATCCCCATCCTCTTTTATAGACAAACCATTTTCGAGCAGATTGAGATTAGGACAATTTTCAGGTCTATTAAAGAAGAAATCCTGCGATATTCTTTGTGGGATTTAATTTTAAGTAAAAAAAATTATGAAAACATACAAAATTATAAATGCTCATGAGAATGGATAAGTAATTTTAACAACTTGAATCAAATAAATGTATCACAAGCGCCATATAACAAGGTGCATTATCATCTTGAAATACTTATTATGGAAGACTTTGAAATACCCCCAAAGTAGTCGGTCAGGTATAATATTTTTAATGGCCAAGTTTTATTTCGGATTAATTGATTCCTTGAATATGAAAATTTGCCAGACGCACCGAAAAATTGTGCATTTTCGTATCATAATGTACGGGGAATATGTCATTGTTTTAAAACTGCGATTTTCATTAAGTCAGTCACATTTTCGTGATCAGATCTGCTTCTTTCCGTCAGTTCGAAGTAAGTTAAACTTGACTCATCATACAAAACAACTTCAGCCAATAATTAATTAATCATTTTTTAATTTTTTTTAACCCTCTAATGTCTTGTTTTTTCTAATTTTTTACGTTAAGAATGAGTTCTTTCAAATTTTCTGGCAATTAAACCTGCTTTGTTTAATTGTTATTTCCCTGTATTTAGATAAGTTATGTTACTAAATACTTTTTCTGAATCCCTGCTATGTTCTAAATGTAATACAAACTGCTTGCGGTCATCTCGACTGGAGGAGTAACGTGGCCGCCTAAGGACAAATGTGCAGTTTAAACAGCCAAAAAATATTATATCTTGCTAAAAACAGATCACTAATATTTCGTTAACATTTAATCATTTTGACATCTCACGTATTAATTTTTTTCCCCGTTCTAAAGTTAATATTTTTTGTGGTATCATTATTTGCCTTATTCATGCCATTTTTAAAATACTTTCTGAAATTACAATTTTCCGAACAATTTTCCGAAACTCCGCATCTGGTTTTAACACTTGGCTCAATCCTAAATTGCACGCAAAACACAACGTAGTAAAAATTGTTCAAAAATTTACTTTTGAAACAATAAAATAAGCGATTACAGAAAAAAAAAATGGAAAATAACAAGTGCTGCTTTTTTTTTTTTTTTTTTTTTTTGAGTGTACGTTCTATCCTCACAAATACCTTTGACGCTTTTTTTTCCATAATTCCATTTTATAAGATTTAAGAAGTAATGGTACTTTAAAGTACCTTCTGTAGATAAAGGGTGAAAAAATAATGTAAGAAATGCTTATAAAATAAATAGTATTACTTATTTACTTTATTAAGTGCGCATTTACTTATAGGGATGATATAAGAGGAGCTGGCTTATTGTAATAAAAATAAATATTGGCAATGCGACAATATTGTAAAAAATAAAGTCTTATCACCATGCAGGGCAAATGGAGTTAACTTTTGTCTACTCAAGGTATCTGCCAAATGATCTGTCGGCCCACCAACGGCTGAGCCGTTCTGCGCTCAAAGCTGGTAAATGTGAGGTGCCTGGTTCGATCCCAGGTCACGCTCATAGGCCTAGCCGTTCGGAGCATTCCGTGGCTTTCTCCTAAACTTGAGTAAATACGGGCTAGGACCCCTTAAGAAGATCTTCCACGCAGGACATAGCCCCTCAATTCTAAAACTCTAGTGCAGTCAATCGGCCTTAATTCCCACAACCCAACCCAAAAAAGCAGCCAAATGCTATCGCAGAATCCATGCTGAGTGTACCAAACATTTGACGAGTACTGTCTTATTTATTTGACATTTATTTGGCAGTTTTAAGACCTACAATGCAAAACATATATTCTATTTGCTGCCAGAAATTTTCTGTAATTACAAAAAATACGTTCTGACAACGCATCTTTTTCAAACATTACGCGTATTTTTTCAAATTACCGAGAATTTCTGGCAGCAAATAGGACATATTTTTTACAGTGTATAATTTCAAATTGTTTCGTCTAGAATGATCCCTATTAAGCAATTTCACAATAACAATGCAGAAATTTATATAGAACTATGTTATTTAATGGCTTCTGCTGATACGATTTTGGCTTCATGTTTCATTCGGACATGTCATATTCTAAACTCTGTTAATTAACCCCTTAACTGCCCCAGGCGTATATATACGTTTCGGTATGCCGATGCGTTAACTGGCCCGGGTGTGTATATACGTCTTGCCGAAGTACGATCCTCTGTGTCACGCTGCTATTCTCACGGCTTTATAATGCAATTTAATGACTATTACAGTGTTTTCGAAGGATTTACTTATTTCACAGACGATGTAGAGTTGGAGCAATCGGAAAAGGAATGTTTCTGGAATATTTAATTTATAACTACGCGGTCCAGTGTGAAAAATTGTGACACAGGGAAACAAATATTGTAATTTTTCGTCGGCTGGTAAGGGATTAATGGCTTCTGCGGATACGATTTTAGCTTTATGTTTCATTCGGACATGTCCTCTCCTAAATTCTGTTTTTTAATCTGAATATATGATTTTGGTTTCATGTTTCATTCGGACATGTCATCTCCTCTTATATCTTTCTACCAAGCATATTTAGGTGCAAGAAATTTATCGTAAAAATACTGCCATTTGAGTATATGAAAATATACCAATTTTTACCGTTTGGAGTCACATTAATGTTTATATTTCATTGTTCTTTATACTACAAACATATTTAATTAGTCGTTAATACAAAATCTCGTACTTTTCATTCCACGCTTTTGGATTATTATTATGACAAAGGTTTAATAATTCTACATATAAGCTGTTACAGGGGGTAACAAATAATAAAACGAATTACAAAGAAAGCGTTACTTCCTACTTAATGACTTAATCGATGAAAACACTTAAAGGAATAATTTCTATGAAAGCGAATATATTATTGCACATTGTGGGAAAATCAATAATTTTTTTTCATTAGCAATTAATAAAATATGTTTTTATTGTTAGGCAATCTGGACCTCAATCTGTACTTTTGCATTGAAAAGTTAAATATATATTTTGATATATATTAATTATCATATGTGATTTATTAATTGTTTATTTATTTATATTTCTAACATTGCGGATGTTTTCTCCGTACATGATATGATGACAAAAAAATCAATCTTTATTATTATTATTATTATTATTATTATTATTATTGAATATGTACAAAAAGTTACATCTAATTTTTACATACTATATTGTAAATCTTCAATTCTGAAATAAATCAAATTATCTTTGGTATCAAACTGTATAAGAAACATAATTATTATTATTATTTTTTTTTTTTTTTTTTTTTTTTTTTTGTCATTACAGAAACATAAATTATTTTATCTTAAGATCATTAAAACTAGTTGTTCATGATTATGGAAAAAGTCATGGAAATTCAAGATATAAGTAAATGTGATAAAACTAAATTTGACTGTAAGTTTTATGACTGAAGAATTAAATTAAGTTAAGAAGCTCAATAATCTTGCATTTTAGTAGAAAAGAATCAAAACTCCAGAGTGGCTTCTGTGATTTCTGTTTTTTTTTTTTTTTTTTTTTTTTTTGTGAGTGGAGGTGTTTTTTAACAATACTTTTTTTCTAATGAGTAACTGCTAGAAATAATTATTTCGATCGTTCGTATGTAGTTTAAATAATCTTTAAACATAGTGACGAATTAGAAATAAGTTTTAAAAATCAAAAAAGATTATTATTAAAAAGAAAAAAAATTAAAATAAATTATTTGATTAAATATATATATTTTTTTCAATTAGATGATTCTAATTAAACTTCTGCTATAAGCATCACCCTACAAATAAAACAGGACCACAGATAATGTACAAACTTTGTATTTGGATAATTTATCAGAATCCCTCAAGAAATTAAAGACAATGGTTTAAGTAACCTTCTCTAGGTATGATTTTTCTTGGAAAATTGGTAATTTTGTTAAATGGAAAACCCACACTAGGTCAGATAAATAGATAATACACCATTAAAATGAATCACTCAAAAATGAACAAACGAGCAGACACATTTGGAAATCTAGTTTTGTTTCAAAAGGGAAAACATTCCTGTCTCATTTATGAACTATGACATGTTTTCAAATTATTTCATAATTTATCACCTGCTATAAACATCACCAACTGAAACAGGGCAACGGATCATGCCCAAATTTTGTATTTGGATAATTTATCAGAATCACTCAAGAAATTAAGAAGAATGATTTAAATAACCTTCTCTAGGTATGATTTTTCTTGGAAAATTGGTAATTTTATTAAATGGAAAACTCACACTAGATCAGATAACTATATAATACACTATTAAAGTGAATCGCTCAAAAATAAACAAACGGGCATTCGCATTTGGAAATCTAGTTTTGTTTCAAAAAGGAAAACATTCCTGTCTCATTTATGAAATATGGTACATTTCCAAATTATTTAATAATTTATTATAAATATGCCGAACGTAGAGAAGCTCTTTAACGAAATTTCTACATATTTAAACGGAAAGACCTAAAAAACAAATTTTATTCCCTTAAATGCCCAGGACAATATCTCGTGATGATTTCATACCGGTGTGCGAAAAATTACACTAATTAGAATCTATGTTTGTGATATTGGGATTCACGATGGTCGATACTATTTTTGAGCTCGTTGATGTATTCAATAATGCGTACATGAGATTTTCAAACTTGAGTATAGTTTTTCGGAGCTATTTTGAGTATTTGACATACTCAAATTTGACATAATTTTCAACTGTACACAACGAACACAACTTTGACAAAATTCCTACTATATTTTAACAAGTAAATGTTCATTTTGCGTTTTTATTCTTCAAAAGTCATTTATTTTGTTACATTTTCCATCTTTCTCCACAAAGCATCACGTAATAGAAGTTTTTAAGCTTTTTTAAAGTTATAACTTGTATCATCCTGAGAACAAATTTTGTCACAATCCGTTCATTGATTTTAACAACAGGATTGTGTTTAATTTTGCAATTTGTTTATATCTAACTATATAGGGTATAACAAACTATTAAATTAACTGAAAAGAAATTTGAAACCTATAAATGGATTATTTAAAATGACTTTTAATTAAACTTCATAAAATAAATATTAAAAATAATCTGAAGTCGCACATATATTACTTTCACTTACCCTACATTATATAATTGCAGTTTAATGTTTTAAATAAGATGTGCTTCATCTAATACGTCCTGGTGTATTTTAAACAGCAGTTTAAAACATTTAGAAACTATCTCATTTGACAAATGTTTTGTGTGAGGGAGCTCCGACCCCTCAAACCCCGTTTAAATATGGCAAGTACATTCGTAATTCATTTAAATATATTATTAAATTTTGAAATTTATTTTAAATTATAAAAAGAATTGCTGTCCACACCAAATTCTGAATCTTATTGGAATAATTTTGCTTTAACTCTGCATATCATCTATAAATTACATACTACATACATACCAAACAATGTATATAAATAGATGCCTCAGAAGCCAATCATGCGTAAGTCCCAAAAAGAACAATTGACTTCGTGCTGTGAACGACTTAGAATGTAAGTTTTTTTCATAGGTACAAAAAAACAAGTAAGTGAATTTCATTATTATCTACCAGATGGCGACACTATCAATGCCCTCTGATATACTGATTTTTTATTACAATTCTATGATAAATCTCTCAGTTTCCAAATTTCTCTTTTTTTTTTCTTTTTTTTTTTTACTTTCTCTTAGAAAAAGTATTGTTTTTGGGTCAAATTTTGGAAATTGAATTTTTGTTATATTTACACGTTTTGAGGTGCCCCGAATCCAAAAATCATGATTTTAGCGGTTGGTCTGTGTGTGTGTCTTTTATCAGCATATCTCAAAAACAAATTATAGCAGAAAGTCCAAACTTAGTATTCTAAATGTGTATCATATAGGGATGCTACACTAAACCTTTCGTTTAGATGAAGCAAATGGTTCGTGTACAGGGACACCCAAGAGAATTCAAATGCATTACGTCTGTGGGGGAAATTGCAGTTAAGTTGAGTTTAAGAATATAGAGTTAAGTAGAGTATAACAATAATTTTAAATATATATTTATTCATTTTTAAGGATAACGTGATTTATGATAAAATTTCTTTTGTGCATTTAAATAACGTGTGTCATTTTTATTGAATTTTGTGCAATCTAAATATGTTAATATGTATTTATCAGAAATTTCGCCGATAGACTTTTTTTCTTAATAGTCTATGTATTAAATATAATGCTGCTTTAAATACCCTTTAAATGAAAAGTTTTATTACATAAAGTAATTTTCTGGCACTCTACAGCTCCCAAATGACACACAATACAAAACCCCGCCTTTTTCCAGTGTTTAAAGGGTATTAACGTTTAATATGCTTTATATTCGTTTTGATCTTTCCTTCTCCTCCTTATCTTCTTCTTTTTTCCTTAAAAAAAAAAGAGTTATGTAACATTTTGACCTTTTCAAGTGAAGATTTAGATTAAGGGTAGTCAGCCTTTCTACACCCACCGTCCACTTCGGTATGTGTGTTAAAATGTAGAATTTTAGAACACTTCATTAAGTAGTAGGATTTATTATTTTGCATATTAATTTGTTACACATTAGAAAATATAAAAGCAAAAGAATATCGTGGAGATTTATGTAAACGTTTTTAATAATGTCATGAAAAAAAAATAATAATAATTAATTAAAAAAATAAATAAATAAAAATAAAAAAATCTGTTTTAATATTTTAAAAAAGTCAATTAAGGAAAATGAAAGTACTGCAGTATCAGAACAAACTCCCATTGTCACTGTGAAACGGCCGTGGGAACCAGGTTGAGTGCCGCCGTTTCAGACAATTATACGGCAGCTTGAGTTAAAATAATTTTGAATTTTCAAACAAATTTAAAACCATTCATCTTTTTTTTTTTTTTTTTTCCCCTTTTGATAGATATTTTAATAGCTATTCAAGCTATTTAATTTTCTTCGTATGAAGTGAACTATCTGATGTCTAATCAATAGAAACCAATAAAAATATTTTAATTCATAAACTAACTCAGAAAGTTCTGTGAATTAGTCATTTTTTTTATTTTATAATTAACATTTCTGAAATTTTTTTCCGGTGTGAAACTTAATAAATAATATATATTGGGTGGTAGATCGTGATTTATATTTTCTAAATGTATAGACGGACCCCTAATACATTTTCACGTGTAACTCTATTTAAAATTGATTTAAGGTATATAAATAGGTATGTTTTTCGAACCGCCTTGATCTCAGAAATCTGAATGTGAAGTAAAAAATAGGGGTTGCGATTGAAGAAAATGAAGTTAATGCCAGTTTTAATATGTAGACGACCCCTTAGGCAAAATTTAACTATACCGTTATAAACTAGACGTTATTACAAATCGATCGGTACCAGTCAAATGTTTTTACGATAATTTACGGCGAAATTAGGTGGGGGGGGCGTTTTTTTTGGGGGTGACTGTACAAAGGGTTTTTTCTTTGATTTTTCATAAAATAACATTATCTAAATTGTGCTTATCATTTATTATTATCATAAAATAACATTATAACCGGACAAATTTCTGTTTTACGACAAATTTAGAAAAATTTTAAGACTAAATTTTTTCTGATTTAAGACTACACACCGCGACAAAAAGATAGGAACAAATGTTTTTTTTTTTTTTTTTTTTTTTTTTTGAATATGAATATTTTGAATATGATTCAAATATTTAATATGTTTTTGATATGATAATATTTTGTTATGATAATAAATGATCAGCACAATTTAGATAATGATATTTTATGAAAAATTAAAAAAAAACCCTTTGTTCCTATCTTTTTGTCGCGGTGTGTAGTCTTAAATTAGAAAAATTTTAGTCTTAAAACTTTTCTAAATTAGTCTTAAAACAAAAATTAGTCCGAGAAAAGTGTTATTTTATGATGATATTAAATGATAAGCACAATTTAGATAATGTTATTTTATGAAAAATCAAAGAAAAAACCCTTTGTACCTATCTCAGGATGTATTTATATATATATATATACAATTGCGCGAAATTTCCGCTCGCCAGCTCGCCATTGGCGAGTGGAAATTTTACTGTGGCGAGTAGAATTTCGGTCTAAATTTAGATAGAATTCTTACAATATACGGTGCTAAAAAAAAAAAAAAAAAAAAAAAAATCGTTTTAAAAAAGTAAAATCAGGCTAGTCTTAGGTAAGGTGGGCAGACATCCTCTTTTCAAGAGGACAGTCTTCTTTTTCAAAGCTCTGCCCTCTTAAGCGAAAAAAACATTGCAGGACTAAAAAGTACTCTTTTTTATGTTTTTCGTCCTCTGTCCTGTTTTATAAATGAAAAGGATTTAGTCCTTAATTTACAAAATTTCGCGAAACTGAGAAGCACAATCGGCTGTGCTGTTGGCTTTATCGAACGGTGAATACTATCTTTTTTCTGCGTTAGGTTCGCAAAAGAACAACTTTCTGATAAACTTGCCAAAGCATATTATGGTTTATGTCGATTCATATTATTCGAATCACAAAGAAATAAAAATATTCCCCATATTTGTACAATTCTTTGATCCAGAACAGGAAATCACTATTAAAATTGCAATGAAATCATAAGAAGGTGGTGCTCCGGTTGATACGCGGTGGGTTGACGTGTGTTTTCACTTTTGCATGAATAACATTCCTCATAAAAATAGACCCAAAAGTGACCGAGAAGTTCTGTCCTCGAAGCTGGTATTTGTGAGGCGCTGGGTTCGATATCCGGTGACGCTCGTTGGCTTTGCCGTTACGAGTTTTCTGTGGTTTCCTTTGAAACTAGCGTAAATTTGGGCTAGGATCTCTTAGAAAGATCCCACGGAGGACTCTCCTACTTAGGCCTAGAGCCCTAGTGCAGACAGTTGGTCTTAATGATAACACTACTACCACCTCACAAAAATATGTAAAAGTTAGTTGAATTCATTTTATGTTCTCCTGGCAAAAACTTTCTCACAAAGCGACTGTTTTCTTCAATGAACAAAATGTAGACATGTGAAAAAAATCCCCTTTATATGCCTACTTTAAAAATTTATTAACTAATAAGACTAATTTAGGTTATACTTGTGAGAACTTTCATAAAATGTTGATAAAGAATGACTGTTTGTTAAAACAAATCGTTGCATCTGCTGAATATAAATTTTATTTTTTAATTTGCCAATTTTATTTTTCTTTTATGATTATTATTTTAATTTAAAAAAGATGCATACAAACTTCTTTTATATAACTGCATGAAAGTACAAAAAAGAAAAAAAGTTTTTGTTATAACAAAATTTAATAATAATAATAATAATAATAATAATAATAAAATCTATATTGTCCAGTGACACCCATAAAAATTAGTGATTTCTCGTATCCGTATATTATTAATTTAAATGGTGTACTGATCCGAATTCATCATTTGAGATAAAAATGTTTCCACCACTTATGTAGAGTAGCTTTTGAATTGGTTTCTATAATCATTTTCAATAAATTTTTTGACCTCTAAAATGATCTCTTTTTCAAAATTGAATGTCTTCTATTCTCTTATAAAACAAAAGACATTGCGCAATTTCTCCTCTTTTTCCAATAAAATCTCTGGTCACCTTATACGTAAAAAATAGAGTAAATTAATCATATTTTGTGGCTAGTATTTTTTTTTTTTTCAGCGAATGTAATCTAAGTTGAAATTTCGGGCCCTGTATATACATATATGTATATCGGGTGACTTAGAATAGATGTTACAGCGACTATGTCGTAAACTAAGAAAGTTAGAAACATACTTCCAGTTACAAAATTGGTGCAAATTAAGAGCAGATTTCAAATATGATATTTTTTGTACAAGGGGCTGTATACATATTAAAATACGAAATTTATACGGTCCCTCCTATCATATGACTTATATTTAGAAAAATATTCTCCTCGCTCTAAGAAGAAGAAAAAAAAACATCTCTCTAAGTCAAAATCTCGTTGAGTTATTGCAATTTAAAAATGGTGACTTATACTACTTTATTTTCAATTTTGGCATCTATTTTTCGATGCCAGCGGGCTCACTTTAGGGAGGTGGGGTTATCTATGAGATGAGAAAAATTAAAAAAAGATCCTTCATTTTAAAATAAAAACTAAAATAATTCAAACACATAAAATCAAAAAGTTTAAAGAACTTAATGCAAATTTACATTATTCCGTATAGTTAAAAAATTCAATAGTTAAATTTCTTAGGGGTCACCTGCAAATTAAAACAAGTTAAAAGAGAAAGAAAACTAAAAGACAAGCAAAAACGTGTGAAATTTTCGCACATTATTTTTTTCTACAACTGTCCATCATGGTTGAAAAAATTTAATGACTTCGGCTCTTTAACAATTCCAAAAAGGCTGAAAAGTGGTAATGACTTCGATTTGTCTGTCTGTCCATCCGTCTTTCTATCTGTCCGTGCTCTAACTCCCTTGACAATTCATGGAATTTCCTGAAACTGAAATAGTTATTTGAGTTTACTATCGCATGTTTCTTATTGAAAATGGAGTGAATACCTCAGCTAGCTTGTGTACAGGGGCACCCGAAAGTATTCCAAAGTATTGTGTTTTATGAGAGGTATTTTTATAAACCATATTTTAATACTTTTAATTTATGTATATATAAATAAAATTGAAATATGTTATTAAAGTTTACTATCGGATATTTTCTATAGAAAATGCAGTAAACACCATCACTGGTATTTAAAAGAGTAAAATCCGCTGTAAAAGGCACGTTAAAAATATTTAAAGAATTTTAAAAGGTTAAAAAACAGTTAGACAACATGTTTCGTGCTTATTTACTAGCACATCATCAGGTCTCGTCAGTTAATGAAAGCCACCGAGCTTTATCTTGTTGTTCTAAGAAAGGCTGCCATAGGGTTGCTAAGTCTTTACTCTGATTCTCGTTGATGCATTTATCGCCAAATTTCCAAATCATGATCTTTTCGTATATGTCTAATGTGTATTCGGTGTGGGGGGTTGCTAGAATTTTACTTTCCTCCCATTTTGGCTGGGCTTCTTTATTGTCGAGTAAAAGTTGCTTTAAGGCCGTGTTTCCGTACAATGATTTAATGGAATGTTTATGTTCTTTAATCCTTTTACTCAAATTGCGCTTTGTTTTGCCAATATAATAAGATGTTATATTATTGATTGAGATGGGGATTGCATATACGCCGCCAACTTTTGTTTTTTTTGTCACGATCGGATATTATCAGATTTTTGAATGTTGAGGTTTTAAATGCAATATTATATCCAATATTTTTAAATTGTCGTATTACAGGATAGAAACCTTTATTAAATGAGATTGCGCCAATAAATCTACTAGTTTCGTTTCGAGTTTTAGATTCGTATTGTTAAGCCGGTTTATTATTCTGCGTTTCAACTTATTAAATATTGTGATATTGTAACCTTGATTAAGCATAGTCTTTTTAATTAAGTTTAATTCTTTATCTGAGGAGGATTTATAGGTGCAATGTGTGAAGGCTCTATTAATTAATGGTGTAATGGCGTTGAAAAGTAGTTGTTTAGATGTGTAAGAGTTAACAGGTGCAATGGTGAGGGGGGATGTTGGTTTGTGATAAACTTCAGTCCAGATAGTACTATTATCATGATTTCTATGTATCAATACATCGAGGAAGGGTATGGCTCTATCTTTTTCTTTCTCGATTGTGAGATTTACAGAATCAAAAATGTTGTTCATATTGTTTACTAGGGTTAGAAGGCTATTATGTGTATATTCCCAAATTATGTAGATGTCGTCTACATATCTCTTATAGAAGGAGGGTCTAAGTATGCTATTTGTATTAAGTATGCTACTGACGAGACCTGATGATGTGCTAGTAAATAAGCACGAAACATGTTGTCTAACTGTTTTTTAACCTTTTAAAATTCTTTTAAATATTTTTAACGTGCCTTTTACAGCGGATTTTACTCTTTTAAATAGTTATTTCGCACGTGGTTTTTAATTATTTAGTGAAACTTACAATGTCTGTGAAACAAGTCTTTTCTAGACAAAAAGTGGCATTTGCTCGCAAACTTCTACATTTGGCCTTTTTGAAAGACTGCCGTAACCTCAATCTCACTCCACATTTCATCCAAATCAAGTCTGCTAAACGTAATTTTCCTGCTTTTAAGCATATTATCAACACTGCTGAGAAAAAAATCCTACGACAATATATTCGGCGAACTAGATATGAACTGGCTAATACAGAACTTAATCTTTATTACTTACATTTGGAACTTAGCAAAATCCTTATGCCCTTACAATTCGATTCTATTTTACGTACAATTGAACTGAAACAAATAGAAGATGGATGCAAGACTAGACTAAGACATAAGAAGAAGCTCGATAACCTTCTGGCTGAGGCCGGTAAATTACCAAACGATAAAAATGAAACCAACAAATTCATCAACTTAACCAGTTACCAGCCTACACCTAAAGAAGTAGTCTTACTAAATCAAGGACCTAAGTTTTGCCCTGATATTGGATTGAACTTTGAGAACACCATTGCTGAGTTTGAAAACTGCCTTAATAAAATCCCCCCTCACTTCAACCATCTCTACGTGGCTTTATAATTTGGAAATGCATACAAATACAGCGGAAGGAAGAAATCAATAAACATTCTCTGATACAGCAAAAGAAGATACTCAAGAATTTGCATAATAATAAAGAACTTAGAATAATTCTAGCAGATAAAGCATCTAATTTTGTACTCATTACTAATGAAGATTTTCAAGCTAAACTTAATGATGTCCTAGTTGAACTCAACGCAATAACAGTGAACAAAGATCCAACTGATACAATAAAAAACTCTATGACTAAACTGGCAAAAGACTTTCCCGAATACAAGAAAGATTTCTACCAATTCCCCCTTTATACATCCGTACCGCCTATGTTCGTTAAAATCAAAACACATAAAATTTCAATGCCTCTCCGACCAATCGTAAACAGAAGAATATCACCAGTCTACTTTCTCGAAAAATTTATTAATAGTTTACTTAAACCGCTTATAAACGACTCGCCATACGTAACCGTTTCAAGTTTGAATTTTTTAGAAGATATCCATAAAATTAAACTACAACCTACTGCTAAATTCTATAGCTTAGATGTAAAGTCTCTTTACCCTTCAGTTCCACTTAATGCAGTTAAAGATATAATTATTGACAAGTGCAATAATCACAATAACTTAAGTAAACATGTTAAATTCATTGAAGCCAGTTTAAACCTGATATTTAAAACCAATCACTTTAGAGTTAATAACACTATTTATCAACAAACCACAGGTACACCAATGGGATCATGTTTAGCACCTATTCTTGGTGAAATAACCATGCAACATATTGAGAATACAGTTTTAACAAATAGCATACTTAAACCCTCCTTCTTTAAGAGATATGTAGACGACATCTACATAATTTGGGAATATACACATAATAGCCTTCTAACCCTAGTAAACAATATGAACAACATTTTTGATTCTGTAAATCTCACAATCGAGAAAGAAAAAGATAGAGCCATACCCTTCCTCGATGTATTGATACATAGAAATCATGATAATAGTACTATCTGGACTGAAGTTTATCACAAACCAACATCCCCCCTCACCATTGCAACTGTTAACTCTTACACATCTAAACAACTACTTTTCAACGCCATTACACCATTAATTAATAGAGCCTTCACACATTGCACCTATAAATCCTCCTCAGATAAAGAATTAAACTTAATTAAAAAGACTATGCTTAATCAAGGTTACAATATCACAATATTTAATAAGTTGAAACGCAGAATAATAAACCGGCTTAACAATACGAATCTAAAAACTCGAAACGAAACTAGTAGATTTATTGGCGCAATCTCATTTAATAAAGGTTTCTATCCTGTAATACGACAATTTAAAAATATTGGATATAATATTGCATTTAAAACCTCAACATTGAAAAATCTGATAATATCCGATCGTGACAAAAAAACAAAAGTTGGCGGCGTATATGCAATCCCCATCTCAATCAATAATATAACATCTTATTATATTGGCAAAACAAAGCGCAATTTGAGTAAAAGGATTAAAGAACATAAACATTCCATTAAATCATTGTACGGAAACACGGCCTTAAAGCAACTTTTACTCGACAATAAAGAAGCCCAGCCAAAATGGGAGGAAAGTAAAATTCTAGCAACCCCCCACACCGAATACACATTAGACATATACGAAAAGATCATGATTTGGAAATTTGGCGATAAATGCATCAACGAGAATCAGCGTAAAGACTTAGCAACCCTATGGCAGCCTTTCTTAGAACAACAAGATAAAGCTCGGTGGCTTTCATTAACTGACGAGACCTGATGATGTGCTAGTAAATAAGCACGAAACATGTTGTCTAACTGTTTTTTAACCTTTTAAAATTCTTTTAAATATTTTTAACGTGCCTTTTACAGCGGATTTTACTCTTTTAAATAGTTATTTCGCACGTGGTTTTTAATTATTTAGTGAAACCATCACTGGTTTCTATACAGGGACACCCAAAAGTATTCTAAAGCATTGCAATCTACGAAAGATATTTTTATAAACCAAATTTTAATTATTTTGCATAAATTGTACTGAAATTGAAATATTTTTTTCATATGCACAAAAGAATGTTTTCTATAGTGTACAGTATGATTAGCATTAGATTTACAGGGCACAGAAAACTATTCAATTACGTTATGGTTTATTATTGGTCATTTGCTTGAATTGCATTTTCGTTTACATTAAATATTTTCTAGCAGTTTTTAACTGTGAATATGATTTCACTTTGCATATTTTTTGTCTGATTGTCCATCTGTCTATATGTCTGTTTGCCCGCCCCCAGCGTTTATAAATATTTCCAGAAATTTTAAAAAATGATATATGTTACTCAGGTTTACTATGGAATGTTCTCTACTTAAGATTACATTAACAGGTCCTCTACAATTGGTTAATGTTCAGGAACGCATACAAAAAGTCCAATGCATTGCTCTTTGGGACAGACATTCTTATAAATTTCATTTAAATAACTTTCTAGTGTAAAAATCATAAAGAAATTTATATTTATTGTTAATATTCTAAAATAATTTTTTGTGTAGAATATGATATGGTACTAACGTATAATTGTCAGAGGGTTTACCGCCCTTCTCAACCCCCGTTTAATTATTGTGCCTACATTTAATTAAACAAAAATCATGTCTGTTATTAATTTCCTTGAAACTTGCAAATATTGATCCATTTTACAAGTGGAACTGGATATGGTTGGTTGGTTGGAGGATTAAGGCCGATTGACTCCTTATGTGTCCAAGGCCTATAGGGGTAATGCCCTCCGTGGGGGTCTTTCTAAGGGGTCCTAGCCCGTATTTACGCGAGTTTCGGAGGAAACCACGGAAAACTCCGAACGGCTAGGTCGATGAGCGCGACCTGGGATCGAACCCGGCACCTCCCATCTACCAGCTTTGAGCGCAGAACCGCTCGGCCGCTGGTGGGCCTCGGAACTGGATATGGAATCCAAAGTACCAAATTTGAATTTCCTGTAGTTATTTGTTGTTAAATTATGCTAATAATTCATGTATGCTAATAATTCATGAGGCCTCAAAACGTGATATTATGCAGAAAAAAATCGATCTCCAAAAACTATTTTGTTTACAGAATGGGCATGAGAAATTAATTTTCCATTCTCTGACAGCAGTATTCTTCGACATTAAAAGAAAAGAAAAAAAAATGCAGCTAAGCCAATTTAGTCATTTACATTTAAAAATAAAATAAAAAATATGTTTACCTTAATTTTGGGTAGCCCTGTATATTGTCTATAAACTATGCACACATGACTTTGTGTACGTAAATTTAGTGTTATATTTAAAACACGTAACTCAAAATTAAATACACTTCCAGAAATTCCCAAGTATGGCTCCAATTTATCCAAATACTCTGAGTAACCCTGTAAATGAATGATGAATGATTGCTATACCACAATCTACACAAAACATGCTTTTATGCGTATAAAAAATCTGTTCTTTTCATTTTGTTTAGGGCAGCCTATAGATGTCACACTGTACATATGAGAAATTTTGCTCACAGACGTAATGTATTTAAATTTTCTTGGATGACCCTGTACACAAGCCTTTGTCTGATCGCAACGAGTAGCTTAGTGTAGCATCGTAATATGATAAGGATTTAGAATATTGAATTTGGACTTCCTGCTACTATTTGTTCTTGATATATGCTAATAACACACACAAAGATAAAGAAAGAGAGACCAACCGCTAAAAACCTGATTTTTGAATTCAGAGGATCTGAAAACGTGCAAATATAACAAAAGCTAATTTTTGGAAATTTAACTCAAAAACAACACTTTATTTCTACCATGTATATGGGTAAAAGAATGTGTAAAGGAAAAGAAAGAAAAATGAATTTGAAAATTCCCTTTTAGTACATAAATTATTCACAAATTTTGTTAAATTATCAATGCGTATTCTCGTGTGTATTTACCAGGGGAAAGAGAGACATTACAGGTTAATATAGCCGTCTTTCCCTGAATGATTTTTTTTTCCCAAACGCTGATCAATCTATGTCTTATTACAAAAGCTATAGTAATTACAATTTCTCACTTTTGATACGACCCTTTAAGACTTTGCGAAAAATGCTAGAGTTTTCAAATTGCAATAACTCAGCGAAATTAGACAGCACTTAGAAACATGGATTTTTTTCATTTTTTTTTCTTAGACTGATGAGAATATTTTTCTAAATATAAGTCATATGATAGAAGGGGTCGTATAAAAATTAACTTTTGTATTTAATATGTTTACAGCTCCTTGTACAAAAAAAAAAAAAAAAAATGCCGTATCAGAAATCTACTCTTAATTTGCACCAATTTTGTAATTGGAAGAATGTTTCTATATTTCTTAGTTTACAATATAATCGTTGTAACATCTATTTTGAATCACTCGGTGTATATATATATATATATATATATATATAATGTATATTCCTATAACACTTATGAATGTCATACACAAATTTAACAAAATATATAGTTATACTAAAAAGTAAATTTACTTAGAAGTACATTAGAATAATCTCACATTTTGCATCGAATATGACTTTTTTCTATGAATTAGGTTTAAATGAAAAGGGAACTGAAAACTAATTATATTTTGAAATCAACATTCCAAAATGTTGGAAAAGTTATGGAAGATTGTGGTAAAGGGTGGAACAAATTTGACGTTATTATTTTATCAATATAATTTTTATTGAAAATTTAGATGTAATATAAGAGTCAAAACTACCAGATTGAACATTAAAAAAATATTTTCAAAGCTGATCATAATATATATATTTCTAAATTGTTACAAAAATGTGTGAACAGCTTTCTAAAATAAAATAAATAACGTTCGGTTAACAAACAAGCAAATACAATTTATTTATTTATGCTCTTTTTAATAACGTGAATGAATACTAAATTTATGTTTTTCTATATTGATTCTCCGAATTTCATATTTAAATCAAAGATTATTCTATATACAATTCTATAAAACTATTACTCTCACCGTAAAAATCATGATAAGAATGTTATATATACAGCAAAACATGGATACGCTTTCACGGATACAAAAATTAACATCTTAAAGCAGAATCTCTCTTTGAAAATGTGCAGCATAGGTTTCAGTAAAGTTTGACAGAATGTAGTTAGCCTTCTTTTAAATTCTCTAGTGGCGAGAATTGATATATTAAACTAAAGTACTATTTAATATTGTCTGAAACTTTAAAAGGGACACCAGATTCTAGCAACCCTAAAGTACTATATTTTGTCAAATTTAGATGTCAAATCCGACCTCTGTTAATTCCAATAAAACGATATTATACACACCCGTGTCTTTACATGCATTTTCGCTGTAACAAAAGTTCTATAAAACAAAAACAGTTTTATTCTATATAACAGTACTGTTACAAATGTTAAACCCCTTCTTGCATAAAATATCATAGCTACCATATATGTATATATATATATATATATATATATATATATATATATATATATATATATATATATGTATGTATATATTAATCAGATTTTCAGCAAATATTTTATAATAGAAATCTGTTATGTTTAATTTCTATAAATAAATAAATTGAAATTTATTATAAAAATTTCTCCCGCTGAAAGTGGAAGAAATTGCACCTATGAAATTTAATCTTCTGAAAAAAATGTACATTTAGAATTAAAATGGATACAGAAGAGAGTCTTTTCATTCCCTGGAGGTCCGCCCTGGCGACAAACTTAGCCGCTTGGCATAAAATGTGTATGGAAAGATGTCGATTGGACTATTTCAGTAGCAATTGTTAAAATTAATTCAACTCATTTCTCTGAAGGTTTTATAGGACCAAACAAATTATCTGAAATAAAAAGTGGATATTTTCTTTTTCTTTTCTTTACTTATTTATTTATTTGGTGTGTGTGGGGGGGATATGCATATTTAACACTCTTGAAAATTTAACATTTGTATTAATATGCTTAAAAAAAAAAAAAAAAAAAAAAGTCCTCAATATAGCCTAAATTTACTTACAGGACATCACTGGGACTTCAAAGTCCCTATAATTTAATCTTTACCTGTAGTTAAGCTATAGTTTAAGCTAAATTTAATATGAGATGTTTCTCATGCATAAAGAAATATAATAAAAATGTTTCAAGCTATTTTTCCAAAAATAAGGTAATTTGGGATATAAAGGGTTTTAAGTAAATTAACTGCTTTAAATAAATAAATAAATAAATAAATAAATAAATATATATATATATTTATTTAATGTTTATAATTTGTATTTTAATTAATTGCAATGTGTATTTATTTCAAAATTTGTATGTTTTTATCTATTGAAAAGTTACTATTTTAAATGGCATCAGTGGTTATATTAAACATTAATAAACACCTCTCAGTTGCTTTGTTAGCTATATTAATTCGTACACTGCTATTACTTCCATTTAAAAAAAAGTATTTATATGTATATATATTACCTTTGAAATAAATTTAGGACTAAATATATGATTTATTGTTTTATGAATAAAAAAAATTGGGAATGAAAGGTTTAAAACTTTTAAAAATAATACTTTAATTTGAATGATTACAGAAAAAATGTTTTGGTATATTTCTGTATCAACGCAATAAACGATTGTTTCTACTCAAAATAATTAAGCACGATACTTCTTCCGGATTAAAGCACGAAAGCAATAACTTTTGTGAGGCTTTCGTTGACGCAGACCCAATCTTAACTTTGTTAACTTAAGTATTAAGTATAATAAGCACAAAGACTCAGATATATAAAATAAAACTAAGAGTTTATTCAACTAGAATAATGGGAGGATTGGTCTGGGATATGTAGCTCAGTCAGTGGAATTAAATACTTTAGCAAATAAATGTATAATAACTAATTTAGATAATTTGAAATATCTTACCCCAGAAACAGTAGAAGTTGTAGAAACGGGTGCACTCCAATTAGATCAGCGGATTCCCGGCTGATTCAATTTTCCATTCACGAATACTAACACCGAATCACAATAACACCCATTAAACTTTTTAACTTAAGTGCAACTCAATCTCCTTTGTCGAAATATAACTTTCTCCAGGCTCTAAGCCTTAAACTTTATCGTAGACAGACGTCGGACAAGACACCACTACACCACACCTTTTACGAAAATCATTTCCATCTTATATACCACTTTCCACCAACTTCCCTACTCTTCATTTCAACCAAACTTTTAAAATCGCTTCCTATTCATCTACATCACGCAACTTAATTCCTTCGTTGCAGCACCATGTCGACACAAAAGTAATCCGACCTAAAATTTCGCCGAGTCACTGGCTTCGAAGCAATTTAACCATCCCAACTGAATACTTCGCTGGATCCGGCTTAATTTTAAACAAACTGTGGTGACCTTGTACAGTCTCGACCTCACACTTTGTTAAAGTATTCGTCAAGTTATTTCCGACACTAATGTACAATATATCCTAAAATTCATTCATTTATGTAATACTATAAAATAAATGATGAAATGCACTGAAACAATTTATTTCAGCGCTTTTCAAACATGCGTTTATTATATTCAAAATAATAAACGTATGTTTGAAAAGAGATGTATTGCAATGGGCCCCGATAACAATTATCCTTAGTTAAAAAAAAAAAAAAAAAAAAAAAAAACACATTTTATGAAACCATGGAAGCATCTGCGCAAGTGCAAACTCAACGAGTCCAGCTAAAATAGGGGTGACAGTCATCTGACTCAGATAAAATGAGCAATAACAGAGCGCGTAATTACTGGATGTTTTCCAAATTTCAAACTGTCGGTCAAGCTGGCATCCCTCCAACATTTCGGACGCGTCCTCACTGTTAGTTTTAGGATATGTGGCTGCACTGTATAATAAAATTCGACAATATATATATATATATATATATATATATATTTCCTTTTTATTGTTTTTGTTTTAAAAGCCTGAAAATTAATGAAATATTTTTTGCACGTTTTGTAAAAATTATACTTTTGATAGAGTTGAATACAATGTCAAAGTGTTATCTTTTTTTTTTTTTTTTTTTTTTTTTTTTTAGAGGTTTGTAAACTGAAAGGCAGATTAATTTTATATAAAGAAAATTATTTTTTATTTGTGCATGAAAGTGTTAAAACTCATTCGAGATTCTCGACATTTAAAATACACATTAATGAAATTTAATTTCCGAAAATACTCTTCAAAATTATAAAGAATTAAAAAAAAAAGTTCTATATTTATTTTATTTTGTTTTGTTTCATTTTATTTTTTAAATGAGAGAGAACGATTTTCTTTAAGTAGCAGTGATTTAGCATTAATTATTAAATGAATAAAATAAGTTATTTATAATGTCTTGTTGTCAGAGAAAAAATAAAATGTTAAAAATTGTTTCCGTCATAAAAATTGACTTGGGTGTAGTTAAGAAAAAGATACATATATGTAAATACATATATATATATATATGCATAAAGATAAAAAGAAAAAATAAAGAAAAAAAAATTCCTTTCATTAATTAAGATATCACTTCTAATTAGTGGGTGTAGCTAACATACTAGGCGGTATTACCGAAACCTTTTTTCGGCATATTAATTCTTCTTTTTCATTAATTGCAGGGTGTATATTTCTGTCAATTCAGTTTCTTTTGGTTTCATCAAAACCTTTTTTTCAGCTTAATTCTTTTTTTTCTCTTTTCTCTTTTAGAGAAAATTTATTTTCAGTAATGTGATAAAAATTTTGCGTTATGTAATTGAATGAAAAACTTATTTTTGTTGATTCTATGAAAATGATTTTTTTTTTTTTTTTTTTTTTATCAAGATAAAATTTATAATCAAGCTCAAATATCGTTCAACTTATTACTTAGTTTTTATATACATAAAAGAAATATTTATTTAAAATTTTTATAAAAATTTAAATTATATAAATATAAATTTAAATTCTAGAAATAATATTTAAATTATAAAAATAAAAATTTTAGCTTTAGTGTTTTTGATGGATTTACATGTTTTAAGATGTGCTGAACGCAATTTTACCATTTGCAGAAAATGTCCACCTGTCTGCGTGTCTGTGATAAAAATTATGAATCAGCTCTAGGAGCTAATGCACATCATTTCCTTAAAATTTATTTTCAGTTCCATCTTTACTTAGATCTATCTATATCTAATATATTTTGTTTCATATCGCCGCATAAGTGGTTGTACTACGCTGCAATTTTTCTCTCTTGCCTTAAGATTATATGCATACACTCCTATTTAGTTTAAGATATTAAAATTATTAAATAAATGTATATAAAGCAGCAAAATGGAAAATAAAAGTAAATTTTATCTTATTTTATTTTATTTTATTTTTTATCCGGGAGTTCGGTTTATTTAAGAGTCCTTTAAGGATATTTAACCAGATTTTTTAAATTGAATGCATACTTTTAGTTAATTAATAGAATTTTACATTTAATTAATTAAATAAATAATTTTAAGCATATATTATTATTATTATTATTATTACTATCATCATCATCATTATCCATGCACACATTTTTATTAATTTATTTATGTACTTAATTTATTTTATATTTATTTATTTATTTAATTTATATTTTTATTTTTTTTTACACAGAAAGGTGACTTAAGACAAAAAAATTATTTATCCGTAATTTTGTAAATTGCGTTTAAAAAATAATATTTATATATGTATATATTTTTTAAATCGTTTTTAATATTTTTTTCATGTATTTACTTAAACATTTTCTAAGAAATTAAATTTTAAAATTTTAGAATATTTTCTATTAAAATTTCTTTCTGAGATTAACGATACATATAATAGTCATATTTTTAATCGGAAGTACCCAACACTTCATATTTCATCAATGTAATCTATTACTTGTAAGAGGTGTTATTTACCCCTCAACCAATAATTTTTGAAGAAAATAAAGATGATCCATCTCTCTGAATTGTCATAAAAAGATTTTACTTTTCTTCTAACATTCCTGTGATATGATTTATTCATCCCGCCACATGTAAAAGCTAATTTTCTCTTATGACACAATACATTGCTTCAAGTTTCTTTTTAATTTAAACAAAAAAAAAAAAAAAAAAAAAAAAAGTTGGCAAAATTTTATTTGATAATTTTAGCTGATACATATGCTGTTTGGTGTCCTGAAACCGAAAACGAAGCCAATATTTCTCTATCACGTACACATTTTTGTAAATACGGACACAATTTCTTCAGTTTCTAATACGTTACCATGATAATTATACAATAAAAGTTACGATATAATTATATTGGTTGAAGAGTCACGGAAAAAATGATCTCGGCAGTGAACCTGTATTGACAAAATTCTATACATGATAAAGAATAATATTATAGTTTTAAAAAATTAAAGAACACGCTTTTATAGAAATGTGAACTAAAAAGCACAAAATATCTATCTTAGTATTAAAATTCAGGGTAAGAGCCAGTTGTGTGAGTGACACACCATAATATTTACATACATTTAAATCTTTAATTAAAATAATTTAGAATTAAACAAAAACCATTTTTAAAAAATCTCCCCTGACTGGGCTCGAACGCTAGACCTTTAGGTTCGTAGCGCGGAGCTATACCTCAACGCCACGCCGTCCCCGTAAGGCAAGTTTTTTTTACAATATAGATTTTTTGTTTGCTCCCAGAGCGGTTACAAACATATAAACCTACAAACATACACACAGGTGAAGCTAATAAAAGCGTGTTAAAAACTGGTTTCAATTTCGATTCTAGCACACCAAAACGCATAAAAATCAATCAAAATTACCAAGTCAAAATTCTAGATGTAGACCTGTGTAATCTAAGTATAAGATCAATTTTCAGATGCTTAAACGACACATATTTCTAGATATTCTTATTTTCTTACATTAGGTTTTCAGTCTACTTAGACAAAGCATACCCAAGATCCCCGTGGCAGAAACACGGCGACACGGCGACAATGTCGCAGAAACAGAAATGTTCTTTCAGAAAGATTTTACTTAAGTCAAATAAATTTTGACATTGTGTTTAAAAAAAAGAGAGAGAGAGAGAGAAATTCAAAGAATGGTTTAGAAACTGTTCTGCAGAACAAATTTTTGTTTCTGCAGATACGATCGCCTCAATCCTGAATAAGGAGAGGAGATAAAGCGGATGTAACTCACTTGGCGGCATGCATTAGCGATTCGCGATGCGGTGATATGATTCGGTGTATCGACACTTTTCACTGGTGGTGGTGGTTGGATGGTTGGGTTTTACGTCGCACTAGTGCTGCGCAGATGGGCAATTCTTTCACTGGTAATCTTTTCACATCGGAACTTTATTTTCGCATCTCGAAACTTTGTTTTCGCATCGCTCCTGCCGCTCTTGTCGTGTGTATTTATTGTATTTCTCAATTCTGGAATTAAAAAGTGATTGAAAAGTAGATTAAAAAAATATCTGGTATCTAATTTTATTGTGAACTGTTTCTTTTCGCAGACGATGTTATTTTTTTACTAATGAAATTTATTAGACATTTTTTTACTAATGAAATTTATAACCATTTGAACACAAAAAGTCAAAATTTATGAAAATGTCAGACAGAACGTTTTATTTTAAGGTCGCGACATCTATTCATCTTTCTTTGCGTGCACTGCTTTATAGTCGCGTTCCTGAACGATACTAATTATTCACGCACTCTATTTTTTTTTTCCAGTATTATATAAAATAATTTTTTATTGATGTTTTTTTATAATGTCATCGAGTGAAAGGGTTATTTGTAGTTTCTGTGAAACTGCGGTTAATAAAAAAAAAAAAAAAAAAAAAAATTTAAAACCCATTATATTACACATCATCCAGGTGAAGAAGACAAATGGAGATCGGCTATATTTCGAATTCGTAAATGTTAACTACACAAACTATTCCAGCAGAAAGATTTTGGTGTTAATGAAGTTTGTCGCAGAAAGCATAATAAATTTCTGCCACGGGGCCCAAGATATCCTGAAGATAATCCTATACGTAATTGATGCTATATGGGCAATTATTTTAAATATATTAATTTTTCTTACTTACAAATTATTAGATTTCAGCATTTTTATCTCAGGTTAATGATTCTTTAATCAACTTTTTGGGAGATTTCTTGTGGTAATTCTCATTCGGGACTGATATGCAACATAGCATATTTAATACAGTTTTATCTAATAAAAGGATGTAGAGAAAAGAGTATCTGTAAATAATAAGTAATTATTAAATAAAGAACAGTAGATTTATGGGAAAAGATTCATAAAATTTTTCATAACAGGTAATGCTGAGGCTAATTTTATTTTGTATTTATTATTTGTATATTTTATTATTATTTTTTAAGATAATTTGTTATATGTGTGAGGGTATAATATAATCTTTGTTATATGTCTGAGGGTATAATATAATCTTTGTTACATTTATACCTCCGTCATTAACATTATGAAGTATTTCTTATAAGTAAAATAAATGAAATTGTTGCTAATATTTGTAGGAATTCGAATTATTATCCTTCGACTTAATCGAATTCCATTTATTTAACTGTCACTGCAGAGAAAATCAAGGCAGCTGAGTGAATTCATTATTATTAGTATTATGTATAATTTTCTACAGACAAAACAAAATATTGTAATGAAGTTATATATATATATATATTCTGTATTAATAAGAAAAAAATTCTACTTTAAATCTTTTTACTTTTTAAAAATAATTTTGTCTATGTGTAACATATTTTACGTTTGTAACATAAATATACAATGAGAAGAATGCCTGACCAATAACGCAGGGATGTTTGAGATAATTCCAAAAGAAATGTCTACAAAACGCAATATTACGAATTTTGTCATTTATTCCAAAAAAATCTTTTAAACCAATTTAGTCTCCATCAATTTAAAGCAAAGTTAATACATGTGAACATTAAAATTTGGAATCTACAAGTGATTTTTTTTCCTTGTGGAAATTTTATGAACAGTTTATTTAAAATGAAAAATAAAGAAATAAGAGCGCGCCGACAATTTGCTTTAATAATAAAAATGCACCGAAGGAATGGCGTTTTAAAGTAATAAGTTAAAAACTTTGAAAAAGCACCATAAGGTGCATAAAAGTCGGAACAATTTCATTTCTCAGAAAAGGGAATTATATAAACTTTTGGCAATTTCGAAGTGAAATTGTGATCTTAGTTGCTTTATTTAATGTTTATTTATTTATTTATTTTTTTTTTTTTTTTAATATAAATACATTTTTATCATTTTATTATTTTTTAGTAGATCTCTATCATTCAATCCTTTAAAAATGCAAGTTAAACTCTTTGGAAAATGTCGGGAAATTCCTGTGTAAACACAAATTTTAACTAGTCGAAGCTTCATGAATTGGACACTTTTTCAAAAAACTAATATAATTCTATATTACCATTATTTTTAATTCTTTACGAAAGCTTACTATCAGGCATAATTTAATATATATATATATATATTATATATATATATATATATATATATAGTATATATATTGGTAAATATTTCTGACATGTTCTAAATAACAAAATTAATTAAACCTAATTTCCCATTAAAAACAAACGAGAAATGGCTTATTCAGCCACAATTACGTGACGCAATTATTACCTCTACCACCTTTATTATAGCTTTAACAAAATAAAACAGATATTAAAACTCTTTCTAACGGTAAAGATGCTTGATATTAAAATTATTAGAAACAAGTAACTGTTACAACTGAAATGTTGATGATGAAATTTGAATATACATGTATACAATGCACATACATATATATATATAGACATATATATACATATGTGTGTGTATGTGTACTACTCGGGTACAGAGTTCGTTCAAAAACGAGGAGAAGTCATTCCATTTCATTTCACATTTTTTGTAGGTATAACAAGACATGACAGAAGAACATGAAAAAGAAAATTTACGCACAAATATTCCATAGCACTTTGTGACTATTTCTCATAGAATAATAATAGAGGAAGAAGGAGCACGTCAATACTTTAATGCTTACAAACCCCTTCTAGTGAATTGCCAGCGAAAGCTGCTAATGCTGCTTATTACCTTAATGTAAGGGACCCATCCTCGGTGCATTTATCGCTATTAGTTGTGGGTGCTGCCTCACTGACTGATTGACAGAGAGAGGAGACGATTCAAAAATCTTGCCAACAAGTCGCCAACCAATCAGATTGAAGCATAGTTACAACCCTATACCCGGCATTCCTGGATTTTACAAACTGAAACCAAAACATATACACTCCTTCGTCCTTTATTATTATTCTATGCTATTTTTACGGCTTTGCAACATTTCAAGTTGTTCAAGACGCAGATGAGCACCTTAGCGTGCTTTATAATCATAAAAGCTTGTGTATGAGCCAACCATGCCTCTACTTCATTATTCTGCGTTCTCTGAGCTAAAACCAAATCGGCGTACGCGAGGTTGGCAAGGACCTCGCTATGTTTGATCCACTGGTAGACTCTGGAAGACTGTGGCTCTCATATAATTCTCCAGCGTATATCAGATGCAGCGCCCTCTCTCGAGCGGTGGATGAATACATACAGGTAAAATACCCTAATTTCGTCCACTTGTTTAATTTCGCCCCTCTTTTCCTTCTCCGCTTATACCTGAGTGGCGCCATCGGTCATGCAAGGCAGAAGAAGCGAGGTGTATCAAGAGTCACTAGTGAAAGTTTCGTTCGCCAAGACACACACATCTGTTATATATAGTGGATTTCTTGTTTTTAGAAGAGGCGAGTTCTTACTACGTCTATTGTAGAATGTTATTTAGTGTAATGTAAGTCATTTTTTTCTTATACATTGCATGTATTCTATGCTACTAAGATGCTAATAGTAGCATACGATGAGTCTTCGGATGTTCAGTTCATTTTTCGAGAATTGACGCTTCCTCATGTTGGGAAGCAGCATGGTCCCAATTTCGTACCCCTTTCCCGTGCCCCATACGGCGAAAATGTCATTGTAACTGGTCAACCATCATCAAGTGGCCGTGTTCAGCAAACTGTTACTGCTATCAACCCTAAAAGCAACAGTAAACGGTCGTAATCACTTCATCGATCATCGAAAGAGGAGATTCAACAGCATGTTCCCAATTTCGTCCCCCTTGAAGCTTTTAATTTCGCCCCCCCCCCCTTTCCCGTGCCCCATACGGCTAAAATTTCATTGTAACTGATCAATCATCATAAATGGTTGTGTTCAGCAAACTGCTACTGCTATTAACCTAAAAACATCAGTAAATGGTCGTGATCACTTCATCGACCATCGAAAGAGGAGATTCAGCAACATATGTATGTTCCTAATATTTAAATATCTATTTTTTCTTTCGGTTATTCTTCAGTTGATTATTACACTTCTTTGTACCTTTATTCATTCTGAAATAAATTTTTATTCATAAGTTAAGTCTCATTTCATTGGATTATTTGAGGGGGATGAAATTGGGACCGCATTTTTACTTTTCCCAAATACAGGTAACTTTTGAAACACAGCTTTTTGACTTGATAAAAATATTTTTGTAGTCAAATTGGCTATGTTAGTGATATATGGTAGTTTGCATAGTTAGTGAATATAATATCCAAACCTTATAGTTTTTCAGAAAATTTTATAGCTTCAAAGGAGCTAAAGGTGACTGGGGGAGGGGGGGGGGAGAATTAGGGAACTTCAGCTTATATATATATATATATATATATATATAAACTCACCTAAATATTTACTTCAAACTATAGAAATTTAGATCTATAAATATGTTTACGATTTGCAATCTTAAGGAAAGACAAACAAACCTGTTACAAAGAAAAATGAGGTGGCTCATGTACCCTATATTTGATCAAGGATCCACATTCACTCCTATATTATCTGTAAGTTTTCAATGTGTTTTCCATGTCTAGTGATATTTTGAAATATTGTTACAGTGGATATTTCTAATTTATGTAATAATTAAATAGTCTTATTTATGATATGTACAGAAGGTGAATAGTTTTTTCGCTTTAGTAATTAATTAAGGTTCAAAACATTAAGCAAGTTTAATTAAAACTTTATGTTTAAATTTAGATTAAAAACACTTTAAAACACGTAAAATTCAACTTTATTTAAAAGATTTAAAAACATTATTCAAAGTTTTTCGCTTTGAAATACCGAAGCATCATCAGGGATTTTTATTACTCGTTTCCAAAGGGCAATTTTTTAAATATTTTGCATTTCACAGTTAACAGTTAAGTCTTTTAATAAAGTGAACAGAAGCAAAATCAATTTGAAGTCCGGTGAAGGTTGGATCAAGGAGCTAAGAAATGTAAGAGAAGCTGGAACTATTGAAAAATTCCACGTAGCTATTGTAGGATAAAAACCATAATGAATTAGCAGAAAAAAAAAATATTAGTTATTTTATAATACTGTGCCAAATTATTGACAAAATTGCAGCATCTTTAGAATTTATTGTAATTTTGTGTTTAATTACATTAATAGCTTCGTAAATGTAAAGTTCTTATATAGTAGGTGGTGCTGTAATAATTTTGGTGTTATCCCATATAGGGTTAGCGTTTGGTTAGCATAAATGAAGTCGACCAAAGAAGAACTATTTCCTTCTTTGATATTACGTATATGTTCTTGTATTCTTTTGTTTAAGGTTAAAATATTTTAAATAAAGTTTAATTTTACGTGTTTTAGAGTATTCTTAATCTAAATAACAAATGACACATGTTTTAATTTAACTCTTTTTTAGAGATAATTTACAAAACTTTATATTTTGAACAAAGAATTAATTCAAGTAGAATCCCAGATTATACGGACTGGTATATGATATTATTTTATGCATAATGCACCTTCAACTGAGCCAACATAAAAAAACAAAAAATAAAATAAACTCAGAGGAATAATTATAAATACACACATCATCACCTTATTAAATATTAGTTTAATATATAAAAGTGAAATCTTGAAATTCATTTTAAAAGTTATTACTAATTTTATTTAGAAATCTAACTAGAAAATCATTAAAAATATCTTACAGATTATCTGTAAAATAATTTTAAAGGTGTAGGCAATTTAAAGGGCAATCGGCCTTTAAATTGCCTACCACGCAATTGACCACGCAATTGGCATCCCAAACGCCAATGCCAATACTGACTGAAAATTTGATACCTCAACATAAATTTTATTATAAAATCGGCGTATTCTTAAAAATTTGCCAATTTTTAATTAAAGTATCTTAGGTAATTTTGAGATAAATGTGGTTACATCTCATAGCCATTCTACTTTTCTTAATTATTATAAGAATACTTTCATTTAGTTTAACTGAACTTTTTGTGTACCATTCAACTAATAACTTAACGGGTAAAACTGTGGATTTATCTTTCTTTATTTCTCTTTCTTTTCATACATATTTGACAATTTAGGTTTTATTTATTTATTTATTTATTTATTTGAGCACGTAATAAATGTACAACCGTAGTTTAATTTTAAGTATTCTTTGTTTTTTGTACAACCACAAAGTATTAAAATGAAAAAAAAAATATCATCAAATGGGAACTTTTAAAATTTATTATTATTAATGCAAGATCATTTTTTCCCACTTTCAAAGGCTAATTTTCATACTAAGTTAAATAAAACTATTATATTCTTATTTATTTATTTATTTATTTATTTTAATTAATTTAATAATTTGACAGTAAGTTGACTATAAAACAGAATAAAAGTTATCGTGATAAAAAAGTAAAATTATCAGCGAATGAATATATTATAAATTTTTATAAGAATTAAAATCGAAAACAAAACCAAAAGATTAATTAAAATTGTTCATTCGTATTAAATTGTTTGTTCATCATGAACTAATGAGAAAGGAAAATTAACCTGCTTAACTAGAATTTTTAATTTATAAAAATTCTGTGCAATTTAAGATGGGTTTAAAAGAAAGAATGTATCGTGCAACTTTTTTTAATACCACTAACTATTTTTTAATTACTTTTTTACTTGCTTCGTCTACTCAGAAAAATTTTCTTTTTCTTTTATGTCTTTTTCTTTTTGATCTGATTTTAGCCTTAAAAAATGAAATATATTAATCTTATTCAGTTATTATCTAATATCAAATAAATTGCTGAGACAAGCAATTAAGTGCTCATATAACAGAGAGTTATATTGGTAAATTACCTTTACTAATTTCTAATAAAGGCACCTACGTAATTGTTTTGTTTGCTTAATTTTATTTAGATTTTTTTTTTTCTTTTTTTCGTGAAATTCAACATATTAAGGAATATTTTACTTTTAAAATATAGCATTTATTTATTTAATGAAACAATAAAGTTCTAATACAGAAAGTATTGATACTCTGAAAATAATAAACTTTATCAATAAACTTTTTATTCGTATTTTATTGTATTCTAAATCATCAATAATTCAGTTAAGCACCTAATTTATTTAACGTAACACGCGTAAGTTTTATTATTTTCCTCTGCGCTAAAATTTACATTTACTATTTTTAAATAGCTATAAACAGCCTCTTATTCATTCTTTGTTTAATATTTTTTTGTTGTTGTTATACATATTTATGAATAATTGAGGAGCAAACGTTCAAACCATGTTTTCTCCTTCGGATAACTTTTTTGAGAATAAAAACGCACAAAAAAATAAAATTAATTAGGTAATTAATTAATTAAAAAATAACTAAACTTGAAATCTAATTATCGTTTCTTTAGATGAATTACTAGTTATTATGGAAACATGTAGACATACTATGTTTAAGTTTTTAAAAATATCACTAACTTTTTTTTTTTTTTTTTTTTTTGAGAAAACACGGTGTGAATGATTGCTCCTCAGTTAGCAATTTCACGTTAATCAATCTTTTGTGGAAATCCACGTTGTAAAGCATATGTACATCATAAATGCCAAGCCTCCCGTTTCTAAAGGGAGACATAACACCGGACAATTTTTACAATTGTTTATAGCTAATTTAATCGTCAAATATATGTATAATATATTTATTTAAAAAAATAGTAGTGATAAATCTATTTAAAAAATTAGAAAGTTTAGCAGCTATGTGTGTGTGGGGGGGGGGGGGGGGAGAACCACTGGACAGAATTTTAATTTTTGAACTTATATCTTAAATTTACACAATTAAAAAGTAAATAGTATGGAAAAAAGAGAGCAATAGTACAAAATTTTAGCAATAGATGACGCCCGTATATATAAACAAACGTACAGAGTTTTGGATATCAGGGCATTGGCAATGCAAAATGACAGTCTTTCAATATGCTGCAAGTTAAAATAATAGATTGTATTCAACTTTCATCACTTGTGGTATACAGCGTATACGGTTAGATTCAACCAATTTTAAGCCTAAACTCTTCTCAATTTTTATTAAAAGTGAATTCTGAGTGAGTAATGCTGACCGGTTGTCGGCCTGGATAGCTCAATTGGTAGAGCTTTGACCTTGTAAGTCAAAGTTCTGGGGTTCGACTCCCGGTTCAGGCATTATTTTTACTCAGTCGAAAAAAAAAAATTATTAAACTTTTCTCATTGTTTGTTGCTTATTGAAATTATGTTTTCAAAATTTTCTCCACAAAAATGGCTAAAACCCAAAACCCAATTTTCACTTGATTCAAAATATTCTCGTTTCAACTTTAAAAAGCTTAACGTTAAATTAATTTAATTTCATTTAATAAAACTTAGACTATTACATCCCATCAAGATAAATCTGAGAAACCAAACTTTGCTTTAATTCATTTTTGTCGCGTCTGTTAAAGCAAGCGATATTTGTTCTAAACTTGAGCATATTTGAAAATATTGTAAATCTATAAAAAGATAATTACAAAACATTAAATAAGTTGCAATCAATTTCCTATAGGCTTAAATTTTCATTTAAGGGCTAAATACCTTTAGAGGCGTGGATTTTGTAGATCGTTGTCAATCATGAGTAATGCACGTTGTACCGTCAAATTTACATAACTCATGACAGTAACAGTTTTTACTTAAGAAAAAAAAAGTCTTCAGAATTACTCAACGTTTAAGAAATTCTTAGTTAAAAGCCCATCCACCACAACACAGAGGTTAAAACTCATAATTCTGTCATTTACGGAATTCATGCTAAGAAACTAACAAGTAAATCTATAAATTTTTATTAAGTAAAAATAAGAAAAAATAAAAAATAAAATCCTTAACGTATTGGAAAATAATGAACATAAAATCTTACTATTCTTTATTCTAATCTACACAAAAATAAAATAGTTTTAATGACATAAAAAAGAAAAAAATAATGATAAATTTTTCTTTTAAATAAATTGGAAACTCTAATTTAACTTTTTATTTTTTCCGTTAATTACCTTGTTGTAAAACATTAATTCTTGCTGATATAATTAATTGTCCTTTTTAGGACAAATCACTTGACAAAACGATTTCTTTTACTGTGGTCGGGGAAAAAAAGTATGTAGTTAAGTGTAAATGATTTCTTTCACACTGCCTTAACTAAAAACTCTGATAAATGAGAATGTTTTTAATTTTACAAATTGCAGCATTTAGTACTAATGAAAGTGAAAAGAAATATATGGAAAAAAAGCTTGGAATTTTTGGGCTATTTAATGAGAGACGAAATTAATTATTTGATATTGTGTAAATAAAATTAACTTATTTTTAATATATATATATATTTAAATTAATGAATGTTTATTCAAGTAAAAATTCTACTGTAAATATCATATAATGATGATTAAAAATTATTCCCTTTTGAAAACTGAAAATCGATTATATTCCTCTTCAATACTATAATCTCTTTATTGTCGCTACAAATATTACATGTACTAAAAATTAAAGGGAAAGTAAACAATTACATTTTTTTAAATTAAAAATTATTAAAATTATTTAAAATTAATTTATTTTTCTAAAGTATCTGGAATCTATTTCAAAAACATTTAATGATCTGTATTACCAGTCAGTAAATAAAAATGAATATAAATATTATTTCGATATGAAAATGAGAAATTATTTTATTAAAATTATATTTATCGAAGCTGAGGTGCCTGCAAAATAAAATATTACGATTGTTTTTTACAAAATGTGATATTTGTCATGGGATATTTGAAAGATATCGACAGTAAGAGATAATGTATACGATGAAAAATCTGAAAACATCTGTGTCTATACATTAGGTATCTTCATAACAGGGATGAGATATATAAGAATACTTTACTGAAATCTTGTTGGCACTTACACAAAACAAAATTGAATTTCTTTGTAATATAAAATTCAAAGGACAATAAATAACATTTGTTTTTCTTAAATTCCAATGTATGTCGTTTGAAAACAGCGATGAAATTAATCTCAGAGATTTATTATCTCTTTTTACTTGTATATATATGTTGTTTATTTCTCTCTCTCTCTCTCTCTCTCTATACATATATATATATAAGATTTATGTTTCCGAAAGTTTTTATTGATGTATAATATTTTCAAGTGCTTTCTTTTCCTGAGATTTATTTTATTATTATTATTATTATTATTATTTATTTATTTGTAGAGAAGTTTAAAACTTAATTTCACACACACACACACAAATTGTGCACAATATTCAAGTATAATTTAATACATTTATATGTATATATTACAAAAATACCTTTTTTTTTTTTTTTTACTAATATTTAAATAACTGATTTTTCGACTTTATTTCTATGATATACTCTTAATGAAATAAATTTAGCATACTACATGTGCAGTAGAAAATTATTTGTAGATAAAATATAATTTAAAAATTTATTTATTTATTTATTTTGCATAAAAATATGTTATTTGTTTCTGACATTCCAAATCTTTTATTCACAATACCGGAAAATAAAAAAAATGATTTTATGAAAGGATTATTTAATAAAAATGTACATTTCTAGACTGAAAAGACTGCAAAATAAAATAGTATAAATGTTTTATAAAATTAATATTCGGCATGGGAATTTGAAATAAATCGAATATAAGAGACAATATATACGATGAGAAACCTGAAAACATCTGTGTCTGTATATTATGTATCGTATCACAAAGATGAAATATATAAGATTACTTTACTGAAATCCTGTTGGCTTTTACACAAAACTAAACTGAGTTCTTTTATAATATAAAATTCAGGAGACAATGTATAACACTTGCTTTTCTTAGATTCTATGACAGAATCTATATCAATTGAAAATCATCGGTAAAATGTAGTTCAAAAAATGTATAGTAACTTCTTACTCGTATAAATAAGTTTTTTGTTACTATATAAATGAAATTTATTTATTTTTGAAATAGATAAACAGAGCATAATTTTATTAAAAGGAATCTTGGAGCTAGATAACTAAATAGAGGAAAATTCTTAAAATTACTGAAAAATATGGCAGAAATTGGTTTTACTAGAAAATAGATATAATTATGTTAATGAAAATTTTGGGTTAAGTGATTTTTGGAATGCAAAATCGATTGGACTAATCTTCATCTTCAGGAAAATTCGCATTTGCTGCTAACCCTTCCGCCGCTGGCTGAAATATATGGCATAATTTTGGTTTACTAGGACATGGATGTGACGATCTTAAAAATTTTTAACTTAGAGTTAAAGATTTTTTAAGACATCAAATCAATTTTTCTTATTACCTTCTTCACGAAAACTAGCTTTCACAGTTAAATCTTTTAAGTCCATTGAAAAGTGACTTCGTTTTCTCGAAAATAAATCTAATCATTTTGTCTAAAAAGAAATCATAAAATTAAGTTCGTTTTTTTATTTAATGGGAAAGCTATTTGGCATATCCTCATCTCAAGGAAACAGCGTTCACTACTTTGTCAACCCTTACTCCACCGTGACAAAATATGGCTGGAATTTTGTTTATTTGTAAACTGCTCGACCTTTTTTATAAATATATAAGTTTTGAGGATCTTTTAGATGACAATTCAAATCGAATTTTGCTCATCTTCAGAAAAGTTATCATTGACAGTTAACTATCACTCAGCCCCTTGCAAAACTGCAGCAGAAACTTCGTTTTCTAAAAAATTGATCTAACGATTTTGATAAAAACTTAGCATTAAGATTTTTTGAGATAAAAAACCCAACTGATATATCCTCATCTTAATGAAACTTAACGTTCACTGCTAACTCTCATTTTGCTCGTAGCAAAATCGAGCAGAGATATGTATTTCTCATAAACTATTTGAATGATTGTGATAAAATTTGGATTTAGGTAACTTTCGAGTTTAAAATTGAATTGTAAACACAAAAACCTAGAACATTCATCGTTTACCGATAACTTATGTTTCCCAAAAGAAAAAATACTAGAAATATCTTTATTATGATTTAAAGTACCCGTATGATTTTGATAAATATTTAGAGTTAATGTGTTTTTCAGATGGGATTTCGAACTAAAATATGCTCATCATCAGTATAATTAGCATTCACTTTTAAACCGCCTAGCACTCGGGAGAAATACGTTGTTTTCTTGGAAATCGCTGGAATAATTTTGAAAAAAAAAAAAGAAAATATATGTTTTTTTTTTTGTTGTTTTTTTTTTTTTTTTTTTAATGTTAGATGAAAAATGAATTTTGCTTATTATCATCATCAGAAAAATTAGCCGTTACTGGTATTTGCTCGAAACAATCTATAACGTAAATCTGATCTTCAAGGAAACTGGTTGAACGTTTTCGATGAGCAATTATTGTTACAGATTTCATACGATAATTCGATTTGAATGTTCCTTATCTGTAGAAAAAGTAGCTTTCAGTAGTATCCTGGTTTCCGCAATGGGGAAACAGATATGAACTATAACTATCTGAAAACAAACCACAGTATCTATACTACGAATGATTTTTACGATGAGACCGAGTGAATTCGTTCATCCAGGTACGTTTAATATAAATAACAATAACAATCATCCAGCTTTACCTGTTACTTATCCTAATAATATTTCATTCAGTGAAACTGGTTTAAAATCCAATGAAAACCAATTTTTTAGATATAAAAGAAAACTCAAAGCAGTCTTTGGGGACTGCCGATAGAAGAGAAAACTAAGTAACTTGTGAATTGTATCGTCGAGGTATTAGATTATTATTTTCGAATTATTTTTGTTTTGTAAAAAAAGTGTTTATGAACTGTATTATATGATTCGCCACAATATTGATAGCTACCGAAATTAAATGAACTAAGCCTTATATTAGGTAAAAATATTGATTACTTATGAAATTATTTTAATTAGTAGCTGATATACAAAAGAAAACACATTCAGGACACCTCAAAACGTGTAAATCAGGTGAAATCTCGAATTCCACTTTCGGTAATATTAAAGAACTTTAAAATATCTTTCGAATGATGTATTAAAAATAATTTAATCATAATTAGAAAATGAAATATTGAAATTTTAAAATATTATAGCGCCATCTGGTGGTAGAAATTTCTGTAATCTACTGTTCGATTCCAAATCAACAAAGCTTTCTAATGATGTATTACTTATGAAATTATTTTAATTAGTAGCTTAGATACAAAAGAAAAGAAATTTAGGACACCTCAAAACGTGTAAATCAGCTGAAATCTTGAATTCCACTTTCGATAATATTAAAGTACTTTAAAATATCTTTCGAATGATGTATTAAAAATAATTTAATCATAATTAGAATTTGAATATTGAAATTTTAAAATATTATAGCGCCATCTGGCGGTAGAAATTTCTGTAATCTACTGTTCGATTCCAAATCAACAAAGCTTTCTAACGATGTATTACTTATGAAATTATTTTAATTAGTAGCTGAGATACAAAAGAAAACCGATTCAGGAGACCTCAAAACGTGTAAATCAGGTGAAATCTCGAATTCCGCTTTCGATAAAATAAAAGAATTTTAAAATATCTTTCGAATGATGTAATAAAATAATTTAATCGTGATTAGAAATTGAAATCTTGAAATTTTTGAATATTACAGCGCCATCTGGTGGTAGATATTTCTGTAAGCTACTGTTCGATTCCAACTCAACAAAGCTTTCAAATGATGTATTACTTATGAAATTATTTTAATTAGTAGCTTAGATACAAAAGAAAACTCATTCAGAACACCTCAAAACGTGTAAATCAACTGAAATCTCGAATTCCACTTTCGATAATATAAAAATACTTTACAATATCTTTCGAATGATGTATTAAATATAATTTAATCATAATTAGAATTTGAAATACGCGTATTAGAATAAAACTTAATTTCGAATTAAAATGTAATTTTTTTCCAAAATCGATGAAATTTGAACTGCAACTATCCCCTGTGCTGTTAATGGTGCACAGAACATTTCAATGAATTTAGAAGAAAATTGAAGCATTTTGAAATTTGTAGTTTTTATTCCTAGTAGGAAAACCACGTGATGTCAGTTGGTAAAAAATATATTTTTTCCCGACCAGACGGGTGAATGGGTTGTCATGGTAACGAACGCCTGCAGAATTTCAAAACGTTCCCTGACGATGACGCGAGTTCCATGACTTTTGTTCACCCAAAAGTGCTCAACGCGCCTAAAGAAGTTTTCACTTCAAAAACGATTCATAATTTACAATTAGATTTTAACTTATATGATAAATGTAAATTTTCTCTTTAAAAATTATTTTTTTACGAATTTTAAAACTTGCTTGCATAAATCTGTATTTTCTAACATTCGTATAAATTTTAATTTGCGTGTTCAACATTTAGTATCGGATATATATATAAAAGAATCAATATATGTTTATAAAAATCTAGCCTTATTCAATGACAATCAAAATGTAATTAAAACATTTTCATAATTAAAATCATTACATATTCTCCTGTAAATAATGGTCTTAATTAATTAACTTAATTTTCATACTTTAATAAATACTTACATATGAGTATATTCGTTGTCACTTTTCCTCCTTCGATATAAAAATAATTGTATATGTTCATAGTTACCTCTCTGTTTTATAAATTAAACATTTATCGTTTAAAAAAATAATTACATTTATTCATGAATTTTTATTGTTAATTAAACTCATTGATAAATATCTACGTTGCATAAATTTAATTTTCACTATTTATTTATTATTATTATTATTGTTATTATTATTTTTTTTTTTCATAGCTTAACAAATAATTATCTATTATTATTAAATAAATTCATTTAACATATTGTTCATTATTTTTAATTCACCTTTTTAATTTATATTTATTTTCTATTTAATCTCAAATTAATTTGTATATTATGCAAATCCTTTCTATCTATAACTTTAAAATATTAATATGTATTTTCTAAGCATATCTTAAATATAGATTAATCATTTCATTTTAATTTATTTAAAAAATTTACCCGTAGATGGCAGCAATACTTTAAATCTACTGATTCTAAAAAAAAAATAAGATCATCTTATATTAAATTATTTTTTATTTATATTTAATTAGTTATTAATTTTTAAATTAATAGTATTGTACTTATTTAATTAAATTAGGTATATCTAATTTTAGATAAGCTAAAATTAATCTTGCACCCATTTTTTTTTTCATTTTTATCTATGTTTGAAGCATCTTAATTACCTTGAGTTTATTTTATTTTATTTTATTTTTTTCTTTACGGTTAACCGCAGTCGTTCACTCTTATCTGTTTCATGTATTTAATTATGAGTATTATTTTGTTTTTAATTTATTTAATTCTTCTCTTATTTTATTATTTTTCAGTAGTTTTGTTTCAATTAGAAAATTATAATCTTTGCAAATTCTATTCCTACAATGCACTTAAAAAAATTAGGAATCAGCATGCTTTCATTAATATGCATTTGTCTTGTTTTAAACCTTTTTAATCTGCTTACTTGTTTTTTTTTTTTTTTTTTTTTTTTTTTTTTCGTTTTTTTTCTATAAATTTTAATATATATATATTCTTACTTGTTAGGAAAATATATTTGTATCGTACATTCAAAATTCTTTAATAAAAAAAAAACACGTTGATCAAGAAATATAAAATTTATTTAAAAAAAAAAAAAAGAAATCCTAAGAAAGGTCTAAATTTCTTCTACTAAAAATATTAATTTTTAAATTGAAATATCTACAAAAAAAAAAAAAAAAAAAAAAAAAAGAAATCACAATTATTTTTCGACTACATACTATCAGCCAAGGGATATTTGAAACAAATCGAGTGTAATAGACAATATGTACGATGAAAAACCTCAAAATAGCTGCATATATTACGTACCCACATCACAAATATGAAATATATAAGATAACTTTTTTGAAATCTTATTGAAATTTAATCATCATTTATCGTTATGTATTATATTACTTTTTATCATTATTTAAAACCATAATTTTTGTTATAAAGTATTTTTACTTAAAAAAAAAAAAAAAAAAAAAAAAAAATATTGGTAATAGACATTTAACAACATTTATCGAACTGACTTACGATTTAGTAAAGAAAATTAAATATTATTTCGTTATAAAAAGGTGAAATTGTTTTATTAAAGATATATTTCTCAAGAAACAGGAGTCTAAAATAAAACATTATACTTGTTTGTAAGTAATGCCTTATCTGTCATTTTATATTTGAAACAAATGAAGTGTAGAAGATAATACATACGATGAAAAACCTCAAAACAGCTGTGTATATATATATATCAGGTTTTTTTTATTAGAAAGATGAAATATATAAGATTGGAATAATCTTATTGGAATTTACAGAAAAATAAACTGAATTTCTTTTCAATAGAAAATTCAAGGGACGATAAATGACATTTATTCTTCCTAGATTCAATGCCTAAATGTATATCGTTTGAAAGCAGTGATTAAAGCAGAAGATTTATTATCTATTTTTACTCGTAGAGATATTGTTTATTTATATATATATCATCTTTGTTTTACTTCGAAATAGATAAACATAGCAAAATTGCTTGAAATAAACTCTTATAGGTTTATTCTCATCTAATAGGTTTTTAAAGCATATTTCGTTGCAATTTTCCTTTCATTGTTTATTTGTAAGAAAATGTAAATATTCGATTTTACAGAGCAAGTTTAATAAATTATTAAATTCTGTTAAATAAATGAATATATTAAAAATGTCCTCATTCTTGTACATCCTAGATAGCTCATTTTTGAAGTAATCATATTTTAAATATAAAACCATTTTCAAATTAAAGCAAAAAAGAAAAATCAGACTGTTTCCGCAAATTATAAACACTTTCTTTGTGTTTTGATCTGTGAGGTAAATTTCTCACTTTTTTATTGGCTCAAAAGAAAATTGTCACACGTATTCCTCAGCACAAAAAAAAAAAAAAAAAAAAAAAAAAAGCCTGTGCACTATTAAAAATTTGAACCTCATTCCCCCCCCCATGCTCCAAGGAAGAAGCATAGAAAAAGAGATGGTATTCTCTGCAATTTAGAAATTGTTTGAGCTACAAAATTTATTATGAAATTTTTTTAAGCTTGTTTAAGTCCACAATCATTATGTTACTAGAAAAAGTTGCTCTCTTTTAGTCCAAAGGTGTTAATAGCAGCAGAAAAAGAAAGGGACTTGCTTTTTAATTTAGAAAACACTCTAGCTAGAAACTTTATAGTATTTTGTATGTGAGAATTCTGCATTCAAGTTAATTTCACTACGCTATTAAAAAAGTGACTCAAACTCATAAAGGGGAATAAGAGATGGAGATTGTTGTACAATTCGAAAATCACATTGAGCTAGAAACTTCGTTTGCATGAACATTCTTCCAATGTTGTCCTTATTGTATCACTTCTATTTTTAGATGAACCTGGTAAAATACTCGATATTTCAACTATTTAAATGTAAAATATGTGTATAAGAACTTCTTTTTAATATAGTATTTTCAATTACAAAACAAATATACTATACTGTTCGAATTAATTGGGACAAAGAAAAAAAAAAGATTTTTTCCAAAATCTTAGCTTTTATTTATTATATATTATAAGCAGACTGATAAATCTCTATATTAGTACGGAGTATGTCGTCCTTTAGCAGCAGTGACCTCTTCAACAAGTCTTGGCATTGACTTCACTAGTGTAGCGCATATGTTCTTGACTTCATCATCGCGGAAATACACTTGTGTAGCACTTTTTATCATTTGTTCTGTTGTCGTCCAATTGATCTTAACTGAACAATTCTTGAGAATATGTACAAAGTTTTCAATAAAATATAGTTCTGGTACATTACAGGGCCAATCAAGCACTTTTATTTTATTTTTCTGCATAAAAACCTGGAAGGAATTCGAATTTTGACAAAGGACCAAGTCATGTTGAAATGTTCCGTCAAATGTTTCCATGAATGGAACAATCCTACTGCGCAATATTTTTATGTATTTGACAGAATTCATCATGCTTTTAAGAGGAACTAAGCTTCCAGTGCCATTTGTTATTTAAAAAAAAAATCTATTTTGAAGGGCGTTTTACACTCTGTTGGATATGATCTGATCGCAGAGTTTCACCTTCAATTCGTCTAACTACACTTGGTTTGCATTCCTGCAAAAATAAATGTGTTTTGTCACTGAAAATCACTTACTTCATCGTTAGCTGTCCGTGATTGGTATTTTTTGGCTCATGCTAAATGTTTTTTCATCATTTTCTGAGTTAGAATTTGATTTGTTTTTCATTTTCTTGCCTTGCAGCCAACTTCCAAAGCCTTTTTCTGTACAGTTGAGGTACTCACTTCAACACCATAATCCAATAAATTCCTTCGAAAGTCTCTGCTTGTCTTTTTTGGATTTATTTTGATATTTCTTATATGAATTTTATCAGTTCTTGGAGTAGTTCTCCGTTTATGCCGACATTTTCCTTTTCTTTCTCGAGACGATGCTCCAGAATCTTGAAATATTCTTAAAATTCTTGAAACACTTGATTTCCGTACACCATCTGCCATAGGTGTATCTTTTACAGTCATAGACGTGTGTTCATTAAGAGTGATTGATTTAGAACGCTTCATCGGAGTAATATTCAACTTTGAATAAGCAAAAGTAGCATATGTTACATGGAACGCAAAATTATAACCAGCAGCTGCCATACTGAAAGGCTCACAAATGAACTACCCATACACTAAAATTAGTCAAATGAGTAAATTATAGTCAAGTTAGATCCGTCAAATTACATCTGTGCAAATACAACTGGTTTGAGGCGGTTCTAGACATCACTGGTAATCACATACCAACTCAGAGAAGAAAAACATGTTTGTCACAATTAATTCAAACAGTATAGTATATATATATTTTTTTATATGAAATAAATTTATTATAAGTTACTGTGCTACTGAGAGTAACTAAATTTATTGAAATAATTATTTTAAAATCTTACTTGAAAATATACATGAATTATCTCCGTTTCAAGTATATCGACATTAAAAAAATAAAAAAGGTAAAAATCTTATTATACTCAACTGAAACTTATTATTATTATTTTTTTATTCTTGATTTAATCTTGTTACAAGTAGCAACATGATATTGCAAAACATTGTCTAGAAAACACAATTTCCTTAATTAATTTCTGAAATAATTACTTTTTTTAATTATATTTAATTTAGAAATTCTCTAGAGATAATATAATTACACCCACTATAAAAGTCTCTTGAAAAATAGTTCTCAAATACAGAATCGATAGATTAAGTTTGCGTGGGAATTAAGTCATTAGTGAATATTACAATATATTCTTTCAATGATAAAATATAAATACACCAATTAAAACCAGTTTAATTCGAGATGTTACATTCTTATCTAAAATTTATTTTTAACTTATTTATTTAAACATTCTTATATTTCAAATAAAAGAATTAACAATTTGGACGTTGTAACACGTTTAAATATATTTTTCAAATTGATTTAATAAAGTGAGTAAAGAGTTAAAAAAGTACAGAATTAATTATTCTAATGAAGTAAAATATATGATTATGTATAAATCAAAGTCAATATTTTAAAATAAAAGAAATTTCAGAGCAATATTTTCATAAAAATTTAGAAGAATACCGTACTTAAGTTGATTATGCGATACATAGTTTTATTTTGATATAATATATTTACGTTTTAAATAATTAGAATTTAATAACTAGTATGTTATGACCCACACAAGACTTTCTCTATATAATCATATACAAATTCACGCACTACGAATTATTATTATTTACTAAAATTATTTTCCATGTTGAATACAGGCGATTTTTGTCTCAAAAGTGTATAACACTAAACGAAGAAAGAAAGTCAATTTTATGCAAACATCAGAAAAAAAAAATGTGACTAAAATTGGTATTATTATTCTTTTTATTTGTTCATTTATTTCTTTTTTTTTTTTTTTTTTTTTTTTTTTTTTCGTTGAATAAAAAAAATCAATAACTATCTCTTAAATTGTCGCAAATCTATGATTCATTCATTCGTTTTAAAGATATTGAAGAATTATTTCAAAAGTTACCCATATTAAAAATTTGCACGCGCGATTAGTACTTCAGCGATGTTTCTACATGAACACACTTTTTTCCTACACTCTAAAACAAAAGTCCTGTTTGCTGACAGAATTATTCTGTAATTAAAAAAAAAAAAAAAAAAAAAAAAAAAAAAAAACGTTCTTACAACGTAATTTTTTCGTAAATTACGAGTATTTTCTGCCTTTGCAGAAATTTTCTGGCAACAAACAAAACTTATTTTTTACAGCTACTAATAATTACTCATGTTCATTTTACAATCATGCTTTAATAACTCTCTTTATGTACATTTATGTGAAATTTTGTCCTATATATTCTGGCACGTTAAAAATATAGAAAAAATTAGAATCACAGCGGTATACTGTTGAGCAATTGATCTGCAAATGTGATCAGCCCCAGTTTAGATAAGGTCCAACTAAATACCAAGTTTTGTTAAATTTCGTTGATTGGTAAGTGAAATACAGCGTCCACAAAATTTACGAACTGGGATATGATATTATTTTATGCATAATACACCTTCAACTGAGCCAACATAAAAAAAAAAAACAAAAAATAAAACAGACTCAGGGGAATAATTATAAATACACACATCCTCACCTTATCAAATATTAGTTTAATATATAAAAGTGAAATCTTAAGATTTATTTTAAAAGGTATTACTATATTTATTTAGAAATGTAACTAGAAAATCATTAAAAATATCATATTATCTGTAAAATAGTTTAAAAAGTGTAGGCAATCGGCCTTAATCCCGAGACCGATATCTCAACATAAATATTATTATAAAATCGGCGTATTCTTAAAAAATTGCCAAATTTAATTAAAGTATCTTAGGTAATTATCTCATAGCCACAATACTTTTTTTTTTAAATATTATTAGAATACTTTCATTTATTTTAACTGAACTTTTTGTGTACCATTCAACTAATAACTTAGGGGATGAAACATTTATCTTTCTTTATTTCTCTTTCTTTTTATACCTGTTTGACAATTTAGATTTTAATTTTCTGTTTTGTTTAGAGCACGCAATAAATGTACAACCGTAGTTTAATTGTAAGTAATCTTTTTTTTTTTTTTTTTGTATAACTACAAAGTAATAAAATGGAGAAAAAAAAATCATCAAATGGAAAACTTTTAAAATTTATTAATAATAATGCAAGTTTTTTTTTTTTTTTTTTTTTTTTTTTTTCATTTTCAAATATTAATTTTCATACTAATTTAAATAAAACTATTACATTCTTAGATTTTATTATTATTATTATTATTATTATAAATTTAGTAATTTGACAATAAGTTGACTATTGTACAGAAGTTATCGTGATAAATGTTCTTAAAAAGTAAAGTTGTCAGCGAATGAATACATAATAAATTTTATAAGAATTAAAATCAAAAACAAAACCAAAAGATTAATTAAAATTGTTCATTCGTATTAATTTGTTTGTTCACCATGAACTAATGAGAAAGGAAAATTAACCTGCTTAACTAGAATTTTTTATTTATAAAAATTATTCTGTGTAATTTAAGATTGGTTTAAAAGAAAGAATGTATCGTGCAAGTTTTTTTAATACCACTAACTATTTTTTAATTACCTTTTTACTTGCTTCGTGAACTTAGAATTTTTTTTTTTTCTTTTTCTTTTTCATCTGATTTTAGCCTTATAAAAGGAAAAATATTAATCTTATTCAGTTATTGTTTTATGTCAAATAAATTATTGAGGCAAGCAATTAAGGGCTCATATAACAGAGAGTTATATTGGTAAACTATCTTTACTAATTTCCATTAAAGGCACCTACGTAATTGTTTTGTTTGCTTAATGTTATTTAGAATTTTTTTTTAAATTTATTTATTTATTTATTTTTTGCGTGAAATTTAATGTACTGAGGAATCTTTTACTTTTAAAATATAACATTTATTTATGTAATGAAACAAAGTTCTAATACAGAAATTATTGGTACTCTGAAAAAAATAAATTTTATGAATAAACTTTTTATTCGTATTTTATTGTATTCTAAATCATGAATAATTCAGTTAAGCACCTGCTTTTTTTAACGCAACACACGTAAGTTTTATTATTTTAAACTGCGCTGAAATTTACATTTATTATTTTTAAATAGCTCTAAATAGCCTCTTACTCATTCTTTGTTTAATATTTTGTTGTTGTTGTTATACATATTTATGAATAACTGAGAAGCAAATATTCAAACCAAGTTTCTCCTTCGGATTTTTTTTTTTCAGAATAAACATGCACAAATAATAATAATAATAATAATAATTAATTAATTAACTAATTAAAAAATAACTAAACTTAAAATCTAATTATCGTTTCTTTAGATGTATTACTAGTTATTATGGAAACATGTAGACATACTATGTTATGTTAAGTTTAAAGAAAAATCAATATATATATATATATATATATATATATATATATATATATATATATTTTTTTTTTTTTTTTTTTTTTTTTTTTTTTGAGAAAAAACGGTTTGAATGTCTACTTATCAGTTAGCAATTTCACATTAATCTATCTTTTGCAGAAATCCACGTTGTAAAGCATATGTACATCATAAATGCCAAGCCTTCCATTTCTAAAGGGAGACTTAACACCGGACAATTTTTACAATTGTTTATAGCTAATTTAATCGTAAAAAATTTATATGATATATTAATTTAAAAAAAATTGTGGTGATAAATATAATTAAAAAATTAGAAAGTTTGGCAGTTATAATAACGGTAACAAGCAATAATTACGGCGTGATAATATATGAAACTAAAAATAAGGGAGGGGGGGACTATTGGACAGAATTTCAATTTCTGAACTTATATCTTAAATTTATACAATGAAAATGTAAATAGTATGGACAAAAGACGATAATAGTACAAAATTTTAGCAATAGATGACGCCCGTATATGTCATAAAACGTACATAGTTTTGGAAAATCAGGAATTTGGCAATCCAAAGTGACAGCCTTTCAATATGTTGCAAGTTAAAACAATGAAATTTATTCAACTGCCATCACTTTTGGTATACAGCGTATATGGCTAGTTTCACCTAATTTTAAGACTAAACTCTTCTCATCTTTCATTGTTTATTGAAATTATGTTTTCAATTTTTTTCCCCAAAAAATGGCTAAAACATAAAACCCAATTTTCACTTGATTTGAAATCTTCTCGTTTCAACTTTAAAAAGCTTAACCTTAAATTAGTTTAATTTAATATAAAATTTAGACTATTACAGTTCATCAAAATAAATCTCAGAACCATACTTTGCTTGAATTCAGTTTTGTCGCCTCTGTTCAAGTGGCCAAAATTTATTCTAAACTTGAGCATATTTGAAAATATTGCAAAATTATAAAGAGATAATTACAATAACTTAAATAATTTGCAATCAATTTCCTATAGGCTTAAATTTTCATTTAAGATCTAAATACCTTTAGAGGCGAGGATTTAATCGATTGTTCCCAATCTTGAGCAATGCACATTGTATTGTCAAATGTACATAACTCATGACTGTAACGGCTTTTACTTAAAAAAAAAAAAAAGTCTTCAGAATTACTCAACGTTTAAGAAATTCTTAGTTGAAAGCCCATTCACCACAACACAGAGGTTGAAGCTCATAATTCTATCATTTATGGAATGCATGCTAAGAAACTAACAGGAAAAGTTATAAAATTTTATTAAGTAAAAATGAAAAAAAAAAAAAAAAAATCTTATCGTATTGGAAAATATTGAACACAAAATCTTACTATTCTTTATTCTAATCTACACAAAAATAAAATAGTTTTACTGACATAAAAAAAGAAAAAAAATATAATGACAAATTTTTCCTTTAAATAAATTGGAAACTCTAATATGTTTTATTGACTTAATTACCGATTATATTCTTCTTCAATTTTATAATTTCTGTATTGTCACTACAAATATTATATGTACTAAAAATTAAAGGCAAAATAAATAATTATTTTTTTTAAATTAAAATTAATTAAAATTAATTTTCTAAAGTATCTGGAATCTATTTCAAAAACCTTTAATGGTCTGTATTACCGGTCAGTAAATAAATATAAATACAAATATTATTTCGATATGAAAATGAGAAATTATTTTATTAAAAATATATTTATCCGAGCTGAAGTGCCTGCAAAATAGAATATCGCGATTGTTTTTACAAAATGTGATATCTGTCATGGGATATTTGAAAGATATCGAGAGTAAGAGATCATGAAAAACGACAGTTTTTTGAGTGACGCAAGCGGAGGGACAAACGGGACGCTGCGAACTCATATATACGGCTAGTTTGACATCAAAGAGATTTGTAAAAGCCGACACTTAATATCTCAGCAAATATGCCATATTTTGTTCTGATCTTTTCAAAATAATCTTTTATCTTCGGTCTTAATCTATCCTGAAAATTTTACATTTCTACATGTAATATGTTTTGAGATCTGAATCTCAATTTAAAGCCAAAAAGGAAAAATGTAAGGTGTAAGGTTGTAATGGACTCAAATTCTGAAAAAATATCTCTAAAACGGCTCGAAGGATTTTCATATAATTAATATATTTTGTTAATAGGATCTTTCTGAATCTAGTAACGTTTTCGTTTTTTTCAGGAAAACTCTTGTTTTTTATATAAATCGCTGTAAATATGGAACTATATTACTCCGCCAATTACATGTGTTTCTCCGGGTGAAAACGCTGTTATGCGGTTCTTTCTTGTGAGGTATGTGGGCTGGTTGATTGTCCGACTTCAATGCAGCCAATGAATTATTTAGATTTTTTTTTAACGCAAAAGTACTTTATTACATGTTTAAAATATTTATTGTATATATACAAAGTCAAATTCACTTAAATATATTTTCTCTTCTGTTATGAAAAAAATATTTTTGATTTCAAAATTTCATATTTAGTCAAGAAAATATTTAGATAATATTTTAAATAAGGAAGTATTTTGTAATTTTAGATATTCCATTTTATCATAATAATGATGAATTTACAATTTTTTAAAGCGAGAAAATTTTTAATCATTCATGAACATCGATTTTATAATAGCTCAATGATTTGCGATTTATATTCATGTATCATTCCGCGTCGGGAATGGAAAAAAACAGCAAATAGAGTTTTGGCGCCATCTATCTTTTTTTATTTAAAATATACACTTCCGTAAATACATGTATATATGTATTTTCTTTTTAAAAATTAAAAATCTCTTTTGAAAATACAGTTAGAGTTTATTCATTTATTTATTTTTCAGACTTTAAAATGATACATATTTTAAATATTAACATAATCAATTTATTATTATTATTATTATTTAAAGCAATAATGACTAGGGGATGAAACAGTGTTTATTAGAAATAACACTATTTCATGAATTTTATTAAAATTCATGAAAAATATGTCAAATAGCAATTATTAAAAAACACGTCAAAATAAATAAATAACATCTTTACTTTGAAACCCTAATGTATTTAAAAAATATTATTCTTTCTTTTATTTTTTTAATTAATTAATTTCTGCATGAAAAATTCTATTTCATAAATATATTTACAATTACAATAAACAAAAAATCCTCCTTTAATTTTAAATAACTATTTCTACCTGTTTCTAAACAAGTTTTTTTTTTTTTTTTAAGGGGAAAAAAAAATAATAATAAAAAGCTAAATATATATGTATATGACTTTAAATTACTAGATGGCGCCACTACATTTATTTAATTTTCTTAAATAAAAAAGAAAGAAAGAAAAAACTTTTAATTGCTTCGAAACATGTAGAAATAATTATTTAAAATTAAAGGAGGGTTTTTTGTATATTGTAGTTGTAATTATATTTATGAAATAGATTTTTTACGCAGAAATTTCATTTTTTTTTTTTTTAAAGCTTAACTTATATTTTCCATAAAATTTTTCTCCAGGTGATTTTATCTTATTTTTAAAATTATAGAAATGTAAAGCTTAATTTATATTTTGGCTATTTTTTCCTCCAAACGTTTTATATGAAAATATATATAAAGTAATTTTTACCTGCAATTTTGATGAAAATTTAAACTGTGAATATTGGAGCATAGTTAGCCTCAAAAGGGGAAACAAAATATACAAATTTCCATTTTTAATATTTACTTTTTTTTTTTTTTTTTTTTTTTTTTTTTTGTAATTGTTTAATTTGTAATTCTAACTTAAATTTGAAATTATCCACTTATTTTTCTTTCTTTCTTTTTTCTTATTTTTTTATTTTTTATTTATTTATTTTTAAAGTTTGAGAATCCCAGTCAATAAATTTTTCTAGTGCGAAGCTTCTCCATTTTGTTTCCAAGTGGCAGGCTACTTGAAAATTTGTCAGTATGATAACGTTTGAAATACTGAATTAATTCACACTAAATTTGTAGTGTAGATTTATCTTAGAAATGCATTTGATATGTTCATTTGCCAACTTAATCTACCCTCTTGTTTCCCTGTGCTAGCACACTGAAAATTTCAAATTTACATTAGAAAGGTTTTATGAACCGATTTGCTTAAAACTCCACATATACAAACCTTCATTAATAAATCCTCTAAGTCCATTAATAAATTGTAGCTGCCATTTTGGAAAAAAAATGGTGGCAACTTCATAAGAAAAGATAAATTAGTTTACCCTTCCTAGGAGCCAGAAGGACTTATTTTAATTTCTTGATCAAAAACCACTAAAAAGTAATGATATCAGTTCAAAAAACCCTTAACGGCTTAAAAGTTTGTGACGCCGCTACTTTATGGCTATAAGAATTTGAAATATGAGTCTTAAAAATAATGATATCAAATTTTAAGTGACGCTTTGCAATTAGTTAAAGTATACATAGATTTTCATATTTGATCATTTACTTTTATCTTTTATTTATATTTATAATGCAAACGTAATATTTTTAACTTCAAGATCAGACAGATATATAAAATACACTCACTAGATGCTTTTTCATTCGTATTTAAAATTCAAAATAACAGTTTTAAAAGGAATTATATAAAAATTCCAGTGGCGCCTCGGTGTTATTTTAAAAGATATGTTTTTAGATTCCATTAAAATTACTTTTGTTTTGACTAATAAAGTATATTTACACATTTAAACAGTGCTTTTAATTTTCAAATATACTGTCAAATAATTATACTTTCACCGAGTTTGCATTATAAAGTAAAATTATTTATTTCAATAAATTGATTTATCTTTTGCGTCACGCTATCCAAAACTGCAAGTAAAATTTGTGTAAATGTTTTCTTTACGTCACACTACCTCTTTGAGCAAATTTTCACTTAGTTGGATACTATGATACTATGTTTTGGATAGCGTGATGCAAAAGATAAACCTATTTATTGAAATAAATAATTTTACTTTATAATGCAAACTCGGTGAAAGTATAATTATTTGAAAGTATATTTGAAAATTAAAAGCACTGTTTAAATGTGTAAATATACTTTATTAGACAAAACAAAAGTAATTTTAATGGAATCTAAAAACATATCTTTTAAAATAACACCGAGGCGCCACTGGAATTTTTATATAATTCCTTTTAAAACTGTTATTTTGAATTTTAAATACGAATGAAAAAGCATCTAGTGAGTGTATTTTATATATCTGTCTGATCTTGAAGTTAAAAATATTACGTTTGCATTATAAATATAAATAAAAGATAAAAGTAAATGATCAAATATGAAAATCTATGTATACTTTAACTAATTGCAAAGCGTCACTTAAAATTTGATATCATTATTTTTAAGACTCATATTTCAAATTCTTATAGCCATAAAGTAGCGGCGTCACAAACTTTTAAGCCGTTAAGGGTTTTTTGAACTGATAATGTATACGATGTAAAATCTGAAAACGTCCGTGTCTATACATTAGGTATCTTCATAACAGGGATGAGATATATAAGAATACTTTACTGAAATCTTGTTGGTACTTACACAAAACAAAATTAAATTTCTTTATAATATAAAATTCAAAGGACAATAAATAACATTTGTTTTTCTTAAATTCCAATGTATGTCGCTTGAAAACAGCGATGAAATTAATCTCAGACATTTATCATTTCTTTTTACTTGTATATATTTTGTTTATTTCTCTCTCTCTCTCTATGTGTATATATATAAGATTTATATTTTCGAAATAGATAAATAGATTTTTCTGATGTATAATATTTTCAAGTGCTTTCTTTTCGTGAGATTTATTATTATTATTATTATTATTATTATTATTTATTTGTAGATAAGTTTAAAACTTAATTTCACACACACACACACACACACACACACAAAAAAAAAAAGATGTGTGCAATATTCAAGTATAATTTAATACATATATATGTATATATTATAAATAAAAATAACTTTTTTTTTTTTTTTTTTTTACTAATATTTAAATAACGGATTTTTCGACTTCAATTTCTATTATATACTCTTAATGAAATGAATTTAGCATACTATATGTGCAGTAGAAAATTTTTTGTAGATAAAATATAATTTAAAAAATATAATTAAAAAATTTATTTTTATTTATTTATTTATTTATTATTTATTTATTTTTATAAAAATATGTTATTTGTTTATGACATTCCAAATCTTTTATTCAAAATACCGGAAAAAAATAAATATCTGTTATTTTATGAAAGGATTATTTATTAAAAATATACATTTCTAGACAGAAAAGACTGCAAAATAAAATAGTACAAATGTTTTACAAAATTAATATTTGGCATGGGAATTTGAAATAAATCGAATATAAGAGAGAATGTATACAATGAGAAATCTGAAGACATCTGTGTCTGTATATTATGTATGGTATCACAAAGATGAAATATATAAGATTACTTTACTGAAATCTTGTTGGCATTTACCCAAAACTAAAATGAATTCTTTTATAATATAAAATTCAGGGGACAATATATAACATTTGCTTTTCTTAGATTCAATGTCAGAATCTATATCAATTGAAAATCATCGATAAAATGTAGTTCAAAAAATGTATAGTAACTTCTTGCTCATATAAATAGGTTTTTTGTTACTATTTAAATGAAATTTATTTATTTTTGAAATAGATAAACAGAGCATAATTTTATTAAAAGGAATCTTGGAGCTAGATAATTAAATAGAGGAAAAATCTTAAAATTACTGAAAAATATGACAAAAATTGGTTTTACTAGGAAATAGGTATAATTATTTTAATGAAAATTTTGGGTTAAGTGATTTTTGGAATGCAAAATCGATTGGACTAATCTTCATCTTCAGGAAAATTCGCGTTTGCTGCTAACCCTTCCAACGCAGGCTGAAATATATGGCATAATTTTAGTTTACTAGGACATGGATGTGACGATCTTAAAAATCTTTAACTTAGAGTTAAAGATTTTTTAAGACATCAAATCAATTTCACTTATCACCTTCTTCACGAAAACTAGCTTTCACAGTTAAATCTTTTACGTCCATCGAAAAGTCACTTCGTTTTCTCGAAAATAAATCTAATCATTTTGTCTAAAAAAAAATCCTAAAATTAAGTTCGTTTTTTTATTTAATGGGAAAGCTATTTGGCATATCCTCATCTCCAGGAAACAGCGTTCACTGCTTTGTCAACCCTCACTCCACCGTGGCAAAATATGGCTGGAATTTAGTTTATTTGTAAACTGCTCGAACTTTTTTATAAATATTTAAGTTTTGAGGATTTTTTAGATGACAATTCAAATTGAATTTTGCTCATCTTCAGAAAAGTTATCATTGTCAGCTAACTATCACTCAGCCCGTTGCAAAACTGCAGCAGAAACTTCGTTTTCTAAAAAATGGATCTAACGATTTTGATAAAAACTTAGCATTAAGATTTTTTTGAGATAAAAAACCCAACTGATATATCCTCATCTTAATGAAACTTAACGTTCACTGCTAACTCTCATTTTGCTCGTAGCAAAATCGAGCAGAGATATGTATTTCTCATAAACAATTTGAATAATTGATTTAGATTTAGGTAACTTTCGAGTTTAAAATTGAATTGTAAACACAAAAACCTCTCTTTAGAATATTCATCGTTTACCGACAACTTATGTTTCACAAAAGAAAAAATAGTAGAAATATCTTTATTATTATTATTATTATTTAAAGTACTCGTATGATTTTGATAAATATTTAGAGTTAATGTGTTTTTCAAATGGAATTTCAAACTAAAATATGCTCATCACTAGTATAATTTGCATTCACTTTTAAACCGCCTAGCACTCGGGAGATATACGTTGTTTTCTTGGAAATCGTTGGAATAATTTTGAAAAACAAAAAATATGTTCATATTTTTTTTTTTTTTTTTATGTTAGATGAAAAATCAGTTTTGCTTATTGTCTTCATCAGAAAAATTAGCCGTTACTGGTATTTGCTCGAAACAATCTATAACATAAATCTGATCTTCTAGGAAACTGCTTGAACGTTTTTGATAAGCAATTTTAGTTAAAAATTTGATACGATAACTCGATTTGAATGTTCCTTTTCTCAAGAAAAAATAGCTTTCAGTAGTATCCTGGTTTCCGCAATGGGGAAACAGATAAGACCTACAACTATATGAAAACAAACCACAGTATCTATACAACGAATGATTTTTACAATGAAACAAAGTGAATTCGATCATCCAGGTACTTTTAATATAAATAACAATAACAATCTTCCAGCTTTACCTGTTACTTCTCCTAATAATATTTCATTCAGTGAAACTGGTTTAAAATCCAATAAAAACCAATTTCTTAGATGTAAAAACTATTCATAATTTACAATTACATTTAAACTTATATGCTAAATGTAAATTTTCTCTTTTAAATTTTTTTTTTTTTTTTTTTTACGAATTTTAAAACATGCTTGCATAAATCTGTATTTTCTAACATTCTCATAAACTTTAATTTACGTATTTAACATTTAGTATCGGATAAAAAAAAAAAAAATCAATATATGTTTATAAAAAATCGAGCCTTATTCAATGACTATACTCAAAATGTAATTAAAACATTTTCATAATTAAAATCATTACATATTCTCCTGTAAATAATGGTCTTAATTAATTAACTTAATTATCATGCTTTAATAAATACGTACATACGAGTATATTCATTGTCACTTGCCCTCCTTTAATATAAAAATAATTATATGTGTTCGTAGTTACCTCACTGTTTTATAAATATAACATTTATTGTTTAAAAAATAATTACATTTATTCATGGTTAATTTCTATTGTTAAATAAACTCATTGATAAATATTTATGTTGCGTAGATTTAATTTTAACTTTTTATTTATTTATTTTTTTCTCATAGCTTAATAAATAATTATTTATTATTGTAAAATAAATACATTCAACATTTTGTTCATTATTTTAAATTCACCTTTTAAATTTCTATTTATTTTCTACTTAATCTCAAATTAATTTGCATATTTTGCAAATACTTTCTATCTATAACTTTAGAATATTAATATGTATTTTCTAAGCATGTGTAAAATAATTAATTATTTAATTTTAATTTATAGATTCTAAAAAAATTAAGATAATCTTATATTAATTTATTTTTAATTTATACTTAATTAGTTATTATTTTTAAAAATAATAGTATTGTACCTATTTAATTAAATTAGGTATATCTAATTTTAAATAAGCTAAAATTAATTTTGCATCCTTGTATTTTTTTTTTTTTTTTTTTTTTTTTTTTTTTTTTACATTTTTATCTATGTTTGAAGCATCTTAACTGCCTTGAGTTTATTGTTTTACGGTTAGCCGCAGTCGTTCACTTTTATCTGTTTCATGTATGTAATTATGAGTACTGTTTTGTTTTTAATTTATTTAATTATTCTCTTATTTTATTATTTTTGGGTAATTTTGTTTCAATTAGAAAATTATAATCTTTGCAAATTCTATTCCTTCAATGCCCTTAAAAAATTAGGAATCACCATGCTTTCATTAATATACATTTGTCTTGTTTTAAACCTTTTTAATCTGTTTTTTTTTTTTTTTTTTTTTTTTTTTTTTTGTGTGTGTGTGTGTGTGGGGGGGGTTATTATTATTTTTTTTTTTTTTCGTTTATTTTCTATAAATTTTAATATATATATACATTCTTACTTGTTTGGAAAATATGTTTGTACTGTACATTCAAAATTCTTTAATAAAAAAACACGTTGATCAAGAAATATATAATTTAATAATAAAAAAAAATCCTAAGAAAGGTCTAAATTTCTTCTACTAAAAATATTAATCTTTAAATTGGAGTGTCTAAAAGAAAAAAAAAATCACAATTACTTTTTGACTACATACTATCTGCCAAGGGATATTTGAAACAAATCGAGTGTAATAGACAATATGTACGATGGAAAACCTCAAAAAATTTGCATGTATTAGGTAGCCATATCGGAAATGTGAAATATGTAAGATAACTTTTTTGAAATCTTATTGACATTTAACCATCATTTATCGTCATGTATTATTTTACATTTTATTATTATTTAAAAACATTATTTTTATTATAAAATATTTTTACTTTAAACAAAAACAAAATATTGGTAATTAACAACATTTATCGAACTGACTTACGATTTAGTAAAGAAAATTAAACATTATTTAGATATAAAAAGGTGAAATTGTTTTATTAAAAATAAATTTCTCAAGAAACAGGAGTCTAAAATAAAACATTATACTTGTTTCTAAATAATGTAAATTTTATATTTGAAACAAATGAAGTGTAGGAGATAATACATGCGATGAAAAACCTCAAAACAGCTGTGTATATATATCAGGTTTTTTTATTAGAAAGATGAAATATATAAGATTATTTTACTGAAATCTTATTGGAATTTACAGGAAAATAAACTGAATTTCTTTCCAATAGAAAATTCAAAGGACGATAAATAACATTTATTCTTCCTAGATTCAATGCTTAAACGTATATCGTTTGAAAGCAGCGATGAAAGCAGAAGATTTATTATCTATTTTTATTTGTTGAGATATTGTTTATTTCTATATATATCATCTTTGTTTTACTTCGAAATAGATAAACACAGCAAAATTTCTTGAAATAAGCTCTTATAGATTTATTCTCATCTAATAGATTTTTAAAACAAATTTCGTTGCAATTTTCCTTTCATTGTTTATTTGTAAGAAAATGTAAATATTCAATTTTACAGAACAAGTTTAATAAATTATTAAATTCTGTTAAATTAATATATTAAATATATCCTCATTCTTGTGCATCCCAGATAGCTCATTTTTGAAGTAATCATATTTTAAATATAAAATCATTTTCAAATTAAAACAAGAAAGAAAAATCAGACTGTTCACACAAATTATAAACACTTTTTTTTGTGTTTTGATCTGTGAGGTAAATTTCTCACTTTTTAATTGGCTCAAAAAAAAATTGTCACACGTGTTCTTCAGCACCACAAAAAAAAAAAAAAAAAAAAAAAAAAAAAAGTCTATGCACTATTAAAAAGTTGAACCTTTCCCTCCAAGGAAGGAGCATAGAAAAAGTTAAGGTATTCTCTGCAATTTGGAAATTATTTGAGCTACAAAATTTATTATGAATTTTTTTTTAAAGTTTGTTTAAGTCCACAATCACTATGTTAATAGAAAAAGTTGCTCTCTTTTCAGTCCAAAGGTGTTAATAGCAGCAGAAAAAGAAAGGGACTTGCTTTTTAATTTAGAAGACACTCTAGCTAGAAACTTTATAGTATTTTGTATGTGGGAATTCTACATTCAAGTTAATTTCACTACGCTATTAAAAAAGTTACTCAAACTCATAAAGGGGAATAAGAGATGGAGATTGTTGTACAATTCGAAAATCACATTGAGCTAGAAACTTCATTTGCATGAACATTCTTCCAATGTTGTCCTTATTGTATCACTTCTATTTTTAGTTGAACCTGGTAAAATATTCGAAATTTCAACTATTTAAATGTAAAATATATGTATAAGAACTTCTTTTTAATACAGTAGTTTTAATTACAAAAGAAATATATATTTTTTTATATGAAATAAATTTAATATAAGTTACAGGGTTACTGCGAGTAACTAAATTTATTGAAATAATTATTTTAAAGTCTTACTTGAAAATATACATGAATCATCTCCGTTTCAAGTATATCGATATTAAATAAATAAAAAAGTTAAAAATCTTATTATATTCAACTGATACTTATTATTATTTTTTTATTCTTGAATTAATCTTGTTACAAGTAGTAACATGATATTGCAAAACATTGTCTAGAAAACACAATTTCCTTAATTAATTTCTGAAATAATTACTTTTTTTAATTATATTTAATTAAGAAATTATCTAGAGATAATTTAATTACACCCACTTTAAAAGTCTCTCGAAAAATATTTCTCAAATTCAGACAGATTAAGTTTGCGTGGGAATTAAGTCATTAGTGAATATTACAATATATTCTTTGAATGAACTAAAGTATAAACGCACCAATTAAAACCAATTTAATTCGCGATCTCACATTCTTATCTAAAATTTATTTTTAACTTATTTATTTAAACATTCTTATATTTCAAATAAAAGAATTAGCAATTTCGACGTTGTAATACATTTAAATATATTTTTCAAATTGATTTAATGAACTGAATAAAGAGTAAAAATGTACGGAATTAATTATTCTAATGAAATAAAATATATGATTGCGTATAAATATAAGCCATTATTTTAAAATAAAAGAAATAACGGTGCAATTTTTTTTTAAATAAAAATTAAGAAGAATACTGTAGTTGATTTTGTACCTGAAGGGACTAATGTGAAAGTTGTACCTCACGAGACTAATGTGCAAGTTGCACCGAACGAACAAACTATTTCTTTCAACGAAAATGCCTACTAACTCTGGACGATAGGTCTAATATATCGTATCATATTATATATCGTATTTATCGTAATATAACTCAATACTTATTTCGCTTCCTTCTTCGACTCGTTTTAATACGCATTTTTTTTTTTTTTTTATATATATATATATATATATGCATGAGCAGCCCCCGAAAAACAAAAACATTAAATCATTAAATTCATTTTTTTACTTATTTTTATTTCATATTATTTCACGTGCACTTTTTATTTCCTAATTCAAAATTATTAAAAAAAACTTTTTCGATATCGCTTGTAACGATACTGATTATTATTAATTTTCTTTTCTTTTTCTTTCAATAATAATAATAAAAAAAAAAGATTTTGATGAAATTCTAGCAAAAGCAGAATTTAGTTTAGGACGGAGGACTATTAGTTTTTTTTATTCTTCTTTTTTCAAATTATAACATCGCTTTCAAATTATTCAATTATATTTTCGATAAATTTTAGATTTCGACAAATGTCCAACTATCGAAATCGACAACGCAAAAATCCCAGATTGAGACTAATAGGCCCTCAGTCCTAATAAGGAAAGAAATTCAAATTTAGGCGAACTCTTAAAAAAAAGAAAAAAAAAAGCGGTTATTATTATTATTATTATTTTCTTTGAATGAAAAAAAAATCAATAACTATCTCTTAAATTGTCATAAATCTATGGTTCAGTCATTCGTTTTAAAGATATTGACGAGTTATTTAAAAAGTTACCCATATTGAAAATTTCCACCCCCGATTAGTACTTTCCCCCCAGTGGGGGGGGGGGAGCGATATTTCTACATGAATACACTTTTTTTCCTAGCTTACAGCTACTAAAATTAATTGTTCATGCTAATTTTACTATCATGCTTTAATAATTCTCTTTAAGTACATTTACGTAAATTTTGTCCTACATAGTCTGGCACGTTAAAAATTTAGAAAAAATGAAATCACAGTGCTATTGATACCCAAATGTAATCAGGTACAACTAAATACCAATTTTGTTTTTATTTCATTGATTAGTAAGTGAAATACAGCGCCCACAAAATTTGTGATACACACACAGACAGGCCGATATTTTCTAAAAGACAGTCAAATTATGTTCATGACATCTCAAAATGTGTAAATTTGTCGAAAACTAGAGTTCAAAAATTTTCACGAATCCAATACTTTCTACTTACATATATAGAAGAAAGAAAAAAAAAGCATAAATATGTTTTTACTATAGCGATACTGAATTGAAAATTTAAACTGAATATTGGGGTCTTAGAATGAACCGTAATTATAAAAAATAAAAATAAAATATTTATTAAAACTTAATAGCGTGTAGTTATAATTAATATATTTTTATTCAAATTTTTATAAGAAAAATGTAAGGGGACGCAAAAGCACCTGATTATGCGATTTTGCATTTTAATCATGAATAGGTAGCATAGAGAAGTAAAAAGGGAATTGAAAAACCTATTGACATAAGAATTACCCTGAAAAAAGCTTGTAACATAGCTGCCAACTTGTACTGTTTTCTTAGCATTACTTTTTCTGAATAAAATTTTCACTTTATTTAGTCTTAGAAATTTCTAGAAATTTTTTTAGAAAATCCCCATTAAAATTTTCTTGCAGTAAAAAAAAAGTACAAGTTGGCAGCTATGCTCTAGTAAAAATGTGACTTTATGAAATCGGCAAACTAAAATAATAATAAAGGTTTTTTTTTCCCCTTACTGCTTTGGTAAATTAAGTAAATTAAATTATTTAAAAATCTGATAAAATATTTATTCGTTCAAATTTATGTATATTCCCATTTTTTAGAGAGCAGCACTAACCTTAAGAAGATACAACTAGAGATATAGACTGCGTATAATAGTTCGTTTTTTTTTGTTTGTTCTTCACGGTAGTATTCGCAGAATTTTAATTTAACATAGCTTATTGAAACAAAAAACCATAGAAACAGTTACATTTCGTAAGTTTTCTACATTTATTGACATTAACTGTTTCTAAGGAATGAATTTAAAAATTTACTTTATTAATCTTTGATTAAAACAGTTCTTTCGGTTGGTTGTGTTTAACGACACACTAGTGCTGCGCAATGGGTAATTGGTGACGGTGGGACGTACACCTAAGGATGGTCCGGAGACATGCCATCACAATTTTTATCCTCCATAAGGGGATGGTTCCCCCGCTTCGGTGATCCACATAGATATAATTTGAATGGGAACATAGAGGACATTGCGGCCACAACGGATTTTACATGCACCGACCACCATTAGTGCACACGGCGGTGTTTAGCTGGATCCAGTATTGAACCCGCAATCTTCCAATTCTGACAATTAGGCAACTGTGCCCCCGATAGGCAATTTTTGCTAAGCTCCAATAACACTGTATAACAGCTAAAGAAAGATATTTAGTTCCGCATCATACTATAGGTATGGGGAACTTAGGTAATCGTGAAAAATTTCGACCTCGGTTTTTTGACTTTTTTATACGTTTTCAGGTGTGAGGAATCCGAAAATGACAAAATTTGTATGGTGTCTGTCTCTAGGGTGTCTGTTAGTGTGTTAGTCCGTTAGTTTGTTAGTCTGTTAACACGATATCTCACGAACAAATGTTCGCAGAGAGGTCAGATCAGTTTTAAAATATTACTTTCCATACTGGCAAGAACCCTAATCATTTGCAACATTCGAATTAAAAAACATCGTAAGTTATGAGAAATTTACGATTTTCTTATCATGGGAGAATAGGACAAAATTTCACTTAAACGTGCATTAAATGGAAACTTTTTACTCTAAATGTCAGACCAGTTTTAAAATATCAGTTTTGATGCCGGAATGAACACCAGTAACTTTGAAAATTTCGCAAGTTATTGGAAATTTACGAATTTCTTAACATGGCAGTATAGGGCAAAATTTCACATAAACGTCAATTTTGAGAGATATTTTCATCGTAAAGATGTCAGACTACTTTTGAAATTTTATTTAGAACACTGGCATGGATATTAATGACTATGAATTTTCCAATTTAAAAAATTCGTAAGTTATTTGGAATTTACGATTTACTTAAAATGGAAGAATAAGGCAAAATTGAGCATAAACTTCCATTTTGAGGATCCTAAATACATTAGACAACTTCAAAATTACATTTATGATATTTGTTTGAAGATGATTACAAATATTCTAATAGGAAAATTTCATAAATTATTCGTAATTTACGATTTTATCAACATAGCGAAATTGTAAATTGTTCATATAAATATGAATTTTGAGCATTATTGCATTGAAAATAGAAGCATGAAAACTAAACAACAAAATTGACCCTGATAAAATAAATTAATAGATTAGAATAAGATAAATATATCGAAGTGAACGGTGGATAGATAGCCTATTGCGCGGGGATTTCATTATGTCACTGTATCAAGCTCTGGTCAAATTCATTTCTTTTAACATGATTATAATATGTCTCGCACTAGAAATTTATGAGAACATAAATATGATAGGGAACTAAGCAAAGTCCACCTATGCCAACTAGTTTTATTTTAAATGCAAAAAGAAATTTAAGCATGATAAATATAGTAACTGGTGTAAAATAGATAATTAAAAGAAAATTTTTGAAAATATTCGTGTGACTTAAATAAGTTTAAAAAAATACTAAGACAGTTATAATGAAATATATAACTACCGTTGAAAAGGAAATTTTGTGGAATAAAAAATACAATACACGAATAACAACCAGAGAAATAAAGATATTTGAGTAATTTTCAGGAACCAGATACGGAAGACTTAAAAAAAAAGTCATTAACATACACTTCAGAGCTTTAAAAATACAAAAAGCTTCAAGAAATTCCAAAAAAGAATTATTATTCCTTGAAGGAATATAAAAACAGTGGTTATAAGACAGATATTGAGAAGAAAGAAAAGGTTTACAATTTCTTCATTACGTACACTACGACGATGCTTATTGCTTCGGTGTTTCAAATGTCTCCTAAATTGTCTAACATAACTTAGACTGAGCGAAATACAAGTTATAAAATAGTCACCACATGTGTGGGAGTTCGGAAGGATAATTCATTTATTTTATTTTTTGAAGGTTTTAATACCACAACGTGAAATAATTTTAGAGGTTTTCAATGAAATGGGCGAATGCAAAAGTTAAACAACAAAATTTAGACAAGTAACATGGAAATATAACAGTTTTTTTTTTTTTTTTTTTTTAACTTTTTTCTATATCTATGTATAGAGAAAGTATTGGATTCGTGAAATTTTTCGAACTCCAGTTTTCGTTCAATTTACACGTTTTGGGATGTCCTTGAACAAGATTTGATTTAGAAAATGTCTGACAGTGTGTCAATCTGTCAGTCTGTCTGCATATGTGTGTGTATCACAAATTTCGTGGACGCTGTATCTCACGAACCAATGAACGAAATTTAACTGAACTTGATATTTAGTCGGACCTTGACATAAACTGGTGCTGATTAGATTTGTAGAGCAATTGCTCAACAGGTAGCGCTGTGATCGCATGTTTTCTAATTTTTTTTAACATGACAGTATAGGACACAATTTTGTATAAATGTACATAATGAGAGTTATTTTAAACGTGTGATTGTAAAATTAATATGAATTATTGATAATAGTAGTAGTTAACTAGGGAAAAAAACGTGCATGTGGGAGCATCGTTTAACCCCCTCCCCTCCCCCCCCCCCCCCCCGTGGGAAGTAAATTTTCAATATGGGTATCTTTCGAAAGATCTCTTCAATGCCTTTAAAACGAATGGTTGAACTATAGATCTATGATAATTTAAAACAAATTTATCGATTTTTTTTAACGACAAAAAAAATCGTATTTTTTCTGATAATTGCAAAAGATTGACTTTCTTTGGGCATATATAATTCTGTCAGATAAAAATCGTCTGCATTTTTAATGGAAAATAATTTAATAATTTAATGAATAATTTTTATTGAATGAATTTTGTGTAACATTATATAGAAGAAAGTCATGTGGTGGCCACATCATACTAGTTTTCTATGCACCAAATTAGAACGATAAACAAACATAAACGGGATGATCAATTAAAAATTACTGTTCTACTGAACTTTAATGTTGGCTAGACCTTCAAATTTTATGTGAATGATGTTGTGGGATTGAATACCAATTGACTAAGCGATGGTCATCCACATGTTTAGAGTATCTACTTTCAGAATCTTCCAGCCCGCGGGACATCGCCGAACATTTAGGACGACTACCCCAACCTCGGTTTGAACTCGGCAACTCCTGTCTACCAGCTTTAAAAGTAATACCTTTCAACCAGTTTCAGTGATGAGTCTCGTGTGAAAAAAACGGTATATTTACATATCGAAATGCTAAAGTGTCTTATAATGTATAAAAATTATAATACTGATGAAAAATATCTTCATTTCTTATTATCACATAAAGAAAGCGAATCCACGATTAAGAAAGATTACCAAAAATAAGTAGGTACATGGAAAAATTGAGCAATTTTTTTAGTCTCATGAGTCATTTCATAAAATTTTCCATCTATCCTAAAATTTTAAATATTAATTTTAGAAAATTAAATTGTAGAAGTGTTTTCTTATTGCTTCAGAATAATACCTTACTTTCCTACAATATATATATATATATATATATATATATATATATATATGTATATATAAAATAAGATAAAATAAAAAATAAAATATAAATTAATTTTCTAAAATCAGTATTTAAAAATTTTTTGGTAGGTGTGACATTTCAATGAATGGTCCAAATACATTTTACGCAGACATAAAAAAATAAAAAAATTGGTATTTTAGGACATAGAATGAGTTTATTATTTTAAAATAAAGTCTTTAGGAGTGCAAATTGAAATTATGTATATATATTTCTTTTAAGTTACTTTGAAGAATTCGAGTTATGAAGTTTCAAATGACACCTATTGAATAATATAAATGTACTGCCATCAACTAGCTCACAAAAATAAATAATATATTTCAAAAGTAGATTGAAATGTAAAAGCTTTCAAAATGAAAAGCTTTTCAAATTAAATGTGAAAGTTCTATGTAGCCCATACTTTTGTTCATGATGCAATGTAATTCCTTGAAAATATCGTACAAAATATTAAATGCCTCAAAATGATATGAAATTTATTATTTGGAGCAATCAGAAATACAAATGATTGCTCATAGCTATATTTAAACTAAAAATATATATATAAAATTTCTTTTAAATGATATTAGCTTTGCATAAATCTCTTCAAATCAGAAATGTAGAAGATTTAACGACGCATAAGCATTTCATAATTGCGTATTGTTTTAGGTAAAGCAAAAATTTATTTATAATTTTTACATAGAGTTTAAATATTTAAAATAATTTTGAATTGTCACAAAATTCAGAATTTTCAGGACTCAATTGATTAAATATTATTAATGTAAAATCTTAAAGTTATTAGAAGAGTTTTTCCTCGTTGATTGAAAATTATTATTAATTACGTTTAAATTATAAAACTTAATAGTATTTTGAGTGAAAATGAAATTAAAATATTAGTTTGTTAAATTCATGTATTGTTTTAAAATACATCTAAATGTAGGTAACTTAAAAAAAAAAAAAAAAATAGTCGACCTTTTTTCTGGACTAAAGCTAATGATCTCACTCTTTACAAAAGTTTTGATAAATTTGGTGTCAACATAGCCTAAAAAAAAGCCAAGAGATTATGCTGTTTCTATTAAACTGTTGCTGGTTGCAACCGAGGTCACGTTATTCATTCTAGTCGTTAGACTTTTTCTATTGTTTTCTCTAAAGTTTACGTGAATACGATATTAAGCCCCTTAAAATTAGCCCCTACGGAGGATGCGCTACTCAGGCCTATTTTCCAAGCACAGACGGTTAGTGTTGGTGTTGGTGTTAGAATTAAGGCGAATTGACTGTTCTAGGGTCTTAAGCCTGAAGAGGATGTCATCCATAGTAGCCCTTGTTTCGGAGATAACCACGTAAACCTCTTAAAGGCTAAGCCGACGATCACTACTTGCCCCAAGTTTCAGAGATAACCACGTAAACCACTTAAAGGCTAAGCCGACGATCGCTACTTGAGATCGAACCCATCACCTCACGTCTACCAGCTTTAAGAGCAGAACCTCTCGGCTACTAGTGGAACCGAAGACAATTTGATTTAATCTTTGCGCATTTATGTATCTTTGATAGCAGTATATAGGTAAGTTAACCGTATTCATTTTATTTCTTTTAGATATTTTCTAATTCTGTTACATAAAAGTGAATAGTTCTAGTTAATTCTAATATGTAGCTAGCTCGATAAGACTAAAATGAAGTGAAAAAAGTATAAACTCAGCTTATAACTCAACTGCTAATCTAAATTTGAACGGAATATCTATTTGTTTGTAACTTTCTTTGTTATTTTCAGTCTTAGAAGAAACCAACTATAATATGATAAAGTGATAGTTTTAGCAGTTTTAGAAACTACACATATTTTCCTGTTCGACAGAGAACTCCTCTTAAAATTCGAAATTTAAACATAGCTATACTTGTGAAGTAAATTCCAAAATTTTTGGTAAATAAACTAAGTTTTGTATTTAAATTTTGACTATAATATCCGATTTGTTCTACTTTTTAAGCATTTTTGCTTATCACCCATGGTTACATCTACATTAGAAATTTAGTATGTCGGAAAAGCGTCAGAAAAGCGCAGTGTTTACAATTGTCCCATGCACCTCAAATACATAATTTATGTATTCTTTCTTTGATTTTTCAGTTCTTTCTTTTAATTCTCAATGAAACATACTATCCTAATCATTTTTTAGGTTTTGTTGGAATGTTAGAAGTTTATTATGTACAGTGTTAGCTGGATATGTACGGGAAAGTTCCCAATTTTTAATGACTTGAGATATTTTAAAAATTCAAAAAAGTCTCTTATTCATAAAAGTTTTGATTATATAGAAATTCGACTTACATATTTTTTAATGTTCTGTGTTGTGTACAGTAGGCTGAAGTTACACTTTCCTCAAACCATGTTGCAAGTGGAATCACAAAGCACAAAATTTTCATTTTTTTTTTTTTTTTTTTTTTTTTTTTTAGATCGCATATTGTTAAACTATAAAAAACTTATTTTTTCAAAGCCCAATTAGTTGTAGTTTATGCAATTTCAAAAGTACAATTCATAACAGCACTATATATTATGACAGTACATCCTGAGGATGTCCCTGGGATGTCATTTTATCCGTAGGATATCCTAAATGTGTCATTTGGATAAAATGTGCTGTTAGAGATAGTAACTGAGAAAAATGAGATCAATGTCGAAATACACCAAAATGTTGTTACATTTGTCCCACTCCATCCTGTTTATAACTATTTAAATTTTATTATTCATTGAGTTATATCTTTTATCTTACTTTTACGATATTAATAAGATATATTATTTAGTGTGTTTATGCTGTTTTTTTATACAAACCTTAAAATGTAAATACTTATTTTTTATATGAGTATTTCTAAACTCAATAAAGGATAAAATGGATTCATATCTATACATATTTCGGCAAATTAGTCTGCTAAATTCTCATATTATTTGGTCACATATTATCTTACCTATTTTCACCCTCTCTTTTTCATAGAAAGCTATAAAATAATTTTTTTGTAGTAAAGTAAGTAAATATCAATTACTTAAATTACATCTTATTATAAAATTGCATTCTACATTAAACTGATATTAACGATTTAATTTAATAATGATTATGAGACATAGCCATCAAGTTCAATACTCTAATTCACGTAATTTACTATAATTACTGAATAGACTTTAAATAAAATGAAATATTTTCTCGTAATGAAGCATACATCTAAATAATTATTTCTATGAGGGAGGTGTAATAAAAAATTATAAGATAAAAAATTTTTTATAAACCATGTTTTTAAATTTTCTGTTGAATCATATAAACGCTACTGAAGGCAGCGAGAACCCGGAGAAATTGGATAAAAGTATTAAAAAAATTCCTTGCTATCGTCTTTTGAGCTATTATAAAAGTTTCAAATGGCTATCTAGCCGGGAAGTTGGTTAAAAGTTGATTGTAAGCTTTGTACTGGAAACGCTGCCGAAGGCAGCAGGGTCCCGAAGCAATATGATAAAAATATTTTTAAAAAGCATTTTTACTGTATTCTGGACTATTCCGAAAATTTCAAATGTCTAGCTACTCGGGAAGTTAGTTAAATAAATTTTCTGTTGAATCATATAAACGCTGCCGAATACAGTAGGGATATGAAACAGTTGACTAAAAGTATTAAAAAAAATGTATTGCCCCCGTGTTCTGAGCTATCCTGAAAGTTTCAAATATCTAGCTAGTCGGGAAGTTAGTGAAAAATCGATTGCAAGCTTTGTACTGGTACCGCTGCCGAAGGCAGCAGGAACCCGAAACAGTTGGCTAAAAGTATTAAAAAAATGCATTTTCACCGTGTTCTGAACTATTATGAAAGTTTTAAATGTCTAGCTAGTCAGGAAGTTAGTTAAATAAAATTTCTGTTGAATCATATAAACGCTGCCGAAGGCAGTAGAGACCTGAAGCAGTTGACTAAAAGTTTTTAAAAAGTATTGTCACCGTGTTATGAGCTAGCCTGAAAGTTTCAAATGTCTAGCTAGTCGGAAAGTTAGTGAAAAATCGATTGCAAGCTTTGTACTGATAACGCTGCCGAAGGCAGCAGGAACCCGAAACAGTTGGCTAAAGGTATTAAAAAAATGTATTTTCACCGTGTTCTGAACTATCCTGAAAGTTTCAAATGTCTAGCTAGTCGGGAAGTTAGTGAAAAATCGATTGCAAGCTTTGTACTGGTAACGCTGTCGAAGGCAGCAGGAACCCGAAGCAGTTGGTTAAGAATATTTAAAAATTGCATTTTCGCCGTGTTCTGAACTATTCTGAAAGTTTCAAATGTCTAGCTAGTCGGAAGTTAGTTAAATTAATGTTCTGTCGAACTATATAAGCGCTGCCGAAGGCAGCGGGACCTGAAATAGTTGACTAAAATTATTAGAAAAATGTATTGTCACTGTGTTGTGAGCTGCCCTGAAAGTTTCGAATGTCTAGCTAGTCGGAAAGTTAGTGAAAAATCGATTGCAAGCTTTGTACTGATAACGCTGCCGAAGGCAGCAGGAACCCGAAACAGTTGGCTAAAGGTATTAAGAAAATGCATTTTTTCCGTGTTCTGAACTACTCTGAAAGTTTCAAATGTCTAGCTAGTCGGGAAGTTAGTTAAATAAATTTTTTGTCGAATCATATAAGTGCTGCCGAAGGCAGCGGGACTTGAAATAGTTGACTAAAATTATTAGAAAAATGTATTGTCACCGTGTTGTGAGCTGTCCTGAAAATTTCAAGTATCCAGCTAGTCGGGACATTAGTTAAATGTCGATTGCAAGATTTGTCCCTGACAAACACACAAACAAACAAACAAACAAACCCACAAACAAGAATCGAAGTTAATAAAAACATGGTAATAAAATAAATACTTCAGCTTGAAAGTGAAATTGATGCAAGTATTATCGCCCTAATTTTATAATTTTATTTTATAATCAGCTTATATTTACCGTGTAAGTTATCGTCTCTAATATTTTAATGGTATAAGATAAGCCAACGCTCACAATCACTAAAATGCATATAACACTGCATATCGAACCGTTGATTTAAGATGATTTATAAAATTTTGTAGAAATTTTAATGAAGATGCTTTTTTGTCAAACGCTTTTTTTTTCCCCAGAGTGCTACATAAAAAAATGCTAATTTTTAATAAAAACGTTGTCTTCCAGATAAAACTCAAGAAACTGAACGCTATATCCACAATTGCGCATGAAAATATTCATAAAAAAGAAATCTTAATTTCTCCTTGAGGTCACATGTAAGGTATCATAATCTAAAAACAACATTGTTTTCATATTAGGCAGAAAAAAAAACTAAAATTATCCAATGACGATGAACACAGCATTATTTTAAAAGTCTTTAAACGTGATGAACTGTAGTTACTGTTTTTAATTATTCAAATACAAATGCAGCAAATAATCAACACATATTAACAATAACGTTGTAACAGCAAAAAAAGCAAAAATGTAATCAATGGCAAATGTTAAGTATAGGCTTTTTAAATGTCAATAAAGTAAAGTAACAGAAAAATGGCGACTGGCTCATTGAGAAAATCTTATAAAATAACTTCAAAAAATGACTATTAGAGAACTTTCTTTATAAAAAATAAAATAAAAATACATCTTCCCATTTGGCTATATTGATGGCCGAATTTCTACAACTAATTTGCTCTAAAGTAAAATAAATAGGCTCTTTATGCAATTTTTAGTCTAATCAATTTATTTGAAAGTCGTTTATATTCGAAAGATAAAGGGAATGCGACTATGAAACCGTAACTTTTATTTATTCCTTAAAATGAATTTAACCTGTGTAAAGTTAAAGTGAAAATGTCTTTTGAAATCATGAAAAATAATGTGATAGCTTTCCAAAACTGATTAGATTAATATGTAACATTTAAAAATAATTTTATGCAATTATAGAATAACGCTATATTAGTTAACGCTTCATTTTTTTTTTTTTTTTTTTTTTTTTTTTTAATTAGTTTTAAGTTATTTACCTTTCAATTATATGATATTTTCTTTGGACCTTAAATTTTGAGAGTGTACAGTAACACATATCATTTATCTTTATTATATTTCCATGTCTCTATAAACTATTTCCATATTTCTTTTGATTGAATAGCTTCTATTCCTTAATTTAAATTTTTTAAATATTTATATTTATATAGCTTAAAATTTCTCTTTTAAATAAACTTAGCAAAACTAATTTAAATACAGGGCAAGATTTTCCTCTTTTTAAGTATTTCGTATATATTTTTTATGTTTTTAAGACGCACTTTTATATTCTAATATAATCTTTTAGCCAATTCCTAAGAAGAAAATTCACTTATCTTCCATATGTGGATGCATCCAGAGGCAAGATCGGATTTCAGATTTATGAAGAAATTTGATTTATTTTTGATGACGTCTAAAATTCGACTGATTTACGATCGATTGAGTGATTCTGATAGGCTGATTTATTCGTATAAAATTCCCATAAAAAATAAGATGTGTTTTTTGTGCCCTTTTCCCAGTACAATTTCTGAATTTCAAATGATTAGAATCTTAGTTTAAACATATTAGATGTATGTAAAATGGAGTTATATGTATATATGAGATGTAAAATATTTTTTGTTTTATAAATATAAAAAATACGATTTTAATTTTTTAAAAATGACAGAAAAAAAATACTCAGTATTATAAATTTTATAGGACAATAAACTCTCTGTTATGTCAGTTACATTAATCAAATATATCTGAGTTGATACTTATTTTGAATAATAAATAAGATGTTTTTTCTTTTAACTTACAACTTTGAACTTAAATAATTTGTCAGTGGCACACTAGGGTTTCTAGTACAGTGAGTAACGGCATAAAAAGAATTAGTTTCGTGACAGTTACTGCCATTTCGACAATGTCTCCCAAAGTGTCATATTAATCGAATATCGCATTACTTTTTAAAATTCGTATTTATGTGGTGCAAAGGCAACACCATTGCTACAGATGTGGTTTGCAATATTCAAAACGGACCCTAAGCCTTCTAAATCCATGGTAAGGGATCAAGTATGAAAATTTGAAAAGTTAGGTTGAATTGGTGGGGAGAAGGATTTATAAATAAACATTTGGGAGTAAGTTGAACTACAGTATCACATCTGGAAGTTTTTCCGTTGGAAGCCTTATCCATTGAATATCTTTTCTACGTTCTTAAAAAAAAAAAAAAAAAAAAAGGTGATACTGTTTGTAAAGACTCAATGTAGGTTAATTAAAAAACTTCCTGTATAAACTGCCATTTCTAACCATTTTTCTATTGTTAATTCGTAAACTAATAGAATAAAAGAAATATTTTTCTGTTAAAATCATTTCGAAATTTGTTGTGAGAGTTCTAGATTTGATGAGTGCCGAGTACCCGGGGCCAATGATTTGTCCCACACCTCAGCGAACCAGAAATTAGAAAGCAGACATAACATACAAGTACCAGATGCATAAAAAAAAGCAAAAGGAAAAGGAAAGAGCAAGGTTCTAGGAAGCTACCAGATGAAAAGAGGCAATAAGTCAGTTCAATTAAAGGGACGATATGAAAGTAGTTCTTCATATAAAACCTATGGTGTCAAACTATTTAAACTTTATATTCAGAAAATCGATGCACGATAGCGCAAATTCATTCCTTTGCTACAAAAAATTCAGCCAAAATGATATTTTATCACTGTAAAGTATAATATGGATAAAAGAAGTAAATAAAACTGACTTTAAGTGAATATTAAAGTATAATTACATTCGAAAATATTTTTACCCCGATTGCATAAAATACAATATCATACTTAGGTATATAAGAAAGTATATATCAGCAAATGAAATTTTTATACATTTTAAAACTCACAATTCAGATACGAACCACAGAAGCATTTTTCTATAGATATTTCCTCACCTCAGTGGCAATACTGTGAAAGCAGAATTTATAAAAGTCAAAGGTTTGTTAAGGCAAACAAAAAATACTATAGACCCACAATTATTATTCCGTTTATGTGAAAGCCTACAAGGTTGTTGAAAATAAAGAGAAATTTCAATACTTCAAGTTTGTATTGTAGCTTTGAACGTGCAATAAAATCAATTTTTCGGATTTATATTAGTCTTATGAATAAAACTTCCGAGGATAATCAGTTTCAAATCATGTTTGCCAAATATGAGTGTCCTTCAGGAGATTGCCAGCCTAAATCATTGAAGAAAGAAATCTTTCATTGACGAAGACCTAAAACTTCGATAAACTTGAAGTTTAGTATAAATTATTATAAGTTAGATGCAAGCCTGTGATAAAAATTTTGTACTAGCTTAAAACAAATCATAGTATACTGTAACTGCAATCATAAGATGGTAAAATATGTTACCATGATTGGGTGCTTAGTTTAACCATAACTTAGTACTATAGCTTTTAAAGAGGGGCTCACTGTAAAAAATGTATTATATTTGCTGCCAGAAATTCTCTGTAATTTGAGAAAATAGGCGTAGTTTGTATTTTCTTAAATTACAAAGAATTTTTGGCAGCAAATAGGACTTATTTTTTACAGTGTGTGACAGCAGTTATCACGCTTTACAATGGGATTTTGAAAAAGCCCCTCTCTAAAGGATAGAAGCAGCTTTTCAACAAAAAGCACCAAATCATGGTGGAAAGTTACACCATCGTATGGTAGAAACTACTATAATACCATTTTGTTCAACCGAATATTCTTCGACCACATTTCATGAAACCATGGAAGCATCTGAGAAGTGTTAACTCAACGAGTCCAATGCTAAAATAGGGGTGACAGTCATCTGACTCGGAGAAAATGAGCACACATAGCGCGAAATTACTGGATGTTTTCCAAATTTGAAACTGTCGGTCAAGCTGGCACCCCCTCAAATATTTTGGACGCATCCTCACTGTTAGTTTTAGAATATGTGGCTGCACTGTATATTGTAGCTGCTTTAATAACAAATTTTGGTTCAACCTAGCACTGAAATTTTTAACAATAAAATAGCTGCATAGATGTATTAAAATGTTAATTATTTTATACATAAAGGGAAAAATGCCATTTATCAAAGCATTAGAATTACAGTCGGCAGCAAAAGTATTCGAGCACTAACCAATAATTCCGATATCGAAAAAGTACACTTAATACTGTTTTGTTAAATAAGTCCTTGTCGAATCATGTTCTTAGACTGACTAAGACTCGACAAGGATTTTATTAACAAAGCAGTATTCAGTGTACTTTTTTTAGACAGGGATTATTGCTAGTGCTCGGATACTTTTGCTGCCGATTGTTGTAAAGAAAATTGAAATGGAAACCTTTTTGATTTAAAAAAAAATACAAAATATAACGGTAAAGAAACAAAGTAATATTTAATGCATAACGTCTAGGAATTTATATACTAATAGGAATAATTATTTTATTAGGCATTTATATTTTTGTTACATTAATTGAAACATATATGTAAACGTTTTGGGTAATTACATTATCAATATTTTATTCATAATTAAAATCAGCCACGATGGATGGATGGATGGTTGGGTTTTACGTCGCACTAGTGCAGCGCAGATGGGCAATTGGCGACGGTCTGGGACACACCCCTAGAGGTGGTGAGGAGGCATGCCATCACAATTTTGATCCTCCACGGAAAAATCAGCCACGAACGCCATAAGAATAGGGATATAGATACTGCTTTTCAAATTAATATATTTTCATAAAACACTGCAATTTTTTGTGCAAGGATTTACTGATGTTTTAAATATGCGTCTTGAATAATACTAAGCTGCTGCATAAATAAATGTTTCTCTGTTTTCAACTATATATTTAAATAAACAGATTTTTAGGAATGTTTGCTAGAGTTCAGTGTTTTTATTAGTCATAAATGAAGTAAATTTTGGTACAGGTGATTCGTCTCGTTTGTGAAGGGTTTGTTACTGTTAATTAATGACAAAGACTGTGTACCAGGGGCTCAAGGGTAAAATACAGGTGTACAACGCGGAAAGCCCGGGTTCGATTCTGAAAGGCTTCATTATATATATATCCGTCTACCCGTGGTTTAGAACTTCTTACCAAAAATAAATTCAAAAACTGGCGTACAGACAATAGCAAGAAATTAAAACTTCTTCACACACCATAAGTTTTAAATCAGCACAACCGGTTTCGAAAGGACGTAGCCTTTCTTCATCAGGTGCAAACACGTGCAACTGCCTTGGAGGCAAAAGCAAGACTGAAAGCAGGACAAAATCCAGAGGGGGAGGAGCAACACAAACAACCAATAGGAAGCAACATGCAGGGCAGGACCAATCAGAGAGGAACACACGTACACACACACCACAAAAAGAGGAGGGAGGAAAGGAGTAAACAATTATTATTTTTTTTTTCACGTTATTTTTAAACCTGTCAATAAATTCCAATTCCCTTCAACCAAATCCCCTGTTCCTGAGCTTCAAAAATGGGGTATCTATAATATCCCTTGTAATAACTGTGATTTATCTTATATTGGTCAAACTAAAAGAAATCTTGAATGTCGTTTACGTGAACATTCTCGGTATGTTGTTAATCAAGAAATTTCTAAATCTTCTATTGCGAAGCACAGTTGGGAATTTGATCATAGTTTTAATTTTAAGAGTGCCAAAATTATCTTTCATGCCAAACGTGTTTCCGAACTGGATTTTTTGGAAAATTTAGCTATTTACCTTAATCGTGATAAAACTGTCAATGAAAAATCTGATTCCACTTTGCTGTCTACAGTCTGGAAAAATTTGTTTAATTCAATTAAATAATTTCCTTCATTATGTTTATAACATCATATTAGTTAGAATAAAATAATTCTAATAAAAATAATAATAATAATTAATGGATAAATTTTATTAAATTTACTTATTAGTTTAATATTAAAATTAAAAAAAAATAATAATAATTGTTTACTCCTTTCCTCCCTCCTCTTTTTGTGGTGTGTGTGTACGTGTGTTTCTCTCTGATTGGTCCTGCCCTGCATGTTGATTCCTATTGGTTGTTTGTGTTGCTCCTCCCCCTCTGGATTTTGTCCTGCTTTCAGTCTTGCTTTTAACTCCAAGGCAGTTGCACGTGTTTGCACCTGATGAAGAAAGGCTACGTCCTTTCGAAACCGGTTGTGCTGATTTAAAATTTATGGTGTGTGAAGAAGTTTTAATTCCTTGCTAGAACTTCTTAGTCAAACGGCGTTAATGAAAATTACCAATGGATTTTTTTTTTTTTTTTTTTTTTTTTCAGGGTGGTCACGGACCACATTTTTTCCCTGATTCTGCCACCAATATTTTTTTTTTTTTTTGAATTTTCAATAGTATATCTGCATCATTAATTAAGTTAAAAAGTTCATATAAATATTCTAAAGGAAGAATCAAGGAAAAAAGGCGGGTCTGTAACCACCCTGTTTTTTTTTTTTTTTTTTAACTAAAAATGACAAATGATGCCCAATGCTTTGGAATAATATTACTCTTAAAAGAACGTTAAAATATTCGCAGATAGCTTCGTACATGTTTAGATAAAGATTTAACCGAATGGTAACAAGATGTGTTACTTTGCTGCGTTAATTTTACCCTTCATTTTTTGTTTCAATGTATAATTTTTATAAAATGTAGTCTAATCTTTTCATTTAGTTAGGACTATGCTGATCATCTTTTACAATTTCCTTTAGTTTAAAAAATATGAAAAAATATTTAATTTAAAAAAAAATACTTTTTATGAATGGTCTTATTAAATATTTGCTTAGTTAATTTCCGTGTACAAAAAATATTGTATTTTTGCTTTCGTTTTTTATACTTATTCTTACAGATGTTCTTTATTAAAAATGCTTCACATATAAAAGAATTAGTTAACAACTCAATTAGTTATTTTCTAAAATTTATATACGAGGAAATAGTTGACGACATATAAGGTGAAATTGGTGCGAAATTAACACACAAAGGAAAATTTTTACACGACAATCGGCCCTTATTGCATTTAACATATTAAATAATATATTGCAGGAAATAAACATTAATGTGTTGGGGGATAGTAATATCTTTTTAATAAAAAGTAAACAAATATTGTAAGGTAGTCTTTAAATATTGCGAAAAGTTTGTTAAAATATTAACTATCTATTCACATGCTCTTGGTTAAATGCCTATTCTGCATTCAACTAAATTGTCAAAATTTTACAACCATTCACTCTTATTAAGTTCTAACTTTCTAACTAATTTTCGTTCTTTTACACTTATTTTTCATTAACTAACATGATAAATTGTTGTTATATTTTTATATCTATTTATTTCCTTTGATAACGATTATCAGTATGACAACTGACACAAAACTTGGTAATTTATCATCCATGATATCAGAAAGAAATGTTGATGTTTAATTTAGTTGACTTAATTTTCTCAAATATTTCGTTCAACATATCCTTTAGCATTTAAAAAACACGAGAAAATTTCATATGAAAGAGTAAAAATCATTTTCATAATATACTTTTTAACCTGAACTGTAAATTAGAGGCATTTAATTAAGTTAATGTCATGCATAATCGCAGGGGGAAAATGACAAACATGATGTATATTTCGAGCTGTATAATTATATATCACAGTATCCCAACATCACACAATCAAAAACTCCCATTTATATATTCAAAGAATGAGATCAATGCAGCAATGTGATACTCTATAAGGACTGTACAGACATATTAATAAAAACGGGTTTTATCTGAGTAAACCAGTTTCCTGAAACCAAACGGTAATGAAAGTTATTATAATTTGCGGATAAGATAGGATTAGGGGAAATATATTTATCTGATTGTTGGAAATTGTATATTCAGTCGACATTTTCTTAATTTTTCTACGGTTTACAAAGCTAGCGTTTCTGAAATTCCTATTGGACATTTTTCCCACCTTTCCCGTAATAATATTGGTTGAACAGAATTCGGTCCCTCTTCTATATATACGAGCATTTCTCCAGTTCCAGAATTCTTTATGCACTGAAGACGGTACGCTTAAGGCTACCAAAACAGCTGTATGCTTCCCAAATATTTTTCTTTGGTGTTTCTGACGTTATAGTTTTTACTGGTTTACATCACTATCAATTGCTTGATAAATCTATTTCGAACGTGTTGAATTAGCTCAGGGTTGAAAGATTTTTTGTCTTTTCATAGAATTTTTCTACCTCTACTTTTTAACAATAACCTCTGTCTCTTTTAATCACAAAATAATCATGTAAAAAGACCTAAATTTTTCGAATGAAAAATAGTTGTATCGAAAAAGCGGACTCTTTCACCTATGAGATATGTTAATAAATGTCGCACCCGATTTGGCTTGTGAGCTATTGACGACGACGGCCAAGTATTCACTCTTATGGTCCGCAGACATGTTATAACAATATTGATCCTCCGCTTGGGTCAAACGTATATCACCTTAAAACAGCGTTTATGTTCATTAATATTACTTACTGTCTACAGAAGAATCTGTTTCACCCACATAAGGGCATTGACAATTCCTACACGGGACGTATAATTTTTAATATTGAAAATAAAATTACAAATTTGGTTAATGTTCAAAAAAAAAAAAAAAAAAAAAAGACGCATTAACTAATGTTAATATTTTTATGTTTTTTTTTTTTTTTTTTTCCACAATTTCATTATAATATGAGATGCAATCAAACGATTTAGAATTTTCAGCAGAAAGAGACTTGCCTTGAAAAGATGATTAATAACTCATACAAAAGTTATTTTTTGAATTTATTTAAAAGTTTCAGTATCAAATAATGTATTTTTGAGAGGATTTTTTTTTTTTTTTTTTAATTGTTCATCAAAAAGGAATGAATATCTTAAGATATTGCGAGTATATTAAGGTAAAAGTGGAATTTTTAATTGCAAAAATGGCCTATAAAGTTTGCTACGTAAAGAACTTATTTAAATATTGTAATAGTTACTTCAAAATGTTCCAAACGAGTTTAAGTTTAATAAATCTATTTTTCAAGGTTTTTTAAGTAGATATTTTAGTTTATCATAATATTTTATAAATAAAATTTTACTGAATTAACAACTTTTGCTTCAGATCGAAAATTACATAATAAAAAAAAAAACCTCTAGAAAAAATAAGTAATTTTAGATTTAAAGCAAATAAATAAAAAATCGACAATAATAAAAATACAAAATTTGTGTAGAATATATATTTAATCTTTTAAAAAACCAGGAAAATTAGTTTTAGCCTGTCATATTTTACAGCACGTGGGACAATTTAAAGCAAGTTATCATTGATTTTTTTGGTGACATATTTTGAAAATTTTAGATCAATAGCATAATACTTAATATAAATGTGCAAAGTAAACTGTCTTATGAAACTTTTCTATTTTATATGCAATACTTTTTTGGAGATAAGTATTAGGAATTCTGTAATCCATTTACGAATCAGTAAAATAAATAAAACTCCAGTGTTCTTTCCGCTAGAAAAGTTGAATTAGTTTGATTTCCATGAACTTATTTCTACCATCAGATGGCTGAGGTTGGTTTATTTTCTAAAATGGCGATTCAGGCAGTATGGAGTACAAACTATTCCATATTATCCTGCATTGTATTATGTAATCTATATTTGCAGACATTTCTCTTTTTAGAAAATATAAAAATCGATGGATATCTATATTAATAAAAATACAAATAACTAATATGAAATTAGTTGAAACATAAAGGAACCTAAATAAACCTAATTAAACATAAATGTGGAAGGGCCTTTACCAAATTGGTTTCTTTCCCAACATCACTTTAGATTAAAAGTTTAATGTCTCCTAAAATCAATTAAGCTGCCACCACATTTCTCACACAAGCTCCAGCCGTAGAAGAAAACGTTTATGGGACTACAGAAAACATTGGTTAATTTCTTGAGGCGCAGCTCATATCCTGTGAGAGTGTTTGATATCGTAGAATGTTTTTAAATGCCCATCTCAAGAATCAAGGGGATATATTGAGGTCAACAACTTCAGGGCTACTGGTATCTACTCTATGAAGAGAAACATTTTCTCCAAAGAAGATTTCCTTACTGATTCTGTTTCACTTACCAAGGTTGTTTGGGTCTAAATACAAGAGGAAGATAACGATGCAAATGATCCATCATTTCATATAATGCACGTGAATTTTCCCCTCAACCATGTTCTTCAAACTTTTGTGATTTGAATGGGGCTAAACGTACTTCAACTTCTACTATCGTTGGAGCGAATTAAATATCATCCACCCTTCACCCAAGAAATAAACCTTGAACTGAGGATGAAAACGTGTGTCTTCAATTTTATTGAAAGGATGTTCTTGTAAGACTAAATTGGAGAAAAACATTGGCAAGAAGAAAACGGGAAAAAAAAAAAAAAAGTGTTCAAAGAGAAAGGCTATAGAGGAGACAAGAGAAACCCAGGGAAAAAAGAAGATAAACAAGAAAAACCAGTTCCAAAACACTGCAAAAAAATGAGATTAGCAGTGATGCGGTTTCTTACTATTCTGATGTGTCCCCCGAGATGAACATATTACCAGAAACTTCACCCTATAATGACAATACTAACGCATCTTTTGTGTTGCGTTTAAAATTTTCCGAGAACTCAAGAGTGTACGTGTGGTTTCAATGCGGCTCATTAAAATTTTAAGCACAACTAGATTGTACTGGAGCTGAAACGCACGAATAAATCTGCGATTTTTGTAAAACTTAAGTCTTCATGATTTTTCAACATTGTTTATTTTTAATAATAGTTTCAAAATAAAATGTTTATAATGCAATTATTCTTCCAGTTATTCCAATTCGTCCTTCAATTAAATTGATATTCCCTATTTCCTTTAATAACTGTTCCATATTGCTCGCTTGATCTATATTACACGAAAGAAAAATTTTTTTTAAACTAAAAATTTTGCATGTAAACTCTATTTTCTGTTACACAAAAACATCAAAACACATTAAAACCACTTGAAATTTTGCCATAGTTCAATCCACAATAATCCAGTATTTCAGTTTATTATAGTGAGTTAAAGTAAGGCGAGTGATAGTTCATATTCACCTACTGCCCCCCCCCCCCTACATATTTTTATAAATAAAATAAAGCTTCATTAAATGTGAAAAATAAATAAATAAATAAAAGTGAAATTAACATAAAAGAACAATGTACCGTAATTTCTGGTAGATAACCCGCAGGTAAGATGTGCCATTTCTCCACCAGAAATTTTATTTAATAGGAAATGTATACTTTTTCGAAGGAAGAGCTCATTCAAATATAAATTTATTTATCAATTGAAATTTCTAGTGCAAAACTGGATTATATAGCCCGCGGGTATCTAACAGAAATTACGGTAACTTGTGATTAATAAAGACATTTTATAAAATTTATATATAGGATAAAAAATACATATAATTAAATTATACAAACATGTAAATTATACATAATTATATATTTTTCAAAATTATACGAGGATTGATTAAAAAGAGTTATAACCACCTGTATTTCAAAGTAATAATTCTGGAGGCAATATTTTCTTTCAGAGTGGAAGTAGATGATTCCTATCATTTTACAGCAGTTCTGCAAGTAGGTATTTTCCAAACGCGTCAAAGTGATAGAAATGTCAAGAGGTTTAGGAAAGCGATGATTTGAGAATATGATAAATGGTGTTATGATCCTATTTTATTTATTTATTTATTTATTGGTAATAAAAGTGTCTGCATGTTGAGGGATGATGACCTCCTACATGGCAATTCCAAGCCTCATACTGTTCGCCAATGTCAAGAAATGTTGAAAAAGTTCGAGTGGGAAGTTTGATTTCACCCACGATATAGCTCGGATTTTAATCAACTCACTGTTTCTTCTTTTTTTTTTTTTTTTTTTACGAAATAGAGAAAAATGCTTATCGGACACAAATATTATTTTGGGAAGCGATATAAAAACCACTGCCGAAAACTTGATGAATTTATAAGGACGTGATTTCTACTAGTTACCGAAAATAGATTAAACAAGTTGTTCCTCAATGCAGATCATGACGAAATGCACTTAGAAATTATGTGGAAAATTGGATTCAGGTGTATACATTTTATTTTCCTTTTGTATTTCCTATCTATCGTTAACCGAGAGTTTTTTATAACGATTGTAAACTTTTTAAAGGGAAATCACTCGCGTATGCATATCTTAATATAAATAAAAATCACTGTTTGTATGTATGTGTGTATGTGGGTATGTCTTACATCTACTCTCAAACCAATGAACCGATTAGAACAAAACTGGGCACAGTTACTGCTTATGACCATAGTTGAAGTACTGTGGGTGTTTCAAATTTCTAACGCATGCGCAATGTGAAGGGGTCAAGAAAAACCCTTTTAAAACCATATTTTTTGTATGATTTTATTAATATTATTGTAGCTAGCTAAAAATTTCAAATTTGATATGTAGGTTACTTCTACTCTATATTTATTCTTCAAAAAGTAGAGAGTCATTGCGCTTTCGACAAAATTTTGCACCTGAATCTTAAAAATTTTACTGTGAATACGTAACGAAATATTTCGACAGTGAATAATAATGACTTAGTGTTTTAATATAATAAGAATAATAAGAATAATAAGAATAATAACATGCTAGAATGACGTCATTTCCCAAAATCTCCCAAATGAAGTACTATCGTCTTAGAAAATGACGTCATTTCTTAGAAGTTATTCGACAGAAAAATTCATTTTAATAGAGAAAACTGCTATGCTTTACTGTGATTCTGACGGGATATTATTTACGAACGGTAGAATGAGCAGTAAAAATAACAATCTTAACTCCAAATTATGATACAACTAGCAGTTCTACCCGTTTTTCGTACGGGGAAAAATTAAAAAGAAAATTCGAAAGCAAAAATAATTAATTTGACCTGCTGACTAGAGATTGTTCATTCTGATAACTGATGAAGGCAAGCTTTGTTCAAATCTATTCAAAAATTCTGTGGAAACCACTGCAATTTATTCCATTTTACCCTGTGTGAAGAATGGATAGAAATGCTAGACCTTTTAAGTATTAAATTTCAGATGATTCTTATATTTTGCCTTCATTAGGGTCTAAGAGGAGACATTTTTCTAAATTTCATACCTCTACAAGAAAGAACTGCTATTTTCTCCATGTGAAGAACGGGTAGAAATGCTAGACACCCCTTTCAACCCTTAAGATTAATTTCGTAAGATTCTAATGAGACACTTTAAATAGGGTCTGCGAAGAAACATTTTGCTAAATTTGAAGATGTTCCACGTACGAAGAACGAATAGAACTGTAAGACACCCCCTTTTCTCCCTTTAAGGATTAAATTTTTGAAAATTCTTATCTTTTCCCTTAATTAGGGTTTATGGGAAGACATTTTGCTAATCTTCAAATTTCTAATGGAAACAACTGCAGAGAAACCGTGAGAAGGTTAAAAAACCTCGACTTACTTTTCAACTACTCAAAGGTTAAAATTTATTTAATCTGTTTATAGCGATCCCAGACGTCATGAAAAGAACCAACATCCAAACGGCATGTTTTTAGCTTAGGCGATTTGGACTTGACGTTGATAGAAAGATGAATGAATGAATGAGTGATATTTTGCTATTATATAGACAGATATGAGAAGGCTTTTCTACTTATAAATATTTTATTTGTCTAAATAACAAATACAAGATATTTTCTTAGAACAACAATTTTTCATTTTTAAGATTGTTGCCATTTGAGAGCTATGTTTTACAAATGAATTGTTTTTGAAATAATGCAGTGTAGCAGCCGAAAACTGTTCAAATTTTTAGGCTTATTGATACATATAAGAATCAATAATATGAGGCTTATTAGCTTATTATTATAAAAAGGATTCATTTAAATATAGTGACCAGTGAAGCGGGCAATGCCAGCTAGTATATATATATATATATATGTATATATATACGTTCTTTTATTAAAGATTTTAAATAAATGTACTCTAATAAAATATATGTTAAAATTTCTTATTGATATACATGTAACATATTATTTCTAAAATTTTGGTAATTGGATCTACTGTTGATACGTATTAAAACACCATTATATGTTTTAACAATTATATATAATAATATTTAGTGTTATCAGAAATAAAAGAATTTTTGGAAAAATAAACAAAAAAAAGTACAACAAATTTGTAATTGAGAAAATAAAAAAGTTTGGTAACTTTTCCTTCCTTAACAATATTTTTATTCTCACTAACTGAACAGGATAATTATCGTAACATATTCAGGACGATTTATTTTCTACAATGAAAGATTATTGCTTTGACACGAAGCAAAGCATTGGATCATTTATTTTTCATCCACAATCTTACAAAGAATTTTGTCTTCTAAATATGCCTTATTTTACTGTAGGAATGTTCTCTATGTCTGCATTACAAACATTCCTCAAAACTTGAATAAACAGATAAAAAAGGGGAAATATGTGATAGATGATTTCGAAAATAGTATCTGGAAAAAAAATGCATATTATTTCATAAGAAAAAAAATTTTAACTTCTTTTCCAAAATATTTTTATTTCAGACCATTTAAGTAATTGAAAACATTTTTTGTGCCTCAATATTTATGGAAATTATATGAAAAAGGTTATAAATTGGTAATATTTGATTGCTTTTTACCATTGTAAACAATTTTTTTTTATATTTATTTATTTACTATGATATTTTATTTTTTATATTATGTGCATTATTCATTGAAGAGTCCTCGCATTTTCTAAATTTTAAGTCTATTTATCACTAATCCATTTATAGATATACAGTTAAATATACACTTACCGTACACATAAACGTAATTGCAGAATATTCATAAAAGCTTAATGTAAATCGACACATCTTATGGGCATGGAATCTTTGTGAGTGGTCAGAGACAAAAAAAGAAAGTCATAATTAGTCCCAAGTCGTTTAATTAAGTCTCTGTTATGAGACACGTCACAAATGAATTACATTATCGACTTTATGGTATGTACGATGAGGAAAATTTACAATTCTGGTTTACATTTCGTTCCAAAACTACTGCTCTTTATCCATCAACCTCCAGACACAGTCTCTCCGCTTGTCAGCGATGCCAGATGGTCGAAAATGATTTCCCCAAACAGGTATTCAAATTTCCCCAAATCAGATTTTTTTTTTTTTTTTTTTTCGAAAAAATCCCCAACTTCATTTCTACTAAAAAAGGAAAATAATTTTTTTTTTCAAAAAAGAAAAATATATATATATATATATATTATATATATATCAAGCAGATATAAGCTCAGATTTTTCCCCAAATGAAGGCAATTTTTGAAAAAAAATCCCCAAATAACAATAAAGTTTCTGAAAGTCCCTAGTCGTAGGGATAAATACATTACGGTGCCAACATTGATAGAAAGTTGAACTCCCCAGATTTGTCCCCAAAAATTTTAGAATTCCCCCAAAAAGTATCCACAAACATTTGGTCCCCAAAATTGTCCCCAAAAGCCTCAAAAATCCCTAAAACGGGGACAAAATCCCTAATCTGGGATCACTGCCGGTTGTGGTCCCCGAGATCTGGGTTGGCATCTTTTTCATGGCGGAGCAGGTTTGCCAGATTTGGCGCACCTTACACTTAAAAACGACTTTTATTCCTTAATAATGTTGATCTTAGATAATAAATTACAAAAAAAAAAAAAAAAAAAAAATTATACAGACACGACATTATTTCATTATTTAAAACATTAAAATCTGACATTGACAGATTTTAATTTAGGGCCAGAGGCCTACTGCTAAACTTGTTAATATCGACAAATTCTTCTTTAGTTAATTCGTGACGATCTAAATTCCATGATAAAGTTTTCATTAAATCAAACCAATGTGTTTCAGCTGCAGATATTGTAACAAATAACGTTGGAAGTCCAAACTGTCTTATAGCCGCAAAACAACGTTTTTTCTCTTTTTCCCAATGAGGGGGAGGTGTGCCTTGGGGGGGACTCATGTCAAAGGTGTGCCTTGGGGGGGGACTCATGTCAAAGTTGTACCTTGGGGGGGACTCATGTCAAAGTTGGGCCATGGGGGGACTCATGTCAAAGTTAGGCATTGGGGGGACTCATGTCAAAGTTGTACCTTGGGGGGGACTCATGTCAAAGTTGGGCCTGGGGGGGACTCATGTCAAAGTTGTGCCTTGGGGGAACTTCATTCAACAAATCCCCATTCAATAAACCGACTGAAATAGGCCCTTAGCACTATTAAGAGTGTATTATAAAAATTCGACAACGCTGTACCGACTGAAATAGGGGTACCTTGGGGGGGACTCATGTCAAAGTTGTGCCTTGGGGGGACTTCATTCAATAAATCCCCATTCAATAAACCGACTGAAATATGCCCTTAGCACTATTAAGAGTGTATTATAAAAATTCGACAACGCTGTACCGACTGAAATAGGGGTACCTTGGGGGGGACTCATGTCAAAGTTGGGCCTGGAGGGGACTCATGTCAAAGTTGGGCCTTGGGGGGACTCATGTCAAAGTTGGGCCTGGGGGGGGACTCATGTCAAAATTGGGCCTTGGGGGGACTCATGTCAAAGTTGTACCTTGGGGGGGACTCATGTCAAAGTTGGGCCTGGGGGCGACTCATGTCAAAGTTGGGCCTTGGGGGGGGACTCATGTCAAAGTTGCACCTTGGGGGGGACTCATGTCAAAGTTGGGCCTTCGGGGGACTCATGTCAAAGTTGGGCCTGGGGGGGGACTCATGTCAAAGTTTAGCCTTGGGGGGACTCATGTCAAAGTTGTACCTTGGGGGGGACTCATGTCAAAGTTGGGCCTGGGGGGGACTCATGTCAAAGTTGTGCCTTGGGGGGGACTCATGTCAAAGTTGTACCTTGGGGGGACTTCATTCAATTAATCCCCATTCAATAAACCGACTGAAATAGGCCCTTAGCACTATTAAGAGTGTATTATAAAAATTCGACAACGCTGTACCGACTGAAATAGGGGTACCTTGGGGGGACTCATGTCAAAGTTGTGCCTTGGGGGGACTTCATTCAATAAATCCCCATTCAATAAACCGACTGAAATAGGCCCTTAGCACTATTAAGAGTGTATTATAAAAATTCGACAACGCTGTACCGACTGAAATAGGGGTACCTGGGGGGGGGACTCATGTCAAAGTTGGGCCTGGGGTGGAACACATGTCAAAGTTGTACCTTGGGGGGGACTCATGTCAAAGTTGGGCCTTGGGGGGACTCATGTCAAAGTTGGGCCTGGGGGGGACTCATGTCAAAGTTGGGCCTTGGGGGGGGACTCATGTCAAAGTTGTACCTTGGGGGGGACTCATGTCAAAGTTGTGCCTGGGGGGGGACTCATGTCAAAGTTGTGCCTTGGGGGGACTTCATTCAATAAATCCCCATTCAATAAACCGACTGAAATAGGCCCTTAGCACTATTAAGAGTGTATTATAAAAATTCGACAACGCTGTACCGACTGAAATAGGGGTACCTTGGGGGGGACTCATGTCAAAGTTGGGCTTGGGGGGGGGACTCATGTCAAAGTTGTCCCTTGGGGAGACTTCATTCAATAAATCCCCATTCAATAAACCGACTGAAATAGGCCCTTAGCTCTATTAAGAGTGTATTATAAAAATTCGACAACGCTGTACCGACTGAAATAGGGGTACCTTGGGGGGGACTCATGTCAAAGTTGGGCCTGGGGGGGGACTCATGTCAAAGTTGTCCCTTGGGGGGACTTCATTCAATAAATCCCCATTCAATAAACCGACTGAAACAGGCCTCTAGCACTAATTAAGAGTGAAGTATAAAAATTCGACAACTGTACCGACTGAAATAGGCCTCTAGCACTAAAAAAAAAAAAAAAATAGTTACAAACTAATTAAAAAACGATCAACATTTTCATAGGTCTAAATTTTAATTTTTTATATTACCTCTATATAAATAACTTGAAATTACTGAATAGTATCCCACTATCTAATACTGCTGGTGTTCAAAACTAACTCTGTATCAGAAAAAGTTTTAAAGATATATTTACATAAAACTATTGAAGAAATGAGCGAAAACGTTGTAAGCTAACACATTTGACTGGAAAAACTTCTTAAGACTTAAATTAAATTTCAGTTTATTAAACAGAAACGCTATCACAGATACAGAAATGAAATTACAGAAAATGTAAAAAATATGGCTATGCCTGTAGGAGTATACTATAAACAAATGTCTAATGAAAAGTCACTTGTATTACTTTCATTTTTTATTTTTTTAAGATTTTGTGAAGTATTTTGTATTCGTTTTTGAATTACAGAGTCTACAAAATTGGAAATGCGTAGGAGATATATTCTAACATACAACAAATATCAAATGAAATATGAAAAATTTTGAATCCTCTAAAACAGACTTGGTTTAGATATCAATATATCTAACTTTATTCTTATAATTTTATTGTATATACTAAATACCTGACTTAATACATGATTTTTCTACAAACAGTTAAAATTAGCATTTACAATTAATCACATTCCGAAATTAACAAAAAAATAAATCACATTCAGAAGAAATAAAGAAAGAATGCTTTATGGGTATTGAATTTTACCCTTTTTTTCTGATGAAAAATTAAAATTTCTTCCAACTTTATTTCATTTGAAATATATTTATCTTGCAAATGTCTGGAAAATTCTGTATATTCATTCAGTTAAAGAACTTCACTTGTGAAAATGTGTTGACAAATTTTCTGTTGTCAGTAAGAAGTTGTTTTTCAAAATGCAGTGAAGTTTTTGTTTAAGCATAGGTAAATATTTGTATACAAAAGAATTGAAATAACTTCATGAAGTCGCGCAAAATTAAGTAAACGGCTACATTATTTAAAATATATATTTAATATATATGTTATTGAAACAGTTTGTTCTTTTAAACAAAATCTGGAGTTTGTGCTTTAGTGTTACTAGATTTTTAAATATTTCTTAAGAATTTTATTCAAAACCGATGTGAATTTTTCTTTCCAGCTTGCGCAAACATTTTTTCAAAATAGATTTTAAAGAAGTTTTTGAAGAAAAGAAAGATGTGCAAAAAAGAAAAAGATTTATTCTTTAATTTTTTTAAATAAATAAGTATGTGTGTGTATATGTATACATATATATATATATATATATTATCTACCTTCAAAAAAGTATACACTTCAATTCCAGAATATGGAAAATTTAGATTTATTTCAGACACAGAACACCATAAAAAATAGTTTCTTAAAAATGAGCTAAATTGTCTCAAAATAGCTCCGAAACAATATATACTTAAATTTGAAAACCCAAGAACTCATTTTTGAGTATACTGACATGCTCAAAAATGGGGTTGACCAATCGGAATCCCAATATCCTCATGTTTGGCAAGTCAATATACTCAAAAATGAGTGCATGGGTTTTCAAATTTAAGTATATATTGTTTAGGAGCTATTTTGAGACAATTTAGTTCATTTTTAAGAAACTATTTTTAACAGTGAAGATATTTTAGTTTACATTAACACCAATCCTTATGCCTAATACAAAAAAAAAAAAAAAAAAATTGTCTGCAGCATTCGTGCCTATTTCGTTCGCCTGATGAAGGGTTGTGTTTCCTTTCGACCCGAAATAACTGATGCGATTTTTTTTTTTTTTCGTTTTATGGTGTTTATTCAAAGTTCATTACTTATTAACGCCCGTCCTGGCGTGCTTTTTACAATCCTTATGCCATTTCAAAATTTATTAAAATATATATTCATATATATACAAATATAGATAGATATATAGATTAAATCAATATTTTTCAAGATTCTGTACTTTGAAGATATTTTTCAGTATGCAGAGCAGAGTGGAGTTTAACAGTAAACGTTAGTTTAATCGAAGGTGAAAATAAATCCAATGACTTTGACTTCTCAAAAAAAAAAAAAAAAAAAAACTTTAGCCCGAAATTTATATCAAAATGATTACATCTATTTCTGAGTTGAACATTTGAAAGAAAATCTTTAGAGTTCACTGTTAGATAGTGACGTTGAAGAGTGGGAATTCTTAGTCTCATTTCTATTTGTTTATTTATTTATTTATTTTTATGTCTGTAAATATCTAAAAACATTTGCTCAATGTGAGAAAGAAATCACATTCTATCAGCATTTTACGTCACTTTAAAAATCTAAAATATCACCTTACAGAATTATAAGATGTTCTTAAACAATTAAGAATGTTATAATAAGGCGTTAAAAAGCATTTATACAGAAAGTACACTAAAGGAAAAAATAAATAGCCGCACGCAGAAATTTGACTTGTACCTTTTTTATTTGTAATAACTTCAAAACTAATGGTTGAAACAAATAAAACAGCCATGTTTGCATAATACCAAACGCATTAATTATTACGGTAATTGTGATTTTATGCTTCCGTAAACTGCTTAAATAATATAAGATTTTTTAACGAGTTTTCTTTTTGTAATCTTTAAATTGGTATGAATTTAAAAAGTAAATCATTTCTGACGACAGAAGAGTGAGGATTCAATTTAGAATAGGTAGTTTTTCAAAAGGGGGGAGATTATTCATGCTAAATACAGGGTGACCATCATTAAAGATGACATCATCTCTGTAGGTCTAACTAATACGAATATTGTATCGAAAATTTGTATATAGACGTTTCAAAATATGCTCTGTAGGGATCTGAAAAAATAAAATAAAATAAAATAAATAAATAAAATTTTAAAATTTCCCCTCCAAGGGAACATACATAAAAAAAATCAAACAAGAATTACAGTCAAAAGCTTGAAAAGTTTTGTAATAAATAACTGTGGTCTATTTCAATCCATACGACATTTAAAACTGTTATTCTTACATTTTTAACCCTTTAATGCGCGGTGGTATAAATGTGAAACCGCCTCCAGCTACAAAAACTCATCCCAGAAAATTTTTAGCAAAAATTTACGTTTATAACGTAGCAGAAAAGGCCGTTTTTTTTTTTTTTTTTTTTTTTTTTTTTTTTTTTTTTAACTTAAAATTTAAAATTTCTTTTAATTTTATTTTGTTCGTGAATTCCGATGGCAGTATAATTTAAATGATCCGAATTATCTTGTGCCGCAGAGGGTTAAAAGGTTTTTGTTTCAAAATTTTACGGATGACAGATACGGATGGCTTATCCGTTCATTTTCCTCTCCTTTTCCGGCCCGTCACCCCGATCTCATTCTATGGAATTTTTAGTTATGGGACCATTTAAAGAGTTTGGGTTTGAAAGGAATGTTGTAATTTGACCGTATAACGAACCTTGACCTTGAAGGACCGTATAACGAAGCATGTGCGGAGGATCACTGGCAACCAGCTGCAATCAGCTGTTGAACCCACTATTCATCGGCTGCAGATTTTACAGATGAATAATGGGGCCCACATTGAACAATATGATCTCCATCGATAAACAATCTGCAACTTGTAACAAATAACAATAAAATTTGTAGTAAATAAAGTATTTTGTATTAAAATTTGCAGCTTGTTCGTATTTTGGTGCATGCATGTCCTCTCGGAAAGGAAATTATTATTTTTATTTATTTATTTATTTATTTATTGTAGATCCCTAGAGCGCATCCTTTGAAATGTCTATATAGAAATTTTCGACTCAATATTCATTTCAGTTAGATCTACAGAGTGATCTGAATAGGACAAGTTTAATTATGGTCACCCTGTATATACTTTTCAATGCCTTTTTACAGTAAAATTTACAAAAAGCTGTAAAACGGTTTCAGTTTCCTATACAAATCTAAATAGTATGGTACAGCCATCACAAATTTTTCTTCTATATCATTCTTTATTGCATCGCCATCTACTGGTTAACGTAAAAATTTATTTATAGTTTCACATAAAAGAGATTTTACATATGGAAATTGAAATAAATTTAACCTATGTAGAACTCATTATGAAAATCATAAAAGGGAGTAATAACAGCGCCACCTGTTAATTGATGTACATCTAAATTAAGTTAGTACTTTTATCTCATGGTTACCTCATATATCAAGTGTGGATAATTTCTATGCAATAGAATATGAGAATCGTGCTGAAAAGTATAAAAAGCGATATGCATCAAATTTAATAGAGTCCACTTTACGTCAAGTAGTTACTAAATATATTTTTTATGAAATTCTGGGCGTTAGCTATTGATTAGGAGCTGTTACATTTTTTTATGACATACATATTTTAGACAACGGAAACTTTCTAAAAATGCCAAATAAGGCTCAAGACATCTCAGAACATATAAATTCATTAAAAACCCGTAGTCGAAATTTTTTTACGAATGCAATACTTTCTTCTATATGTATAGAAAAAAATAAAAAATAGTGTTATTTAGAAAATACATAACACAAAGTCAACTCTAAATGGATAATAATACCTTACATACTTAACGATTAATCTTCTGAAATGCATTACAATACGCATTATCTCTCTTTTAAAATGTATTGGGAAAAATTATTTACAATAATCTTAAATGCTGTGTCAAAATAACAGTAATAATAAAAAAAAGATAAACATTTTTTTTTTTTTTTCTTTTTTTTTTTTTTTTTTTTTTATACAGAAAATTGTAATGTGTTTAAATATTATGTTAGTCACAATTAGACTCTTACCTTAATTTCATGCAATTGCTTTTTTAAAATATTGCAATGTATTTGAATTATAAAAAAAAAAAAAAAAAAAGAGTAAATACTTCATTGTTTTTGCAAATATTATTTATCTTTCCTTTAAAAATGAATTAAATAAGTCGTTATAAATATATAACACAAAAGTTAAATAAATAAATAAACACAGTAACTTAGTTCAACTTTCAGTACAATAGATAATGGCTTGTTACTTTTTATGTTTGTCTTGAGGGGGAATAATAACCATTTATTATCATGATATGTGAACAAATGTAATGATACCTTTTCAGGCACCTGAATCTACATCTCAAGATTTCTTTTATGATAAGATTAATGAAATGTTTCAGAAAAAAAAAAAGCAAGATTACTTTTATTATCAGAATCTGAAGAAAAGTACTTTATTGTGATAATCCCTTTCACTTGTTTCTCACACACGTTTATATGAAATGTTCTTCAAAATTTATGCTTACAAATACAATGGACTTAATTGATAGCACAGAAAAGATGCATTTCTTTGCAAAGGAATAAATATTTTGTAGTTTATAACTTTCTTTGTTCCTTTAATCGTGTATTTCAATTCTGGAGCATTTAACATTACCAAACAATCCATATAAAATACTTGCCAACATCCTAATTAATATTCCGTAGTGATGTTAGCCCCGCCCTTTTTTCCACACCAGTAAATTTTTAGAGTATTATTCTCCAAACGCAATTACGATTAAATAAGAATAAAAATATTCTAAAAAGATACTGGTGTGAAAAAGAAGGTGGGGCTATCAATACTACGGAATATTAAGCAGTACGTTGGCAAGTATGCATATAATCATAGCCTCCTTAACTAGATGCCTGCCGCGTAGCTCGTAAACCAGACAACAGTTGAAGCGGTAGACAGCGCCACCTAGTACAGATTATGGGACTTTTTTATTCAACTGTCACCAATAATTTAAAGAAGTGATACATGATATATATAATCGACGTTTCTTCGCTTCTATTCGCCTTTTATGTATATCATATCCCACTTTTAAAAGTTTTTGATAGCTGTTGAATAAAAAAGTCGTGCAATCTGTACCAGGTGGCGCTCTCTACCGCTTCAACTGTTGCCTAGTTTCCGAGCTACGCGACAAGCCTCTAGTTAAGGAGGCTATGATATAATATTCACCTTAGCACCACTCCTCTACCATGATCTGAAAAGTAAATATCTTGGAGTTTTTTTGATAAATGTCTCACTTTCAAACATCAAATCACCTGGAAGCGTAATAAAATCCTAGCTCATAAAATAAACCTATGCCCTTTTTATCTCGGTAAATTTAGTAATTGAAACTTTATGAACAAAAATGCTCCACTGTACATCTTACTTACGTCGCTATCTTATTTATGCTTATATGATGCCGCTAAACCCATATAAATTGCCGCCAAAACCCATATCAATTTGCTCATTAGAGCACAAAATGAACCATTCGGCAAATACTTTAAATGTCCTGGTATGTTCGAAATTTTCATATCTATAAGGACTTATTCACGTTATTCACTCTACGTCTTAATGATTTCATTCAAAACTTTAATGTTGAATTCATTTGTCCCTTAAATGCAGAGTTGCCAACTTATATAATTTATTCCAGAGCATTTCTCACCCCGCCTTCTTTTCGCACCAGAAATTTCATAGAATACTTCTATTTAATATGTGACAAGGATTAAATATGAAGAAAATCGCTTTTCAGAATTTCCGGTATGAAAAAAGGGCGGGGCTAAAATTGCTCCGGAATAAATTATAGAAGTTGGCAACTCTGCTTGAATGTCTTAATCCACCAACATTACATTTCCTTGCTGTATTTGATAACAATGATGCCATAAAAATACGTAGACCCAAAACGGGTCTACTACCTCAATTTGAATTCAGGACATCCCAGCCCGTTAGCCTGTACCCTTACGAAAAGGAAGATGCGGGATTTTGTCACAGATGCTTCCTTCGAGGATGATATAAGAGGCGATGACTTGTCCGGAAAAACACGAAGCCAAAATCGTAACTCAGAAGCTATTAAATAGCACAGTTATATATGACATTCTTTGTTATTGTGAAATTATTTGTATGGATTATTCGAGACGAAAGTCCTTACGACTATATGAGTCAAAACTGTCAAATAAGAGTCAGATAAATAAAATAACACAGTTCTAGTCACTGTTCGGCTTACTCAATTTGGCTCCTGCGATAAACTTGGCTGCTATTGCAGCAGCGATCTTGTGTAGAAAGTAGTTTACTTCATTTTCCTTACATGCTGATATACCGTCACAGTTACAAATTGCTGATTTCAGTAAATTTCTCTTTTATATATGTGGTGTACAAAAATAAAAAATTTACAAGATTTGAAATTGTATACCCTAAATCTTTTTACTGATTTTATAACTATCTACGGAACTGTCACAGGCGATATATATTTTTTTTTTTTCTAATTCCCTTCGTTCCACTATTTCCAAAAAATAAAATTTATAATATATTTATGACGGTAAATCTGTACTTTGCATGCATATATTTATTATAAATTTTATGTAATGGAAAAATAATAGTACGAAAATCATAATGAAAAAAGTCGCTTGTGGTAGCTCTATATCTACCTTTTATTTATTTATTTACTTTTCTGTCTTTGTATTTTTTATATATGCCTATAGTTTTTATCAAGTAATCTAAGATGATGTAAAAGTTATTCTAATATCCCATTTAAGCATTCAGAAATAACTTGGAAAAAAATAATAATAATAAAATAAAAAACTGTTCTGGTTCCAAAAAAAAAAAAAAAAAGAAAAGAAAAGAAAAGAAAAGGAAAAGAAAGAAAGAAAAATTTGCTGTATATACAAGTAATTGATTATTTTTCAATAAAAGTTTATTTTCTGACATGACATTTTTAAATATTTACTGTACCAATCTGCAAATCCATTCATTGAAGAATTTCAATCTTTTTGACAAATATTAGTACAACAAAAAAAAAAAAAAAAAAAGAAAGAAAGAAAGGGATAAATTTTCTAAAATGAATTAATATACTTTCAGAAATTTTTTTTGGAGTGGAAGGTTGATATTTTATACCAACTATGTGAAAAATACCAGAGCCGGGAATAGAACCCGGGCCTTCCGCTTTACGTGCGGATGCTCAAACCATTGAGCTACCCTGGCTGATTACCAGCTAGGCATTTCTCACACAATATCCGTTGGCAAAGTCATCCTCAACGGATATTGTGTGAGAAATGCCTAGCTGGTAATCAGCCAGGGTAGCTCAATGGTTTGAGCATCCGCACGTAAAGCGGAAGGCCCGGGTTCGATTCCCGGCTCTGGTATTTTTCACATAGTTGGTATAAAATATCAACCTTCCACTCCAAAAAAAATTTCTGAAATGATATTTCATGGTTGATGAATAAATTTCTAAATTGAATTAACATACTTTACACTCTTCTGTAACTTTTTTACATATTTTATTTTACACTCTTTTTTAACTGTAAAATTAGATTTTCTTCCAACTCCTCGCCTCATTTGAAAGTAATTCACCTGGCAAGCATCTTTCTTTCTTTCTTTTTTTTCTTTTTTTTTTTTTTTTTTTTTTTTTTGTTAAAAGATCTATAGACTTTTTTTTTTCCTTAAATCTCGAGAAATATTTTTGAAGTCGATGGGATTTTTTCGCTTAAACAGAGATAAACATTTGTAATAAAAAAATATATTACCGGAGTTGTTGAAACAAGAAAAGATTCGAAAATAAATTTAAAAAAGGATAAAATATCCAAATACTTTTTTATTCAAACTTCTATCAATAATCTACATATATTAAAAAGGAATATAATACGAAAGGTTAAAAACCAATAATTACTGAATTAAATATTATAAAGAAATTCACATACTTAATGTGCAAGAACATGCAGCAAAATCAAATATGTGTAAACTGATTAATAATGTATAAGTTCAAAATGAATGTAAGCAAAAAATTTCATAAGGTTAAAATATGAAAGCATACAGAAAATAACAATTAACACACAAAATAAAATAAATAAATAAATAAAACATTGCAACAAGCATTAGAGGATTCCCTCAAAGCACTGTAGAAACAATGAAATGTTTCAAGAACTATTAAAGAAGATATAAGTTAGTTTAGACCTTTACATCTTACCAAGAAAAAAGAAATAAACAAGAACGACTGCAATATTTTGAATACAAAATTAAAAAATCTAGCAGGTTTCAAAAGGCGTGGTTATTTAGCAGATGGTCCAAATGCTTATATATATATATATATAATAAATAAATAAAAGAGCGGGAGCTCAATAATAACAAGAAACTAGCTCCTTCACATATATAAATAACACAGAACTTGATGTGTCCGAAAATAATTATTTATTTTGGCTGAATCTTATCTATGGGCGTTACCGTTCCATTAAATCAGTATTATTTTTGATAAAGGGTTAAATTTATTCTACATGTATAAGATTTTGTATGTTTTTTTTTTTTTTTTTTTTTTTTTAACGAAAGAAACAACACTTGTTAAGTGAAATCTAGTACAGCTGACATAAATTCGTTGCTAAATCTTTTCCATAGCTCCGCCCATCAAAATAGAAAAACAGCTTTTGAAGAATTAAACTTCAAAATCTAATGACGACATCAATCCGCTATTCAATGTCAAGGGGTAAACAGAAAATTTAACATTTAGGAAAAATTATAAAATACAGATTATAAGATACTGAATTAATCAAATCAGCTGAATTGAAGCTAATTTAATTTAGTCCAAATCAAATAGGCTTATATATATATATGTATATATATACATATATATATATATATATATATATATACATATATAAATTATTTCATGCAAGAAATTTTGTGCATTTATATACAGTTGGCAGCAAAATTATTGAAGCACTAGCAATAATTCATATTTAAAAGATGAGCACCTAATACTGTTTTGTTAAGTGAACCTTTATCTTATGCTGTTTATAAAAAAGTAAGTTGATGATAAAAATTAGCGATCAAATTAAAAATATATATATACATGAACAATGTGGATGTGTGCTTCAATAATTTTCCTGCCGACTGTACAATAAAATCTGGAATACAGTCTGTTTGTAACTAGAGGTAATTGCAGCATATCAGCGCATTCTTTTATCCTCTATGAACCCGAATTTAGTTAGGAAAGATTTTTACAATAATCATCTCACATAACATTTTTCAACGTTATTATCATCTTAACTAAAATTCAATATTAAGTAATACCAGATTTATTTTTCAATTAATATACATTCAATTTTAATAAAATGTTTAAAGTATTAATATTTAAAAGAACAATTCCTTGAAGAAGTATACTCAGTAATCAGTGAAAATTCACTAAAACATAGCTTCATATAGCAAAGAAAAAATATATATTTAATCTTTATTTTAAAATTCCAACTATTATTAAAATTTTAAACATATTAAATCTCACTGATTTCATTGAAATATTCAAATTTTAAAGAATATATTCTTTCGAAGATTATCCATAATTTTAAAACAAACATATTAAAAATCTTATTTTTTTTTTAATTTTTGAAGCAATAATATAATTCATTATTTAAAATTTCATTGGAGAGAAATATATTACAAAAAAATAATTTATTGTGATTTCATTAAAATTTAAATTTAAAAAAGCGTTCGGTTTAATTTGATATCACTTTTTAAAAATGTGTTATTAAAGATAACCAAGTTTTTGTCTTTTACCTTGAAAGTCATTAATTAATTTTATTTTGCATTCTTAATTAAAAGAAATTGTTTTTTAAAAAATAATTTAATTTAGTGCATTTATTCTCATTTTTACCCTTTTCTTTTTTTTAAAATTCAATCAATATATTATATTTAAATATCTTAAGATTAATTTTTTTATAAAATACCAATATTTTTCGTTTAATATTTTTTAATTAAAAGACATTTTTTAGCAAATCACTTTTACGAAATATTTTCAATAATACAATGATTAAATATTCATTTTCCAACAATGAATATATGAAAATTAATGAACATAGAGATTTAATATCTGTTACAAATAAATGCTAAGAAAAATATGTATTATAATGTTTACCTCAAGAATAATCTTATAATCCACATATCATGAAGAGCAACAGAAACACATTAATATGTTGTATTAATATGGATACATATCAATACCAGTATAAACTGGTAGTGAAAAATCTATTCTTTCTCAATAAATATTATTTGCAAATATGAATATTTGCCAAATTTAGAGATTCTGGTAACGTTAAATATAAAACAAGTTAATGTCGGCAAGCCCAAAAAGAAAAAGATTTTGTCAAATCAAATTTTTGGAAGCATGGCTAAATGGTTCGCAAGAAGCTCATTTTTACGAAATTTGCATTAAAATCTGAGAATTAGTAATTTATTTTCTGTTCTATATTTAGTAGAAAAAAGTTTTTGGATTCGTAAAAATATTCGATTTCTAGTTTTTGATAGATTTAGATGTTCTGAGATGTCTTGAACGCTATATGACTATTTATGGAAAAATTATGTTTGGCAATCTCTATTCGTGTGTGTCTGTGTGAGTATGACAAAAATGTTGGGGAAGCTCTTGTTCAACACTTAATACACAGAATTTCTTAAAAATTATATTTTAAGAAAATATAATTTAAAAATTATATTTATTTTATTTTTTACATAACAAAATCTTGTGCCTGTTAATTGTCGGTGCATATCGCTCAACAAGTGAAACTCTCACCACGCTTTATCATAGTTTAAAAAATGTCAGCCTATGAGAAAATTGCATTAAAATGTACACAAAGAGGAATATTTTTAGCCAATCTTGTAATATATATATGAGTATATGATTGTGTGTGTGTGTGTATGTGTGTGTAATAGTAAGAGTCATTCAGGATCAATTTTTTGTATAAAAGCATCATCGGCTATAGAGCACATAAAATTTTTCTTTTTTCGTTATTTATTTAGAGTTATGCTTTTCAGATGTGAAAACCGACTCCACTTAACAAGAAAACTAATTTTGATTAATAAAAGTGTTTTAATAAATGATTTGTATTGAATTAATTTCTATGGGAAAATGTAGAAGAAAGTTTTATAATTGCCACAACATACAAATTTATTTTATTTATAATTAATTTAATTTAATTTAATTTATTTTATTTTATTTTTATTTATTTATTTGTTTATTTTATTTCATTTTTTATTTATTTATTTTATTTTATTATTATTATTTTTTGGGGGGTGGGTGGGTGGGGGGGTGGGGGTGTAGGGACATTTATTTTGGCTAAATATCGTAGTGTATGGATAGCTTATAAAACAATGAAGTAAAGGACGAAATGCATAGTGTGAATGCATAGTGTATGAAGAAAAAAAAATGTATACAAAATGTAAACATGCAAAAATTTTTAAACTTCAAAGCAAAATAGAAATGTAATATTAAATATACCGAACAATGAAAGGGGTAGTTATTGAGTGCGAAATTTCAATTTCTTTTTAAACCGGACTGCTAGCATGACTGTCGAATATTCATAAAAAAATGTATAACAATATTATAACTAATCACCACAAATTTTGCATTAGTAAATTTATTGACAAATATATAAAAAATAATAAAGAAAAATGACAAATATATAAATGTTTAGTTATCCTTATCACACAGTCAGTAGTTGAATAACAAATGTCATTATAAAAAGCAATGTGTGTTTTAAGTGTCTTTACGGAAATAAAATCGTAGCTGTCAACAGTTCCGATTCTTGGTTACAGGTATTTTTTTATGTACATATTTTTCATAAACTTTTGTCGCAGTTTTCTGTTGATAAATAAAGTAAAGATTTCTATAAAAACATTCTGGAATGACTCCACTCAACTTTCCGTAGATTAAGTAATAAACGTTTGTTTAAATAAATTAAATTAAGACAAGACTGAAATCAATCAGATCAATCGATTAAGCAATTTAACGTTATTGCATTTCAAATAATTTGAACCCATAGGCCATAATAATAAAGAACTTTTCATCGTGTCCCTGTAAAATTTATTAAGTACTAGATTTAATAAAATATGTACAGGTCGTTTAACGGTCACCTGTAACACGAATATAAAATTTCAGCTCAATCGAATAAGGCATTTAGACTCTATCGTACTTTAAATAATTTCAGCCCATAGCCCATAATGATAAAGAATTTTTCATTGTGTCCCTGTAAAAAACTATAAAAGTTAAAATTCCCCGAAATCTACACAGTTCAATTGATGATGAAACATGTATAAAAATTTTCAATGAATTCGAATAAGACGTTTAGATGCTATCGTACTTTAATTAATATGAGCCTATAGGCCATAATGATAAGGAATCTTTCTTTGTGTCCTTGCAAAAACCTGTTAGTGATAGATTCACTAAAATCTATACAGTTCGAGCTATGGTGACCTATAACATACGTATCAACTTTCTGCTAATTCGAACAAAGCATTTTGAAGCTATCGTGTTTATTCACAGACATGCATATACACACACATACACACATCACGAAAACTTGCGTTAAATACTAGACATCTCTAAAAGAATAGGTCGTATCTAGAGCCCCTAAATAAAATAATAGGCCGGTGCATCACCGCCATTTTTTTGCCTTCGAAGGAAACAGCATTCCAGCTTGGCGTCCTTATAGCTTCCCTAATGATTTTAAGAAATCTTCATCTGAAGCTAATCCGGCCAAGATAAGAGCAATAAGCAACAATAATATTCCTAAAAACACATTTTTTTTCACAGTACATTCTCAGGATGTCATTTTATTCTGAGGATATCCTATAGATGTGCTGGGGTAAGATGTGTTGTTACGGCGGTTTCTGTTTCTTTTACAAAATGTCGCCAAAACTCAAATACACAGTAACAGAAGGTCTGTGAACACTTTATATTCACTTCTTGAATGATTATAGCAGTTTATCGCTAAACAAACTTCCATATCATAGTTTACTTTGCTAAAATTATGAAATATAATAAAACAAGTTACTCTAAAGTAACGTAAGACGATAAAAAAAAATGTTTGTCGTTTGTTTATCAGAGAAATGCACTGGGTACATGTGGCAACCCTAAGGCAACAAAATGCCTGATGCGCCAGCTCGTATATATAGGAGCCTTAGTCGTATCAAGACCATGCTCGGAGATGTGTAACTAGACGTCATGGCAGTCACAAATTTAAATTTGCAACATTCTACGACCATTTGTTTTTGAGCTTATGTGAGATATAAAATCCACTTCGCAAATCATATGATTACAATGTTGACCTTAAATATCTATGTTCGGAAAACAAATATACCGGTATCAATGATCGGGACGGTTGGTAGCTATATAAAATACATTTAAAGTTATGTATGATGTAATGGGTAAATACAGTTGGAAAGTATTTATAATCTTTGAGAAACGCACGATTTCTCTTTCTTTTAAAGTTTCACTTTGATTTATGTAGAATTTAAAAGTTATCGTAATAAAATTATTTTCTAACATAGATAAAATAAGTTTAAAATTATAAGATTAATATTTCACCAAAGAAAATCAATTTTTCATGCAGAAGGAAGAAACGAAAATTATTTTTTTCTCCTTTTTCTCCTTCGAATTTTATTAAATGAAAAACCAGAAAAATAAAAATAAAAGTTACATGTTAATCTAATAGATTTTCCATTTTTATCGATGCAACTAATATATATCGTGTAAAATCCAATATCTGTATTGTAGGTATCTATCAAAAAATTTATATTCCGTTTCACGTTATTTGTTTTTAGCTTTCATTTCAGAAAAGAAAATGAAAATATCGATGAAAAGAATTTTTATGTTAAAGTTTTTATTTGTATATTCTGTATTGCATATTGCTTTGTTTACATTGTGTAAGGATATGTGTGCGAATATCTATTGGAAAGATAAACAATATGAATCAATAGTTGGAAAACTTTATCGAAAAGAAATAAATAGATCTTAAGAAAACCACAAAATGTTTTTATATATATGTGTGAGTGAGTATCTAGAAATAGTTAAAAAATATCTAAACAGAATTTTTATTACTTTCTTAACTTAAACAAGATTTGAGATAAATAGGGGTAATATTTTTCGTGTTTAGATTTGAAAAGATTTATTTATTTTAAATGTTTAGAAAATGACTTAAAAATAATTTAAATTTAAATAATAATAAAAATAAAACCTCTACAAAAATCCTTATTAAACTACTATAAATGAAATTCATAGCCAATGTAAACGAACAAAAATAATATTTCCATGCATAAGTAATTTAATAATTACTATAAAATAAAAAATAAAAATAAAATTCTTTTTTTTTTTTTCATTTTTTTAGTGCATAATTTAATATTTATATTTATATTTTATTTATTTCACATTTAAGTTAATTTCAGTAATTTCATTTTAACGGCATGCCAATTATTAATTGCATCATGATCTGAAATAAAGAGACCAATAATCAAGTAAGCTTAAAACTTTTATTAGAATTACAGTTCAATTTTTAATTTATAGCAATCTATGTTATTCTGGCAAAATTTATGTTAACCTTATAACAATATTTGTTAACTTAAAATTATGGCATGGGATTAATACGAAAGTACCGTGATTTGCTATTTTTTTACATATAGATTTGGTTTCAAATGAATATGCTTTGACGATATCAATATATTTTTTCCTTTTAAATTATATATGTATTTTATTAGATTAATGCATCAATGTGTTGTTAATTGCCCTCCCCAATGATAGACTGGTTTATTTCAACTTGACTGGTGCACCACCACTTTCTACAGTACGAGAGCGCATGTCCACAGGTAAGGAGTGTTGCAACTGGCCATATCATCACACGGGAGCATATAGACTCAACACAACATTATACTAAATATGTTCACTCAGCGTCGTTCAAAGTTGTGGAAGTTGAACGAACGAGAAAACCGATCATCTGTCCGTAGGATTCCCTCGAACTGATAGTGTGAGGTATTCTCGTCTCTAAGGGTATTTCAGAAAAAAATCCTGTCTATGCGTCCTATTGGTCAATTTTGATGAGCACGCTAAACATAGTCAACTTTTTCTAAAGCCCGTCGTAAAAGTTGATCATCCGAAAATGTACTGTCCTTGAACAAGGTCAGGCTGAGTGTGTTGGGTGTAATGTTACGTTTATTAAAAAGTTGAGCGAAAATCTATCGTGTGATGCAGCCATGTCTGTATTTCTAATAATGGGCTCTTCCCACCTGGCGTCAGTGCTCACGTGATAGAGGAAAAACAAATAGCAGACGAAGTTTTGTATATCTATAGCGATTGCTGAAATAACATTTTCTGTTCTTATTTTTGATCAATCGTATTTAATCTGTGTTTTTTTTTATACATCGTAATTTTTAATCCATTTTTAATCCATTTTACACCATTATACATCATCTTTTGTTTGCTGTATACATTTACAATCATCATTTAGTTTATATTTGTTATTGATGTTCATGAAGAGCATGTTAAATACTCTGTTTTTTGGTACTTAAATCGTTGACAGTGCAACATCACACGGCGTAAATCCATTTAGATCAGTAACTAAGTTAATTAACTTGTTGTAACACCTTTATGCAATTAAATTAAATGAAAAAAAAAATTAAATTTTCAAATTATAATCCATAAACATTCCACAAGAAGAAGTTATTATTTATTGCTAGATCAGTTAATGTAACAGTTACGCTAGAACATACAAAAATCGATTCTTACAGTTCAAAATAAATAAACACATATAATGTTTTTTAAAAATTATTAAAGTTACAAATACAACTATTCTACTGTTTACAAATGCACAATATTACTTTTATTTTATTTTATATTAAATATTAACACTTTTGTTCTTAAGAACCGTATTTAATTGAATTCGATTCTCAGAATTCTATTATTCTTTTCGTCTATCACATGATTCAGCAGACGACGCTGGGAAGAGTCCATTGTCCCTGCTTTTTTTTAGGATAAATGTACCTGTTTGTTAATACTTTTACTGCGTACTTTCTATTACTCTGCTGTTGTTTCATCCAGCAGTTTATGATCTATGCTAGTGTCTTAGTAGATCTGAAAGTTATTAGTATAGATTATCAATTTCTTGTTAGCGTTAAAATGAACTTGTAAGTTTATTAAACAAATTTGCTAAATTACAAAATTTGCTGTTAAAAAATTGCTTTGTATGAAGCATTGAGAACTGAAACATTAAATGTGGACAATTTAGAGACACAGCGTATGAAAGTTCTTTGGACTGTAAATGTTGTAAATGATTCTTTGATATGTGTATCGGGTTCGAAACCAAAACCTGTACTAATACAGAGGGATACAAACTCGAAAGCAGAGTTCTATAAATAGACTAAAATGGATGAAAAGACTAACTTTGACATAATTTTGTGTATATAACCATCTGAACTTAAAAGAAAATAAATATTATGATACTTAATTCAACGTTTGAAAAAATGCTAAAAGAGATATATCTGTGCGAAGGTTCAACTCGTAATGCGTCGTTACAGAAATCGCAAATTCAACATTTTTTTTTTTTTTTTTTTTTTTTTTTTTTTTTTTTTTTTTTTACTTCAATGAGCATCTGTGATCATATAAAAAGATTTTTCGACACAGTAGATAGCCTTTCAAAACTGAATAGTAAAATGATCCATTAATTGTAATTTTACTATATAGCTTACTAACGAATTTTGAAAAATTTTGTATTCTATCTAATCGAAGAATGAACTTCTAAAATCAGAAGTATACTTCGAATTAAAGTAGTAAAAGAGAAGTTCCTAGACATGACGGTCGATGGAATGGTGGTGATGGATTTTATTGTCAATAATTTTCATAGAAATACTCATTTATTTAATTATAAAAATAAAAGAACTGAGAAAAAAGAGCTGGACTTTCAAATCTAAAGAAAATTCGAAAATTTTTAGTCTTAAGGAGACATGGCACCTTTGATTTGGCACTACTGAAGGCATCGAATAAAAGCTTATATCTCCTTTTGATAATTAGAAATTGAACTAGATTACGTTTATTCAGTAAAATATATATTCAGAGAACAATTCTTATGGGATTTATATATATTTTATACAGATTTAAAATCTTTAAATAGTGTTTTGTGAGTTTGAATTTTTCATGAATTTATGATCTTCAAAATGCTTAAATTTCTATCGATTAAAAAAAAAAAAAAAAAAAAAAAAGACAATATTATTTTGCATGTTTAAGAGAACCTATTTAAAATTATTAGGGATGGATTTTAAAGTTAATTAATTAGTTTTTCAGAAGAAAAAAAAATTAGAAAGTACATGTGTATGCAAAAATTTGTAAAAAAATTATTATTATTGTTATATTTATATTTTTAATATTTTTTCTTTTAAAGATATTGCAAAATCGGTCTATAGTTCTTTTAAGCTAGTTTTACTAAACATCCAAAAAACATTAAGTTTTTTTTTTTAAATATCTGCAAAAGTTTAAGCCTTTTGAAGATCATGAATGCATGAAAAAAATTAAAATTCAGAAAGCGCAATTTAAAGTTTTCAAATCTTTTTATATTGGCCATCGATAATTTCTGACCTAACTCCCATACATAGCATATAAAGTAGTTACATACGTAAATTTTAACATGTTTCTAAGCTTTTTTTTTTTTTCAGTTAAATGCTCGAACATCCCTTTTAAAATACTTATTTAATATCAAGCCAAAACCAATTTATAACCTGATTTTATCAATGAAATACTGTGCATATACGCTCATTCATCACAATGGAAAAATAATCAAGTATAAAACTTTTTTTTTTAAATCCTTCTATAAAAATTAACTGCTGTGTTTAACCATTTAACTTCTTAATGTTTGTTCTTATGCTAAAAGCTATGGTTTCAGACAAATTTTAAAGCATTATTGTATTAAATACATTTTTTTCACTATAAACAATAACAATTTTTTACCTATAAACACATCACAATATATATTTCAATTAGAATGAAGAATTAAATTCATTTTAAAAATCTATATTACTATTAAACTTTTCACATGCATTTTATACTTTAACAGAAGAGTAAATATAAAGAGTAAATGTTTCAAAATTTATTGCAATACTCAAAACTTGAACCACTACACATTATAATTGGGCCTTTTATATTACTTCAACATATGCAAAATATGCGTAATAGGGTTATATGTGTAATATTCATGTTTTCTTGAATAAACTGAGCTGCAACAACGTGTATTGACAATAACCACTTTCGTAGAGAAATAGAAACAGTCCAAAGTTATTCAACATTAAATTTAACTTCCTTTCACATATATTGCGAGTCTTTCATACACTGATACTTAGACCCTATCAGATATTTTGCAAACTTATAGTAAAATTCACAGTTGAAATTGATTTCTAAGGAAATGCGAACCAACATATCTTCAATCGTATCTAATGTATCTACATATTGAAATTCATCAATTTCTCTCAAGATTTTACTACTTGAGAAATAACGGTTTAGCAGATGAGGTTTAAAGATCTTAAATAAGTAAATAAATAAAAACTAATATATGTACTCTTTAACTACATTTCTTGCGACCATGGAAAGCTCTGCGCAGGTGCTCATTCAACGAGTCCACTGGTAAAATAGTTAGACAAGCTTTTCGTTGAGAGAAAATAAGCGATAAGGGAATTTCGAATGACTGGGATGTTTACTAAATTCAAACCTGTTGGTCAACTTGGACACCCTTCAAGATTTTCGAATCATCCTCACTGCTAGGCGTAGGAAACGTGGTTACACTATATATGTATGTATATATATATATATATATATACATATATACCGGGTGTCCCGTAAGTCTGTAGGCATTTTAAAAATTCATAACTATTGAATGAATTGATAGAATTGAACGCAGTTTGAGAAAAAGTAATTTTCTTGAAAGGTTTTTTCTTTTTTTTTTTTGGTAATGAAAAGGAATAGTTAAAATTTTTGTCGACGATAGTTAGACAAATAGTTACATTTTTCGCACGGATGTGAAAGAAAAAAAATATGCAAACGAAAGTCCTATAAATTGCACAATTTTGCGATTAGAACAGTTTATTTTTTATTTTGCCTCCTACTTGTGCATACATGAAGTTTTAATTGTGATGCTGACTTGGTGGATAAAGCGATATTGGTGAAGATATTTTTCCTGAGATAAGAACCGCCGGCTGACGCTGCAGTTAGCAGTGTTACAACTCGTTTTCAAACTTCAATTTTTGGTGACGACGGACACATAGAATAGGATTTATATGCTTGTAAACATTTGCAGGCGAATAAGTACAGTTTTTCATGAAAATGTGTGATCTAGTCACGCACCGCGCCCTCTATCGACTAATAGCTTAATTATTATTTTCTCATTACCAAAAAGAAAATCCCCTAACACGAGAAATATTTTTTTCGCAAACCGCGTTCAATTCTATCAATTCCTTCAATAGTTACGAATTTTTAAAATGTCTACAGACTTATGGGACACCCTGTGTATATATATATAAATTTTTCTACTTTAATTTATTTTAATACCATACAGAAATATACGTTTAAACCGTATAATAATTTTTAAGTGCCGCTTGAATTAAACAACGAATCATCAAACACTACTGTTTTTAAAATAACATATAAATATACTAGTATACAACATTTAGTCACTTTTGAAACAATATCAGAAAATGATATTCAAACAGATTGACTGTGACCTCCTTCAAATTGAATCGACTTATTAAGCAAATATAATTTTAAAAAGTTGAACTTAAAAAGTTGTTGTTGGAAAAATAATAATACTGTATTTGAGGATGAAATAATGAAATGTGATTGGTAGTATTTATTCATACACGAATGAGCATGTTACATTAAAAGAGAATTAAGATTGGTCGTTATTTTATTTAAGCATCTAAAAATATTATAGAAATGTAGATTGACTATCCACAAATGTTATATTTTAACTATGATATATGTTATAGTGAATAAAAGTATCAATATGAATGTATAATAATGCACGGCGAAAAGGAAGAAAATTAAAGAAGCAAGAAAACTGCAAATACGGAACATTGGCGGAATCTTTTTTTTTTTTTTAATTTACATTTTTTCTGGACACATAAGTATGCGCAACTTGCCTCTACTATTCCAGATGAGTGGAGGGTACTTAACCCATTACCTGGCGAAGAAAATTTACGAAATCCGCTTCCCAGTACCACTGTTCTCTTTCAACTCTGAAATAAATAAATCCTTTAAAAACATTGTCAAGATCATTTTCAATGTTATTTTATTGCACTCAGAAGCTATGCAAGCAGTTTCAATGTTAACAATACACTACAAAGGATCGTACTTCAGAAAAGCGTATATATATATAGGCAAGGGAAAGTTAAGGGGTTAAAAATAATAACAGCCTTGACAACACAGTGTTGAAGCACGTATTTGAAAACAAAATTGGTATTCTCACTGTTGACAGTCACTACCAACGTGTTTACAGTGTAGCCACATATCCTAAAACTAGCAGTGAGGCCGCGTCCCAAATGTTGGAGGGATGAAATTTGGCTTGAAATTTGGAAAACATCCAGAAATTCCGCGCTCTGTTATTGCTCATTTCCTCTCAGTTAGATTAATGTCACCCCTATTTTAGCATTGAACTCGGTAAGTTAGCACATGCGCAGATGCTTCCGTGGTTTCATGAAAGTGGTCGAAGAATATAATTTTTTTTCTTTTAAGCATTAAACTTTAAACTTACATGTGTCAAAGAAATACATTCATCCTAAAATTAATAATTTTACTTCACTGCGAATTAAATGTAATACGATATTAATTACTTGAAATGAAGATTCCAATTTGTCGGAAACGAGTTTTTGTTGACTTTTTCAGTCCTAAAAGTTGGATTTTCCCTTGATAATTAAAAAAATGATATACATAAATTAATACAATTTACTACCCGGATTTCTTTACATGTTTCTGCCTTATTAATTCTTTTTTTTTTTTTTTTCCAAATTCTTATGTACTTACTGTCGTTCACTACGTATGTTTGTGAATCTCAAGCTAATAAAAAATGTGCCTCCATTTTAAGGTAAATATAAGCTTTTTCATTTGTCTCTCCGTGGCTCAGATGGTTAGAGCGCCATGTTAGTAATGCGATGGTCGAGCGTTCGATACCACGAAGGTTCGGGGTGTTAATTTTTGCAGATAATTAGTAGAAAAGATGTCAATTGATGAAAGAAACACACAATATCCTAAGGAGTTTTGAAGAGTTTTTTAAGAAGATTTTGTGTGTGTGTGTGTGTGTGTGTGTGTATGAATGCTGAAATTTAAGGCAAAAATTTAGTATTCAAACATAAAAATGTTTTATAAAAATTAACTTATCGATAAATTCACAAAGTAGTACACAAACATATTTAAAATATTTTTTAAGACTCAAAATTAAAAAATTGTTTGTAGGGAGCAACATTGTATGCATTTTTTTATAATTCTAAAACAATTATGCAGTTAAAAAAAAAAAAAAAAAAAAAAAAGTTTTTATGCATATTTACGTTTGTAATGACCGATAGATGGCACAACCAGAGCAATAACTTATGGCTTTCGTGGTTTATAAAAGAGTACAGATTCTTTTCCTCTGAAATTTATCCTTTCACCTTAATACAAAAAAATTTGCAAAATCATAGCTTCGAAAAAAAATATGTGACATGATACATTAAGAATTTGGGTTTTAAAAGTTTTTTTTAAATAGATTTCTTTTTAATTTAAGTTAATCATTTGAAGATTCTTCAGATTAATTAAATACCACTTTTTAAAAAACTATCAATACATTATTCTGTCATTTTTGAAAGAATTCTCTGAAAATAGTATTAATAAAAATTGATTTTTATAATGTTAAACCTTCAGATCCATATTTCGCAATAAAACAAGTCAACGTAAATAAAATTTAAACGTTCTTTCATTTCAAATTATAGATATCTAACTCTAAAGCATCAACATATCAAAGAATTTTGGTTTATAAAAAAGACAATTCTGATTTATCGGGAATGGACTTCCGTTTAATATTTCTACATGAAAAGAACCTTTGAAAGATCGGGACTTTGAAACATAATAATGTTAATAAAAACTCATGTTTGTCACATTTAACGTTTAAACTGATGTCTCACAATGAAATAATTTAACATAAATAAAAGAAAAAATAACTTTTCTGTCCTTCAAGTTACAGTTATCGAGATATTTGCAAACTCAAAAGACAATTCTAATTCATTATAAATTGCCTTTTTAAAAGTTTTGAACATCAAATAATCGGAATTTGAAATAAATAAATAAATAAATAAAAAGACAAAAGACATTACTTATGTAAATTACTGTTTCCGTTTTGAAGAAAAGAAAGTAATTGAAAAAAAAAAAAAAAAAAAAGGAATATTAAGATGTCATCTTATTCTCTTGCTTGGTTAATTTTCAGTGAAATTATCATTTTCCACGGCTGAAAGGTTTTGAATTGACTTAAGACGATACATATTTTTTTTTTTTTTTATTAAACACTTGTGTGTGCGTGTGTGTGTTTATTAACACATTATCACAATAAAATTCACATTTATGTTTTTTATAATAAACGAAAGGACATAAAATTCTTACATAATGTCATTCATGAAAACAATATATAGATTTGATTGAATTCTATTTTTTAGAAATAAAGTTTCATATTTAGAAATGTATAATTTATACTATGATATATAGTTGGTGGTAGGTGGCAGAAGTAAAACAATATCTGATGAAAACTTTCAACACCGAGTTTTCAACTGGCTTACTTATTTAAGATCTCATAAGTTGAAAAAATACTTGTTCTTTTTAAATTGATTAGTGCGTATGTGTTGTGTGTCTGTGGTTACGTTACTAGGGGGGCGGTGGAGGAGGTCGTCTGGAAAAAGAAAGAGAATAGAAGAAAACTTTATAAGTAAGACTGATCCAGTGCAGAGATAAATTTGCCAAGTTTTAGTGAAAATTGGAAGTAGCACGAAGGAAACCTGGAGTGAAACAAAAGTCAGTATCTGAAAAATGGCTCTGATGATTTTCTTTGAATTTTATATAATTGCCCACTTTAAGATTTTCTTTGATATGGTTTATTTGGATTTAGTTGGTTACCACGGAAAAACTTATAGGCATTCTGATTAATTAGGTCAATTTTAGGTTTCAAATGTGAGAACCTCAAAAAAAAAAAAAAAAAAAAAAAAAAAAATGCGTTACTCACATTCTTCACACTACCTGATTAAAAGATTAAATGAAATTAAAGGAGAAACATTTCACGATTCTAAAAATAAATTTTAATCTAATATCTCAGGGTTCAAGAAGATTTATTCAGGATTTTAAACTGATTCCAAATAAAAATTACTCGAACATAGTATGGCGGTTGCCATTCCAAAAACATAAAAGTAAAAAATCATAGATTCTATTATACATACACAGTCCCATCACATAAATATGATCTCCTGTCAATAGGCAGAATAATCAATTTTCGCAGCGCCTGCCGCGTACTAGACTTGCAGGAAGAGAGTCAATAAGTTTCTGGATGATACTCACAAAGATGTGAAGCACAGCTGCCAATATTTTAATTTATTTCGGAGCATTCTTAGATCCGCCTATTTTTCGCACCACTTTTTTTTTCTTTTTTCTTTTTGTGTGTGTGTGTGTGAGTGTGTGTGTTTTGCCAATATATAACTATGATAAAATACGGAAAATTTACTCTTTAAAAAAAATGGTATGGAATAAAGGCGGAGCTAACAGTGCTCCAGAATAAATTAAAATATTGGCAGCTATGTGTGAGCCATGTCGATTTCAGTGTCGTAGACAGACGGTGAGAATCCACGTCATGAATATAATTCGAGCGTTATAAGTTTTCCCACAGATTGTCGATTCAAATTTTGTCTTGAATGTTTGATGGCCAAAGAAGTACGGTAAATTAGTGTTTGTGATGACATATTCTTAAAATAGGCTGCTGATTAGAATATGTCTGGACCACAGAAGCTCATATTTATTGAAGTTTGCATAAATGAAAACAATACTAGGCAAAAATAACAAGAAGCAGGGGTTGTTACTTTTGAATCAAAGTTTCCTTTTTTAATTTTCCTTTAGGACTATGATAGTCGTCTATTTTTCAAAAATTACGAAGACAAGTTTCCCTATTTTAAGAAATACATACAGATGCAATCAGCTGAATAACTTGCTTCAGAAGGTGAATATCAGATATTTTATTTCAGTTTATAAACTGCAATAATAAAATATATAAATGTTGAACTGAAATTAACAGGTACACAGATCAAAACTCTTTATAAATTTTCGACGAAATGGGTGAAGAACTCAATACTTTGGTTTTCAGGAGAAAATATAAAAGAAACATACAAGAAGAAGAGTTTCGTCTTAATCAACGGGACCAGCGTAACTTACGTTTTTTTTTTTGCGTAAAAAATGAATAATGCGAAAAACCGTTGGGATGTCTTTTTCGTGCCAAGCATACTAGAAAAGCAGGAAATCGCCCACATGGGCGATCTGAAAATAATATTACAATTGAAATCTTATAATTTATTTATATTTGAAAAAAAGGGCGAAAATATTTAATGATAAGGACAGCATTTAAAAATATTAAGGGTTGTTTAATAAGAAGAGCCCGTTGGAAAAATGATGACAATCGTTGTTTGATTGCATCATCTACGAATGGCTGTCGGGGAAAAAAAATAAAATTAAGATTTCAAACGAAATGAATGTATTTTCTTTTTCTTTTCTTTTCTTTTTTTTTTTTTACTGAGTTGGGGGGATTAAATTATTTTTTGATTACAGAAAATGGGTTAAATTTAATATAATGAATTAGAATTACATGATATATTTATGCTATTATTATTATATTTATTTATTTATTTATTTATTTATTTAACAAAAGAGAAAATTAAATATTAATATTTGTTATGGAATGCAGAATTTTGCCTACACTTTAACTCTGCATTACAGGGCTCTTTATACAATGCATGAACACTACAAGCTGCATGAGATATCGCACTGGCATATCGCGTTGTCTTAAGAATAATATACATATAGGGGTGGCCATGGTCTGCAAAGAGGGATGCACACTTCTGTTTACCTATCGTGGCTTCCATAATTATGAAAAACTCACTAACTGCAACAAAAACATTCCCTTGTCTATAGATCTTAAAATATCAATTATTTGGAAAAGCCGCCACCATTCACTGTACGTCCAGTTGTAGTACTGGCATGCAAATTCCAGCTTTTGTCGCCGGTGTACAGCAACAGCATAGGTACATTAAACAGGCACCAGATAAATAGGCCTAAACCCAATTCCCTGAATTGTCATTGCGGAGACACTCTTGGTACCCACTCTAGTCATCGCCATCAGAATGGCCAATTTGTCAACAACTGCACGTCTATTCGTCAAACGTATCTTCACAGTAGTTGTTCGATTCTGTCATCCATGGATTATAATGCACTACATTTTCCCCAACGCTGACTTTGAATAGTGACACTTTGCTATGCACTGTATACTTTTGCCACGGCAGCACGCGAACAATTTACAAAATTAACCGTTTGGAAAGTGCTTCCTGTCTTGGCATGGGATCCAATGATTATGCTCTTTTGACGTCGTACAAATCGCGTCGTTCATGCATTAAACCAATGATTGCAGTTTTTTCTACTTCCCTCTAACACATTTTTTATACATTCCACTAGACACCTCATTTTATAATGCCTCCGAGTTGAGATACACGTCCTGAAAGATCTGTTGATTATATCCAATCCCCACCATCCTACAGAAATTATAGGAAGTTTTGATTGGATGTAATAGGCCGACATTCCGTGACGTAAATCTCAGTTCTGAGGGATTATTTTATTAGGTGTTTCTCCACTGCCTGTTCTTCTGTGATTGGCTGTTGAAGGTGTCTACTGACTCGCCTCTTTTCACGACTATCCCATCTATATGTTTAAGTAATAAATTTTTCCATTAGATTAATCTTGGAACATACTATAGAAATTTCTATATGAATATAGTGGTGGAAGAGTTACAAAATATTTGTGTCGGTAGACAACCTGTTGTTTCAAGTTGACACAGAAAGTTGGCGATAATCACTTTAGTATGACTGGACTACATATATTGTATGAATATAGTATGATACTAAGAAATTAGATTATTATATTATTAATTTGATTTTGTAATATGATGTTCAACAATTGTTTAAATAAATATTTTCATAACTATATTTCATTCTAACACAATATATTTGGCTATGCCTATGCTAACGTAAATTCTGGATACTTAAAAACAACCACATTTTACAAAAAGTGAATTTACAAAAGCGAATTTTATTATTCAATTATTTTAATTATTATTTTTTTGTTAAATAGACATTATATACAATTTATTTTAGTTCTCGATGATGACGTACTGTCTGCAGAAAAATTATTGAATCACACATCCACATTTTTCATATGTATATATAGGTTGATCGCTAATTTTTATCATCAACTTACTTTTTCATAAACAGCATAAAGACTAACATGGAAACATTCAAAAGGTGTCGTCTTCAAAAAATACTGAAAAATATATATGTGAATCTACTCTTCTTAAAACACTAGAAAGTGAAAATATTATCGGCTAAAATGAATTACAGCGACCACAAATAAATATATATATATATATAGCAAAATTAAGAATTTTTGGTGATTTAGTGCTGTTAAGAGAAAAGTTTGCTAGCACCGAGATTGCCGTGTACGAACAGAATGTTTTGCTTCTCCGCCAAGTACTCAAAATCAATCGCCTAACAGTGTAAAATCGCCAAATATGCTTAATTTTGATGCTTTTTGTGGTCGCTGTAATTCATTTCAGCCGATAATTTTTTTACTTTCTAGTGTTTTATAAAGAGTAGAATCACATATATTTTTTTCAATATTTTTTGAAGATGACACCTTTTGAATGTTTCCTTGTAAGATCATGACTCGACAAATATTTATTTAACAAAACAGTATTAGGTATACATCTTTTAAATACGAATTATTGCTAGTGCTTCATTAATTTTACTGCCAACTGTATACTCTAAGATGAAATTTGTTTTTAAAACTCGTAAAAAATTCTGTTTAAGAGAGTTTTATTACTATGTAATTTTGAAGCAAAATGCAAACATTAAATTGCCTTTTAGCCTGTGATTTCACGTTTTAGTTTCTTGAGAGTTTTTAATAGAAAAAATATGTCATTTCTTTTTAAACTGTAAAAAAATAGTTCATAATTATTAAGAAATATATTCAACATAAAAGAAAAATACTAAAACCCATATGTCAACATTCTGATTAATATTCAGTAAAATTGTTAATACCCGCCTTATTTTTCACATCAGTCTTTTTCTACAGTATTTTTCTTCTTATTTAATCGTAAATACATTTGCAGATAATTACTCTAAAAATAAAGTGGTGTAGAAAAAAGGGTGGGTACTAAAAATTTTACGGAATAATAATTAGAATGTTTGTAGGTATGCTAATATCTTATTTAAAAAATTGTTTGACATAGGACCTATTATAAACTTATTGTTATGTGGGAAGAAATATATATCTTTAAAAATTATATATTTCACAAAATGTAATACTTTGATTATTAATAAATTCGTACCAGACAAATAATCACACGTCTAACTTAATTCAGCTAATAAGATTTACTGATTCGAAGAAAATATTTTCCTAAATAAAAACATACACACTGTTTGTAATCGAAATAACTGGTTAATTTTTATTTTATATTCCTTAACTATTATCTTTATTCTCAGTAAATAAATAGGACAATTATTGTCACATATTCGAGTCCATTTATTTTCATCGGTGAAAAATTATTCCTTTGACACGTAACAAAACATTGGATAATTTATTTTTCATCCACTACCATAGAAAGAATGTTGCCTGCTAAGAATTCTTTATTTTATTTTAAGAAGTTTTTCCAGATACACATTAGTTAACATTCCATTAAAAATCTGAACATTAGAAGGAAGAGAACAATAAACAAAAATAATGCGGAAATATGTTCTCTGAATTTCTAACATTTTTTAAGCAATTTTAATATATCTGATCTTTTTCTAAATATTCTTAATGTAGAGACATATTCTTGAATGATATACCGTCGCTGTGTGCGTATGTATTTTATCTGTATATACAGTCGGTAACAAAAGTATCCGAACACTAGCAAAAATTCCTGTATAAAAAAAGTACAGTTAATAATGTTTTGTTAAATAAATCCTTGTCGAATCATGTTCTTACACTGACTAAGAACATGATTCGACAAGGATTTATTTAACAACACAGTATTAACTCTACTTTTTTTATATAGGAATTTTTGCTAGTGTTCGGATACTTTTGTTACCGACTGTACTTTCAAACAGTGTGATAAATATAGGTGTCTACCAAATATTTTCCTGTCACTGTTTGGCAAAAGACCTCTAGATATTTTTTACATGTTATTAAAAGTCACCCCTTGAAAATATAATTTATGATAATAAAATAATATTTTATGCTAATATCTAAATTGTTTCATAATGTGAATCTAAAGTTAATAGATTTAAAAATACTAAATACAGTCGGCAGCAAAATTATTCGTGCGCTAGCAAAAATTCTTATGTAAAAAAAGTACATATAATACTGTTTTGTTAAATAAATCCTTATTGAAACATGTTCTTAGTCAGTTTAAGAACATGATTCGACAAGGATCTATTTCACAAAGCAGTATAAAGTGTATTTTTTTTACATAGGAAGTTTTGCTAGCGCTCGAATAATTTTAATGCCGACTGTATAACATAATGATGGCACTAAAAACAAATTATTTCATGCTTTTTTTTTTTTTTTTTTTTTTTTGCATTTTTTTTATCTAAAAAGAAATATGTCTATATTTGTACGCGAATAATACATCTGAATTAAAAATTTACGAATTATTTATCTTGCACGTGTGAAAATCTTCTGGTGTATTTTTTACAGCATGCTTAAAATACATTCAATTAGTAATCTTTTGAGCGCCCCAGTACATAAACTTTTAATCCTATACAAACAGAAGTTTAACAGGGAAAGCATTGTAGTGTACTTCAATGAGGGTGATAAATTTTGTAGTTTTGCGAATATACGTATTTTAAGAATTTATTGCTCAAAGTGACAAACCTGTGTTCGTTTGAACGATGAAGATAGGTTAGGTTTGGAAAGTGGGGTCTTGAAAAAGGCTGAACAGATTTTCTACAATCTGATTTATATTGACTCCATTTTAAATCACCTATCGTATTTATCAAATTGTTTTTCATCAGACAGTCAGTTGAAGGTAAAATATATTTTTTCTTCTTTTCTTTTTGTTGTCACAGTTGCAAAAAATGCAAACACCTTTACCAGTTATTTTTTCTTTTTTTTGCATGGTAATTCTCCCTGTTTTATTTTAGATTTGAAACAGAGTATAAACGAAGAATGTGTGCTTCCATTTCCCTAAGTCTAGCGCATAGAAAAAGGGGTGAACCCCTACTTCCCCGCCTCTGAAATAGTACATATCTGTAACTTTAATCCGCTTATTCTAATGAAAATACCTGTAGTTTGTTATTACAGAAAAACTGCAAGGGATCATAATTAGTTACCTTTTGAACACATTATCTCCGAAATTAAAAAAGAAAAACAACAAAACTCTATACTTATGGTAGTTCTAGTGGGATTTTAAATTGCTAAAATTAATGTTTTTATTTGAGAAAATGAAGAAAAATTATTATTGACTGCAATTATTAAATTTTTAAGAAGGAATAAACGCACCATCTTAGACACAGTGACGTCACTAGAATATTGCCTAATATATTAATGGAGATAAAGCATGTTTAACACTGGACAGCGAAAATCGTGTAGCTAAATGCACCAGAATTTTACGGCAATGCCTTTTTAGTTATTTTCCTTTAATTTACTTGTCCAAATAAAAAAGTATACCTATAAAAATGTAGAGCGTACTATGGGTTGTATCTTGCCGCTTAACCGATTCGTATGTTTGTCACTGTAGATGGTTGTGGTTGTATTACTTTTAAAATCAATTGACCCCTAACAATACACTAATCAACAGTACATATTGAAGATGTCACCGGGATGTCCTGTCATCCGTAGGATATCCTAAATACGTCCTGTGGAGAATATGAGCTGTTAGGCAACTGTTTTAGGCCTATAGCTGGAATACCATCAGGAGTGCCTTTCTGAATACACTGTAGACGGACTTTTTTTTTTTTTTTTTACATTGCGTAGTACTTATCTTATACTCACTTTGTTCAGAGTGATAAAATCAAATACGATTACTTAAAAATGGTTTATCAGAAATATAAACTAATAAATATTTTTATAAATCATCATGACTAGCTGGAACCCGTCGAATACGACGATCACTTTATTGACCGTAATGTTTCAAAAATCGTCGCATCATTATTTAAATGTATTTCATTTTAAAACATCTAATACAATTTACGACATTTCACTTAAAAAAAGAAAGTCGGAAAAATGCTTATAAATAGAAATACTATATGTGACATCACTTTCTACAAAGTACTGTCAATGTAACGTCAAACTGACTCCAAATAAACAGATGCTATCTTTTATTTTCTATTTCGTTTAATACAAAGACTATTATGTTAGCTGACCCGTCCGGCTTTGCCCGGGCCCATGATACCTTAAATGAACCTTAAATTTGTATTATTTTATACCTTTAACTCGATTTTGTTTGAATTTCTGTTTTTAAAGGAAAGCATCACGAAAAAAATAATCATCTGTAACAAAACAGTTACCTCGAACCGAACGAAACTCTGCCTTGTGACCCCGGTGCTTGCGGCAGCGCATACACGGATCACTAACAACATAAAAAAATTCCCAAAAATTAACCTGGAACCGAATGAACCCGCCCGGCAATGCCCGGGCCCGTGATAATAACCTTAAATGAACCATAAAATTATATGATTTTATATCTTTAACTCGATTTTGTTTGAATTTCTATTTTTAAATAAAAGCACCGCGAAAAAAAATAATCAGCTGAAACAAAAAAAAAAAATTACCTCGAACGAAACGCTGCCTTGTGACCCCGGTGCCTGCGGCAGCGCATACGCGGGCCGCTAATACCATGAAAAAATTCTAAAAAATTAACCTGGAACGGAACGAACCCGCCCAGCATTGCCCGTGCCCATGATAATAACCTAAAATGCACCTTAAATATGTATGGTTTTATATCTTTAACTCGATTTTGTTTGAATTTCTATTTTTAGATGAAAACATCACAAAAAAAAAAATAATCATCATCTGTAACAAAAAAAAAAATTACCTCAAACCCAACGTTACCTCAAACAGGTTCGTGACCCAGTGCCTGCGGCACGTATATGCAGGCCGCTAATAACATGAAAAAATTCTCACAAATTAACCTTGAACTGAACGAACCTCTGACTCGTGTTACCGCTGCCTGTGGCTGCGGCACCGTATAGCAGGCATGCCATGCACGCGCTGCAAAATCCACTTTCCTCCCCCAGGGAGTGCAGTATGTTGTGTACGAACATCACCAATCGCCTTGCATTTCCAAGACCTTTCAAACAAGGTGTCACATGATGGTGTCAACTGCAAAATCCTTTGGTTACACTTTCCACCGCCAGGGGCACCGCGTGTTCTATACGAACAACACCAACAGTCAGGAAATATCAAGACCTTTAAAATAAGTTGTAACATGATAGGGTCTACTGCAAAATCACCTAGTTCCATTTTTAACCACCAGAAGGCGCACTATATTGTATACAAACATCCCCAATTAACATGAAATTTCAAGACTTTTAAAATAAGGTGTCACATGGTGGTGTCAACTGCAAAATCCTTTAGATGCACTTTCCACCACCAGGCGGCACAGTGTGTTCTGTACGAACATCACCAACGGTCAGGAAATACCAAGACCTTTAAAATAAGGTGCAACATGATAGGGCGTACTACAAAATCACCTAGTTCCGTATTTCATCACCAGGGGGCGCCCTTTATTGTATACAAGCATCCCCAATCAGCATGAAATTTCAAACCTTTTAAAATGAGGTGCTACATGTGTGGGTCTACAACGGATTTCCCTCTCAAACTAATTTCTCCCCTTCCCCCCCTTCAAATCTACTTTCCCCCTTCCCTCCCCTCTTTAAAATTGAAATTCCAAAATCGGAGATATGGATTTTTTAGTATTCGAGTCTAGTCCCCCCATGTACAATTTCTTCACCGTGAAATAATTTGGAGCTGAGTTAAGCTCGTAAACGTTTTTTAACCCCTGCCCCCCCCAGGGGGGGGGAACCGTTCGAATTTTTTTATTTTTCTCTTTTCATAACATATCTACCGACCAAGACCTTTTTTTAGACGCCTCAACCAAATGTTTACACCTAGCCGTTTTCTCAATTTAGTGGAGACAGACAAAAACACGTTTTAAATTAATATATAGATTATATCTACGTTAATCATTCATTCAGCATATTTAATGAAATCTAAAGTCGTTGATACTGAAATAGTTTTGTGTTTTGCAATGAGATGAAACGAATTTTTTTTCATGTTATATATACAGGGTGATTAAAAACTATTGTTCAATAATCTATATGGGTATCAGAAATACGAAAACAAGCAAGAATCACATAGAAACATAAGGTAATTCCGGGATAGATGCCCCACTTAAGGAAAGGGAGCTATAAAATAAATTGGGTATTAACAATGACAACGAAAATTTGTGGGAAATACATAATATATATTGTTTATTAATACTAAGTAGTTTTTTTGTACCGTATTGTAAATTTTCCAAAGAAAAACCTAAATTGCCGCACTACTATATTTGACCACCTTTCCCGAAGTTGCGGGTGAGATGCCCCACTCACGTGGGAGAGATGCCCTACCTGTAAAAAACATAATAAAAGGTTTTAACAATGGTCAATAGTTTATAACAATTTTTCAGTAGTTTATAACATTTGAAACGTAAGCTATTTAAAAAAAAATTACGACCTTAGCATTAATTTATAAAATATTAAAATATTTAACTACCATAGACAAGATGTAAAAATTAGAATAAAACACATAAACTATTAAAAAATATTTCAAATATTTTTTTTTTCTTTAATATATGGGAAAATTTCATATTTACAGCTTAGAAAGTATAATAAAGAAATATTACGAAATATGTCGAATTTATCAGATAATATTTTTCTTTTTCTCTTCTCTAATTTTCGCTTTTCCGCAAACATTGCACAGATCTCTGTACATTGTGCATGATTAATGCAATCATTTATGGCACTTTATGCAATTTATCCAATCTACTGTTTCTTTTGTAAAATAATAGTTCTCCTCACATTCACATTCGAGGCAATTGTTTGTAAGATCACTTTTGTCATTTTTAATAGACATGTCCATAACCAGCTGTTTTGACGCTTTGCTAAATTTAACAGCGGATTTTAGCTTTTTTTCTTGGATGTGCTCTTGGGATGTAATGACCTTACCCGACTGTATCTTTCTTTTTCGACATCTTTCCTTTAACCTAGGTACAGGGGGAATCTGTTGCAATATTTTTGTTGGGGAGGATGTTTATTCAGTTGATTCAGAAATTTGGGACTGTTCACACGTCTGTTTCAATTCTTCACTTATGGAAAAGAAGTGGTTTGAAATCGCTGCTTGGTTTAGAGGAAAAATTCCCGTCTCCCGAAAACCATTAATAGCAGTGTCAACAGAAGCTGCCCTTTTCCAGGCTATACCAATCAGTTCTGCAGCTTGTATTCTCCCAATAGTCCTTCCTGGAAGATTAACAATCCATTGCTTTGCTTCTTCTTTAAAGTAGTGTTTTAGTGACTTAAAAAAAGACCGGTCAAGAGGCTGAAGAGCTTGTGTCGCATGGCTGGGCAGGCATACAGTTATAATGTCATTCTTGTCCGCAAATTCCAGCAAAATTCCAGTGAAATATTGTCCTTTTGCATTGCAACAGGCAATGACTGTAACATTTTCTCCTCTCACTGTAGACGTCAAAACATGAACATCTTTTGCCCCTTTTGTAGCCACGATCTTTCCTGGAACTTTATTTAACTGACAGCCGGTTTCGTCCATATTATAAATCCTCCCCTGTCTGGTAAAGAATTGATTTTCTTCAAACGATTTTGAAAGAAATTTTAAAAAAAGATCAACACTTTCGCTGTTCATGCCTTCCCCCCTTGCTAAAGAGAGCCCTTGGGCTTGTCTAATACTTAGTTCTAGGTTTCTTTTAAAACATGATGACAGCCAGGCGTATCCAGACATTCTTGCTTCTGAATTAAATAGATTCTTGAGACCTAGTTTGTCAGCAAACTGAAATGCAACTGTCCTAATTGTCTCTCTGTCAGGTGCAAATCCAGATTTTTCTAAACGTTGATTTTGAAACTTTTTTTTTAAACGTTTGGATGTGCTTGAGGAGATGTTTTTCGTTTTCAACTCCAAACACTCTTTGTGGCCCCAAAGAACTTGTTTTGGTATTATTACCCATTTTTCTTCGACGACGACGAAGTGTCCGAGAAGGAATTCCATAGTACTTAGCAGCTTCATTGACACCAATTTCCCCTGCTTCTAGTCTCCTGAGAGCCTCTTTTAAATCGTCTTCTGTCCAGGTCTCAGGAGCTGCTCCAGTATTTTTTCTTTTGTACACTGTAGGCATCTTTCCTGAAACAAACAAGAAGCACTGAACAACTGCATGAACAAATACAATAATATACACTCACTGGCACAATTAACCGCCCACCTACAATTTTGTTAGCGCCCAAGTTTTATTTATGTTATGTTTAAAATGTCACTATTTAGTTTAAATGTCAAAGGTCAGTCTGACATACCTGTGCGTTTTCTGCTTTATTATCTGGGTTTAACCTGTATTTTTATGATTTCGTTTTGAGTTGCCACTTCTAGCGATCACGCGAGTTTGAATTTTATTTGAAGAATTTTAACCTAAATTTCTAGTTGAAAAAAATATTTTTAAGTTGAAAATTTTTCCATTTACAAATATTAAGCATTTTATAAAAACAATACGATTTAAAAAATATTAGTTTAAAACTTAAACAATTAAAAGACCTTTCTCCCTGAAAATGTATGTGGGGCATCTCACCCGAATATTATCTGGGGCGTCTATCCTTTTGGTATGGGAGAGATGCCCCGGAAACTGTTCAAAGTACAATACAGAAAAAATGACCGCACAATACCCGAAGTCGACTGATCAACTTCTTACTACAGGTTTTTAAGCTTATATAAAAAAAATACCTACTTATTAAGTAGTGCCTGCCTTACAATGCAACATCACTCTTATAACAGAGTAGAAAAAACATGGTACTTACTTGAAATATTGTTGTGGTAGCAGAAAACAAAGAAATGACTTCACGTAACTTCCACAGCACACTATTCAACATCTATCTGAAATAATAATCGGACTCGCAGAACCATCTAGCGTTACGTCTCGAAATTACATAAAGTGGGGCATCTCTACCGGTGGGGCAACTCACCCGGAATTACCTTATAGTTGATTGCAAAATCTAGACGCACTAGAACATTAAAGGTCACCAGGGAAGCTATCCAGGATGAACAGACGAAAAGCGTAGTTTGGGTGTATAAACGTGCGAAATGATGAATCATTACAATAATAGAGAAATGGCGGATATGCACCTCGAGTTAACAATGGTAAACAGCCGTAGCCACCTCGTTTACCACACCTGTATCCTCTTATTTTTTTCCGTACGATTAGATGAAAATCTCTTAGTTTATGAAACCCAAGTGCAATCGGAAATGTATTTAGTGACACAAATCTTTGCTACCAGTGGAATTATTGCCAATACACCAGACATTTTTGCGACTGTTTGTTGATAAATGCTTCGATATATATGTATATAAATATAAACGTAAATCTCATTTTAAACAAAAAAAAAATGTTATCCCCATATTACAGAGGCTGTTCGCACATTTTTTAGACGATTTTGATGGAGTGTACTGAAGCAATTTCACTCATATTTCGTGTTTTTTTTTGTTCAGTTTGATAGCCTTTGTTCTTAACTAACATTCTACATCATAATTTCTATGATAATAATGCTTTTTATAATATCGGAAGAGGTATATTTTTCTACTCCTCTTGAAAGGCTTTCCAAAGTCCACAAAGCGTTCTATGTCGGTGTTTGGATAATGTTGATTTTAAGAGTCGAAAAACACAAAAATCCAACAGTGATACATCAGAAGATTTAGCAGGAATGTCAGTGAAGGGTATCGTTTTAATTCCTGTTTTTTGTTCCATTTTTTTCTAGAAAAGCAATTGCGGATTTTGATGTGTGGCTGCTTGTTTTGTCTTGATACAGTTCAACGGATTGATAGCATTGTGGATAAAGATCTGGGTTTTCATTTTTAAAAATTGGAATTAAAATATGTTCTTGAGAGTATTTAGAGTTGATTTTGACATTTTTGTCACATTTTTTTGCTTTTATCTTGCGCTTGTATGCAGAGCCTGATTAAGGGGGAAGCACACATTATTTATACTTTCACCGTTATTTTTTAACAAATACTTTCCTCCTATAATAAACAGAAAATTCTCATTAAAAATTATTTTAAAAGAATTCTGGTGTCTAATAACGGTAAGTAAATTGGATTGTTTTACACCATTCATTTTTTATAAAAAATATTTCCTCGTCAAAGCGTGGAATTTCTATGACATGAAGTAAAAAATAATTGTAAAAATATTCCGGTGAGAGCAGAGATAATGTGTGCTTCCCCCTTAATCAGGCTCTGCTTGTATGAAAAACCAGTGGCAATCATAAATCCTTTAGAAAAACTTTCTTTTGATGCTTTGAGCAATGTAGCAAATTTTTTTTCTCCACTTTTGTGATAATAAATTGACCTTTTTTTATTGCAACCACTTAAATAGACCCAAGATTCATCTGTTGTTGCAACATTTTTCCATTTTTCTCCTGATAAATGCTTTTCATAAAGATTTCACTAAAAACTATCTTTGGAAAGAGCGAAAACCTATCCTTCCATCCACTGCCATTTTAAAAGCGCATTTTTGCATCTAAACAAAAATTCTAAATATCAGAAGATAAATAAAACTTCCAAAAATATAACTGTTGTGAAAATAAAATTCTCCATGCAAACGATTTTTTCTTACTGCGAAATAAAATCGTCTAAAAAATGTGCGAACAGCCTCTGTAGTCATAAAACTAATCTGTTACTTAATTAAAATTTGAATGGTTGCTGTTATACTTTGTTCATATTTGTTATATATGATCTCATATATCAATGTCTCAACAACTCATTTCTTTTTATATTGTTACTATAATTGCCCGTGACAAAAATGTAGCAGATTTTGGGGAAATTCCAAAATTATTTTCTATATTAACATTTTCAATAACTTTTGCATTCTATAAAATTTCCCTTAGATATGTAATTGTTTTTCGATTAGTTTAAGTCTTAGTTTCTGGTATTTGATCATTATAATGATGAATTATTATTATCATTATTATTATTTTACACATATATGTGTGTGTAATTATTGTTATTGTTTTATAATTAATTATTTGTTAATTCGACAGGACTGTTGCTTTGAGTCAGAGATTTTGGCGTTGTAAAAATTTGCAATAGCCGTCCTTGAACTAAGAATATCAATACATCTATATATATATGTGTGTGTTAGAGATGAGATTGGCTCAGCCCGAGCCCGTAAGCCCGAGCCCGAGCCCGGCCCGAGCCCGATCGGGCTCAAATCTTACGCAAGTCTTCGGGCTCCGGGCGGGCTCGGATTCAAGCTAAAAGTTCCGTTTATTTTATTCTTCACAAACTGGAAAATGTAAAAAAATATATATATTCATTTTGAGAGCACCTTTAGTAATGCCATAATAGTCATGATAGGTTATAAATCACAAAATAATCTTGCAAACCTTAGTAGCTTTGACTTTCCTTTTTCTAAATAGAACTTTTTTTTCAACGGGATGCATATTATGTCATAGTGTTATACAGTAATCCTTCCTCCTTCGTTATATTGGGCCTCTTTATATCACTCATTCGGATAAATTTTTTATCCCCCGATAGGCGCGTTATAAACAATGGGCTGCACTATAAATATATATTATATAAATATACACATGCATACAGAGATATAATTATACAGAGATATAACATTATAAATTGTTATAATAACATTTATAGTTATTTAAATTGAGGATTGATAATAAGAAATTAATTTGAAAATGAAAACGGTATTTAATTTTACTATTGTGTATGCGTTGCATAGCGTACCACTTTCAATATCGGGCTCGGGCGGGCTCGGGCTCTGATCACACAAAATTTTTCGGGCTCGGGCGAACTCAGTTCAAAAATGTTTCGGGCCCGGGCGGGCCCGGATTGACAAAATAGAGCCCGAACTCACCTCTAGTGTGTGTGTGTGTGTCAGAATTTAATTCGCTGTACAAAGCTAATTACTCAACCGATCGCTACGAAAATTGGTATAATTATTAATCAGGACAAAATCTAGCTGATGTAAACCTTAATTGTAACTTTAAAAATAATAAAAAAAGATAACAGGTTGACCCTGAAACAAACAAACAATAAATAAATAAATAAATAAATAAATGTGCATTCATTTTATTTTTCCATTATAATATATATGTATATTTATTTATTTATTTATTCATAGATCCAGAAGAGATAAGGTGTAACAATTATATTTTATATAACCCAAAAGAAAATTTCTTTTCTTTTCTTTTCTTTATTATTATTTTTTTTAACACTTTTTGTACACTTATACCAATTGAAAAATATTTCTCTTTTTCTCCCTCCCACAACATGTTAAAAAATGTTTATATTAAAATTGAGATAAATAGTACTAAAGAAATGAATAACTTTATTATAGGACCCCCTTGGCAAAATTTGAAATTTGGCATCGAAGTAGCATAGCGATATTATTTCATCACCAAAATGGTAAGAAAAATTTAGTCGCCATGATTTTGCTATACGAAAGTTGTAGCAAATTAATTTTAAGAAACGGATATAGTAATTGTTGTTAAGAATCGTAATAGAGTTACAATATGTCATTATATGCAAGAATAGTCAAAAAAGGATCCATTCGTGCTAAATTAAGTTCTGTTTAGCATAGAATCTTATATTTATTGCATAAAAGAGGAAGAAAAAAATAGCTTCGTTTTCTTTTGCATAGATTCTTCTCTTTCTTTCTCTCTCTCTCACTTTTTAACTTTAACGATCTGAAAAATACAAATGATTTTAACTGTGGCGAATTTTTTTCTGTCATCGAATCACATAACAAGCTTGAAAATCAGAAAAGAAAGTCTGAGAAAGGAGGCTTAGAATATCTTGATAAATTTCCTTTTATGAAAGAATCAGGATTAATTTTCACGAGAATATTGTTGGTAGATGTGTCACTGCTATGCATATTCTCATGTAATATGTATTTCCTGAGAATAAGCACGCAATGCTAAAATTTGTTAAGCGTATCAAAAGCAAACAATATATAAATTCCATCAGAATATTATTTAAAAAGGAGCAAGTTTTTTAAAGAGAAATTTTTAAATCAGTTTGAAATAAATTTCAAATACATTACTCTAATATACAAGTCTCATTTCGGCAAACACAAAAACAGAAAAGTCATGTCATGAAATACTATTTTTAAGGCAAAATGAATTTATGTGTTTAGATATGGAAGTATATCTTCACGGATAAATTACTGCAGAAAATGTAAATTTCATTCCCCGATGTAAATATTTGTCATTCTAATGTGGAGTATGCACGCGATGTTAAAATTAACATATCAGAGTATTAGAGAGGTAAGTTTTGCACGTTTATGGAAACATAGTATGAAGTAATCTGTTTTGTACTTCAAAACTGTTATTTTGGAAAATATATAAAGCTTTTTCAATTTATAAATGGAAGACATTTATTTCCTCAGTTTGAAAAAAAAAACTCTGGAATTTTATAACATTCATATATAACGGCATTGCTAAGTTTTTTTTTTTTTTTTTTTTTTTTTTTTTATCAGTAAGATTACCATGAAGAATATATCTAGATAAAATTTATTCTGTACATTATCTGATCCTTATGTACACAATATTGTAAATTATAGCTATTATTATTCTTTTTTTTTTTTTTTTTTTTTTTTTAAGAAATCCAGATGTTAAAGTAACCTGCAACGACCCGAATCTGTAATAGCGGTCTTTGAAAAATCGAGAAACACAAGAGGAAATATATATCTGTCAGGGAACTATGTGAAAAAACCTTTAAAATAACAGATAAAATATATAAGTATACGTTTCTTTTCTAGTGATAATTAAAATTTTACGATAAAATATCGTAAATTGTATTATTATTAAAAACTTTTAATTGCATTAAAATTTCATTTTGAATCAATTGGACGTATTCCCATTTTTAAGAAAGAAACAAAAAATAGTGATAACTTAAAGCAGCATATTTTTTATATTATTTAGAATAAAATATAAAAATAAATTTTATAATAAATTTGAAATAAAAAATATAGAATAATTAAATATTATTTTGATCTTATTTATTATAATTCTCAGTTTTATATATTCCTAAAAAAAAAAAAAAATAATAATTGCCGAATCGTCAGTGGAGGCCCTCTGTTGAGACTCAAAACGGTTTTGGGCTGTGTCTGTGTGTCTTTCTGTCTGTCTGTCTGTATGTCTGTCGCGCGATAGCGGCCGCAAAAATAGCGCTATTGACTTGAAATTTGGTACACAAGGTCATGTGCCCCACGAAATCAGCTGTATAGTTTTTGGTATGTATTCCATTTGTAGTTCGTATACAGGGACACGCCAAAGTTTTTCTTATCATTACGGCCTATCGGAGGAATTTGTATGTATCGCGATAGCGGCCACAAAAATCACGATATTGACTTGCAATTTGGTACACGTGTTTATGCGCCCCACGAAATCAGCTGTATAGTTTTGGGTATGTATTCCATTTGTAATTCGTGTACAGGGACACGCCAAATATTTTCTTATCATTACGGCCTATGGGAGGAATTTGTATGTACCGCGAAAGCGGTTACAAAAATCACGCTATTGACTTGCAATTTGGTACACATGTTCATGAGTCAGCTGTATAGTTTTAGGTGTGCATTCCATTTGTAGTTCGTGTACAGGGACACGCCAAAGATTTTCTATTATTACGGCCTATGGGAAGAATCTGTATGTACCGCGATAACCACCGCAAAAATCAAGCTATTGACTTCCAATTTTTCCCGAAACGTGAGTGGAGGCCCTCTGTTAAGACTCAAAAGGATATTGGGTTCCGTCTGTCCGTCTGTCTGTCTGTCTGTCGTGCGATAGCGACCGCAAAAATCACGCTAATGACTTGAAATTTTGTACACATGTTCATGATCCCCACGAAATTACCTGTATAGTTTTGGGTGTGCATTCCATTTGTTGTTCGTGTACAGGGACACGCCAAAGTTTTTTTATCATTACGGCCTATGGGAAGAATTTGTATGTACCGCAATAGCGGCCCCCAAAATAACGCTATTGACTTGCAATTTGGTACACATATCCATGAGCCCAACGGAATTAGCTGTATAGTGTTAGGTGTGTATTCCATTTGTCGTTCGTGTACAGGGACACGCCAAAGTTTTTCTTATCTTTACGGCCTATGGGAAGAATTCGTATGTACCGCAATAGCGGCCGCAAAAATCCTTCGATTGACGAGCAAATTTGCGCACACGTTCCATCTTCGCATATAAGTAGCTGTATAAATTTTATTGCTATTTTTTTTTTATAAACTGTGTACAGGGACACACCAAAATTTTTAACATTACGGCGTATGAGGTGAATTTCGTTTAAACGCATTTTAATATCATTACTTTGCAATGAAGAAAATGAAACTAGCGTACGTGAGTAAGATGCTTAAACTTATGTTGTTTGAAGAAAATGTGTGCTCTTAAGCTTTCTAATTAATGAACAGGACCTTACAAAAGTGTTCTGACAATGTCACGTAGTCATCCAAACGATTTTAAATTTGGAACAATTATTAATTTTAAACGCAAAATAAGCTGAATAGTTTTTACTGGTGTATACAATGTTTACGGTTCGTTTACAAAGACACACGAAAGAATTTCTTAACATTACAGCCTAGGGACAAATTTTTAATTTAAGCGCGCACTTTAATGCGTTTATGCTGAATTGAACTTAATAAAGTTAACGTACATTATAAAGATGCTTAAAATCATGTTTACTCTTAAAAAAGGTTATGTATATATTAAATAATTTATGTGACCCCACAAAATAATTCCGGGTATGTACTATAATCATCCAAATGATGTCAAATTAGTTTGAAAAATTAATGAGTTTTAATTAATTAGGTTTATTCTTATTATTGGCGTTTATAATGACAGTGGCTACTTTTCCGGGATACATAAAGGAATTTCGTACTATTACGGTCTGTAGTCGATATTTCTTAAAAGTGTATTCTAACATGGTTACACCCCATCAAATATAATGAAACTTTATTAGAATTTTAAAAGCCTGTTTTCCTGTTGAAAATTGTGAACATAGAATCGATAATTAGTTTAAAGGTTACGAAAAATATTTCTGATCTGCTATGTAATTTTTTTGTATGAAATTTGGTATTTATGAATTTCAGGGAAATAATACAAGACCGTCGTTTATTAAGAAAACATATTGTTGCGTACTTGGGGGTTCGTAAGTTGTCCGAGAATGAAAGGCGAAACTTGCAAAAATTCAGTGATTTATTCACAGAAAGTTCCAGAAAAATACAGGTCTATAAACCAAGTATCAGCTTCAATTCAACCTTTAAACATAGCTTAAACAACAGTCGTTAACAGCAAAACAACAGTACAAACTGTTTATCAAAAACACATAAAGAAGGTCTCATTCAAAGAGGCTCAAAGCAAAGCAAGCATTTGACAAAACTGACACATATCTGAGATTGGCCGCCTTGGCTAAAAAAATGTTCCTTTTCTACTATTCTATCGAACACAGACTGTTCTGGAAAATTCTCGTATCTCATCAGCCAATGAGATTAGAGCTTCCATATTTGGTATACTCCTAATAAAGATTTTCACGCCAAGGTCGCCAAACAAATCGCCAAGAAGGGAAACAGTCGCCAAATTTGGCGCCAAATCCATTTCTTCCCTGATTGGAGCGTTTTAATGCGTTTTTAAAGGAAAATTAGGCTATTTTTACGCTAAAATGACTAGAAATGCACAAAATTAACATTTTATCGACTTACTAAGCCTCTTTGAAGGAATTGATACAAAAATAAATGCAACTATTTACGATTCCGTAACACTTTATATGATATACAAATAGGTATACAAAGAGAGATACAGCAGGGGGTTGAGCAGGGGGCGGCAGACCCCTCAGGAAGGTATCTTATTATGGTAATAAGTCGATAGAATCAATATATTCTATTGTATAATAAGGAATAAATAAAAATAACCTATTGAATAATGTCTGATGCAAATTGGACGTTGAGGCTCCTGATCTGCAGATCCACTAGTAATAATAAAAAATGGATTTGAACCCAAACAATCTATGTGATATTATTCAGTATAAATATATGTAATCAGCCAGTCAATCACTTGTCATTTAATGAATAGGGATTATAACGGAGTTAAGTTGGCCGTCATATAGAGAAAGTTTTTATCGTTGACGATCGCTGAAAAAGCAAAAATATATAAACTTGATTTTTGAAAATAATTAAATAGTCCAGTTTAATAATAACACAGAGACACATTTTGTTCCCTTATAAGTTTATTGAAGAAACTCATAAAGGAACAAAAATATTTTCCAAGGAAAGTGACCATAATCCACCAAAAATTTAAAAAATGTTAACGATAACAATATGTAGTGGGGGAACAATACCGGGGCAAAAGCCCCTATTAATTCTTGTGCTCTGTCCTGATAGTAAGTGCCGTCGAAAGCGAAAAATGATATTTCTTTTGGCCTTTATTTTTGTATTCAAAAAATTCAAAGTTTCAGATAGAGCAAGATTGTGGTATTTGTTATGAATTTTTTTACGTAATTCATTTTTTGAAAAGGCGATCAGTAATTCATTGGCAGTTGTTAGCGAATATTGGCATGATTTTGCCAAGTTTTTAATTCCTGGGAAATGACCAGTTAAGCAAATATTTTGTCTGGATCATGTGAGGCAATTGGGTAACAAGAGGGCACACGAGTTATATTTCGATATAAGATTAAATGAAGCCGGATAAATCCCTATCTCATTTCACAAAACAAAAGGAATGAAATAAGTCAAAACATATAATCCTCAGAGAGAAAATAATTTTCATTACGTTAGAATTGTTAAATGAATACTGGGAATAGATCAAAGATTTTGTTTCTGTTGCCTTGAAAATATATGAAGGGGTACATATAAAAATTAGAAAAAGTATATTGAAAATTTATTATTTATAGGTTAAAGTAATTATACCGTTATATTTAAAAAAGTTGTTTAAGATTTAAAAAAAAAAATATTTATAATTTTATTTATTTAAGGAATTTACCTATCTTTTAGAGGGAAAATAAATTTTATAATATGAGATAATCTATATCACAGGAAATGCATGATTAGTAGATATTATTTAGGATTTCTGTATCCATTCTATTATATATCGAATCCCTTTAAAACGAAAATAGTTTTACTGTTTCAACGTCTTAGTTTATTACGTTTTGCATTTATAATTTTTAAAAAAGTTTTGTTATTTATTTTTGTTATTTATTTATTAATACACTTATTAGAAAAATATAGAAAAATCAAATTACTGCACATTAAGGCTCTTTTGAATAATCGCAGTTCCACAAAAAACAGAAATATAAAATAAAAAAGAAGATAAATCAAGAAGCATAAATCAAGGAATTTTATTGCAATATTAAATGGATATTTTTTTCTTTTCTGGTGTTAGTAAAATTAATCATCTCCGCAGTATGTCACAAAAATATGGTTGAAATAATACATTTTAGGTGAAATATTAAGACTTGCTGTTCAATAAAATAGTTAGAGTCTTAATTTATTTCATAATCCACATTCTTATTACATTATGCAAAATTTATTCCTTGGAAATATTTTTTAAATTTAATGGAGTTGATGAAGACTTTTATTTTCTTAGCTTATTTAGCCGTACAGAAAAAAAAATTATGTTCTAGAGTAATATAATTATTTTTGATTATTATTCAGACAAAATGCTATTTCTTTTTACACATAAATGTTAGGTTGGCTGGTTGATTGGGCTTAGTGTCGCACTAGTGCTGTACAATCAGCAATTTGTGACAGTGTGATTCACCCCCGAAAGATGGTTCGGAGACAGGCCGTCACAATTGTGATCCTCCACGGAGAAAAACACACGTAAATGTTAGAAAATATTCTTTAGTAGTCGAGATTTCGAAACTGAGCTTTTCCTAAATTTGTGTATTTGATGTCTCCCAAATATGAAAATCTAGGTTTTCCGGTTGTTTTAAGTGTCTGCTTGTGTGCGCTCTGTGTATGTCTATATGCCTCTGTATGCATATGTGTATTTGTGCTTTGCCTTTTTTCAGCATAACTCCAAAAAATTATTAATAGGAAAGCTAATTCTATATTTTAATACTGTAATCGTAAATTTGCATCGCATAATTATACTACATGAAACTCCTTACTGAAATCGAACTAATGGTTCGTGAGCAGTCGCTTAAAATCTTAGTTTCGGATTATTCGAAATGTTCAATTACATCAAAAGTTCCTTACAAAACCAATAAGTTATCTGAAATTTATAGAGAAGTGTAAGCAAAAATGAGAAATCAACTATCAAAAATTAGTCTAAACTTTTTCTTGTTAAAACTGGAGGCGTATTCTTCACGTAAGAAAATTCTATACTAAAATTAGAGTATAGTGCCTAATGTATAGAAAATGTTTTTCTTTGCTTTTAGAAATCCATGATCTTCACAATTTGATTACAAATGTTCTTCAGAACATCTAACAGCAATTTGTGTACACAAGACATGCAGAGTGATTCTAATTAACATTACGATTTGAAAACGCTATAATTTTAAAACTACCCATCAGAGTGATTTAACATTTTACCAGAGTAATCGTGAGGCAATAGAATTTTGTTTGGTAAAAGAAAAAAAAATTCAAAAATGGGCCGTTAATTATCCTTAAAGTATTTGTTTCACGAAGCTCCTCTTTTTCTCTTTCACCATGACTGTTTCCGCTGTAAACACGTATTCTTGTCATTTTGCTAAAAACATTTTAGTAAACCCTTGAAGTCTATTGTTTCATGCTATTCCATTGTGTTGCTAACAACATTCCTGTGTTTAATATGTCAATTTAGACGTTTCACCTGACATTACCCTCACAGAACCATCTATAGGAACATGTTGAAATATTTTTTTTCCTCCCCCAAACAAAATTCCATTGCCTCACGATTGCTCTGGTAAAATACCAAATCGCTCTGATGGGTAGTTTTAAAATTACAGCGTTTTTAAATCGCAACTTTTATTATAATCACACTGTAGTTGAAATCAGCTCAAATTATGTGATATTCAAAAAAATTCTTTGTCATTTATAGCAAATATTACTTTTTTCGACAATTCTTTACCATTCGGCTGGAAACGATATTATTGATAGATTGTATCGTTAATCTAACATTTATTATCAGAGCACTTCTGTAATTTTTAGTGCAGAGCTTCAAATCTTTCAGCATATTCTAAAGCGTTTATCAAAATATATTACTTAAGACGTAAAGTTGAATAAGTTTTTTTTTTTTTTCAAAGAAAAATCTTAAAGTTTTAATCAGTATAATGAAGTAAAAATCTGTGGCGCGGTGTTTGTAACCATGTATGTTACTAAACGAGATTATAATGTTATTAAAATCCGCTTTTATGTGTGTTCAGCTATCTTCTAACTAAGCACTAAATGCAGAGGGTCGCAAAAGTATCAGAAAATTTAAAATAACTTAAAGATTCTTAGTTTATAATTTAAATTAAATCACTCCAATCAGTTGAAAAAGTATCCAATTAAAATCCAAAGCAAGTACAAGAAAAGCGACCAAAAGTTCTTCTAAAAAAATTCCCTCCTTTAGAAGTGCTAAAACTGCCTGAAGCTATTATTTGTCTAAGTTCAAAAAGCGACAGCAGTACGAGTTAGAGAAACCTTGAAGTCCAAAGTTATATATAAGGAAAATTAAATAAATTATATTACTAATGAATTATATTTTTTATGAAAATTAAAAAAATTATATACAATGGTCTGCGAAAACGTACTTTTAATTTTTTTTTTCTTTTTCTGCACTGCTTTGAGTGTCTCTAATTGTGTTTTGATAAGCTTAATTCAGAAAAGCTTATCTTTTCTATCTATCACGTAAGGGTTTTTTAACCCATTTTATCCCATTGTCCTATTTAAAGGGCAGCTGAAAAATAGCATATAGAAATCAGAATTAGCTTGGTGCGAATATTTTGTCAGCTGGAATATATAATGGTATATATTAGGAATGGGCGATGCCACTATTTCAATATCACGATATATTGTCAATTCAAAATTGCGATATCACGATATATCACGATATTGGACTCCAATATTTTTTAATCCCTTTCATAATGCTAATTTAAATGTCAATTCTAGATATATATAAAAAAAAAAGCTCGAATTGAATGTGACAAGCACATTATATCATAAAATATATAGAATACACTAACTTCTTTTATATGTACAACTTCCTATTAATGCAACACCAAATCAACATCAATATAGAAAAACAAATAATGGAAATATATTTATGCACAAATTTAATTCATACATTACTGTGTTGTCATGTAGTAGCATTATGACATTTAAACACGTTCAACAGTCTCAGAATTTCACTAAAAAATGTTTCTAAAATACATAATTAAGGCAATAAACTTTTGCAAAATCTTCTTAATAAAAAAAAAGCCCAAATTTGCCCGAGATAATGCTGGAACTAATGTCATAGCTACAAAAATAAAGATTTTTTTTTTTTCGTGGTTTGGAGGATGAATAAAATAACTGAAGAAGGATGATTCAACAGAAAACAATTGACGTCACAATTGCAACAATGAGAAAATTGACAACAATGAGAATGTATTGAGAAAAATAAATTTTACCTGCGATATGAAACAAATAAATCAAGAATAAAAGACAATTGAAATGAATAGATGTAATTCTATGTAAGGACCATCAATTAATGATATACCGATTTTCTTACTCGGCCACCATTATAAAATGCCTAATTGACATAGCATAGTTTTTCAAAATATCCATTTTACATTCTAAGTTTGCTGCATTTATATATAATAGAAGTTAATATATTGCATTCCCGTAAACAGGGTTACATTGCATCATAACAGCATTATTTCTCAGCAAATATGCACACTAATTGAATAAGCATAGGCTTTCGTCACGACTCTCATTCCTATCAAGTTCCGTGCATTGATACGCTATAGAAACTGCGATATAGCCTTATCTTTCATGATGGAAATTGTGTACCGGTGCTATCGCTCGACACATGTTTTGTAAAAATGGCCGAATCCTGTATTAAGACACCTGAAAATAAATAAATATTCATTGAAAACTGGTAATTAAAAATTCTCATGAACTCCAACATTTTCGTCTTTTATAAACAGAAGACATTAATAAAAACATGTAACCTAAATTCAAACACACGCAAAATAAGTAAATAAGTGAATGATCATATATAAAAATAACGATATAAGTTCTTTTATTATAGACTAGCAGGCTTTGCCCGCTTCGCTGGTCATTATATTGAAATGAATTTTTAAAATACCATATAATTAATAATAATAAAACTAATTATTGAAATCAGAAACAAATATCTTAGACAAAATCTTAACTTCAATTACTTAAATAACTTAACTAACTTAGACAAAATCTAAGTTAAATTTTTCGCTACATTCGGTAGCGGTTTTCCTACTCGCCACACTTCACAAAATCCCTTTATTGCGCATGTTGCATACACATACCTATCCGATACATTAGGAAATCGGGATCCTCAGTTTATTTGAAGCAGAGTGATGTTTTAAAACGTGTTTTTTAGTCCCCACCCCCACCCCACACTTAAAGGAAAGAAGGAGGAGGGAATTTCGCAAAATATCTTTATATTATAATTTAGATACATGTAACTGACACACATCGAAAATCTCTTTCCTAAGGTAATTTACTGCAGAGGTACGCATAAATACATGTTTACCCCCCTCCCCCGCCTTCTAAGGGGCGGTAGGGTGGAATTTCACAAAATCACTTTGTAGTGTGTGTTGAATACGCATAAGAAGTCCACTCATCAAAAATTGCCATTCTAAAATAATTTGGAACAGAGTTACGCATGGAAACGTCCCCCCCAAGGGGGGGGGGATCACAGAATTTAAATTAATCACTTTGTAGCTTGTGTGTGTTGAGTACGCATAACCAATCAACATGTCAAAATAATGCTTTCCTGAGATAATTTGGAGCAGAGTTACTCTTTAAAACGTGTTTTTGTCCCCCCCCCCCCTCTTGCCCTTAAAATGGTGAAAAGGGAAAAATTCCCAAAATCCCTTTATAACGCGTGTTCGGAACTCATAAATAACCCACACGTAAAAATTATTCTTACTGAGATAATTTGAAGCAAAATTATATGTACTTGGAAACAAGTTTTTTGCCCCCCACCCCCACCCCCAAGGAGAGGATAGGACGAAATCTTACAACATCCCTTTGTATTATGCGTCTTGAGTACCAATCGGCATATAAAAAAATCACTATCCTGAGTTAATTTGGAGCAGAGTTGCACTTATAAGCGTGTTTTTGCCTCCCCCCGCCCTTAAAGGGGGCCAGTGAGAAATTTCGTAAAATCATTTTACAGTGCGTGTTGGGAAGGCATAAACAACCTACACATAAAAATAAATCTTGCTGAGATAATTTGAAGCGAAGTTATTTTTGAACACGGGTTTATCCCCCCCCCCATTCCCCCCTTCCCCTCACTCTCAAGGTATATAGAAAAAACTGCTTAGAAAGATCTCCACGAAGGGTACTTCACTAGGACTTAAGCCAATCGCGTTGTAGTCGGCTTTAAAATGTACAACACAACACAGCGCAGCACATAAATTTAGAGTCTTTAGTAGACACTGCCATAAGACTGTTAAATGTTTTGACACATTTTTGTGCATTATGGGCGTCCTGAAATTTAGTTATGGTGAAATTTTTCATCTTGATATAGTTGCAACTGATAAAGTTTCGAAATTTCATACTATCTGGCAACAGATTTTCAGCAGCATATAATGAAAAATAACAGGAGTTTTAATACTTGCTGTAACCATAGATATAGTAATTTATATAGATCTATCATCCCATTGTTATCATGCAAAAATGTTTGATGCTGAAAAATTTTTATGGCATCAGCCATATAGTGGCATAGAAACCATTGAAATTCGGCAATTGTAATAGAATAGAATAGAATGTTGATGGATTTTCAAAATGTTGAAATATTGCGTCCTTTAATTCTTCAAATAAATTTATCAAAAGAAATGGATAAGTTATTATAAAAGTAAAATATATTTGACTAAATTATGAAAAATATAAATTTTATAATCAGTTGCCTTGATATAATTATGAAATAAAAACTGGTTTGATTTTTAATGGAATACGTTTTTAAAAGTTTGATATTTTTAAAGATTTTACATTAGTAAGTAAGATAGAATTTTCAAAATTCTTTTAAATATAGTTAGCAGCGGCGTAGTTTAGTTTTAGCATTTAAAAGAGTTTAAATATTAACTAAATTAATAAATATATAAAAGAAAGAAAGAAAGAAAAAGAAAAATTAATTTTTAATTGTATCTGCAGTTTTTCATTCATCTTTAGTACATAAATTATTCATAAATTTTATTTTCTAAATTATGTGTGTGTATTCACTCGGCGAAAGACGGCCATATTGTGGACTTTTCTCCGAGTAAAAAAGAATCAGTTTTTCCCTCCCAATGATCAATCTATGTCTTATTACTATATCTATGGCTGCAACCCAGTTTATAGAATAATTTCTCTATTTGATATGCTATCATTTCCTGTTAACTTTATCGTTATATTAATGACATATTTTAATTTGATCGAAATTTTCACATGACATGGAATACAAAATTAATTTTCATGTTATACGAATTTTTGCCATCATTTGTTTTTTAAACAATGTATCCAATATTTTAGTTCAACAATTGAATGAACAATTGCAACAACTATTTAATAAAAAATAATTGTTTGATAAACAACAATGTTTATATATATATTTTTACAACAATGAAAAGTTTCTTTTTTTAACAATTTTCTTCAGTCTAATTACTGACCCTTATCTGAGAATGATGTATCTTTCGTTCTTAGGTGTTCTCTTCGTGAGTTACTTTTTAAAAAAGTTCCTCATGTGGTTTATTTTTAAACTTTTCGAGCATCATCCTATGGAGGATGCTCGGGAAAGGTATGCGTGTCCAGTGACTTCCATCTTTGCTGGACGTTATTTGTCAATGAATAATGATTGTCAAAAATTTTATAACCCAGCTTTATATAAAGCTCGTGTTTCCAAGCATCCAAAGTTGGATATAAAAAAACTGCCAAAAGTTGGTAATATTATTTCACTGCCTGATACTGTTACTGATGAACCTCCGTTCCAAACCGAAGTGGACTCAGTTCAGTCTCAGGTAGTGAACGCACTCGATGGAAAAGAAACAGTTTCTACTGCACTGCCTGATAATTCTACTGACGAACCTCCGTTTATCGAAGTGGAATCAGTTCATTCTCAGACAGTGGAAACGGTTATTGAAAATTAACCAGTTTCTGTTTCTCCACAACATCATAAAAGAAAGAAATTCCGGAAATTGAGGAATTTTATGAAAATATGTTGTTGTTGTTGCATTCGAAGTGTAAAAGAATAAATTACCTCGGGATGCTTGCTGGCAGTAGGCTATGGGACCTGCCTTATCAAAACTCCCCATGAGAAACGATGCATGGCGACCTCCACGTGGTGTTTCTCGGGTAACGCTAACAGCCATGCGCATTTAACACGTTGATCGCCACGATAATATCAGAAAAATTTTCACATGGGCCATGGTAACTTTATTAGACAATTTAGTTTAAAATGCGTGTTAAAAATGCGTCAGGCACATATGACTGACATGGCGATTAGCGTGTTAATAATTACTCGGCGTATATCATATTCCTTTTAGGGTTATTTCCTAGTTAAAAATGCGTGTTAAAAATGCGTCAGACACATACGACTGACATGGCGATTAACGTGTTAATTTAGATAAAGTTGTTATTATAAGGTTTCGTTTGCGCGTATGCGTGTGTGTTATGATCATTGTTATAACACATACCCAGTTTTTTCTATAATGAATATCCGCTATTTAAATTACAAATTTCGGAAATTTCCATTTTTCGTATATTTATAACCTACTTGAAACTCGATATTATTAATTTTAAAGTAAAATTAAACTGACGCATTAGAATTTTACATGGAAAAAATATCATTTATTCAGATAAAACTACATCAAAATTTATTTTTTGAGCATTCTTAAGCTGAATTGTTCACGTCACAAAAGTTCAAAACTTTAAAATATGTTATATCAACCAAAGTCTATAAAAGTAGTACCTGTAAGAAATAACAAAATCGTATTATAGTTTAATATCAGGGAATACTTTTAATTTAGAATTTATTTTCTAATTTTCTGAGAATTATTAGATTAATTTTCGTTCAAGTCGGCAGTGTAAACAAACAAGATAGAAGTACCATTTTATCCATTAAAACTTTAACCACGAGAGAGTTTAGAGAACCAACGATAAACATAATAAGAAAATAATTATTTGTAGTCACTCACTTCCATAAAAAAAAAATGGGAATGATTTGTATTAATATGATGTTATGTGCAAGGACGTAGGCAAAGGGATAGTCCACACCCCTCCCACAGAAATAAATGATGAATGGTTGTTTTCGTGTAGTCTCAAGTATAAAGCAAACATTGCTGCCTAAAAAGATGTTTAAAAAATACTAACCCACATACAAATAATTTTTTAAAACTCACAAATTCAGTTTAAGAGATTTTCCCATTATGTCCTTTTTTTTTCTATATTTAAACTCTAGAGCGTCTTAAAACCCATTCTCCCTTAATCTTGCTATATTTTTTCGCTTAATTTCATTCACCTTCGTATTATAGCTATAATATATTATCCTGCGTCATGAATTCAATCGTTTTACTTTCTTCCGTACTCAACAGAAGAAAGCATTGGATTCATAAAAAATTTCAACTTCCAGTTTTCGATGGATTTACATGTTTTGCGATATCTAGAACATGATTGACCATTTTTAGAAAATTTAGAAAATGCCTATCTGTGTGTGAGCAAAATTTTGTTCCAATTGTATCTCAGGAACTATTACTCTGCACAGAATTGCATGTAAACTTATTAAATGTCGGCGTTTCTAAATCCCTTTGATGTAAAACTAGCTGTACAAAAAACCCTTAAGGACCCTCTTCACTCACCGCCGCCGGAAGCCGAAACTAATGCTATTCTATGGGAAATTTTTCTTTACAAATAACTTATTAACTAATGCATATTTTTAAATTCTGTTTTCACATTCTGAAAGTTCCCGGCTGTAAAATTGACGCACCTTTTCTAAAAAATTATTTTTTATTTTTTTTATATTTTATTTTGAAGCTGCAAAATACGAATTTTCAATATGTGAATTTTTTTTCATTTTGCAATTTCGAAATAAAATATTAAAAATTAAAAAAATACATTTTTAAAAAAGGTCCGTAAATTTAACAGTTGGGAATTTTCTGAATGTGAAAACAGAATTTAAAAATATTTATTAGTTAATAAGTTATTTGTAAAGAAAAATTTCCCATAGAATAGCATTAGTTTCGGCTTCCGGCGGCGGTGAGTGAAGAGGGCCCTTAACGGCTTAAAAGTTTGTGACGCCGCTACTTTGTGGCTATAAGAATTTGAAATATGAGTCTTAAAAATAATGATATTAAATTTTATGTGACGCTTTGCAATTAGTTAAAATATACATAGATATAAAATATACATAGAAAATATGCATTCACTTTTATCTTTTATTTATATTTATAATGCAAACGTAATATTTTTAACTTCAAGATCAGACAGATATATAAAATACACTCACTGATGCTTTTTCATTCGCATTTCAAATTCAAAATAACAGTTTTAAAAGGAATGATATAAAAATTCCAGTGGCGCCTCGGTGTTATTTTAAAAGATTTGTTTTTAGATTCCATTAAAATTACTTTTGTTTTGTCTAATAAAGTGTATTTACACATTTAAACAGTGCTTTTAATTTTCAAATGTACTGTCAAATAATTATACTTTCACTGAGTTAGCATTATAAAGTAAAATTATTTATTTCAATAAATTGATTTATCTTTTGCATCACGCTATCCAAAACATAGTATCATAGTGTCCAACTAAGTGAAAATTTGCTCAAAGAGGTAGTGTGACGCAAAGAAAACATTTACACAAATTTTACTTGCAGTTTTGGATAGCGTGACGCAAAAGATAAATCAATTTATTGAAATAAATAATTTTACTTTATAATGCTAACTCAGTGAAGTATAATTATTTGACAGTATATCTGAAAATTAAAAGCACTGTTTAAATGTGTAAATACACTTTATTAGACAAAACAAAAGTAATTTTAATGGAATCTAAAAACAAATCTTTTAAAATAACACCGAGGCGCCACTGGAATTTTTATATCATTCCTTTTAAAACTGTTATTTTGAATTTGAAATGCGAATGAAAAAGCATCAGTGAGTGTATTTTATATATCTGTCTGATCTTGAAGTTAAAAATATTACGTTTGCATTATAAATATAAATAAAAGATAAAAGTGAATGTATATTTTCTATGTATATTTTCTATCTATGTATATTTTAACTAATTGCAAAGCGTCACTTAAAATTTAATATCATTATTTTTAAGACTCATATTTCAAATTCTTATAGCCACAAAGTAGCGGCGTCACAAACTTTTAAGCCGTTAAGGGTTTTTTGTACTGATATCATTACTTTTGTGTGGTTATTGATCAAAAAATTAAAACAAGTCCTTCTGGCTCCTAGGAAGGGTAAACTAATTTATCTTTTCTTATGAAGTTGTCACCATTTTTTTTTTTAAATGGCAGCTACAATTTATTAATGGACTTAGTGGATTTATAAATGAAGGCTATTTATATATGGAGTTTTAAGCAAATCGGTTCATAAAACCTTTCTAATGTAAATTTGAAATTTTCAGTGTGTTGGCACAGGGAAACAAGAGGGTGGATTAAGTTGGCAAATGAACATATCAAATACATTTCTGAGATAAATCCACACTACAAATTTAGTGTGAATTAATTCAGTATTTCAAACGTTATCATACTCACAAATTTTCAAGTAGCCTGCCACTTGGAAACAAAATGGAGAAGCTTCGCACTAGAAAAATGTATTGACTGGGATTCTCAAACTCTTAAAAAAAAAAAAAGAAAGAAAAAGAAAAAGAAAGAAAAGTAAGTGAAAATTTTCAAATTTATTTTAGAATTACGTAATTTACATTTTGCAAGTTTCTTTTTAGGGAATTACAAATTAAACAATTAAAAAAATATATCAAGTAAATGTTAAAAATGGAATTTTATATATTTTCTTTCCCCTTTTGAGGCTAAGTATACAGCTTCAATATTCACAATTTAAATTTTCATCAAAAGTGCAGGTAAAAATTACTTCCTATATATTTTCATATAAAACGTTTGGGGGGAAAAATAGACAAAATATAAATTAAGCTTTACATTTCTATAATTTTAAAAATAAGATAAAATCACCTGGAGAAAAATTTTATGGAAAATATAAGTTAAGCTTTAAAAAAAAATGAAATTTCCGCGTAAAAATACTATTTCATAAATATATTTACAACTACAATAAACAAAAAACCCTCCTTTAATTGTAAATAATTATTTCTACATGTTTCGAAGCTATTAAAAGTTTTTTTTTTTTTTTTTTTAAGAAAAAAAATTAAATGTAGTGGCGCCATCTAGTTTAAAATCATATACATACAGATTTAACTTTTTTTTTTTTTTTTCATTAAAAAAAAAAAAAAAAAAAAGAAACTTGTTTAGAAACAGGTAGAAATAGTTATTTAAAATTAAAGGAGGATTTTTTCTTTACTGTAATTGTAAATATATTTATGAAATAGAATTTTTCATGCACAAATTAATTAATTAAAAAAAGGAAAGAAAGAATAATTTTTTTAAAATAAATTATTATGGGTTTCAAAGTAAAGATGTTATTTATTTATTTTGACGTGTTTTTTAATAATTGCTTTTTGACACATTTTTCATGAATTTTAATGAAATTCATGAAAAATGAATTTTATTAAAACACTGTTTAAACACTGTTTATTAAAACACTGTTTTTTCTAATAAACAGTGCAAGCACTGTTTCATCCTCTAGTCATTGCTTTGAATAATAATAATAAAAAAATTGATTATGTTAATATTTAAAATATGTATCATTTTAAAGTCTGAAAAATAAATAAATGAATAAACACTAACTGTATTTTCAAAAGAGATTTTTAATTTTTAAAAAGAAAAATATATATGTATTTACGAAAGAGTATGTTTTAAATAAAAACGATAGATGGCGCCAAAACTCTATTTGCTGTTTTTTTTTCCATTCCCGGAGCGTAAGGATACATGAATAGGAATCGCAAATCATTGAGTTATTATAAAATCGATTTTCATGAATGATTAAAAAACTTTTCGCTTTAAAAAATTGTAAATTCATCATTATTATGATAAAATGGAATATCTAAAATTACAAAATACTTCCTTATTTAAAATATTATCTAAATATTTCTTTGACTAAATATGAAATTTTGAAATCAAAAATATTTTTTTCATAACAGAAGAGAAAATATTTTTAGGTAAATTTGACTTAGTATATATACAATAAATATTTTAAACACGTAATAAAGTACTTTTGCGTTAAAAAAAAGTTCTAAATAATTCATTGGCTGCATTCAAGTCGGTCAATAAACCAACCCTCATACCTTACAAGTAAGAACCGCATAACAGCGTTTTCACCCGAAGAAACATATGTAATTGGCGGAGTAATATAGTTCCATATTTAAAGCGATTTATATAAAAAACAAGAGTTTTCCTGAAAAAAACAAAAACGCTACTAGATTCAGAAAGATCCCATTAACAACATATATTAATTAAATTAAAATCGTTCGTGCGGTTTTAGAGATATTTTTTCATGAATTTAGTCCATTACATCCTTACACCTCACATTTTTCCTTTTTGGCTTTAAATTGAGATTCAGATCTCAAAACATACTGCATGTAGAAATGTAAAATTTTCAGGATAGATTAAGACCGAAGATAAAAGACTATTTTTAAAAGATCAGAACAAAATAAGGCATATTTGCTGAGATATTAAGTGTCGGCTTTTAAAAATCTCTTTGATGTCAAACTAGCCGTATATATGAGTTCGCAGCGTCCCGTTTGTCCCTCCGCTTGCGTCACTCAAAAAACTGCCGTTTTTCATGATTGTCGCTGCTAAGCTTTGTTTGAGCTTTGCTGCGTCACTCAAAAAACTGCCGTTTTTTATGATATGCAATTGCACCATGACATAAAATAGTTCTTATTGCTTTTTGGTGATAATCGTCCATCAGGTGGCGTTCCAATCCGGATTTTTCTAAGTTCTTAACTTGGTGGTATAGACCGAAATTTCTTATAAACGTACACAATGAAAATTATTTTTTAACGAATCATTATGAAATTAAAAAGATTTGTTTATAATAGTAATAATCAAGTAGAAAAAAAAAAGAAATTGGACATACAGGAGCGACGCTTTTCTCCTGGGGATAAGTCCCCTCCGAGAGGGCAAATTTTCGATATGGGCACCTTTTAAAAAATTTCGTCAATATCTTTAAGACGAATAATTGAACTATTGATCTGTGATACTTTAAATTTTTTTTTTTTTTTTTTTTGTTTTAATTTTAATAAAGTTATTTATTTTGGGTGAATTTGTATAGAAAAATATAGAAGAAAAATTTGCGTGCAAGAGCCGATTAACAAGAGGCATTCGGGGCATGTGACCTGAGTAGCCGAAGGCCATAAAACTGGCCCTGAAAATACCATTTTGCCTTTTACGACTAAAAATGAAAAAAAAAATGGTGTCATAATGCAATTTCTGCCATATTGGTCCTACAAACAGGTATATCTATATATGTGCTGATTGGTGCACAGAGCAAGAGGGAGACGGGCCCACGAAAATATGTGTTCCTCGGGGCCTATCATGAAGTTAATCAAGGCCCGTTTGTGTATGCGTATGGGCTTTTCTTTGTGTGTGCGTGTGTATATTATTATATCATTCTCTTTCGGTAACCCCCCTCTGCAACTTATTCACCGTGAAGCTATTTGGAGCCGAGTTATGCTTATAAAGGTGATTTGCCTTCTGCCCCGCCCCGGGGAAAACGGGGGAGGGGAGATATTTCACAAAATCCCGTCTTGTGTCCCGTCAGGGTCCTAAAACCAACTTGCTCACAAAATTTTTTACCTTTATCTCCCATAGAATAGCCACGGCTATGTTGAGTCAGTGATCAGTAAATTTGTGAATTTACTCTTTTATATCTATAGATTATACTATAGAATATTAAGATTTCTAAAATAAAGGCGCTTCCTTCCTGCTGTCTCTGAAATTAGATTCACAGTGGAAAACAATCAGTATCCTGAGTAAAGAATTTGCTTTGGTTTGTTTATTAAAATAAAAATATAAATATAAATAACACCAAATTTTCGCTATATTGATCAGATATAATAAAATATTTGAAAGAAATGAAATAATTGTTAAAATATTAAAACCAAATTCAGTATAAATTGATGACATAGCTTTTAAAAATTTATTTAAATCAAAACAGTTAAAATCTTTAAAATATATATATATATATATATATATATATATATATATATATTAAAACTTTTGTTAAAAACAAATATGGACGCAAATAAATGACGAAATTATTCAGTTGTTTCTTAATAAAATTAATGACATCAACTAATATTAATTGTATTTATAGGCAATAATAGTTTTGTATTAATATTGTAATGGCGACAGTGAATATTCATATCGTAGCAGCGAATAAAGATATGGGATGACGATCACGCAGTGTCTCAGTCATATCAGAGTCTCATATCACGCATGCGTTATTGCTTAGCTGTTAATCGATTCCCGATAAAGCAAGATCATGATCAGAAAAGGCGATAACGAATATTCAGATCGTAGCTGTGAGTAGCGATTTCAGATTAAATCAATGTCTAGCATCACGCATGCGTTATACGTGTATCATCCACTCTCCTTCGTATCAGCGATTACCGGCTTTCACGGAGTGAAACGTTGGGCTCACGGAAACTAATATGGTCGCTCGCAGTACGTTCGCAGCTGAGTTCCTGATAATCGTGGCGCTTGCGATATATCGCCAACAGAAAGATTTCGTTATCGGTTTCAAATTGCATGGTTTTAAATGGATGTTTCGCGATGTATCGATGTATCGCCCAGTCCTAGTATATATAAGCTTCTGCTAGCGTGTTATGTGTCTCATCTCTTCCATTTGGAATCTTTGTTTAATCATTACATTAGGGGGGGTGGTTTATCTTCTCTTTGCGGTTGAAAATTCTTTCTGGAGATTTATCATGTAAATAAGATAGTATTATACAGATAAAGCAAAATTTTATACTCGGAAAGCACTATTGAACTATTGAACAGAACACTAAAACATATAAGTCCAAATTTCATCATCTTTATTTCAATGTCCTGCGTACAAGGTGGATAAGATTTCTTATACAGATTTTTTTTTTTTTTTAATTTTCTTGTATTTAGTTTATTTAGGTTTAATTAACCTTGTTATGTGTCTCATCTCCTCCTCATCATCCATCTGGAATCTTTGTTTAATCATTACGTTAGGGGGCATGGTTTACCTTCTCTTTGCGGCTGAAAATTCTTTCTGGAGAACTATCATGTAAATAAGAAAGTATTATACAGATAAAGCAAAACTTTATACTTGGAAAGCTCTTTTCACTATTGAACAGAACACTAAAACATATAAGTGCAAATTCCATCCTCTTTATTTCAATGTCCTGCGTACAAGGTGGATAAGATTTCTTATACAGATTTTTTTCTTTTCAAATTTTGTTGTATTTAGTTTATTTAGGTTTAATTAACCTTAAAAAATTGTAATTTTTCTCAAATTTGAGCAAAATAAATGAATTGGGATAAAATGGGTTAACAGAGTAACTATGTAAATCGGAAGAATTCACTCAAATTCGAAACTATTCGGGTGCAAAATGCATTAAAATAGGCTATTATTTAAGCATTATCTTTTAATTATTTGCATCGAAAGTCCATTGAGAGATTATTCTCTTGTGCACGGTTTGGGGGCCTTGAGGGAAGGGGGAGTTCCCAATGCAGCATCCAACAATAAAGTGATAACATGCTGACACTCCATCGTCCTGTTATCTCCTCTACGCTTATTTGAATCTTGATAAAATCGCTTTCCTTGCTCTTCACTAAAATCACCTAGTTCTTCCAGAAAATAACTTAGATGGGAGTTGGAAAAAAGAAACTTTAAGTAAAAAAAAAAAAAAAAAATCACACTTTTTGTCAAAACTGTATACGTGAAGGAAATTTTTAATATTTTTTTCCTTAATTAACATTCAAAAATACATCAGAAAATCACATGACCTAAAGGAAAATAATTTTATCGCAGATCTAAGTAATCATTCATAACGAGATTTTTGAGTAATTTCATATATATATATATATATATATATATATATATATACATATTAAGTTGTTATTTATAAAGTGATACAAAAAATAGGAATTATTATTATTTTTTTTAAGTTCTTTACATATACATGCCATACCATACCAGTAAAGCCTGCTAGTTTATCGAAAAAAACCGAAATCTCTTAACTGTCAATTAATAGCAAGCAAATAAATCAAATATACGATATGAGATATAATATCGCATATTGCATACAAACTCATACAAGTAAAAAATATGTTATATTTTATCGTCCACACAGTGGTGTTATACGTAAATTGTTAAAATATTAATCTTTTTAGTAATTTTCTACGATTACATAACACCACAGATACTGTATGTAAATAATGGTGTTGAAAAAATTTGAATGTGTGCAGGTTGTATTATATAATCGTATCAAAATATACTATTTCTCTGTTGAAATTAAGCCTCTATAAAAAAAAAAGAAGGAGAGATTAGAGCCGATTTATTAATTTTAACAAGTGGTTTTTACTGTTAATAAATATGGGGATAACCAATTATAATATGATTCATATTACAATAATGAAGATAATTTAAGTCCAAGCTATTAAAATTTTGTATTATTTTACAATTAACAGGTATTTTTTTAATAATTCAAAATCCTCTTATAAAATAAAAAATAATAATAATTTTTTTTTAAATGTGCATTCTTAATACTGACTATTACTGGAAAATATATGAATGAAAGTTACTGAAACTAATTAACTAATTGTGCTAATAAAAAAAAAACAATCCTGACTTTCGTTGTAAATTTTTATCTATATATTAATAGGCAAGCATAAAATTTGTAGTCCCTTTTTAACATATTAATTATGGGAGTAGAGGGTTGGAAATGATATCATTCGAAAGGTATGGTTAGCCGGAAGGTGCGAATACAAATATTATTTTCTTACGATGTCAAGAAGGTATTTAAAAATACATTTATTTTTTATGCATTTTCCGCCATTTTTCCTTTTTATACACGTATTCCTTTACATTAAAAAATACCTAAAAGTAGAAAGTTGTTAAATCTGCCAATTTCATAAAGCTCAAATAAAACCATAGACACAGTAATTTGTATAATGTAGCATCACTATACGCAAGCGAAGTGATGACGTCACTGTCTGTCATGGAGCCGTGAAAAATAATTTCTATGATAATCGTCCATTGGATTTAAAAAATAACGGAAATTATCTGCCGATTTTAATTCCGATATTCGAGCATAGTTATATATAACTGTCTACATGTGTTTGATTGAGTTATTTTTTCTGTAAAATTGATATAATTTTAATTTAAAATCACAAAACTCCAAAAAAATGGCAAACTTCCAGTTTCGAATGTAAACATAAACATTTCATTTCAAAGGGTGATATTTAAACAATAAATATTCAACTAATATCTTATATATTAAAACACAAGCGATTTTCCGTAAGACCAAAATCGCACGATTTGGGCATGCGCGGAGGCTGTTCCTGTCTTTAGACGAAACCTGTGACCAATCGCTGAGAGTCTTTTCGGATTTCTAGAGCGAGCGCCTGAACCAATCAGAATACGGAGTTAGCTCATGCCTTCTGTGGTATCCTGGCGTGGGTTGCTTAGTGCTTTCGGTGACGGTGAAATTTGTAAATACTGGGTTAGATTTTCTCAATTTTCTATATTTTTTAAAACAGCAAGGTATGTATGCATTATAATTTTTTTTGTTATTATCTTATTTCTTTTACTTAGTTAAAGTTTACTAGTATCGCCCAGTGGTCGAAACTCGACCATTTTTTTGCAAAGCAAGGCAAAGCAAAGTTATTGCCTTGTCCTAAACGCAATTAAATTGCAACCACGGAGTAATATTAATAGGAGTTGAAGGTCCAATGGGAGAAAGCTACGAAACTGTGATCTAAATTTTTGGTAAATATTGAGGGCGCCACTTGTCATTCCTCCCTACTTCGGCGCGGATATACTGTTGTTTTCAATAGAATTTTGCTGCAGTACATATAAAATTTTTTATTTTAAGCAATTTAATTTCTTTGTAAGTTCTTAAAACTGCATAATTCAGATGTTTCAAATAAATGCTTCGTTCCTAGTTGTAAAACAGGCTATGATAGTGATAAGAAAAGGGAAAAAAAGGCCGTAGGAGAAAAATAAAGTCCGAGTTCGTGTTTTCTGCACCTAAAGTAAGTTTATTTTTTTTCTTTACAAAATTTCATCCATTCTTCTTCCTCCCAATTGTCTGTTTTAGCTAGCTTCGGTTCATAAGAATCGTCATTTTTTAAAAGCTTTCTTTCAAAGTAAAATTAGTATAAAATGGCTCTTAAAAAAAACATGTTGGTTAGAATACTCTATTTAATGAAATTTGCTTTCAATCGAAATTTTTTCAGCTTGATATTATTTAAAAAAAAATAATTAAAACGAGACATTTCCCCATTGAATAACATTGCGGAATCTGGAGAGAAGGAAGGATTGCACGCTGGCGCCATCTGTAAACATTAGAAAACAACATCACAAAATTTCAGCATTACCTTCTTCTCCTATTAAATATTACTCCGTGATTGCAACACAGCTGCGGCAATTGTTTGCCGATATGCACTCTAACTGAATCAACAGAGTTTTACTTAATATAACTATTTCTCTTAGTAGATGTTAGTCTTTCCTGAAATGAGAGAAAATCGCAACGTGAAAACGCCCCTTGTTGGGTAATACAGCCCAAAAGCTAATCGGTACCATGTCAAACCAAGGTCAAACCAAATATCAAATTCTGTTAAATTAATTCGATTGGTTCATAAAGTACAGAGTTTGAACTCAAAAAGAAAGATATTTTGCAAAATGGTCGAATTGAGTTTGGGAAATTTCAAAACGTGTATTTTTATCGAAAACCGAAAATTTAAAATATTTCTGAATCTTATATTTTCTACTTATATATGCAAAGGAAAGAATAATAAATCCACTTTTTTAAAGATAAAAATCAGTATTCAATTTCAGTTAATTGAAATGTAAGGAAATCTCAAAACGTGTAATTTCATCGAAAACCGGAAATCAACAGTTTTTCCGTATCTTCTACTTGCCTCTTATACCCGCAAAAGCTAGCAATAAATGCACTTAAAAAAAAAAAAAAAAATAGTCAATTTCAAACGATAAAAGAACCAAATATTTAAATAAATCAAATAAATAAATAAAGTTACTTTTTGTTGCCAAAAGACAAATAACAAAGAACATTTGAAGTTTCAAAAATTAAATATTATATATTATTTACATATTAATACACAAACATGAAATTTATCGTACGGCTAATATCTCTTTAAATTACAGCTGACATACATCACAAAACAAAAAAGAAAGAAATTAGATCATAAATAAATTAGAAAATAGAAAAATGATTTCTCATAAATCAAATCCTTAGAAAATCTTTTTTGTGGTTCCACGGACGGCCAGTGACTTCATCAGTTCGCTTGTGTATAAGGATGCTATACAAATTACTGTGTCTATGGTTTTATTTGAGTTTTATGAAATTGCCAGATTTAACAACTTTCCACTTTTAGGTATTTTTTAATGTAAAGGAATACGTCTATGAAAGTGAAAAATGGGGGAAAATGCATAAAAAAATAAATGTATTTTTAAATACCTTCTTGACATCGTAAGAAAATAATATTTGTATTCGCACCTTCCGGCTAACCATACCTTTCGAATGATACCATTTTCAACCCTCTACTCCCATAATTAATATGTTAAAAAGGGACTACAAATTTTATGCTTGCCTATTAATATATAGATACTTTGAATTCTAGAGTATTGAAATATGTGTTCCTTTCCTGTTTACATTTGTATATGTTCATATGAAATGTTAGTGCTAAAATTTTAACCTTCTTACTACTTTGTATGTATTATACGAAATATTACTATTAGAATTTTTAATGTTTTGTGTGCATATAGTATATTCAAAATGTTAGATTATTACAAATTACAATTTTCGCAAAATTGCACCTGAATCGAGCTTCATCAATATTTCTGTATTGCACCGAAAATAATATTTTTATTTTTAGTTACTCCCATTATTTACTTCGTTTGTTTTTGAATTCTTATTATAATAGTATGAATAAATTTAATCTAAAGTGATTATTTGATAATGCACAAACCAATTTCCATCAGGTAAAATCTCGCGATTATTGTAAGCATATATAATTTTTGAATATACTAAATAAGATATAGATGCAGTAGAAAATAAAATGTAAACAATAACTTTTTAAATAAACACATAAAAAAACAAAAAATAAAATAAAAGTAGAGTTTCCAGTGCTATATAATATTTTCAATTTTATTTTGAGCATTCAAAAAGTGCAGTAACTGGAATAACTTAAATTATTTAATGCATAATCATTGCAATTTTTAGCCTTCACACTTCGTAGTTGTTTGTTGTTATAATACACACTTCATATATACTCTTAACAGATAAATAATTTAGTAAATAATTTTTCTATTCTGCTCATCTGGCTAACCATACCTTTCGAATGATACCATTTTCAACCCTCTACTTCTATAATTAACATGTTAAAAGTGTACCACAAATTTTATGCTTGCCTAATAATATTTATATATAATTGAGAAAAATCATGCTGATTTCAATTTGGCACTGAATTATTTGGAAGTTTCTTGCCAAGGTTTTTCATTTACGCAATTGCGATATCCATTTTTATTCATTACTGAAATAACGATAAAAAGCCGCTGAAGGGTCCCAAAACTAAAGCTATACCACAGTAATTTTAAGAAATGAATATAGTAACCTATGCTAGGGAATGAGATACAGTGACTGCATGTCTTTATATGGAAGAATAGTCCTGTCGTACTAATTTAAGCTCTGTTTATAATGAATGTAAAAAGTATTTAATTCTTACTTTTAGAGGGGCGGAGGGTGGTCAACCAAAAATGACAGCAATTTCAAGGCAAATGTAGTATTACAAAAAAATTTACAACTCAAAATAACTCAGTGGTACACCAGCCTATGTCATAATGCAACATCCCAAATTTATCATTAATTTTACGTTTAATATTTTTATTTCTGTAAAATATAATTCAAACGCTCTTTCTTTTGTACTCACTGACATGACTTCTACAAATTTAGGTTTTTAAAATTAGGGTTGTACTTTAAATATTCATAAACCTGGATTGAATATATAATAAGGATTGGAAAATTCTCTAAAATATTTATGTGTGGTACTTAACTCTTTAAGCTGCGAACCATTTTTGGTTCACAAATAATTATGCTAACATACGGAAGTATCTATCACATTTGATTTACTTTCCATTGAATTATTTTTCAGAATTTAATTTAAATCAAAGTATTTCATTCAATGATGTACAGATAAGCGCAGTTAATTCAAGGTTCCTATTAGATTAGAGGGTGGGATTGCGAGAATCTTTGAATATTTTGGAAAGTCCCACTCAAAAATATATCATAAGGAGGATTTTGCCCTAATTTTTTCACATTGCTCTATGAGTATTTCATCATTGTTCAGTTGGGTAATATATTAATTGCTTTGAAGCCTGTAGTGATCTTTTTTTATAAACTTCTATAAAATTTCTTGATTAAAAAAAAATAATAATAATTGTATATTATGTAATTATTTCAAAATACTTCTTAATTATAAATATCTCTTAAGAGGATATATGAAGTGTGTATTATAACAACAAACAACTACGAAGTGTGAAGGCTATAAATTGCGATGATTATACATTAAATAATTTAAGTTATTCCAGTTACTGCACTTTTTGAATGCTCAAAATAAAATTGAAAATAAATTTTAAAAGAGATTAAGTAATAACATGAGCAATTCCTTCTGCGTTTCTTATGAAAATTTAGATCCTGAATACTGAAGAAGTACCTCTCCTTAGTCAAAAAAAGGGAAAGAAAACTAACATTTGACTTTTTTTTTTAATTGTTTAATTTGCAATTGTAATTCTCTAAAAAGAAATTTTCAAAAAGTAAATTATGTAATTTCTCACTTAAATTTCAAATATCCCACTTAATTATTTTTTTTGTCTTTGTTTTCAAACACAATAAGGTATATATGCATTATTTATTCCTCTATGTGTAAAGTTTACGCCTTTCTATGAGTTCTAGAGTATTGTGCATGCAGGCCCAACCAAGTATCAAATTCTGTTAAATTAATTCGATTGGTTCATAAGTACAGTGTTTGAACAAAAAAAAAAAAAAAAAGATATTTTTCAAAGATGGTCGAATTGAGTTCGGGAAATTTCAAAACGTGTAACTTTATCGAAAACCGAAAATCTAAAACTTTTCTGAATCTTATATTTTCTACTTATATATGCAGAGGAAATAATAATAAATCCACTTTAAAAAAAAAATAAAAATAAGTAGTCAATTTCACTTAATTAAAATGCAAGGAAATCTCAAAACGTGTAAATTCATCGAAAGCCAGAAATCAAAAGTTTTTATGTATCTTCTACTTGCTTCTTCTACCCACAAAAGCTAGTAATAAAGACACTTTTTAAAAAAATAAGTAGCCAATTTCAGTTAATTGAAACGTAAAGAAAGCTCAAAACATGTAAATTCAGCAAAAAACGGAAATCGGAATTTTTTCCGTATCGTCTACTTATACATGCAGCAGTTAGTAACAAATCCATTTTCCTTTTATTTAGTACTAGCTGGAACCCGTCGAATTCGACGGTCACTTTATTGACTGAAATGTTTCAAAAATTGTCGTATCACTATTCAAATGTATTTTAAGTTAAAACATCTAATATAATTTATGACATTTCACTTAAATTTGTATGATTTCATATCTTTAACTCGATTTTGCTTGAATTTCTATTTTTAAATAAAAGCATGGCAAAAAAAAAAAAATAATAATAATAATAATAATAATAATCAGCTGTAACAAAAAAATTACCTCAAACTAAAAAAACTCTGATTTGTGACCCCAAAGCCTAAGGCGGCGCATACGCCAGCCGCTAATAACATAAAAAAATTAACAAAAATTAACCTGGAACTGAACGAACCCGCTCTGTGTTACCCAGGGCCATGATACCTTAAATTCATATGATTTTATATCTTTAACTCGAATTGTTTGAATTTCTGTTTTTGAATGAAAGCATCACGAAAAAAATTACCTCGAACCCAATGAAACTCTGCCTTGTGACCCCAGTGCCTGCAGCAGCGCATACGCGGGCCGCCAATGTAAAAAAATTCCTAAAATTTTTAGGAATTTTTTTACATTGGCGGCCCGCGTATGCGCTGCTGCAGGCACTGGGGTCACAAGGCAGAGTTTCATTGGGTTCGAGGTAATTTTTTTCGTGATGCTTTCATTCAAAAACAGAAATTCAAACAATTCGAGTTAAAGATATAAAATCATATGAATTTAAGGTATCATGGGCCTGGGTAACACCGAGCGGGTTCGTTCAGTTCCAGGTTAATTTTTGTTAATTTTTTTATGTTATTAGCGGCTGGCGTATGCGCCGCCTTAGGCTTTGGGGTCACAAATCAGAGTTTTTTTAGTTTGAGGTAATTTTTTTGTTACAGCTGATTATTATTATTATTATTTTTTTTTTTTTGCCATGCTTTTATTTAAAAATAGAAATTCAAGCAAAATCGAGTTAAAGATATGAAATCATACAAATTTAAGTGAAATGTCGTAAATTATATTAGATGTTTTAACTTAAAATACATTTGAATAGTGATACGACAATTTTTGAAACATTTCAGTCAATAAAGTGACCGTCGAATTCGACGGGTTCCAGCTAGTACTAAATAAAAGGAAAATGGATTTGTTACTAACTGCTGCATGTATAAGTAGACGATACGGAAAAAATTCCGATTTCCGTTTTTTGCTGAATTTACATGTTTTGAGCTTTCTTTACGTTTCAATTAACTGAAATTGGCTACTTATTTTTTAAAAAGTGTCTTTATTGCTAGCTTTTGTGGGTAGAAGAAGCAAGTAGAAGATACATAAAAACTTTTGATTTCTGGCTTTCGATGAATTTACACGTTTTGAGATTTCCTTGCATTTTAATTAAGTGAAATTGACTACTTATTTTTATTTTTTTTTAAAGTGGATTTATTATTATTTCCTCTGCATATATAAGTAGAAAATATAAGATTCAGAAAAGTTTTAGATTTTCGGTTTTCGATAAAGTTACACGTTTTGAAATTTCCCGAACTCAATTCGACCATCTTTGAAAAATATCTTTTTTTTTTTTTTTTTTTTTTTTTTTTGTTCAAACACTGTACTTATGAACCAATCGAATTAATTTAACAGAATTTGATACTTGGTTGGGCCTTGGTTTGACATGGTACCTATTAGCTTCTGGGCTGTATCACACAAAAAGGGGCGTTTTCACGTTGCGATTTTCTCTCATTTCAGGAAAGGCTGACATCTACAGAGAAAAATAGTTATATTAAGTAAAACTCTGCTGATTCAGTTAGAGTGAATATCGGCAAACAATTGCCGCAGCTGTGTTGCAATTGCATTCCGTTTAGGACAAGGCAATAACTTTGCTTTGCCTCGCTTTGCAAAAAAAAAGGTCGAGTTTCGACCACTGGGCGATACTAGTTACTATTAATGCACGAAATAAATGCATAAGCATTACTAAAAAGAGGTCGGTACTAAGAATGCACATTTTTAGTACCTATCGATAATTATAGGAAATAAATAAATGAATATTACTGAAAAAAATTACAAATAATAATAATAATATATATATATATATATTTTTTTTTTAAGATATACTTATTTAATAAACAAAATAATTGAATGGCCACTGCTTAAAAGAAGTATGTAGATTTCTTTTACGAACTATATGTATTTTTATGTAGCCATATTCTTACTGCATATACTAAAATATGTTACCTTCAAAACAGTCCTAATCCCTTCTCGATAAGAAAATCAGCTGTGACACAAATAACGCTTTTTATTCCGAGAGGAAGCAAGATTAATCCTAGAATAAGCGTGTAAAAGTCTATATTTCAGCACAGACCTTATGTCAATAAGACAGGTTTTATACTTATTTATTAATAACAACTTATTTGTTAGTAATAAAATATTTTTTCGTAAACTCATTCTTAAGTTTCTAATCTTAACATAAAAAAATAAATAAATAAGTAAAAATAAATAAGTAAAAAAAATTACTTTTTTCCCTTTTGCAGTTTTCCTTTGAGTTTTTAAAGTAAAATTTCCCTCACCAATTTGTAGGAAAATAATCTGGTGGGTCACTCACACGACTTTCTCTTACCTGAAATTTAATACTATAAATACAGGTAGCAGATTAAAAGGTAAGATAACGAGTACTGTCATGTAAACCTGTGTTAAACAATTCATATTAGGCTTCTAAAGAGTTTTGTATGATTAGTTCTGTGTCAGGGGGCTACCGCCCCCCTCAACACCCCGTTTCATTAATGCACCTACATTTGTATAGAATTTAATTTGGTTATTAAAAAAAATTCTCTCTTTAAAAAAAATTTATTAAAATTATTATTTAAAAAAATTATCTTTTGTGATAAGGCAGACGATTTCCATGTTAGAGAAGTAGTATAACACCAAATATCCAAAAAATGTCCATTTTATTCTCTATATTAAAAAAAAAATAAATAAATAAATAAATAAATAAATAAAAAAAAAAAAAATAAGTACGATTTTTTTTTTTTTTGTTAAAAGTAAAAAAAATCAATAATTTTGTTTTAAATTATGGCAGATCGATGGTTCAACCATTCGTTTTAAAGGTATTGGCGAGCTCTTTTGAAAGATACCCATCATGAAAATTTACTCCCCTCGAGGGGGGACTTCCCCCCCCCCAGGGGGGAGGCGAGGCTCCTACATACAGAAAAAAAAAAAAAAAATTCCCAGTTAACTATCCCTATTACAAAAAATATCTATTCGTTTCATTTGGTTTAGTGCAGTCTATAGACGTTAAACTCTACTTACCTACAATTTTCCCCATAGACGTAATGTATTCGAATTCTCTTGATTGTCCCTGTACACGAACCATTTGCTTGATCTCAACGAAAAGCTTACTGTAGCATCCTTATATGATACACATTTAGAATACCAAGTTTGAACTCTCTGCCATAATTTATTTTTGAGATATGCTGATAACAGAGACACAAACACACGGACACACACACACACACAGAGAGACCATTTGCTAAAAGCATGATTTTCGTATTCAGGGGACCTCAAAACGTGTAAATATAACAAAATCTCGCGTTCGAAAATTTGACCCAAAAACAATACTTTCTCTACCTTATGGGTAAGAGAAAGTAAAAATTGGCAGGGAAATTTAGAAATAATGCATAAAAATGTGTAACGGTAAAGGAAAAGAAAAAAAATATATATATATATATATATATATATATATATATATATATGACAAAAAAAAAAAAAAAAAAAAAAAAGATTAAATAAGTACAGAAAAATCACAAAATTATTATTTGATTAAACTACTTTGATGAAAGATAATTCTGGAATATATATACCTGTTTTTACATACTTGCCAACATCCTAATTAATATTCCGTAGTACCGTTAGCCACGCCTTCTTTTTCACACCAGTATTTTTTTAGAATATTTTTCTTCTTATTAAATCGTAATTGCGTTTGTAGAATATTACTCTAAAAGTTTACTGGTGCAAGAAAAAGGGCGGGACTAACAATACTACGGAATATTAATTAGGATGTTGGCAAGTATGTTTTTATATCAATATTTCCTCTATCTAAAAATATTTTATTATCAAATTTTACGCTAATGGGTGAATATTACGAAAAGCATACTTGCCAACATCCTAATTAATATTCCGTAGGGTCGTTAGTCACGCCCGTTGTTTCACACCAGTAAATTTTTAGAGTAATATTCTGGAAATGCAATTGCGATTAAATAAGAAGAAAAATACTCTAAAAAGATACTGGTGGGAAAAAAGAAGGCGAGGCTAATAATACTACGGGAATATTAATTAGTATGTTGGCAAGTATGGAAAAGTGTCAAATTGAACATGGAATATTTCAATTTTTAAATATTTATAATGAATGAATTTAATAGTATTTTTTAATTACACCTTAGTTACACATTTTGTTTTCGAATTAGGGGCAAATACAACAAGAAAAATCCAAAAAATCCAGAAAAGTAACATCCCTTTGAAAATTACAGTCAAGGACAACAAGAACATTAACACACTTTTGTATGGAGTTTCTTTTCTGAACTGTTACAATCCTGTTGAGAATGTTAGATAGCTGACAAAGGTTGCAGATTCATGTTTAACACGTCTATATACACTCTACGGAGATAATTTATATACGTAATATAAAAAAAGAAAAACATGATAAATAAATCAAAATAAAATATGTAAATTATAAGCAGCATTAATAAGTAAATGTGTGTATTACAAAAATTTTATCATATTAAATTTTAATTATCAAATACTTTTTGAAGATGACATTAATAGTCCGTGTAACTATAATTTTTTTTAACGAGTAAAGGAAAAATTTACACTTAAATGAAAGTACAGAAACCAGTAATAACAAATATTTTTTATTCTATTAGTGAATTTAGTTGCTGTATGATAAATTAAGAGATATAACATAAAACACTGATTTAGAAAAAAAAAAAAAACATTGGTAAGGAAAGCATCATTTCTATTACATATCGCACCCGGGCAAAAAAGTGACACAAATCAAAATTGGTAATATTAGGTTAATGCAATTGAAATACTTATATGAATCGCCTTAGCATATATAAAAAAGCTTCACATCTGAATGCAACTTAAAATTTAATTTACAGATTGAGTTAATTTAGTCATAGTTTAATTTACAATAGAGCGTTAGGCGGGCACTGCTGACTGGTGATTAAATAACCATTTATTGGTTTCCTTATAATAAAATAAGCATTTGTAATATTTCATATTTGTTCGATTTACCTCATGTTTTAAACAAGATTATTCTGTCGCTAGTATTAAGAAATACAAATTACATTTGTACACCAAATTATATTCATCATTTGCGAAATTTTAATATTATGTATTCAGTGATTGGTTAAATAGAAAAGGTTGATGATCAACTATTTAAAGACATCCGCAAGCGCATTATTAAAAGATTTGTTAAAAATCAAAACATTATGAATGCAGTTTCTTATAAGAAAGCTGGCAAAAAATATAATTTTCTCCTTCAGTAGCATTCTTTCTGCGTTTAAAAGTTATTTATTAGATTTTATTTGAGCTAATTGTTTAAAATCATTTGGAAAGCTCTGTTTACGTATGCCTACATTTTCCTTTAATTTGTAACTTTAAACAAGTCAATTTCGTGCTGTAAATCATTTGACTAATCTCACCATATTTCATAATACTCGCCAGAGGCGTTCATTAGTTGGACTCAATTCCTGTTGAAGGATCAATGAAAATGTAAGTCCATCAATTTTATGAATGCTTTCACATATATTTAACGTATACTTTAATTGGAATATCTGTAATTTTAGAAACGTTTGTTTCGGCAAATTCAGATGAAACAAAATTGATAGAATGATAAATGAAAACGTTTAAATGATTAAGGATATTGTATAACTTTAACTGTTATTTAAAAAAAATAACCAAGATATCTAGGTAAAATTTATTCCGTATAGTAAAGTATCCTTTTAAAAAGAAAGTTGAAAATTACAGATATTTATGTTGTTTTTATTGTTTGTTTGTTTGTTTGAGGGAGACATAGGCAGTGTTGCCAGATCTGGCATATATTTTATTTAATAATGACCCATAATTTTGAAATGGGAAATTTGATTTTTGTAATAGACTGTCAATCTTCGAAGTGATTAGGCAAACGTACAATTAAAAATTATTAATGATTATTGAATAAAAAATCCATCAGATCTGGAAACACTGGCCATAGGTTGAAGAAATCCACATCTGTCAAATCATGGCCTCCTAAACTAGATGACCTCCGCGTAGCCCGGAAACTTGGCAACAGTTCAAGCGGTAGGCAGCGCCACCTGGTACAGATTGCACGACTTTTTTATTCAACAGCCATAAAAAAAATTTTAAAGTGGTATTTGATATACATTAAAGGCGAATAGGATCGAAGAAACGTCGATTATATATATCATATATCACTTCTTAAAATTACTGGTGACAGTTGAATAAAAAAGTTGCGCAATCTGTACCAGGTGGCGCTGTCTGCCGCTTTAACTGTTGCCAAGTTTCCGAGCCACGCGGAAGACATCTAGTTTAGGAGGCTATGATCAATTCCTGGCATCCGCTGAGAGGATATTAAAGATATAATTCTTAACAACAAATAACAGAGATATCGGAAAAAATATTTTACATATTATTTAATCCGTATGTGCATAATATTGTAACCTACAGATAATAACGTTAATTTTTTTTTAGAAATAGATCAATAATCCCTCATCCGACTTATTCTACAATGGTGGCCTACGAAAGATCAAGGAATGCTAGTAGAAAAGCATAAGTTTACATAGAAGCTACGTAAAATAGTTTAAAGTATAATAAATGTGAATTACATTTCTATGTAGAATACTTTTAATAATAATTAAAACATTATGGTAACACTTGAAGATGTTTTGTGCTTCTGGTAAACAACATACATGATTACAAAGAAAACCATTCTAAAATACTCCTAATAATCAAATGTACCAAACATCTATATAATTACAGAAATGCTATGTAATAGAAAATTTTTGAAATTGAAGTATTAACACTAGAAGCGCCAAGATTTCTCCCTACCTAGAAGCGCCAACGGCAGTCAATTTGACTGCTCCGTGAATTAAATGCAGATTTGAAATAACATATGTTTAATAAAACTTTACACTATTTTTAATTACTTTATAGAATATTTTTAAGAACTTCTTTGGTGAAAAACATATTAATTTTTATAAAAATATACAATTATTTTATGTACATTTCCACTTACCTTCTATAAAAAAAAAAAAAAAAAAAAAAAAAAACATTTTATTGCTCTTTACAATTTTTACACAGCACAACTTTATCTACTTCAGACGTACATTTCCCACACACATATTATGAACATTTTTTACACGTATCACTTGTTTTGTTGTTGTTACAATGTCCTATCTGGCACTGACGTAATTTCCACAGGCAATTTTGAGCTCGTTTTTCTATTTAAATGAATTTCTCTTAATTCCTCCGCTAACTGAAATAGGAAGTTCCGCCGTGAAATGTTTTTATAAATTAATTCTTGATAGATGACAAAAGCATTAATTGCTGCTAAGTCTAGAACATTATAGAAAGTATGTACTGGCCACCTTCTCGAAGCAGCCCGAACAGAATATTTTCGCGCCATCTGGTCGACAATATCAACACCGCATTTAGTTTTATTGTAGAATTCTACAGTTTCTGGAAGTTTCTTCTTATGTTCCCAATCAATTTTTACATCTGGATGCAAGGTACTTAGCAAGAGAACATTTTTTTTTTTTTTTTTTGCCTTGATAAACTGTGAGTGTAGATTCTCCATTCTTTAGTAATACAGATTCATACAGTGCAGTTTTAGAGGAGTTTCTTTTCGATGTCTCCTTACTGTGCCTACGAAACTCGTTTTTTTCTTTTCGAGTTTTTTAGCTAAAGATAATGATGAAAAATAGTTATCAGCCGTCACATTTCGGCCTGTATTCAAGTAAGGGCTTAGAAGGCGCATAACTACACTTTCAGGAAGACTTTCGTTTTCATTTCTTGATTCATCTCTTCCAAGATACGGAAAAGCATTGCACATAAACTTTGAGTTTACATCAACTAGCATCCAAAATTTGATCCCGAATTTGTCCGGTTTGTTTGGCATGTATTGTGTGAACTTGCATCTAGTTTTCGATGGAAACAGTTGTTCATCCACAACTGAATATTCACCCGGGTTATAGGAACTACCACAGTTTTCTATAAATTTGTTCCAAATATCTGAAAACAAAGCAAATGTATCAGTTTTTAAGCGTTCAGACCTCGTTGATTTCATGTCAAACCTTAGATATTTCATTATATCTCGAAAACGATTACGAGGCAATGTTTCACGAAAAAAAGGTGGGCCCCACGTATTATTCCAGAGAAAATCATAATCCATATCATTGGATCCGTATGCTCCTCTAGCATATATGATAGCAATAAAAGCATCAAGTTCTTCTAAAGATACACTCCAATTTTCTTCATTATGTGAAACTGCATTTGCTTCAGTGCATCTTTTTATATGGAACAACATCGACTCATCTACAAACAGTCTCCATGCACTGGTCACATTTTTACCGACTTTTCTTTTTGCATAGGATGTTGGACCTGGTACCTCTTTCAGCACATTTTGGGAACCATATTTCCCAGATTTTCTTTCTAAGTCAGATATTACTGTCCAGGAACTTCCGTCTTTTGCGATATATGTAGATCCTTTTACATGGTTTTTGATATTACATCCTGTTCTGTTTCCTGATTTTGAAGAATCAAGTTTTCTTTTTGATCCTGTATGTTTTGAAGTACTGGAACCTATAATAAAAAATATATAAATTATTATACGTACATTTTTATCATTAATATTTTTCAAAAAATCAAGTACTTCAGAATCAAAACATGAAAGAAAAGAAAAGAGTAAAGAAATATATTTTTTTACCTGTTTCAGCAGATGAAGAAATTCGACCAGGCTGAATGTCCAGGTCCGTTGCCTGCTCATCTATACTTTCCTCAGAACCACTATAACTGTTTTTCTCAATATTTCCTAAACATTCATAACTGATTTCATCTAAATTGCTTTCTTCAACTTCGGAATCATCGTCGGATATCTCCTGTAAAACTCGTAAATACTCATCTGGACTGAGATATTTTCGTCTTCGAGCAGCCATCATACCGTCATTGAAAGAACAAAATTTCACAACTCAGTGAAAAAATGCAAAATTCAAAATGATATCTATTACAAGTCGCAAAAGAGCAGGTGTGAAAGAATAAGAGAAAGAAAAAGTTGTGACGCATTTCCTTTTTCAGCGAATGAGCAAAGCGTATTATCTTTCGATATATTTCGAAGAAAAGAACGAACAGTAGACAGGTGTCTGGAATGAGGGGGGGGGGGAAATTCCTGCTTTAGCAACATTAAATGAAAGGAATGTGTAGGAAGTATGTTTTTCTGAAAATAGATATGTTTGAGAGTAAAAGAAAAACTCAATCGACTCATTTTTAATGGCAGTCAATTTGACTGTTCGTGGCGCTTTTAGGTATAGCTAAGCATATCTCTGTTAATTTTAATTCAATTCATTTCATATTTTGTACCGTATATTTTCAGGTTATTTTAGGCAAACACAAAATGTTCTGAGTTCGTAAGATTACAGGATTTTTTTTTAAATACAAACAAAAAGTAAAAACAGTCAAAATGACTGCTCTGGCGCTTCTAGTGTTAATTAGGTAAATTGGTGAACTTTGCTTTCAAAAGTGTTCTTGAAGAACTGAAGAAGCAATTAAAGTCTCAGTTTGTAGATAAATTTGTAATTAAAACTACTTTCTTGATCTGTTGGGTGTAGTAAGACGTTTTTAAGAGAGTTTTATGTGACGTCTACTGCGGAATAGTATTCTAATGAGTGCGCCGTTATTGTGTCTTGAGATAGAAAGGTTCATAGTTATAAAAGCAATGCCGAAAGTGAGAGAGAAATGAAACTAAAGCTGACGTTTATAAGTGGAAAAAGGTCATACCATAATATTATTCGTCAATGCGTTCGTCATGAATTTCGCCAAAGAAAAGTCCTAAAAAACATTATTAATTAACCTATTGTGCTCTCGGAGAAGATAGCGTTTGGATGTTGTAAATGTGAAGTTTTTGTTGTTGTTACTGATCGGGAACCCAGAGGCTCTAGACTGAACACAAAGTATAAGTATCTGCATGCGCTGTTTGATTAAGATACATTTCAAACATAAAAAAGAACTTGCTGAACTATTAGAAGTATCCCCAATAATGATTTTTAATAGTTTACATGAAATAGGGAAGATTTAGAAAGCAGGAAGATGGAAGCCACATGAATTGAGCCTAAGAAACAAAGATTATCGTGTCAAGAGTCTGCTAAACAGTACACAGAAAATCTTTCTTGTAGAAAATCGTAATGGGATATGAATAAAGGGTGTGTTATGGCAATTCGAAACGCTAAAAACATTAGGTTAATCCCAACGAAGCAACAATATCGTCATCGAAACGAATCATTCACTGCAAAAAAAGTTTCCCCATGCATTCAGAACATATGATGTGTTTTCTCCATTATTAACTATCGATGCTTGATGTAAATGTAACTGATAAACACCGCAAGCGACATTTTTTGTGATTAAACCAGAGAACTTGAAGAAGACGTGTATGTATTGGGAAAAGTTTGTGCCTCATTAAATAGTTTTGATAAAGCAAGACTTCATGTTGCCAAGCTTGTCAAGAGCACTTAAACCACGATTCGATTGCAAGTTTTGGAATACTTGGAATATGACCCAAACCCAATTCTTTCAAACTACCATTTGTTTCAGTCAATAAACATTACCTCGTCTTCTGTTCACCTCCGGACAGTAAACGAAGTACGGAAATGGGTATACGAATTCATCACGTTAAATCACAAAATGCTCTACACTCGTGGCATCCGTCATTTGCCCAACCGGTGACGGAAGGTGCTAGATAGTGATGGATAATATTTTGATGAATAAAGGTATTTGTCTCTGTCTCAGTTACATATTCATTTCTCTGAAACAGACTTTAAAACGTTTTACTACATCCAATATTTTAAATTTCGGAAACAAATTCTATCCAAAATTTGCTTTGGTAGAAAATTACAGAAAGATTAATATATATATATTTTTTAAGACTGAATCCAAATTCCAACATTACGAATACAATTTTATATTAGAATAAGTGGCAGAATATATAATTTTTTATTCAATTACATTGTTTGGGTGTTTTTTTATTAATGTAATTTATTAGATTTTAAATAATAATTTTGAATCATTAGGAAGCTCAGTTTACATGTGCATGTAGTTTCTATCAATTTGTACTTTAAACAAGTCAATTTCATGTTGTAAATCATTTGAACTAATCTAACCCCCTTTCATAACACTCGCCAAAGGCGTTCATTAGTAGGACTCACTTCCTGTTGAAGGATCAATGGAAATGTGAATCCATCAATCTTATGCATGCTTTTGCACGCATTTAATGTATACTTGATTTAGAATATTGTATACTGCTTATTTAGAAATATATGTTTCGGTTAATTTAAGACAGTGTTAATTAAATACAGGAATAAGAGAAAACATTTAAGTATTTAGCGTTATTGTAAAGATTCAAATATTACTAAAATTAATCTAAATATCTAGATAAAACATTTTCCCGTATTAACAGATCCTTTTATCCGTACAATTTTAAAATACAGATATTAAAATTAAAACATCATTTAAAATGAGATATTTATTTACAATAAATGAAATTAAATAGCACATTAAAAGCATTAAAAAGAAAAGACCTGCGTTTTGGCCGCAAATCAACCCTTATATCACATTTCAAACAGTTACATTCTAGTAAAAAAACATCAAAAGAGAATAATCCTTCAGAATACGTAATTCTCTTTTGATATTTTTATTCCCAAATTGTAGATGTTGCGCCTATGACGTGTTGACATTGATGAGAGATTATTTGCAGCAAAAAAAAAAAAAAAAAAAAATCTGTCGTGTTTTAATTTTATTCCACACAGAAATGAAATAGTGTTTGATTATATCATACAGTTATTTTTTTTCTGTAAGCAACAGACTGAAGTAAATCACATGGGCAAAATCCCCTCATCTAACAAGGTAAAATCGTTGTCATAGTTATTAAAAGATTGAGATATTGCAATTATTATTATTATTAGTTATTACATATCAATCTATCCTTATACACGTGTTGTTGCAAACTATAGTTATTAATGCTGATCAGTTTTCTTTCAAGAAGCCGCATATTTAAGTAATCCACATCCACCTTAATTTGCAACAAGTCGGCCTTCGGCCGCCTACCGGTCGTTATTTACAAATATTTTTATTATTATTATTTATTATATCATTTTAACTATTTTATTTTTCCTCTAATTTAGTTTAATCTTTTGTTTAAGTGGGAGCTGAAGAGAAATCCACTAAATCGCAAAGTGGCGGTCTTTATATAGCATTATATCTATTCTTTAAAACATGTTTTCCTATTTTATTCATTATAAATCAATTTATAATGAATAAAATAGTTAAAGGGGTAAAGTAGGTAAAATTTATTTTTCTCATTACATAACTGCAGTTGTGGCGTTATTTTTTTTCTGCTAAATCATCCTTATTCTACTTTTTTATTCGTTCTTCCAAAACATTAAAAGAAAAATAGAAGAAGAAGTATTTTTGTAACAATGGCGTCCGTTTCAAACATTAATTTCAGAAAAAATGAGTTTTTTTGTTAAGAATATAACGACCTTCGAAAAGTCGAGAATGTTTTTGGTGAATTCTGTATGTTTGCTTGGTGATTATGTAGAGAAGTCTAAAATATAAGAAATAAAAATTACCTTTTTATCCAGATTACTTTAATAGTTCAAACATATGATAACCTCTCCTATTAGTATTAGTTATCTGGTTACCAATATATATCATCATGAAGTACACCATTACAAAATGCACCAAATAAACTAACACACCTGACATCTCAGAAATCAAAGGTCTAAATATATACAATGGGCTCTTCCCACCTGACGTCAGAGGTCACATGATAGAGAAAAAACAAATAGCAGACGAAGTCTTGTTTATCTATAGCGATTGCTGAAATAACGTATTTTCTATTCTTATTTTTGATCAATCGTATTTAATCTGTGTAATTATTTTTTATATACAGCATCATTTTTAAATATCATTATACATCATCTTTTGTTTGCTGTATACATTTACAATCATCATTTAGTTTATATTTGTTATTGATGTTCATGAAGAACATGTTAAATACTTTGAGTTTTGGTACTTAAATCAGTGACAGTGCAATATCGTACTGCGTAAATCCATTTAGACCAATAACTAAGTTAATTAACTTGTTGTAACACCTTTATGCAATTCAATTAAGTGAAAACATTTTAAAATGTCAAATTATAATCCATAAACATTCCACAAGAACAAGCTATTATTTATTGCTAGATCAGTTAATGTTATAGTTACACTACAACATACAAAAATCGATTCTTACAGGAAAAATTAATAAACACATAAAGTGTTTTTTAAAAATTATTAAATTTGCAAATACAACTATTCTACTGTTTACAAATGCACAATATTTCTTTTCTTTTATATTATATTAAATATTAACATTTTTGTTCTTAAGAACAATATTTAATTGAATTCGATTCTCAGAATTCGATTATTTGTTTTCCTCTATCACATGATTGAGCAGACGAAACTGGGAAGAGTCCATTAAAACACTCAACATGAGAATATACTACATTTATTTGCTAAAAAATGCTAGGTTAAATTTAAAAGTTGAAAAGTTAAATTATCAAAATGTGTTTCAATACCTCTCTGTTCCTTTTTCAAGACTACTTTAATTATCAACACAATTATACAATTCTTCGACTTTTAGTACATTTCGTTTTTCATCGTTGCGCCATCTATGGATTTCTCAGATAAATCCAGTTTTTCTCTGTTGTATTTCTTCATTAGCTTCAAACATATTTCCTGCAAATTAAAAGATGTCGTTTCATTATATACAGTATTTTTGCGGGTTAAAATTTCTGCTGTGTCTCTTATGATATCGTGATAATGAAACTTTGATAGATAAATTAGTATGCTTTCATTGACATTCATTTGGATATTTTTACTCTGGGTAATTCTTATAAGAGCAGTTGTATTCCTATTATACGTAATATTTATAATGCGCTTCCTTTTTCGATGAATAAATATTTTGCTAGCCATACCTATGTACAAAATCTGGTATGAAACAATCAGACGACTTTTATTACCCATTGTTACACGTATTATATGCATTTTTTGGGGATGTGATCTGAAAACATAATATGATCATAAGGATCTGATCAAACATAAGGATCTAAGGAAAAATAATATGATCATAAGGATATGATCATAAAATTGACCTTACGAATTAGAAACCTAAATTATTTCCGGTAAGAGAAACTTAATAAACGTGTAAAGACACATAAAACAAAGTTTTACAAAACGAGTTAAAAATTAGAAAAAAAAAAGTTTTTTTTTTTTTTTTTTTTTTTGAAACATCAATTTCCGAGTTTTAAACTGACCTACCTAAGCAGTAGGACTGTTAATGTTCGTGTAATAAGAACGTAATACATGAGACGGGATATCTAAAATGGATTTATGTAACAGTTTTCAAGAACATCGTTAGAGCCGTTTTTGAGATATCAACTTTTACCAAAACATTGTATACACAATTATTGACAGGAAAAAAATAATCACATACAAAAGGATATTTAAAAGGGAGTTAATATGGCAAGTTTGAAAAAAATCCGTACAGTCGTTTTTAAAGGAACGCACTTGCGAGAATTGAAATTGAGCTATTTATACAGGTCGCCTATCAATTTTCCTGAACTAACCAACTACGTCATTCGAAAGGACATCTAATAGAGTGTTTATAAAGCAAATTTGAAGAAAATCGTTCGAGCCGTTTTTGAGATAGGGACATACGATTCCACTTCTGGTTTCCGATGTTCATCTTCCGTTTTTTCAGTTTTCACTAAAATTTGGAAAATTCATTTATATACCAGATCTGTCTCAATTCTGAAGTTTCGTAGTTCTATCTTTATTAGTTTCGGAGATATGATAGCCAGAAGATTCCCCACATACATACATACACACACACACACACACACGCACGCACATACACACTGACAAAATGCCAAAAACTACTTTTATGGACTCAGGAGACATTAAAACGTGTAAATAATGTGAAAATTCGATATCGAATTTTTGGACCAAATGCTATACTTCCATTACCTATACTTCCTATACTTCCTTTTCGGGTGATGGAAGTACGATTTGTGGTACCATCTTTTTTTATGTAGGACATTAAGGGGTACATACAAATGAAACACTTCCGGTTGCAAAGCCGTTTGCAGGCGTTCCAAATGTATGACTACAGTCGGCTGCAAAAGCATCCGAGCACTAGCAAAAATTCCTAAGTAAAAAAAAAGAACACTTAACGCTGTTTTTTTAAATAAATTCTTGTCGAATCATGTTTTTAGACTGACTAAGAACAGGATTCGACAACGATTTATTTAACAAAACTGTATTAAGTGTACTTTTTTTATATAGGAATTTTTGCTAGTGCTCGGGTACTTTTACTGCCGACTGTATTTGCAAAAAACTTGCAAAATTTTCGTCATCGAAACTGCAAGCGTTCCGTTTGTATGTAACCCTTAACACGTAAATAATTTTCATTGCCAATGTTAGTAGCAGTAAATTCTTTTATTTTATAAGGGGGGTTGGCTATTAAATTTTCTCAAACACTATTTCGATCGTTCAAACGTGCTTGAAAAATATTGAAGAATGACTAATTTTATATTTTGTAGATTGAATTTCATTTCAGATGCATGTTCATTGGCTATTTTCATAATTAATTTATTTCTAGTTTGAACTTTAAAACTGTCACTTAAATCGATTTTTCTACTATTTTCTAATTCTGCGTCCAAGTTATTTTCAGAACAGACTATGAAAGCATACGTTATAAAAAATCTATATGCCAATTTTTTATAAGAAAATGGAGAATTCGAAATGAAAGTTATTGTGGATATGTTAGCTATAAGTTTATGATAAACTGGTGTGTCTATGTTGTGACTTATTCTAGTTAGATGGACATCGAGAAATGGAAATTTAATATCTTGTATTACTTCTTTAAGTAAATTTAATATTATTTTCAATTAAGTTTATGGTGAGCAGATTAGAGTGCCTTTGTAAATTAAAAGCGTTAATAATTTTTATAATTCCCTAATTAGGAATATAATTTTATATTGTTTGTAAATGGGGACCAAAATGCTAATAATTATGATGAATGAGTTTCCTGTAAAAAAAAAATCTGGAGTGACTCCACTCGACTTTCCGAACATTGAGTAATTAACAGTTTTGTAGATAAAGTAAAGAAAGAGTAGTTGTTAAACAAACAAAAGAGAGAAAACCATAATAGAGTGTTTGAGTATTTTTCTCCATCTATTACACGTTGTTTTATTTAACGCTACTGAACTTTGAGCCCATAGATCATAATGACAAAGAAATTTTCGTTGTGTCCCTGTAAAAACCTATAAATGTTAGATTCACCAAAATGCTTATAGTTAGTGCAACAGTGATTTATAATACTCATATAAATTTTCAGCTGAATTCAATAAGGCGTTTAGATGCTATCGTACTTTTAAAAATTTAGTCCCATAGGCCATAATGATAAAGAATTTTTCTTTGTGTCCCTGTAAAAAAACTGTAAGTGCTAGATTCACCAAAATCTATACAGTTAGTTCAACTGTGATCTATAACATGTGTACAATTTTTTTGCTCGGATTAATAAGGCGTTTAGACACTACCACATTTTTAAAAATTTGGCCCCATAGGCATAATGATAAAGAATTTTTCTTTGTGTCCCTGTAAAAAAACTATAAGTGCTAGATTCTCCAAAATCTATACAGATTGAGTATTTGTGATCTATAATATGTGTATAAAAGTTTTGCTCAATTGAATAAGGCGTTTAGATGCTATCGCACTTTTAAGATTTTGCTCCCATAGGCCATAATGATAAAGAATTTTTCTTTGCGTCCCTGTAAAAAAACTATAAGTGCTAGATTCACCAAAATCTATAGGGTTCGTACTATGGTGACTTACAATATGCGTACCAACTTTCAGGTTAATCGAACGAAGCGTTTAGACGCTAGCGTGTTCACCCACAGACATACACACATACACACATACATACACACATACACACACATACATACATCATCGTAAAAATAGTGAAAACGGACTCAGGGGACCTCAAAACGTATAGAAACATCAAAATCTCGAATTCGGATTTTTGACATGATTACAATACTTTCCTCACTATAGTGTTCGGAAAGTAATAAATAAATAAATAAACTGCTTACAATAACGGATTTTCTTCAGAAAATGAGGATATCTGGTCAGCATAATTAAGTTGCTACTTAATTGAGAATAATTTTAAATTTACCATTAAACTCACTTTCAGGAATTTTAATGATACAGTGCCATTTTTTTTTCTTTTTATTTATTTTTTTTTTTTTTTTTATAGTACGGAGGAATATTAGTTTCAATCTACGGATAAAATTCTGTAGCCAGTTTTACGATGGTTGGACATTTATCGAAATTATAATTGAATAATTTTAAGGCGATGTTATAATTTGAAAAAAAAAAAAAAAAAAAAAAAAAAACTAATAGTCCTCTGTACTAAACTAAATCCTGCTTTTGCCAGAATTTCATCTGAAACTTTTTTTTTTTTTTTTTAAGGAAAAAAAATCATAATAATCAGTATTGAAACGGACAGTATCGAAAAAGTTGAAGAAGCCCTTTTTTAGACAAAAATACATAATTTATTATAGTTTTTAATTGTTGCTAAAAATGTTTACGAGTTGTTTTTTAACTTTTTTGAAATGAAAAGAAATTCACGCATAAATATTAAAATGGATATGAAACTTTTATTATTTATTTATTTATTTATTTACTACGTTTAATTCGTGTATGTCGCACTTTAATTCACCAGAAATTGCAAAACGTATTAAGAAACAAGCTCTTATATTAATACTATTTGAACCCTATTAATTAATATTTAACGCCTAGTTATGTTAGACCTATTTATGCAAATTCTATATTAAATAAAACAAAAGATCCTCGCAAGTCAAGTATAGAAACTTCAAACATAACTGCCTCTTATCTACCTCCGTTTAGTACTTTTGTTATATAGTTTTCAAGTATATAACAATATTTTTAAAATGTATTATTTTGTGTGAAGGCATTTTCTAACAATGTTACTTTTCCAGTTTTCGCGAATAATTTGTTTTTTTTTTCCAATAGCAGTAAATAACACGATTGTATTTTAAATGACTCATAAAATCTTTACTAAAATATCTTTGTTGAAGACAAATTACTTAAAAAACATAAACAAATATAGAAAATGAGCAAGTATTTAACATAACATGATACATTCTGTGATATACATGAATAAGAATTATTCTGAGAAGTTTGAACAAATACTTACTTCTGTAACAAGAGTTAATGACACAAATAAGTAAATGGCCATTAAAATTCTCCATTTTGAATAAACATGCAATTTAGTTCAAGAAACAATTTATTTCAACAAAGAGCTGCTGCATCAGAATAATCACTTGTATTTAAAGATAGAATTGCGTTTTAAATGTAAAAGAGAAATTCAATTTGTCATTATGTTTTTTAAAATATAAAACGGAGAAATTATTGCGCGTTACAAATAATATTTTCTTAGAAATATTTCTGAAAGAATTATTCACGAAATCAAAGAGTTTTTTTTTTTTTTTTTTTTTTTTTTCCAAAACGCAGTTTAACTGAACTTATCAGAGATGAGTGATTGTCAAAAGAGTTTATTGAAATTATAACAAAAATACCGGGTGCGTCAAAATAATGTATGCACACTTTGAACCGTCATAGAAAATTTATGTTCCGTTAGCTACAAGGTTCAACTGCTGGAAATGAAAAGCTTAAAGTCCAATTTGAAACATAAATGCACTTTCTGATGCAAATGTGATTACTGTTCAAAAAGGCGACCTTCAGCATCAATACATTGCTGAGTAGGAGTCACCACAGAGATGTGCCCCATAATAAAAAATCCAACGTCATAAGATCTAGAGAGCGTGGAGGAAACTCGATAGTCCCCAATGTCCTATCCACTGGCCTGTCAAATTTTGATCCAGGTATGCCCATGGTGGGGCGCCATCTTGTTGAAAGTTGAACCTTGTAGCACGGGAAATACAGTTTCTATGACAGTCAAAGTGTGCATGCATTTTTTGACGCACCCAGTATAGTAATAGCCCTCGATATTTTACTGTTTATTTTTTTTTAAATATGTATGTAAAAAGCATGTAATATTTTGTTTTTGGTTTATTAGTTCCCTCTTCTCTCACCTTTCCCTTGTCAAATTAAATATATTTGCTCTACAGCTGTTCTTAGTATATAGCATTTTTATGTTTTCTAGCATCATTAGTTGTGTTATTGTATAATCAAGATATTTATTACTTTCTTCTATATGTAATATAGAGAAAGTATTCGATTCGCGAAAATTTTCGACGGATCTACACGTTTTGGGAGGTCCTGAACACGAATTGATGGTTTTTAAAAAAATGTCTGTCTGCCTGTGTGTGTGTATCACATTTTTTGTTTTCACCGTATCTCACGAACCAATGAATGAAATTTAACCAAACTTGGTATGTAGTTGGCCCCTGACATAAACTGGTGATGATTAGATTTGGGTATCAATCGCTCAACAGGTGGCACTGTGATCGCATTTTTTCCAAGTAATATGTGCTAATTTTAATATGTTATTTATAGGCAATAAAAATGACTTTATTTGGATATTTAGTGTTAGTTTTCTCTAAGATGAAAATGATTTGCAATCGTTATGTTATTTTTACTTTTAACGATTTTTTTTTTTTTTTTTTTTATGTAATATTGTGAATAAAATTTATTTATTTATTTATTTATTGATATTTAGTGTATACTACTTCTCTAATATGGAAATAGTCTGTATTATCATGGAAGATAATTTTTTTAAATAATAATTTTAATAAGTTATTTTTACTGAGTGAATTTGTATAGGAAAATATAGAAGAAAGTCTTGTGGTAGCCACAACATACTAGTTTTTGTCCTAACTTTGAATTTCATGGAACAAATTACAAAATATTTACGCTTTCCCATAATTTATCATGTCCTATTTTTTAAAAATACGAAAAGCTATAACGAACTTAAAAAGATCTTTTCTTAAAATTTGAACGATTTAAAAGAAAAAAAAAAAAAAGGTTAAAATAAACTTTTTTTTTTTTTTTTAAACATAACTAAAGTTCATAAATTAGGTAGTGTCATGATATCTATAATTTCTTATCCATAGACCATATTTTAAAGGATAAACAGTAATTTGAGATGTAAAGGTTTTTTTTTTTTAGATAAAATAATATTTAAAAGATGTCTTATTTCAAGTACTTTACGTAAATTCTAAATTATATCTCATTTTATAATTGTTATTATTATCTTTTTTTTAATATGCGTTTCTCGTATGTAAATGAACATATCTAGTTATTTAACTTTTTTATATCTCTATCACAGAATCAGTTAAACACAAAAAAATTGTATATTTTGAATTTTTCATGAATTTTTGTATTGCGATTGAATTTGAAAGTTCGAAATAAAAATAATAATTTCGTGATTTCGAAACGAATACCCAGTTTTGTGAAAAATACCCTGGCTATCATTCATATAATTAAAAAAAAAAATGTTGAAAATAAATTCACATGGAGCATTATGTGTAACTGTTTTTTTTTTTTTTTCCGAAATCTCAGACGCACGAAATATGACTTTACGGTCTAAAATTTCCTAAAAGCATTTCAATAACGTTTAAAAAACTGTAAAAGCATAATATTGTACGAGTATTATATAACATCATACGATTTATAATAACTATCTAGATATTGTTAATTACTTCAATTTTCACAATTTTAACAGTCTCCTTAAAGTGTTTCTTCATATACATAGGATGAGAATACTGTTTGTTTCGGTAATCAGTAAAAAAAAAAAAAAAAAAAAAAAAAAAAAACTCGTAAAATTAGTCAGTAGTGCTAGTAAACAAAAAGGATTTACCGTCACTGAGATGTAACTTGAAATATTTATTTTCAATTTTTTTTTTCAAAATTGAATTTTATATGACTTATTATCTTATTGTACTTGTATGAAATGTGTGTTATATTACGCTAAAAATTCACAGAAAAATTAAATACCTTTTTGATGATGCTTTCCAGAAAACAAATCTCTCTATTCTTCGACCACGTTTCATGAAACCATGGAAGCATCTGTGCAAGTGCTAACTGAACGTCCTGTGCTAAAATAGGGGTGACAGTCATCTGACTCAGAGAAAATGAGCAATAACACAGAGCGCAGAATTACTGGATGTTTTCAGAATTTCAAACTATCGGTCAAGCTGGCATCCCTACAACATTTTGGAAGCGTCCTCACGGCTAGTTTTAGGATATGTGGCTGCACTGTATTTACGCTGCAAATTATTTTTTACGATGTTTCGAAATAAAAAATTAAATAAATTCGATCATCATATAGCTCCTCATATTTTAAAACATCTACTTTACAATAATTATAGAGTACCTGGCCAAATTATTAGACCAAAGAAAATATTTAAAATTTTTTGAAATTGGAAGTTCATTATACCTGACCTGCTCAAAATTATTATTGTTTAATTAGTGTTACCTTAAATGTATTTTAGTACCTTTATTACAGAAGCATTTTCAAGCTGGCAACACAAGACAGTTAGTTATTATTCTGTGATACAGTGGCATAGGTGTAAATTTGCATTATAACGTAAAATTTGTTCTGCTTGTTTATTTTGGATTGAAGCGAATATTTTGCTGCAAAAGTAAGTTTTGCATTGTTATTAATATCGCGTGGGATGTTTAACATTTTTATTCATTTATTATCATAAAAAGTTTTTGCTCCTTTATTTTAAATGGGAAGAAAGGCTGACCTTTCACCAAAGAGAGTAGGGCAGGTTTATGGTCTATTGAAGGCCACTAAACTGACCCAAAATCAAATTGCAGCAAAGGTAGGAGTATCCAGGAGCTCAGTAAAAATATTAAAAAGAAAATGGTCTCAAACATAAGTTTGGATTCATCACGAAAGAATAATGGTGGACGAGCTCGCATTACGACGCCGAGGACGGATCGAAAGTACGAGACATTGGTATAAATAACAGAAAGAAACTGCGACGCATGTTAATGAAAGAAGTTCAAAATGAAGGCATTAATGCATCAGAAAGAACTTTGAGACGTCGTTTGGCAGAAAATAACCTCATTGCCATGAAACCGGCTCGCAAGCCATGGCTTATATCAGAAATAATGGAAAAACGCTTGGAGTGGGCAATAAAGTACAAAATCGGACAATAGAAGACTGGAAAAAGGTATATAGCTATTTATTTTGATGGACGATATATTGGCATTTATAATGAATATAAAGAAATTAAATAAAAAGCAATTTTGTTTAATTTTCAGGTTTGCTTCTCTGATGAATCGGTTTTTATGTTTTAACCGAATAAACCAAATTTGTTTGGCGGCATTCAAACGAGAAATACAACTCTGATTGTATTGTTCCCACTACCAAACGTCCTCCATCAGTCATGGTGTGGTTTGTCATATCAGGAAAAGGTTCTGGTCCTCTCTATGTGGTCAAAAATACAATGAAACAAGATCAATACCTGAAAGTCTTACAAATCAGGCTCATGTCACAAATGCAAGAATGGTTTCCTGGAGACGAGGAACCAGTCTTCAAGCATGATGGTGCTCCATGCCATAAAGCTAAAAGTGTATCGAAGTATTCAGAGCGAAAAAAAATCAAAGTTCTTGATTGGCCTGGCAGCTTGCCTGATTTGAACCCTGGTGAAAATGGTTGGGAGTTGCTGAAAAAATAAATGTATAAGAAAAATATAACCAATAAGGTAGAGTTGCTGGAATCTTTAACATACCAGTGGAATCATAATAAACATCTTCAAGAAACCAGCCAAGCATGTATAGAAAGTATGCCTCGTCGTGTTAAAGCCCTTTTAGTTGCCAAAGGTGGCCATACGAAATATTGATTTTTCTGTTAAATTTAATTTATAAATTTTTTCTTTCTTCAATAAGTATTGTATTGTAACAATTTTTTTGTCATTGTATTCCTTAATGTATATGTTTTCGAAATATGAATAAAGAAAATATCTTTTTGAATAAAATTCTTCATTAATAAGGTTGTAAACATGAAAAAAATGTATAATTTGCCAATGGTCTAATAATTTGGCCAGGTACTGTAATACAACTCTAATATGTACAAAGACTAAATAACTAAATAATTACATTCTGACTAACCTACATATAGACACATTGATATTGTTATTTTCAGAATTCTGAAATCTCAAAAGTGTAAAAGAAACACATAAAAAAGAAAAACGAAGGTCAAATCCTTTAAAGAATACAGCAGTTCTCTAAACCAATATTATGAAAGGAAACTGAAACATTTTTTATGACATTCATTATTTATTTAAGTTTAAATAATGCAAGTTATTCTATTATTGAAATAATATATTAAATAAAATATACCTAATCGTCTGTAATTTAATTTCAGATATTGATATTCAGCAAGAGACTTTTGTGAATTTTTTTGAGTCAGGAGAATCATGGAATTTCAATGAAATATCGTTAAAAAAAAAAAGTAGGAAACGAAAAAAAATTACAACATTGTATTTCCACTTTTTATTCTGTTTGTTATTCCCAGGATAAAAGTATGGATTTGAATTTGTTATTAAGATGAAACATATATTTGATCGTGAAAAACGAAAAAAAAATCAGGAGAATTAATTTACATTATTTATTTTAAGAACGCACAACGTGTTGGATAAAATATAATTTTACTTGTTAAACAATATGAAATACATGTGAGGTTTTTTTTTAATCTGATGTGGTATCACATGACTTCCTTGTACGCCCATTTGAATAAATATATTGTTATGAAAACATTGATATTTTTGTGTGAGGTAACTGATTCATAAATAAACAGGCAGGTGTTTATTTATGTTTATTTATGCAGGTGTTTATTAAATAATTCTGTGGAAGTGGCTACTACCCCCTCAACTTTTCGTTTCATTATTGTCCGTACGTTTATATAGAATTCAAATCTGTTACTAAATTTAAAAGTTCATTTAAAGTGATTTAGACAAATTTTACATACTCGATTCCTTAAAAATTATTACTCTTGATCAAACTTATATTAACTTTGAACTACAACATTTTAGTTGCCTGAAATTATATTTGCTTTTAAGTTACTTTGATAAGAGACAGAGAGAAAGATTAAATGTTAAACTTGACTACGGTATTCAGAAATCCTCAAAACGTGTAAATATACAATAAATAAAATAAGCAATGGATATTTAGTTTAAAAAGTGCATTATTTACCGTATGGTTATGATTAATTAATTTCAATTCCTGAGCAGATTTCCTGAGCATGGTAAAATATTATAGTAGAGCAATTCCACTAATTACATTTAATAAAAAAGAATTTTTTAACTTAAATATTAGCACCCTGCATATCTTCTAAAAGTTATGTACACAGTACATGGATGGTGCACAAAAATATAATCCTATATTAATAATACATAGCACAATCTGAAATACAATTAAATCAATTTAAAGTATTGCCCCACTACAATCTAGTTCTTTTGTGTAGCCCTGTAAATGAACGTTTAATGATTTTCATACCATATTCTACAAGAAATCTGTTTTTACGCATGTATATATATATATATATTCATTTCAATTGTTTTAGTGTAGCCTATATGTGTTAAACTCTACTTACCAGCAATCTCCCCCATAGACGTAATGTATTTGAATTACCTTAGGTGTCCTTGTACACGAACCATATGCTTGATCACAACGAAAAGTTTAGTGTTGCATCCCTATATGATACGCATTTAGAATACCGAGTTTGAACTTCTTGCTGTTATTTGTTCTTGAGATATGCTGATAACAGACACACAGACACATGCACAGACCAACCGCTAAAAACAATATTTCTGGATTCAGGAGACCTTAAAACGTTTAAATATAACAAAAACTTAATTTTGAAAATTTGGCACAAGAACAACACATCCTCTACCTTATATACAGATAAGAGAAAGTAAAAATGGTTTAATGGAAAAAAAAGATAGAGGACAACAAACGGAAGACAATTTAGTACTTATGGTACATTACAAGACAACCTTCTCAAATTTGTAATTTAAAAATTGTGCTATTAGATATGAATTCCACTTTCTAACAATACTCATTTTTAACCGACTTCAAAAAAAGAAGGAAGGTTCTCAATTCAAACCGTATGTTTTTTTTATGTTTGTTAGCTCATAACTTCTGAACGGATGCTCCGATTTTGATAATTTTTGTTTTGTTGAAAAGGTCTTGGTCGTCAATAGGTCCCATTGTAATATCTTAACGATCGAAAGAAAATACAGGGTGCCCAAAAAAAATCAGTCCCAACTCTTTTAACTGCTAAACGGCTGCAGCTATAGTGATAAAAATGGTATGTAAGTATAGCAAAGTGGTCCATGCAGCACAAGGTTTAACCGCTGCGCCACCTGGTGTAAAACAGCGGAGTTAGTTTTCCTATCTCGAAAACGGTTCTAAAGGAAAAAGTGAATTATAAAGTTGAAAAGTAGCATCGGTTTAGTACAAAAAGACAGTTTAGACATTCATGCTAGCTTTCCTATTTCGGAAACGGTCCAAGACAGGGGGAAAAAGTGAATTATAAAATTGCAGAGCATCATCGATTTAGTAGGAAAAGATAGTTTAGACATTGATGCTAAAAATATAATGCTAAAAACGTGCATTTGTTTGTTCGCAATTTCTTACAATATGCACACTTGAGCTACATCGCACACGTTGTAGCGTAGCTGGTGAGACATACGCTATATAGTTCAAAATACGGTTACTTGATACTTTTTGTTTTGTTGTAAAGATCTTGGTCTGATGCAGATCCCATTGTAATATTTTTGCAATCTAAAGAAAGTAAAACGCCATCTGGTGAAAAACAGCGGAATTAGCGCTCATATCTCAAAAATGGTTCAAGATGGGAGAAAAGTTAATTACAAAGTTGTAGAGCATCATCGATTTACTACAAAAAGACAGAATTTAGACATTATTGCTAAAAATAGAACGCTTAAAACATGCAGTTGTCTGTTCGCAATTTCCTACATTGTGCACACTTGAACTACGTTGCACACTTTGCAGCGTAGCGGATGGCACGTATACTCTGTGGTTCAAAGTACTGTTACTGTAAGCGGTCACATGCTGGTGGAAAACAGTGGAGTTAGCGTTCCTATCTTGGAAACGGTTCAAGACAAGGGAAGAAAGTGAATTATAAAATTGCAGACCATCATCGATTTATTACGAAAAGATAGTTTAGACATTTATGCTAAAAACAGAACGTTTAAAACGTGCATTTGTTTGTTCACAATTTCCTATTTTGTGCACATTTAAACGACATTTGTTGTATTTGTTGTAGCGTATGGGTATATGTTGTAGCGTAGCGGGTGACATTTATGCTATGTAAAATTCAAAGTATGGTTATTGTAAGCGGTCACATCGATTAACGCATAGTTGTTTGAAACCGACTTCATAAAGGAAGAGGTTCACAAAACAAACCATGTTTCTGATTGTTGTTGTAGTTGAAATTTGTTAGCTTTTAACTTCGTAAGAGATGATTTAATTTTAATACTTTTTTGTTGTATTGATCTTAGCCTAAAATAGGTTTCATTATGATTTCATTAACATATAAACGAATTACAGGATACTCACAAAAGTCTGTTCTCACTCTAGCTGCTGAGCGCATGCAGCTACACTGGTAAAAGTAGTATGTAAGTATCGATGTTGAAACTTCTGTCCGTCATCTGCAATGCATATTTTGCTCTTTGTTTGAACTTTAGGCTGCGCAATTTCCAGCACAGCGGGTGACACGTATTCAGTGTAAAGTTCAATATGTATGCCTAACAGAATTTTTGGTCACTAATACAGCGTAACCGTCCTTTACATTTCTAAACACTTTTTAACTTAACGTATGTTCATTCAACAGATAGTTTTTTGCTCATATCCGATAAAGGCAAGAAAAGTGACACAACTTAAAAATGCAGCATTTGAGAAAAATCAACTTAAAAATAACTTGACTAATATAAAACTGGCACAACTGTCTCTCAAGTGGATAACTTTCTAGATGGAGATGTAACTTTTTTGTTCACATTGGGTGCATTTCATGTATTTTTCAGTGACATAAACCATTTTTTGAGTTATGTCACTTTTCTTGGAAGTTGTGATTTGTGAAGCTGCCGTCGAACGTCTTCTGATGTTCTGCTATATGAATAAACTTTCACTGAAAAGAGAAAAATAAAATCTTTTTGTAAAAAAAATAGAACCGACTTCAAGAAATGGGAATGAAATGAAATAGTAAATTGCGCCTAAAAGTATAAAATAATTTCCTTCGCCAAACAACCTATAACACTACAATTAATCATAACTTTTGAAGTCGGCGCAAAATTAAATAAAAATTGATAACTTTATTCAATACAAAAATCAAATCCTATTCAATATACACATCTCACATTGTCACCTGCAAAACGCAGCCGAAAACAACTTTGATTCAAGAAAACAAATAAGATTTCGTAAGCAGCAAAAGTTGGCGAAGATCCTGGTATCCGACGTCCTTGGTGAAAGAAAAATCGCAAAATGTTCTGGCAAACATATTTAATTTCTTTAGGATATCATGATTAGTTTGATAAGGTATATTAAGAGAGTAATCAAGAATATGAAACAATACATCGTTCAATATATATTATGAAAATATACATCTTGCGTGCATGTTTTGATCGCCAAATCCAAAAGCCACCAAGTATGATAGTTATCAAAGTTATACCAAATTTGCAAAGGAAACTCTAACTTCGTAGAAACATAAATACCGCCTTGTAAGGAATGTTCACTGTTCTATGTAGATGCTACTAATAAACCAATTGTATATAGTGATAAAATAATAAAGGAAACATGAAAATGGATCATTCGAGACAACAGCATTTGTTGCTACCGATCTAAAAACAGACCTTTAAAAACTAATAAATTTTATTTAATTTTGCGCCGACTTCAAAAGTTATGATTAATTGTAGTGTTATAGGTTGTTTGGCGAAGGAAATTATTTTATACTTTTAGGCGCAATTTACTATTTCATTTCATTCCCATTTCTTGAAGTCGGTACTATATTTTTTACAAAAAGATTTTTTCAATTTTTGCTAATAATTAATTTTCCTTTTCAAAAATAGTAACATTTTCCCTTTTCTTTTTAAATAATGTTAATAACATGTTACGTCTCTGTTTTAAATGACTCGTAAATTCCTTGATAAAATATCGTAGCTATAATTTAACACAAATTACTTAAAGTACACAAAGAAGTATATAAAATGAGGAAGTATTTAATATTATCAACGAAATATTCTATTACATAAATGAATAAGATTTAGTTTGAATGAGTTTCAACAAATACTTACTTCTATAACAAGAGTTAATGACACAAATAAGTAAATAACAATTAAATTTCTTATTTTGAATAAACACGCAGTTCAACAAAGTTCAAGAGCAGTTGAATAAACAGTTTATTTAAATAGAGTGATGTACTTAAAAGGAATAATTTGTAATTATAACTAAAGCTATGCTCGAAAAATTAACGAGAGAATTCAATTTGTAATTATATTCTTGAAACAGAAAGCCAAGAATTCATTGCACATTGCATATTACAACGTTTCTGAAATGTTTACGAAAAAACTGTTTAGAAAATCTTTTAATAAAAAATAATATATATATACATATATATATATATATATATATATATATATATATATATATATATATATATAGATGATAAAATTTAAATATAGGATGGAGTAAAACTTGAATTATTAAATATATAGAACTAGAACAGAGACATTTAGCTGAAGCGGGTTTTGGTTATAATGGGGGATGGTTTTCAATTTTCCATATTCTAATGACTATTCGAGTTTCTCCTGGTATGTATTTATATATTCTTGTATTTTACTTTGATGTATTATATTTTGTACTTCATTTCTTCATTTAATTGCTTTTATTCTTTGTATTAATTAAAATTCGTTTGCTGTATGGTCTTGCTTCCATGTGTGAGAAGTTGGGGGCTAAAAACATGTTATTTGGTTAAATTACCAGTGTTTCGTCAGAAACGTCTCATTTTCCTTTCCCTACATGGGGGAGCTCCTCTGATGAAGGCCCTAATGTGTTTTGGGGTTAATTTTTCATCCGGCTTTAATTATTTTGTATATATATATATAGCTGATCTTATGTGAGATGAGTAATTATTGGATGATTGCAAAATATTCCTACGCGAAATCATAGATAATTTTATCCAGTAATGTAATCAATTATGTTCTTATATTACCAGTAAAAAGAGATTACTGAGAGACTACTATTGATAATTCTTCTGTTTTCCGCTATTTACAGAACAAGTATGCACTTTTAAATCCAGTTGTTTTTACAATCCCTCTAGACACATTTTTATTAGAAGCAATTATAAGACTTTGCTACAAATTCTGTTATTATAATTTTTCTTCTTGTTATAATGCCGAACCAATATTTCATCTCCGTTTATGAGTTATCTTTACTGGAAAATATCAAGAAAGACATGTTTACCTTATTCCCAAAATTCGAGAACAACACATTAATTATTTTTCGAGATATTCGAGTAAACGTAAAGAAATGAATTTGTTTCCATTATTTTGTCCAACATCTACAGATATAATTTTGTTTCTGTTTGATAGTACTAGACGTTTAACTAACTTTATCGACGATATCTTTCTGAAGCTTCGCGATAATTTCTTGTACACCATTTTTTTTTTTTTTTTTTTTTTTTTTTTTTTTTTTACAATTATTAAAAGTAATTAGTTAATAAAGAATATTTTCAACACCTACGCATGCGTAGTTAAAAATTATTTAGCAAACATTCTCTTAGTTAATCAAGTACACAGTACTTTTACAATGTGATTGAAGTACGTTGTGTCTAATGCAATGTGTCAAGTTTTCTTACAATGACTTTATAGAGATTTCAAAACCCTGCATATTATGAAAAATTAACGTACAAAAACTTTAAATTTTATTTAAAAAAAAAATATATTTCATAGCCTCCTAAACTAGATGCCTTCCACGTGTCTCAGAAACTTGGCAACAGTTTGAGTGGTAGACAGCGCCACCTGGTACAGATTGCGCGACTTATTTATTCAACTGTCACCAGTAATTTTAAGAAGTAATATATGATACATGAAGAGCTTGTTTCCAAAAGGTGTTAATTCAAAAATTGACTTTTCGATGCAAAAGGTCGCAGCACACGTCTAACAATATATTTTCAATAAGTACACTGCAAATATAAGGGTCTTAAAGTAAGACATAAAAACAACTGAAAAGGCGTTTAAGACACGTAAATGTCTTAAAATGTACCTTAGACGTTATAGATATTTTAATTTAAGACAGAAATATGTCTGAAATTTCAATTCAGACACAAAAATGTCTGAAACACGTAAGTACGAGTATTTTCAGACAGCAAAACGCGTTTGAATTTTCAGACACTTTATAAATTCAGACACTTGCATTACTTAGAAATTTTTTCATATGGAATCTACTTTAAGAAAGTATGCTTATCCTACTTCTTTCCACAATAAATAAATATATTATCATTTTATGTAATAAGCAGTTAAACCACATAAATTATGGTAGCTTTATGAAATTATATTTTTATGGAATAATACTCTAGGGATGTGAATGATATTTGCATGCTAGTATCTTTAACACAATTCATAAATAACATATTTAGACACAAAGCTTATTTTGATTCCCCCCCCCCCCCAAAAAAAAAAAAATAAAATAAAATAAAAAAAAATAAAATAAATAAATAAATAAAAATAAAAATAAAAATAAAAATAAAAATAAATAAATAAAAAATAAATAAAATAAATAAAAAAGTAAAAAATAAAAAAATAAAAAAATACATAAAAATAAATAAATAAATAAATAAATCTTTGTCTTTAAAGCTTTCTTATATTAAAAGAAAAAGTGTGAAGACGTATCTAGGAAGTAATTTGTAGAGAAGAAAGCGAATTTATAAGTGAACAATCATTAATAATTTGTGCATATTTTTTTTTTCTTTCTTTCTTCTTATCATTATTCATTTAAAAACATTTTTCTTTCACAAATTCACCTACATCTAAATGCAAAACTACAAATTTTCCTGTATTCATGATTACAGTTCGTTTTTATTTAAATATCACTTTAAGCAAAGAAATTGTTATCATCGAGGGATGAAACCTTCACATACTTGTTATGCATTATTAAAAAATTCTGGTTCTCTAAATATGAAATTTAAGATAATAATATTTATTAAGTTCAAGATACCATACTATCAATAATTTTATGGCAAAAAATTAGAAATAAAACATAACACTGCGATTAGTTTCACGAATACTGCTCTATATCACATCATAAAAACACATATAGCTGTATTCGACGGTAGCGTGATTGGTAAATGCTTCACTCCGACGGTGCTTGCCTCGAGGTTTCGGTTTTCTTAGACAGTATGCGTTCGAATCCCAACGCCGGAAACTGTGGCTTTTTTTTTTTTTTTTTCCTTTTTTTATATAAATATTTCATTAATGCTCTAAACAAATCTAAAATATATTTTTAATAGAAAAACATAATCGCACGGCTTATTTATTTATTTATATATTTATTAAAACGCATTAAAAACGGTAGTATTTTTAAGCCTAACATGGCGGTGTTTTTAAGCCTAAAACATGGCGGCGTTTTAAGACACTTGCAATATCTTAATTTCTGATGCAAAAAGATGTCTTAAAAAGTAAGACATTTTTTTTTCACTTAAAAAATGACCATCCATTTAAGACACTTTTTAAACTGAATTTAAGACATTTACGTTTACAGTGTAGAAGTTCCAAACGAAGTTTAGTCATAATGAAAACAGGAAGTGAAATCCGTGTTTTTTTCCAAAAAGAATTAAGTCACAAGTAAGTTTTGTGCCAAAAAGGATTAAGTCAAGTTTAACCAAATGTAGCGTGCCGTGAGATCACGTGGTTTGTCTGGCCTTCAGGGAAAATTCAAAAGTAAGGAAAAAAATGTTGTTGTAGATTGTCATATTGAGACAGTTTTTTTTTTCCCCATAGAAAAATATAAAGATGAATGTATTTATAACCTTTATTATAATGTGTTTGTAAATATTTTAATCTTGGTTTTGGAACCCCGGAAAAAGACATTTTTTCCATTTGTATTAAGAAAAAAATACAAATGAATTCAGAAAAATGTACAGAAAAAAAAAAAGCCCCTGTTAACCGAACTTTTGATTCATAAACATCGGAGCAAAAAAAAATGATTCACTTTTAGGGGAAAAGCTTATAGGAGAAGATGAAATTACAATATGTTTTGACCTGATGCAAAATCAGGAATTACCACACAAATAAAAATTATACCATGTTAGGAATGTTTTCAGCAGTGGCTGCTCAAAAGGACTCCGCCTTCACATACTATTTACCAGTGCGTGGTCACTCCTACTTACCAACAGATAAAAGATTTGGACGAGTGGAGACTAGTTTAAAGAAAATGGATACAATTTTACTTTCTAATGAATATTTTGAACATTTCTCTAAGGTTGGAAATTTTTTCGAGTATAAGAAGCAGTGGAATATTTTAGATTGGAAATATTTTGTGCATAGTCGTCTGAAAAGCAAACAGGGTTTCTTGATTTCAGAAGCAAAAGTGCTGGAAATTACGAAGCGGGATGTGGGAATCAAGACAACGTACTGTGGTTCGTTTTGCCTCCAAAACATCCTGAAACGAGGGACAAAAATTCTCCCGTGCGCCCCTTCTGAAATAAAAACAAAAAACAATATGAAACAAGCAAAGAAAAACAGATGTTTTCGAATTACTTAACGCTTTGGGAATTAACAAATTGCACGATTGTTTTTATTTTTATGAATAATCTTGCAACGATACTGCTAACACTAACACAAGGGAAAATAATGATAAAGGTGGCAAAATAGAATTTGTAAATGAAGATCTGTAGTAAGTAACTACCTTCCAAAATTGTATAGCTAAAATTTATGCTGTATTTACATGAAAAAAAAATACTTGGATTACTTTCAAATGGAAGTAAGTCATTTATTCGTTATTTGTTTGTGCCAAAAGGGCGTAAGTCATAGTTTTGTTCCAAAAGGAGTTAAGTCATTTCTTTCTTTTTTTATTTCTAAATAACTATACTGTCAGGATTTTTTTAAACATGTAATTTAGTGTTATTATCATCCATAGATTTCCGGGAAAAATTATATTTTCCTTAAATTCAATAATAAATCTTACATAACAAAACCGCGTTTTCTCAAGAACTAAAAAAAAATGACCTAATGCCATTTGTAAACAAGCTCTTCATATATAATCGACGTTTCTTCGATTCTATTCGCCTTTTATGTATATCAAATCCCACTTTTAAAAATTTTTAGTGGCTGTTGAATAAAAAAGTCGCGCAATCTGTTCCAGATGGCGCTGTCTACCGCTTGAACTGTTGTCGAGTTTCTGAACTACGTGGGTGGCATCTAGTTTAGAAGGCTATGCTATAACAATATGCATTTTAAACATTCCTTTTATAAGGTGTTTCAAAATATTATTTTTTTTCTTTAAGTTGTAACCTATCTCCTTCTTGCTTGTAGGACAAAAGCTTTGCTGAAATATATGATATAACGTATTTTCTACATCCGTAAAGTTCCGTTAGAATCCATCAAGTATTTCTGTAGATTTCATTTTTTTTTTTTTTTAAGAGTCTAAATAACATTACTTTGTCGCTTTATTTTGTAATCGAGCCGTATGTATAGGATAATCTGTAACAGAATGATCTGTATATACAGAATATGTTCGTCGATTTAGACAGCATATGATATGTACTTTTTTCCGATAACTGTCATACAGTTTAATGAGATTCAATGTGCAAAAATGACATCAGGCTTATGGTATGAAAGGAAAATAAAAATTAATTCAAAATAAACATTCTTAATATTAGCTTGCGTAATGTATATTGTGTTTATTGACATAATATATTAAATGGAATGTACCTAATAGTCTTTAATTTAATTTTAGACATTGATATTCTGCAAGAAACTTTTGTGAAGTTTTTACGTTAGGAGCATCCCGGAATTTCTATGAAATACCTTTTAAAAAAGAAGCAGGAAAGGTAAAAGAAAAAATTACGAAAATGTATTTTTGATTTTTATTCTGTTTAGTATTCCCAAGATAAGAGTGTGGCTCTGAATTTGTTATCAAGATGAAACATGTATTTAACCACAAAAAGAAAAGAGTCAAAAAAAAGAATGAAATACTATTATTATTTTAAGAACACATGCACACAATTAGATTAAATAAAATTATACTTGTTAAAGAATATTAAATGCCTCTGAGATTTTTGCAAATATATATCTTAAGTTTAACTTTTGCAGTAATTTGATTTAAACGAGACTAAAAAAAAAATTAACTAATTATTGGCGTAATTACTTGTTTGAAACTCAGTACAAGTTAGAATCATTCAATTAATTTATTAGATTTTTAATTTTACATAACTCTTAACTTTCATAAATTGATTTAACGAAACAATTTATAGTATATAATAATATCCAATTAATTATAATATAATATAACGTTATTTTTTCATAAGTACTTTTTTACATTAATACCACTGAAAAACAGTTCAATAATGTAGATTTGATTTGCAGACATGCCAACATCAGGGATGAAAGAGTTCCTCTTTTTTTTCTTTCTTTTTTTTTTTTTTTTCGCCAGTATTTTCGTACCAGGAATTCCAACAATAAAAATTACAAAAATAACAGAAAATATATGATTAAAATTTCTGTATAGAAATGCCGGAGACAGAAAAAGCGGAACTATTTCCTCCCTGCAACATTATAATTTATTACGAAACATTGTTATTATCCGCTGTTTTTTTTCACACCACTTTTCTTGAAGGGTATTTTTCTTCTTACTAAATTGTAAATTCATATATGAGAAAATTTCACTTCAAATAAAGTGGTGTGAAAAAAGTGCGTGTACTAACAGTCCTCCTGAATAAATTAAAATGTTGACACGTCAGGATATGTTGGCATATTTCTTTTCACCTTTTTATTTAAGAAAGTTGTTTTAAGTTCTAAAAAATATTCAGTTTACATTTTTGGATCTTTTTCAATTTTCGAATGTTCTAAGTGTTTCTTAAAAGTGTTTTTATTTTTTTTTATTCTAGAAAATTTTAATCTTAAGTTTCTGATATTTCATTATTTTGGAATGCTTTAAATATTTCCTAAAATTTTAAAAGACGTGTTTTTAAATTCTAGAAAATTTCAATATTCAATTTTGGATCTCATTTACTTATTCCTTTTCCATACATATAAATCTTAAATTTATTCTGATATCATAAGAAGAAAATACAAATTTTTAATAATAATACATAACAATACACTTGTTTACTTTTTATTCTTATCAATTAACCAGATATCTGTTTAATAATATAAATTTTTATTCGTTTAATTCAGACAATAATTCCTATAAGAAACAATGGATCACTGCAATATGTCACATCACGATCGATTTTAACCATTTTCAGATAAGAAGACACCAATAAATATTTCTTGCTTATTGGCGAAATTAGACTAATCATCAAATAAGGATATAATAGTCAATATTTATATATTAGCGATGTTATAGAGGATGACATTTGTTTTTGATTTTGTATATTTAGCAAGAAAAGGATAATTATATCCTATTAGTTCATGATTTAAACTATTAATATTTTATTAACTTTTATGTAAATTATTTAGCGTTGATTAAGTAATCACATTTATATTCTCACGCAAAATAAATATTTATAAGCATTAAAAATGTAACAATTCTTATTTCATTTTCTTTAAAATGCTACATAAATGACAAATATGTGTGTTTCTGTCTTTATTTAACCCGTTGCGGACGAAAGAATGAAAATAGAATACATTAAAAAAAAAGGGGGGGGGGGCTTCTTCTTTAGGCGTTACGCTAAAGCAAAATTTTATTTTATTTTTAATAGGGGGGTCGGGAATTTTGCGATCGTCTGTTCCACTTGTTAAATGACATAGGCCTATATCGATTTTTTTGTATTTATTGAAGCTTCCTTAAACTTTTGCATATCTTTGCAATTATACTGGATTTTATACAAAATGTAAAATTATGTTTATTATTATTGTTATTATTATTAATATTATCTACTTTTTATTTATTTCACGAAAATCCTACAGATATATCTATTCTAAATTATAGGTAAAATAGCTTTATCTCTATCTTTTTATTGGTTAGATTATTTTTGCTAACTTCGTGGCGTGTATGCATGCGGTGAACTTTTATCTTCGTGCTGCTGCTAACAAATAATCTCTTGTTTTATAATGTTTTGCTCTTCTCCATGCGGCTTGGATTCTTTATGTGATTATTCTTGCTCATTTGGCTTTATTTTTTTTCCATGTTTATTTTACCCTTTCCCCCTTTTATTGTTTTCCTAGCAAGATGCGAGAACCTACTGGTTATTTTTGCTTTATTAGTTGCCAGTGTTGTAATACCCAAAACTACATCTTTTAGCTCAGATCATCCTGTGTGGTTGTATCCCCAGAGAAGGCCAATGACGAAACGCTTACGTAGGAGCGTTCGTTATCAAAAAGCCACGTGACCTCGTACCTAATGAAATCTCCTTATATTATTAAAACCTGTACGCATCTGTCTGTCTGTCTGTCTGTCTGTCTGTGAGAAATGCCTTGTCATAGCTAAAGCTCCGGCGCTAATGGTCGCAGGGCTTCGAAACCGGTGTCGACAGACGCAGAATTTCTTCATCTCGACATCGCGATATTTCGCTAAGCGATGCGACCCTAATTAGCGGAGATATTAATTAAAATGTCCACCCATGTCTACCGAAAAATTACCCAGAATTCATGATTAAATGCTTAAAAAGCGACATTTTTACGGAAAAAGTAGAAAATTAATTAGAAATATCAGTCGTATTGTTACAACCAAGATACCATTGGAAAGGGCTTTTTTTTCTCAATCCGATGGTGTAAACGGCTTATTGATCGGACAATTAAATTTTTTTAAATTAACTAAACTAAACAAAAATGGTGGCAACAAATCACAAGCATTTTAACTTGGCAGACGATCTTGAACGGAAAGAAAAAACATCTGGTGTTTAATGAGGTCATGTGTTTTTGTACTGGGATTAAAAATTGCAATTTTCTATTTTCTTCAATTTTTCAAAATTCGCACATTTGAATTAGTATACAATCTTAACACCACAAAACAAACTTCCTGTTCAAATTTCATCGATTTTCGTCAATAAACAAAAGATTTACATTTTAATTGCAAATTAAATTATATCTTTAAACGAATCACATTTTATCTGTCGAAAGAGGATGCGAGTTTCAAAACGACACAAATACACTTAAGGTAAAAATATTTCTTTTTCTATTTACTTCCATTAACCGACAACCGTAGATAATGGAATTCGAAATTTCACCTGACTTACACGTTTTGAGGTGTCATGGCGCTGTAATAATTTAAAATTTCAATATTTAAAATTCTAATTATGTTTAACTTTTTTTTTTTTTAATATGTCATTCGATACACCTTTTAAAGTACGGTTACATTATCGAAAGGGGAATTCGCGATTCCACCCGATTTACACGTTTTGAGGTCTCCTGATTAGGTTTTCTTTTGGATCGCAATAGTGGAATTCGAGATTTCAGCTTATTTACACGTTTTGAGGTCTCCTGAATGGGTTTTCTTTTGTATCTCAGCTACTAAATAAAGTGTCGAAAGTGGAATTAGATATTTCACCTGATTTACACGTTTTGAGGTCTCCTGAATGGGTTTTCTTTTGTATCTCAACTGCTAATTAAAATAATTTCATAAGTAATACATCATTTGAAAGCTTTGTTAATTTGGAATTGAATAGTAGATTACAGAAATTCGATATTTCGACATTTCTCCTGATTTAAACGTTTTGAGGTGTCCTGAATGGGTTTCTCTTTTGTCTCAGTTACTAATTAAAAAAATTTCATAAGTAATGCATCATTTGAAAACTTTGTTGAGTTGGAATCGAACAGTAGATTACAAAAATTTCTACCGCCAGATGGAGCTGTAATATTTTTAAATTACAATATTTCTATTTCTAATCATGATTATTTTTTTTTTTAATGCGTCATTCGATACACATTTTAAAGTACTTTTACATTATCGAAAATAAATTCAAGATTTCAATAGATTTACACGTTTTAAGGTCTCCTGAATCAGTTTTCTTTTGTATCTCAACTACTAATAAAAATAATTTCATAAGTAATACATCATTAGAAAGCTTTGTTGATTTGGGATCGAACAGTGGATTACAGAAATTTCTACCGCCAGATGGCGCTGTAATATTTTCAAATTTCAATATTTCAATTTCTAATCATGATTAAATTATTTTTAATACATCATTCGATCAGATATTTTAAAGTTCTTTTATATTATCGAAAGTTTTCAGCAGATTTACACGTTTTGAGGCGTCCTGATTAGGTGTTCTTTTGCATCTCAGCTAATTGAGTAAGACCGTTCAAAACTGGTATACGTAGGTTTATTAGAAGGGGCTGAAAGGGTGGGGATGAAATAGGCGTGCACCGCGCGCGTATCCCCTAACTTGTGCGTGCGCAGCGCGCACGGGACTGCGCTGACCCAGTCCGACTTTTTAACCGATGAGAAATAATTTTTTTAATTTTCTTTTCTTAAGAATAAAAATTTGATTCGAGAAGCAATACGTGCGCGCAGCGTGCGTATACCCTCACACGTGCGCGCACAGCGCGCATGGGTCTGCGCTGCCGAAGGCAGTGGGAACCCGGTGTGATTTTTTACCCGATCAGAAATGATTTTTTTAGGGGGCACGAAGTGTCAGGGAAGGAATGCGGGCGTGCAGCGCGCATATTCTTTAACTGCACGGGACTGCGCTGCCGAAGGCAGTGGGGACCCGGGCCGACTTTGTACCCCATGAGAAATGATTTTTTTCTTTTCTTTTCTTAAGAATAAAAATTTAATTTGAGAAGAAATATTTGCGCGCAGCGCACATATACCTTCACACGTGCACGCGCAGCGCGCATGGGTCTGCGCTGCCGAAGGCAGTGGGGACCCAGTGTGAGTTTTTACCTGATCAGAAATTATTTTTTTTTGGGGGGGGGGGAACGAAGGGTCAGGGAAGGAATACGCGCGCGCAGCGCGTGTATCCCTTAACTTGTGCACGCGCAGCGCGCACGGGACTGCGCTGCCGAAGGCAGTGGGGACCCGGGACGACATTTTACCCGATCAGAAATGATTTTTTTTTTTAATTTCTTTTCTTAAGACTAAAAGTTACTGTTAGTGATTCATTAATTATAGTGATTCATTTGAAAATACTGACCCGCTAGCGGGCGAAGCTCGCTAGTTTAGTAATAAAATTTGTTAGTCTGTAGTAGTCTCTCTTTCAGAAAGTTTCGCAGAGTTCCGCCTGCGTGTTTATTACTTGAAATTTTCTAAACTATAAAATGTAGCGCCGCTTTGACAGCGCTGTTTATGCTTTTATTTAAAATGTAATCCTTGTACTCTGTATATATTGTGTTTGTTGTCGTCATTAAATTTTGTCATGTGCGACAGTCGTTGTAGAATTATTGAGTGCAGTTCTTCCCTGTCATCGTTTTGATTTAAATGTGGCTTCATGGGAAAACAAAATAGTAAATCTTCTGTTAATTTAACGTGCTCTACCAAGCTAAGCTAGCTGCCAGCAACATAATATTTTACATCTTGCATTTTCCACGTGTTTACTCTAGGGATGGACTTCCCTGATGATAAATTTCTACATTTTGAGCTTATTTCAAATTTTTCTCTAAATTGTTTTTGATTTGCCTTTATTGTTATATTTTTTATTTTTTTATTTTATTATTATTATTATTAATTTTTCAATGATGGCTTTTGACTTTTTCCTGTGGGTACGCTCACGTTTTATGGTTATGTTTCCAATAATTATTTTAAACAATATTGAAGGAATGTTAATTTGTTGTGTTTGATTTTTTTTTAATTCTTCTATTTATATATAGAAAGAGAAAGTACTGGATTTGTGAAAATTTTTGAACTCCAGTTATCGATGAATTTACACGTTTTGGGATGTCCTGAACACGATTTGACTGTTCTTGCAAAATGTCTGTTTGTCTGTATGTGCGTATCACAAATTTTTTGAACGCTGTATTTCACGAACCAATGAACGAAAATCAACTAAACTCGGTATTTAGTTGGACCCTGACATAAACTGAAGAGATTTGGGGATCACTGCTGATTAGATTTGGGGATCAATTGTTCAACAAGTAGCTCTGTCATTCCATATATATATATATATATATACTTAGTCTTGCCATAAGTTCTGTTACAACTTTAGATTTGTAAATGAAAACAAACAAGAGCCCGCAGAAACCTGTCCTTTTCCCAGTGTTTATGTTTGATACATAGCTTTAAAATGCCACTCATTTCTTGTCCATCATTCATTGCAGGAATATGGAGCGAGACATTGAACAGAACTGTCATGCAGTTATTGCTCTTCACAAGGCAGGTAAATCCAACTCTGAGATTTTCAAGTTACTTAAATCTTCGGGTATAAACCGTATGTTTGTGTTGCGCACCATAACCCGTTTCACAGCAACCCAATCTGTCAAGGATAGGCCCCGATCAGGTCGTCCCAGGTCTGTGAGGACGAAAAATGCCATCAAAGCTGTGGAAAATCGAATTCGGAGAAATCCACTCCGAAAACAGAAAATCATGTCCCGGGAGATGAATATATCGCTAAGATCCTTGTCCAGGATAATTAAAGAAGACCTTAAGATGAGTGCATATCGTATAAAGACTGGACAAAGACTCACAGAGTCCCTAAAAAAATTAGAGCTCAAAGAACCAAGGTTCTCCTGAGCCGGTACGCTAATGGTCTCCACAGCAGCATCTTGTTCTCAGATGAAAAAATCTTCGACATTGAAGAAAAATTTAACCGCCAGAACGACAAAGTTTATGCTCACAACTCTTTGGAAGCTCAGGAAAAAATTTTGAGAGTTGAACGAGACCATCATCCAACCTCAGTGATGGTGTGGTGGTGAGTCAGTTTTGATTGCACCACAAAACTCCATTTCTGTGAACAAGGGGTTAAAATTCGAGCCAAAAACTATCAAGAAGATGTTTTAGAACAAATAGTGAAACCCCTGAGTGGAACCCTCTTTGCTAGAAAACATTGGGTCTTCCAGCAGGACTCGGCTCCTGCGCAAAAAGCTCGGATGACTCAACAGTGGTTGGCAATGAATGTTCCAGAGTTCATTAAGGCTTCAGATTGGCCTTCAGGAAGCCCAGATTTAAGCCCCTGGATTATCGACTGTGGTCTCATCTTGAGGGGATGGCTTGCCACAGAGGACACACCAATTTGGAGAGCCTAAAATCTGCTTTGGTAAAAGCAGTGGACAATTTCCCACAAGAAGTGGTGCGTACTGTAATAGATGATTGGCCCCGGAGACTCAGAACTTGTGTCGAAGCAAAGGGGGCACATTTTGAATAATTCCATTTTTGTTTTAACTTATAAAAGGTTGTAATTTAAAAATTAAAAAAAAATTAACAATCTTGTAGGGTAATTTTTTAGAGACATATTTTGGTGTAACAGAATTTATGGCATGACTAAGTATATATATATATATATATATATATATATATATATATATATATATATATACATATATATATATATATATATATATATATATATATATGTATGTATATGTATATATATATATATATACATATATATATATATATATGTATATATATATATATATATATATATATATATATATATATATATATATATATATATATATATATATTAAACATCGCAGTGTAGGACAAAATTTCGTATAAATATACATAATGAGAGTTATTTATAACGTGTGATTTAATACGAATTACGTGTAAAATTAATATGAATTATTGATAATAGTAGTAGTGCACTAGGATGAAATGTTTGTGCATAGCATCGTTTTTCTCCCTATAGGTAGTAACCCCGCGAGGGGGGGGGGGGGGAGGATGTAAATTTTCCATATGAGTATTTTTCGAAAGATCTCGTCATTACCTTGGTTTAATCACAGATCTGTGATGATTTGAAACAAAGCTACAGATTTTTTTTTTTAATTTTTTAACGAAAAAAAAAATCGTATTTTTTCTGATGTTGACAAATAATTTGCTTTCTTTCGGCTTCAGTATTATAATTCTGTGAAATAATAATCGTCTCCATTACTTTTCCTAAAGTTTTTTTTTTCTTTACAATTTCCATATCTTTATATCTGTACTAAAGTCTTAAAAAAATATTAAATTTAGTTCGAAATTAATTATTATTTTATCATGGATGTGGATATCAGTGGCATTTAATCTTCTGTTATTTTTAATTTTTGTATGTTAATGTATATATATATATATAATATTATATTAATATATTTTTTTTAAAAAATGCATATTTTTAAAATCGTATAAAATGACATAAAAAATTCGCAATATTTGAGAATACAGTTTGTATGGAAGTTTTTAAAAGTATAAAATATTTAATAATTTTAACCTTCAACACATTTTTGAACAAACTGTTTGTTTGAACTCTTTACATTTCCGACATCCAGTGTTGCCTGATTTAGAGACTTTTTTATTCAATAATTATCAATAATTTTGAAGTATAATAATAATAAGTAAGTATAATAATAATACGTATTTGAAGTATAATAGTAATAATTTGAAGTACAATAATAATCAACAATCGACAACACTGATTACAGCAATAACGAATAAAAAAGTCTTTTAACTCTTTCAGGGGCGGTGGTTGCGTAGAGCAACCACAAATTTTAATACAAAATTTCGAAAACTGTCCCCGGAAATTTTTATAAAATTTTTCTTTCATAACGTAGACGATTAACTTCATTTATTTCTTGTATTTTAATATTGTTGGTGATTTCTGGTGGCTATTGGTTTTAAACGAAGAAATTTTTCTTGCGCTTGATAGAGTTAAAGCTTGCGCATAGATGATATTAATTTGTTTGCTAGAAGAAAATATAAATTATTAACAATAATACAAAAACAAGACATTTGTTTATTTTTAATTCTGATCAACTCACTAAATATGTGTTCAATAATATAAATTTTTATTCGTTTAATTCAGAAAATAATTCCGATAAGAAACAAAGAATCACTTAAATATATGTCATTTTACGATCCACCTAAATCTTTTTCGGATAACAAAGTCAGCTGCGGCACAAATAAGTATTTTTTGCTTATTGGCGAAATGAGACTAATCATCAAATAAACATATAAGAGTCAATATTTCTGTATTAACGATGTTATAGACGATAACATTTGTTTCTGATTTTGTATATTCAGCGAGTAAAGGATTATCTCTCATTGATTTAAGGTATATGCCTACACACGAAGCACATATTTTAAAAATACATAAAATTTTAGTGAAACACACATGTATTTAATTAAGATGGGATACAAAACTATGAATTAAATGAAATTTTACAGAAAATTTCATTAACTTTTAAAATATAGGCAGTATTTAGAAAAATCTTAGAAAAAATTTTCATTTACATCACATCTATAATAGACTCTAATGAATATATTTTAGTAATCTTTACACAGTATAGAAATGACATAGTTAGCTGTGTTCTGTAGCAAAAGATTTGCTGTAGTTATAAAATTCATTGGAATAGTCCATACTTGGAGCAAAAGCTCAAAATTAAAACAAGAAAAATCCTCACTTCTCCAAAATCTGTTTATAAAATCAAAAAATAAATACATTGGCAAAATTTCAGTTCAATATTCTAAATACATTTTGAGAATTGAGTGCAATCGCAAACAAAAATATCTAAATTCCGGCATCCAAAACTTCACTTTCGGTTTATTATTTATGCTATAACTTTGCTTCTAGTTATCGTAAAAACAAAAATAAAGTATTTTTGAATCCTAAATGTGTGGCTTATAAAATGAACAAATAAAAATAATTTAGAAATTTTTCACCAAACGACGATTTTAGGGTAGGCACATACCTTGAACTATTAATATTTTATTAACTTGTATATAAAATATTAAATGTTGATTAAGTAATCACGTTTATTTTGTTACATTAAATAAATAGTTTTAACATTAAAATCTTAACAATTCTCATTTCACTTTCTTTAACGTACTACAAAATTTACCAAATGCGAATGTTTCTATCCTTATTTAAACTTTTACGAACAAATGAATGCAAATAGAATACATAAATAGAACGGTGTGGCAAAAATCTCCTCTGAATTGTCTTTGTCACAATACATCATTTAAAAATATATATAACAAATATGGGAAGCTTATCACTATTTTTAAACAATATTTTTTTTTCTATTAAAATAAAAAAATTACTGTAAAAATGCCATAAAGATTTCAATTTGGAAATGGAGGTTAAAAAAATCGGAATTTTTGTTCTTGACATAAAAATAATTTTTAAAATGCAGAATAAAAAAAAAAAAAAAAAAAAAAAAAAAAAAAATCAACTATTTATTTAAAAGAAAAAAAAAAAAAAAAAGAGAGAAAGAGAGAGAGAGAGAGAGAAAGTAAGAAAGAAGAGTTGCGTACCTTTAAGATCATACAAAATGACATTAAAATGCGAAATATTTAAGAATACAGATTATAAGAAATTTTTAAAAGGATTGAATTTATTTATAATCTTGTCCTTCAACACTTTTTCCGCAAATGGTCTGCTTAAACTCTTCACAATTTTGACGATTATATCGGAACTTTTTTCTTGATAAACAAAATTTTGGTATTAAAACATGGAGCAATGATGCTATCTGTTAGGGATTTTATAAAATAAATTGTGTTATCTGTAATATTCGTTATAGCAACAAGGAATAAAGCTGTCTTTTAAAGTTTGCGCATAGAGCACAATAATATTTTAGTATTTTATTCTATACCGCCATAAAAATGGTTTAAATAAAATAATATTTTTTTTTTCTTTTTTCTAATACATCTCTGTTATATAAAGACATAGTTTTTGATTATTCAGTAAATTTTAACGTTATTTAAAAAATTTTCATTAATAATTTCAAATAATTTAAGCATACTTTAAAAAATTCTCTAAAAATGAAATGCAAAAAGTAAATTTGGGGAAACGTTTTACACGTACCTGAAAGTTTTTTAAAACACAAGTATACATTTATTTATTTACTTATTTATTTTAACGTGATATCACCAAAGATAAATATATTCACATAATACAACTGAATAATAGAAACATCAAAAACTTTAGAACTTTTCAAACTTAAGAAATCTGGTGTTTTTTATATCCTGCATTAGTACTAAGATAGATTACTGCAGTATAAAAATCACGATAATCGTACTGTGTTTTCCCATTTTCAACTTTTTTTAATCAATAGTTAAATGTTATTATAAAATAGTTCTATTTGACACCCATTATACTGTGTAAAAATGTCTGTCGCTCTCCTCATCATCCTTTTGCATATGTTAGTTAGACTCATAAATTATTTATAGTTTATATTGAATTGAAAAAATAGATTCAACAAACTCTTTCACCCAAATCACTCTTTGAAATGTATTCGACTAATTTGGGACACCCTGTATATTGAGTGTTATTTGTACACGTTTTACATTATGCCTAAATTTAACACAGTGTGGGTACGAGTTGAAAATTTCAACTTTTTTTTTTTTTTCCTATAAAAGGAAAAAAAAAAAAAAAAGAAAGAAATTCCCTTTCACGAAAATAACTATTTCGCAAACAAGAATTTTAAAAATATTTACTAACATATGGAACACCCTGTACATTTCACAAGCTTTTCTTGACCTTCTTGAAACTTCGAGATGCAGCGTTCTCCCGGCGAGGACGCGATTACTAAGTCCCAAGTGCAAGAATTCATCGAGGAATTCTTTTTAATAAAATTTTACTTTAATAGCGTAGCATAGAAGGTCTTTTTTGTTGTTGTTGTTGTTGTTCGTAATTTATGGTGACAGTCTAATTTAAATGAGAGTAATTATCTTGTGCCTCCAAGGATTGAGGTCTTCATTGCCAAATAGTGGGGTGTGGATTTATTCAATATTCAGCTTACTGAAACCAACCAAACCAAGATTTTAGCTGTCATTTACATACAACATTACGTACACTATATTTAATTAATATTGAGAATAATTTTTCTCAGGTATATGCTGTAATAAAATCAATTCCCTTTAGACGGTGCTGCGTCGCCAATGAAAGAAAAAAGATATAACCTATATTTTGTTAATAGATTTTGGCAACAGCCAGTAAGTTTAGTTTTAGATTTTAATTCTTCGACTGCGTTCGAAGATGGAATTTTTCGATCTCTCACTATGAGAGTTTATTAGATTCGGAATTATGTTCCTTTAAGTATTTCTTTTTTGTATATAATTGTATTTAAAGTGTAAATAGATCTTTTATTTTATTATAATCATTAAATTTCAAAAGGAATAATGCATCGTTGTCCCTTTTTCATTCTCTTGCTTAAAACAATCCGGCATTTTGATTTTGTTCCTTTTTTTCTTAGATTTCAAAAACCACTGAACCGAGAATTATTTTACATTTTGGTGCATCGGCCGGGAAGAGAATGTTGTTTTTGAAAGTAACGATGCTTGTATTAAATTCTATTATTAAAATTCCCTTTTGTGTTTCATAATATTGGATTAGCTCTTAAAGAGCGAAGACTGCTCAAGGTAAGAAATATTTATGGAAATTTACAATGGATGACAAACATAAAATTAATAGAAAAATTATTCGATCCAGCGTTACGAAGTTGGTGAATAGTATAGAATTAAATGTAAAAGAAGAACATTTAAATGTTGAAGATTTAGAGGAAGCTCTTAATCAACTAACTATAAAAAATGGGCTTCTACAGGCAGCCGATAGGGAAATAGAAAAAATAATTCCTTTAACGGAATATGAAAATGAAAAAAACGTGTGTTATGAATACCAAGACAAAATCGCGAACGCTATTTTTAGAGCAAAAAAGAAAATAAAAGTAAATTCAGTCGAAAATAGTGGTGTAAATTCAAATGTTTCAAGTACATTACAGAATAGAAGTACACCGTTAAGTGAGAATAACAAATTCGTTAACTTACCGAAATTAATCATTCAAAAATTTGGCGGTGAATTGTCCCAATTTATGAGTTTTTGGAATACTTTTCAAGTTACTATTCATGACAATGAAGCTTTGTCAAAGGTAGAGAAATTTAATTATTTAAAAAGTTATTTAACTTCGACAGCTTTAAATTCCATACACGGGTTAGAGATTTCGGAACAAAATTATGATAAAGCCGTAGAAATTCTTAAACAAAGATTCGGACAACGCGATATGATAATTAACCACCACATGAACAATTTGTTAAATTTAGCACCCGTTTATAAATCCACAGATATTTTTAGATTAAAAAAATTACATGAAGAAATCGAGATAAATATTAGATCATTATCCTCGTTAGAAGTTGATGAAAATAATTATAGTGTATGTTAATCGCAGTAATTCTAAAGACACTACCGTCCGATTTAAATTTAGAATTCAATAGAAAACACGCATCTAATTTACATGGAATTAAAATTCAAGAGCTATTAGATTTCATACAAACGGAAATAATTTCGCGGGAAAGAACATTATCTACAAAAAATAAAACAAACGAACAAATAAAAAGTAACAAATTGAGTTCGATAGACGCCAATAGATTATCGTCTGCACATGAATTAATCACTACAGCGGTTGAAAATAAACAGATGAGATGCATTTTTTGTAAAAAGAATCACGCGTCAGAAAATTGCTTTGCGTTCGATGTCGAAAAGAAAAAGAATATTTTGAAATCTCATGGCCGTTGCTTTTTGTGTTTGGAACAAAAACACCGTATCGCAGAATGCAATAGCGACATTAAATGCAGAATATGTGGATATAAACATAATACAATTCTGTGTTACAAATCTAAACATAAACCTCAGGAAAAAATAAATGTTCCTTCTGGTTCAGAATCCAAACAGGAAATAGTTTCTACTGTTTCTTCTATTAATCAGGAAAATAAAATTTTGTTACAAACTTGTTCCGTAAATATTAAAAATAAAACGAAAGAGAAAACGATCCGTTTGCTTCTCGATTCAGCGTCTAGTAGAACATTTTTATGTCGTTCTATTGCTAATGAACTAAATTTAAAAGTGATTAGAAATGAAAAATTAAAAGTATACACATTTGGAAGTAAAACACCGATAGAAAAAACCTATGGCATAGTTAAATTAAAACTCGTGAATAAAAATAAACCTGATCATAATATTCAAATTGAAGCGTTAGTTACGGATGAAATTTCTGGATCGTTCATTCACCCTCCCACTGAATTAGAAAAAATCACGAAAAATGATAAATTTCAGAATTTAGAATTAGCTGATATACCTAATAGTAAAGAAAGCATCACACTTTTGATAGGAGTCGATTATTATTATGATATTGTGTTAAGTAATATTAGGCGCATTAATAAAAATTTAGTAGCAGTAAAAGCTGTGTTCGGTTGGGTTTTACAGGGAATTAAAAGCGATTCTCTTGAATCATTAACCATGAGTATCATAGTAGAAGAAAATTTGTTGTCAAAACAAATAGAAAATTTTTGGAATTTGGAAAATTCGGGTCTTATTAATCCGAAAGAAAAATTTGACCTTTCCGAAAATAAAATTATGAAAAATTTTGAATCGGAAATTAAGTATGAAAATAAACGATATAAAGTTAAATTCCCTTGGAAAATTAGTAAATCACAATTACGAAATAATTTTGAAATCGCTGAAAACAGATTTTCGAGACTTAAGAACAAATTTTGTAGAAACCCAAATTTATTTTTTGAATACAACAATGTTTTACAGGATTATTTGAGAGAGGGGGTTATAGAACCCGTTACGGATTTGGAGGAAAATTCTACAACCTTTTATTTACCACATAGAGCGGTAATAAAAACAGATCGTACAACAAGTAAATTACGAATCGTGTTTCATGCGTCTTCACATGATTACAATAATCTTTCTCTTAATAATTGTCTACATATAGGACCTAATCTTTATGAAGATATTTTTGACATTTTGTCTAGATTTAGATTTCATCCCGTAGCCTTTACTGCGGACATGAAACAAGCTTTTTTACAAATTTTAATAGACGAGGAAGATAGAGACGTAACACGATTTTTGTTTACAGGAAGTCCTCACGAAGGCACCTCTCCCCTTCAGATTTTTAGATTCACTAGAGTTTTGTTTGGACTTAATTGTAGTCCTTTCTTATTAGCTGCGACGATAAAACATCATTTGAAAAATTTTAGCGACACACATAGGGAGACTGTTAGTTTTTTAAATGAAAACATCTATGTAGATGACATAATAGGAAGCCACCCATCAGTAGAGAAGGCTTTAACTACAAGTCTAGACTCACTTAGTATCTTTAAAGACGCGAGTATGCAACTTCACAAATTTCATACAAATTCGACACCATTACATGGACTTTGGGTACAAAAAAATGTCATTAGCAAGGATTCTAAAGAAAATGATCCCCCTAATAAAGTTTTGGGTTTAGGGTGGAATAACTTGAAAGACACTCTCTATTTTGATTGTAGGGATTTAATAAACCTCGTTTCTAAACAGATAAATACTAAAAGGTTTGTTTTACAAGTACTAGGCAAAATTTATGACCCTATTGGTTTCCTAGGACCCTACACTTTATGAGTTAAATGCCTTATGCAGATGTTCTGGAAGACTGGTCTTGATTGGGATGACACATTACCTGAAGATTTGAAAAAAATATGGAAAGACTGGTGTAATGAAGTAACTCATCTTTCTAAATTTTCTGTGCCGAGATATTATTTTTCTGATTTTCCAGAATTTAACATCGGTGATTTGCAACTACATGTTTTCTCAGATGCTAGTATCAAAGCATTTGGCACTGTTGCCTATTTTAGAATTAAAGAAATCTCGAATGAAAAATGCAAAACGATATTCGTTGCTTCCAAAAATAGAGTAGCGCCTTTGAAAAATCTCACGCTACCTAAACTTAAACTCACAGCTGCATTGTTGGCAGCTTATCTAGGTCATAATATTTTGAGAGCTCTGAAATTAGATATACCCACGTTTTACTGGACAGACTCAATGATCGCTTTTTTTGGATTAGAGGCTCTCCAGAAAAGTCTAAGCCGTTTGTGCAGAATAGAGTACAAGATATTCGTGAATTGACATCTCCTTCAAATTGGAGGCACTATCCCGGTTCGTCTAATCCTGCCGACCTTGTATCCAGAGGTGCAAAGATCATAAAATTAATTAATGATAGATTGTGGTTAAATGGGCCTGAATGGCTCAGTTCACCCCCCGAACTTTGGCCTAAGCCTGATGATAAACAAAAGCTAGATGTAGAAAGCTTAGAATGTAGAAAAAAGATAAAAGAAACACCCCTTTTCAATTGCATGACAGAACAACTAGAAAACCCCATTGATATCAGAAAATACAGCAGTTTAGGAAAATTAATCAGAGTTACAGCTTGGGTAAAACGATTTATTAAGAGGATCAAAAGAATTCCAGAACTTAACAGTACATTGACAACCGAAGAACTAATAGAAGCTGAGAAACATTTGATATCGAATGAACAAAAGTTCTATTTTAAAAATGAATTTCACTCGCTAATAAATGAAGAAATTATTGATAAAAATTCTCCCCTTAGCAACTTAACTCCTTATCTAGATGATGAAAAAATGATGCGGCTAGGCGGGAGATTAGAGTTTAGTGATTTACAGCTAGAAGAAAAACATCCCATCATTCTCCCCAAACAGTCGTGGTTGACTACCTTGATTATAAAAAATGAACATGAAAAAATAATGCATGGAGGAGTATCTGGAACATTGTCAAAAATGCGGTCTAAATATTGGATTCCCAAAGGTCGCCAGTTAGTTAAAAGTGTCCTGAATAAGTGTATTATATGTAAGAAATACCTTTCCAGACCAACATATCAGATCACTGCTCCACTACCCCGTGACAGAATAACAGAGTCGCCCCCTTTCTCCATATGTGGCATTGACTTTGCTGGGCCTCTCTACATTAAAAATGCTAAAGAAATTGAAAAATTTTATATAGTGTTGTTCACTTGTGCAGTAACCAGAGCGTTACACTTAGAACTTGAACACGACATGTCAACAGATTCTTTTTTGTTGGCCTTTAGACGTTTCTTAGCGAGAAGAGGAAACTGTAAAGTTATATATTCGGATAACGCCAAAACGTTCAAGCGTTCGAAACAAGAGCTAGAAAATTTGTATCAAATTCTTTCTGATGATTCACTTTTAAAGTTTTTTTGCAAATGAAAGAATCATATGGAAAAATATAATAGAAAGGGCCCCCTGGTGGGGCGGGTTCTACGAACGATTAGTTAGATCCGTCAAAGACTGTCTGCGTAAAGTCATCGGCAAAGCCCTCTTGAATTATGATGAAATGTCTACTCTCCTTATAGAAGTAGAAACAGTGCTTAACTTACGCCCCTTAACTTACGTGTATAGTGAATCTGGAGAACCGAACCCCTTAACTCCTATGCACTTTTTAAATTTTGGTAAAGAAATCACCTACCCAGTGAATTTTGCTGACATTATTGAAGGTGCTTCAAACAAAATATCTGCCTTAAGACGTAAAAGATACCAATCACTCTTGTTAAAGCAGTTGTGGAATAGATGGAAAAGCCAATACCTATTGGATTTGAAGACGGCGCATGCTTTAAAGAATCCTACTGCACAACCTGAACTGAAAGTAGGAGATGTAGTGTTAATTGGTGATGATTCAAAAAACAAACTTCTGTGGAAACTTGGTATAATCCAGAAAAAAATCGTCGGCAGAGATCACAACATCCGATCTTATGAGGTTAAGACTGCCAATGGTGTTTTAAAACGAACTGCTCAGCATTTATACCCACTGGAATTGACTTAACTAAAAACTTTAATGCTACAAACAGATAAAATAACAAACATTTGAGAAAAATGTAAACTTTAAAAATCTTCATTTTAATGAACACTTTTTCTTTAATTTTCAGAATATTTGATATCCTTTTTTGAATAATTTAGTGAATTTTATTTGATAATTGAAAATATTAAAATTTTGCATGTGTTATTATCTTTATATTTAAGTTTGTTTATATTTGATAACTAAGAGTTAATTGCTTAAATAATAATGTGTTTGCATATGTTTAATATTGATATTTCAATTTAATATTTTGATTTGATCTTTTATTGATTTAGTTATAGTACTTTAGTAAATATTGTTTACATTTGTATTTAATATTAGATAACTGTTGATATTTTGAAAAAAAAATGATTATGTGATTTAGTATTAATAGAATATTTAGAAATTTGTACAATTTATGATTATCAGAAGTTGTTCAAATTTGAGAATTATTTTTGGTTTAATGAGATTTTTGATTTGTGAACTCTGTAAGAGTTCACGGCGGGGAGTTGTGTAATAAAATCAATTCCCTTTAGACGGCGCTGCGTCGCCAATGAAAGAAAAAAGATATAACCTATATTTTGTTAATAGATTTTGGCAATAGCCAGTAAGTTTAGTTTTAGATTTTGATTCTTCGACTGCGTTCGAAGATGGAATTTTTCGATCTCTCAATATGAGAGTTTATTAGATTCGGAATTAGGTTCCTTTAAGTATTTCTTTTTTGTATATAATTGTATTTAAAGTGTAAATAGATCTTTTATTTTATTATAATCATTAAATTTCAAAAGGAATAATGCATCGTTGTCCCTTTTTCATTCTCTTGCTTAAAACAATCCGGCATTTTGATTTTGTTCCTTTTTTTCTTAGATTTCAAAAACCACTGAACCGAGAATTATTTTACATATGCCTCATTACTTATTAATAATAGAAACTGTATGATGCTTGTACACGTGCATTTAAAACTACTACACGTTTTGTATATATAATATTTAGAAAAAAGTAAAACTTTTAATAAAAAATGAAAGATTTAAATGTCACACTAAAAATATAAAATTATATCAAAATGACACAAGTAGTAAATTATGTTAAAGGTTCATTTGTAAAATAATCCTTTTTTTTTCTTGTTTAATAGGCATAACTCTCCATCTAAAGTATTCTCATTTTATGATGTGGGCTCTCTATAAATCAATTTTTGAAAAATTACCTCTCATTTTAAGGAAAGGTAATTAATTTCCATCCATTTATCAACTTTTTATGACTTCAATGGCGGCTAAAATAGATTTTTGTAAAAATTTATCGTAAAAGATAATATCCTTCTATCCCCATACAAAAATGTTTAATAAAGATTAAGAGGTTATAAAATTTGGCAGTAATTCTATAAAAATAACAATTTTTGAAATGTGCATTTATCTACAGAAATTTGTACACTTTTTATGATTCTAAAAATCAAATCTTCTTAGCGTAATCGCCTTTTGATCGAAAATGTTAGAGATAAAATTTTACCTAATTTTATTTCGCTTTAAGCTAATAGCCAGACGTGTTAATTACCGAGATGTAATCTCACTATTTAATAAATGCATTATGTAGATGCCGTACTACAAAAACTTATTATCGCTGTAAATAAATTAATTATGTGTATATTTTTTTACACGTTGTAAGTACAGATTTTTTAAAACTATGTTTTTTGCATGCAAATGGCTTTGATTACATGCAGACATTAAAGTTCCACTATAGACGCTCTCTTACAGCATAAATATATAAGCAGAATGCCATCACACATTGTATCTACTTATTTCAGAAAATGCACTCAAACAATTAGAAAAGAAAAGAAAAGAAAAAAAAGAATGTTATTTACAATCACAAATTTTCTTCTATATTTTCTTATTCAAATTCACACAGTATATATAAATTATTAAAATTATTTTCGATGATTTTTTATTTTTTCAAAAACAACGTTTAAAGCAAGCTTTTTTTTTTTTTTTTTTTTCAAGAGTCTAAAAAAAAAAAAAAAAAAAATGAATAAATAATAATAATAATAATAATTTTGTTTAAATTACCAGAAATCGTATAAAAGCTATTGACGAGTTTCCTTTTTTTCTTTCTTTCTTTTCTTTCTTTTTTTTTTTTTTTTAATACTCTTAGTGAAAATTTACAGCTATACGATGTTTCAATTTTTTCCCTAGTTGACTATTATGTTAATAATTATAATTAATTCTTTTTAATTTCAGAATGATTGGTTAAAATTAATTCTAATTCTCCCAATTTATGCGCAGTTTTGTCCTATACTGTCATGTTAAAAGGTATATAAAGACGAGACAGCAAAGCTGCTGGTTGGGAAGTTTTAACAAAAAAATCGATATGCACTAATTTCTGCCAAGATGCACTTACGTACAGATTTATTGAAATTCTATGCATAAGTTCTTGAACTAGAGCTACAACATTCTTTTCCCATGCGTACAGATATTCATCTAGGCATTTTTTAAACAACGAAACTTTATTCTGGTTCTTTTAAAACGTATAAATTCATTGAAAACCGAAAGTCGAATTTTTATAAATCCAATACGTTCTTCTCTTGAATATAGAAGAAAAAAAGAAATGTGTTTAGAAAAATGTTCATTAAGTGCCGTTTCATATTCGGAAACGAAAGTTCAGAAAAAGGTATTGACGTATGAGGAATGCATAAACAATTAGAACACTTATTTAACCTTCCAGCGGGCGCGCGTATATGAGAAATACACTAGCGGTGAATCTCGTTGTATATCTTAAAGTCAGAGAGCATTTGGAAGACTTATCTTTGGCTATTCACTCAGTATATATTGATCTATTTTTAGTTATCTTTTGAACCTCGAAACAATGATATGAAGCTGTATATTTCCTATTTGTATTTAGAAAATATGCGCGACCGTTCATGTAATGTTTTGTTATATTTGATTTTTTTTTTTCGCTATTTAAAATGATACTTTGTTGTTGTTGTTTTTAAAACTTTATTATTTTAAATACTTTTTAAATTAATTAACTTTTAACTTTACACTTTTTATTAAAATTGAAAAAACGTGAACAATATTCTTTATTTTATTTTCAGATAATTCCGATGTTTCTTTGATTACTTTATATTGATTTTGTGCTTTCAGTTTCATTCTTTCAGTTTTTTTTATGAATAAAAGTTCAATTGAATGTTTTTATTAATCTTCAAATGTTTATAGTATAATTAAAATATCCAGATACTTTAAAATACGTATTTTAAAGTAGTGTATGTGAAAAATACGCGCGACCTTTTATGTTCGTATAAGCAGCGCGCCCGTTGAAAGGTTAAAATCATATTATATTTTGGGCCAATTATCGTTCATTCTATTAATTAAATTTACTATTTTCACATAGAAAGAGCCATATAGTAAACATTTTTCGAACTAAAATTTGTTTTCGAAGCTTTGACGGTCTAGGACACCTTAGAAAGACCCCCCAAGGTGAGCAATGAACCTCAGGCCTAGGGCCCTAATGCAGTCAGTCGTCCTTTAATCCCACAACTCGACACTTTGAGAGTATCTTAAGGATTGTTCTCATACCAAGTTTAGTTGAAATCTGTTTGCCTGTTTTAGTTATAGATCGTAGTCGTAGCCGTTTTCAGTAATTTTAGTTATGCTCTGTCGTTTGTAGATGAAATTCAACTACAAACACCCTGTATTAGAAATCCAAAATGACCGTTAATTTTTTTAACTAGTACTTATCTTTTATACATTAAAAGTTACCGTTGCTTGCAACAATCTACACCACTATTTTTGCAAATTTTTCTGTACTGATAAAACATTCAGGGTTGCCATTGCCGGTAACAACACTACTCTCGTAAAGTTTCCTCTGTTTTACTAAATGGCATAAACGCTGTATAAAAATTGTATAAAATTTTATAATTTATGAATAGAGGTAAGGAATTTTAGGGATTTCAGCAACTCTCTGTATTTTAATATCATATAGGAATTCTATCTAAAGAATGTTTAAGATATTAAAATAAAGACTTGTAAGCAGGAGAAAATTTTAAATAACGCTGCTTGTCAAAACCACACTGAAAAATATTGAAACCACATTGAGATTGATGAAGAATATTTTTTGAACGTTTCTCATTATTGTTTTTCATAATCATGATAAGTACAAGGTAACATAATCCCTTTTTAGTAATTCGAAATTTTTCGGGAAAATTAAAAACTACAAAATAATCATGGTATGGTTATCTTACTTTTTTTTTTTTTAAATAAGAGCATGCAGTTGTTACAGGCTATAGAATATTTAAATAACAGTTAGAGGTATATTTCAATTAAATGCCATGATATTCTACAAGACTCCTGAGGAATGCCTTTCGAAAAGGGGATCTTGTCTTACATAAGGTTCCTAGCCGTCTGTTTGTATGTGACAAGCATTTTGTGGTGACTGTACCTCAAGAACTACTGTACATAATTTCATATGAATTTATATGTAACTAATTCTTCACATACATTAGTATCTACCAACTTCTGGTACAGATCGCTCAACTGGTGGAACTGCTATTCTGCAATCTATCCCATTTAAGAAAAGGCTATCTAGTTCTCAGATTCTGTTGTGTACAACCGAACAAAACTTGATATATGAGAAGAGATTAAACATTAAATGGAATCAATTTTGGGGCATATCGTCCTATATGTGGTGCTGCTATGCTACAATTTTCCTCGAGAATGGAAAGACTCAGATTCAATCGCATACAATTGTACAAAACTTGTTATATGGAAGTGCGATTATGAAGTACTATGCCAATTCAATTTCAATGAATATCGAACACAGATTATCATACAAATAGGACAGGTACGCTAAAACGCGAACTGAAACGATAGTAGCACCACTAGGGTCCACAGAGGGAAACTAAGATGTTTCACATGTGCCAGGTTTAGATAAATATCATCTTTGATCGAAAACTGTTTTTCTATTTCACGAGTAATTAGTAGCATGTTAGTATGTGAAGTTTTCTTTTTCTTCACTTTCTATTGTGTTCAACATTACAAAATAATATTGTAAACATTCACAGCTATTCTTTTAAGAAATAAAATAAATTTTTATAATGCTTGAAAATTATACTTTGTCAAACGCATTCATAATCAAGTACAAATTAAAATTACAAACTATACTTCTGAAATAGCAGTATGAAATCGTTAAATATTTAACATTGTTTGTTTAAATAACACAAAACGCTTTAAAATGAAAAAATATTTTTAGTTCATGCATATTTTCAAAATTTATTTGCTGAATATTTATTACATTCTACTTAAAATAAATTGCTTTTGGCAATCAAGTTTGTAAATAATAACAAAGTTGCCAAACGGAAACATAGATACAATAAAAATAAAACGAATGATTTCGTAAGCTGGAGAGCTCCAGAAATTTACACCTGTTGTCAGTAGAATCAATGTAGTCGAATTCTAATTACCATTTAATATACAGGAATGTCCTAATCATATTATATTGTTACAATAATATCTGTGATATCGAAAAACAGGTGGTGTTTTTCTGAGTGGCAAGATTCTCGTGAATAGAAAGGATAAATCAATAACTGAGATTTATGCCACAGTAATTATTACTATGGCATATAGTATAACATAACAAACATGATATGCGGGATAACCATTATGAAAACGAATGTTAAACATTGAGCAAGAATGTAAGGTGTGATAACTCCCATTCATTAGGAAGTAACATAGAAGGGCAGTGATTATTTTCGCGGAACACATTAATTTCGAATCAAGTAGATCAAAATCTGCACACTGACTTACTTTTGCAGATTGCGCAACATTTTGACCTGTCGATTTCTAAATTTTGAAGCTGCCGATAGATCACTTCCTCCTGCCAGTAATCAAGCTTAGTGATGTTGACTTAATTTAGCTATATATCCGGTGGTACTGCAGTTACTCACTTCCTTTGACTTTCCAAATGACTTCACCATTTAATCATTTGTTGATTAAAAATGTAAAAAACTGCGTATGTAAAATATTCATTGTGATAAGCTAGGATTAAACTTTTTGGGCAAGTTAAATAGTAAATGGCGTTGTTATATAGAATGATAAAAAAAAGTTTTGTGATGGCCGACACATACTAGATTGAATTTAAAATTGTTTCACTGTACAATTATTGGACATTTACGGTTATTACATATGTATAAATTTGAAGTTTTACTGTCCTCAGAATTTTCAAATATTCCATGCGAAGGTTGTTATCTTCAATCTTTATTGAAACTCTTTACCTATGTTTTTTTATATACATAAATATGCGTTATTATAAATAATCTTCTTTTTAAGTCACTAAAATACAAAGCTTTCAGTTAACATAAACTTTCAATTGAAAAAAAAAATTAAATCTATTTTTTATGATTTTTTAACATGATATAATAAAATATGATAGTATATTTTGTTTTTATGTATGTGAAATGATTATTAGGAAGCAGTAATGCGAATGTATGTTAAAAAACTTTTTGCGTGGAGCATTTCGAAATATGCTTATTCTTAAAATTTAAATTTTGCTTAACTGAAATACTGTTGAAAAAATATTCATGAAACTTTATACATAAATATCTATTTATATTTTGAGTTGTTATAAAAATGGTCAAACAATGTTATTGGTCATTAAAGAAAAAAAAGGTTTTGAGAGTCCTAAGTATCCATCAATAAAAAGCGGTGATAACTTCCCTGATGTATTTCTATAGTACTATAATATAGACTTCTTTAAAAAAATAAAGTAATATACATATAATGTAAGTGGATATAATTTAACTTACTTTATTAATAGCTTCCTGCAGACAAAAAGCAGCAGAAAGCAGATTGCCAATATACGTTTCTGGAGATACATTTAAGAAGCTTTGAAGAAAAAAAAATTCACAAATGCCCACTAGGTGTCGCTTCTCATAAAAGAACAGAAATAAACACAAAGGAGATACCTCATATGAAAGGCATAAACATTTTTTAATTTATTAAATAAATTTTGACACATTGAGGGTCATTTCATAAGCTAAAGTTTCTATTTCACCATGTAAAGTGCCATTTGGTGCACATATTTTAACAAAAATTTTTGATGAGCATTCTTTAGAAGTCGACCATATACCGAATTTGGTGAAGCAACGGCTGAATGCATTTCCCTTGTTTAACTACAATATGTTGTGTACAGTGGAAATGTAATTATAATTAACCGTGCATAGTGCTATTTTACTTAATTTCTGCGCTGTATTTCCGGCGTCATTTTTTATTATACCTTTTCCAACAAACATTTCCGCTTCTTACGATTTCTACTATTATTTTCTTATTTCTAGACATTTCTGGATGAAGTAAAATAAATGAAAGATCTGGTTAACCATTACTAAGATAAGTCAATAGAAACTGAACTCAGCATTATTAATTTCTATTAAGACCAAATAACACTTTTATTTTCGTTTCTTGTCACTTTATATAACTCATTTCCTATATAAGGAAATCTCCAAAGACAAAAATAATGATACTGATTTTTGTAGGATGTGGGAGAAGCAAAAACGCAATCCCTAAAATAAGACACATATGGGAAATAAGGTCAAATCTTTTCTATGATATGTTTCTTCACATATAATGTATCGTTATTTCCAAGTAATATCAGGAGAAAAATAAACTATCGATTTCGTCCTTACGTTAGACGATAAAGGTTGTTTTATGAATAATAAATATAATATACATAATATTAAAAATCTCTCTAGTTTATTTATTTATTTATTCATTTATTTTTGTAAAATAAGAAAGGAAACATCGGGAGAGATTCCAGTCGACTTTCCTAAAATTTATTATATAAAAGTTGTTTAAATAAATTTAAATCAAAGAAGTCCGTAAACGAAAAAAAAACGTGAAAATAAAGTGTTTGAGTACTTCTGTTTTTGTTGCATGTAGTTTAGTGCGTCGTAATGTATCCGATCCTTTTGTACATCCCTGAAAAGAAACTATAAATGGTAAGCACACAATAAAGAATATTTTTTTTTTCTTTATTTATTTCAATTAATTTAACATTACTATACTGAATTTTATGTAATTTGATTCCTTAAGAATTCCATATTGCATTCCTGTACAAACACCATAAGTCCTACAATCATGTACAGTCGGTAACAAAAGTGTCCGAACACTAGCAAAAATTCCTATGGCAAGAAAGTACATTTCATACGGTTTTGGTAAATAAATCCTTGACAAATCCTCTTCTTAGTCAGTCTAAGAACATGATTCGACAAGGATTTATTTAACAGAACCGTATGGTGTACTTTTATACATAGGAATTTTTGTTAGTGTTCGAACACTTTTGTTACAGACTGTAAATCTATATTGTTCTTACAACAATGACCTAAAATGCCTACCAATTTACATCTTAATCCACTGCAGAGTTTAGACACTAGCGCACTTTAAATGATTTTAGTGCATAGACAGTAATCATAAACAATTATTTTTTATCCCTTAAAAGAACTATAAATCGTACACTAATGAAAATTTATACACTTTGTGCGACAGTGAACTATAATAAATCTTCTAACTTCTAGTTTAATCGAACAAAACGTATTAATGCACCAAAATTTCATAAACAAATTTATTATTACTAGCAAACCTGTGCGAAATTTTCGCGTTTTATTTCATTTCTGATTTACTTGTAAAATTTGAAACTCATAAATATTATACCAATTTTCACCACTTAATTAAAATTTTAATTTACCAGAAGCCAAATTGTAATTAGATCCAAATTAATATTGTGCAATAGTGAAACCAAAGTTATTCAAAAAAAGGTTTCAAAATAAAATTCATGGTTGACGACACAGTTTTCATACTTCCGCAGCCAGTACAGTTTTAGTATAGGACCCCCATGACTCCTTTTAAACTTTTGTCGCCGTATTGGCGATGACATTCTATTTATTTGTTTCGGCATAATATTTTGTTTTTAAAAAAATCTGATTCCTATTTTGATTGCACTTTTTATGAATGCGTTTCTTAGTTAATTTATGATAATAATTCATATTCTGTATATATCTTGAAAGTATTGCTAGGTTTAAAATGACGCTTACAAAGATTCTACAGAAGCAACTTTTAAAAATACATTTTTCCATAAAATAGTTTCATAAAATAAATGTCATTTTTTCTTATTAGAGCATTAAGCTGAAACAAATATCTTTTTATTTTATCCTTGCGTATTTTATTAATTACATCACTATCGTATCATTTCGACAAAATGTAATCGTAATTGGTCTACGTTAGAGAAATATTATATAGATTACAAAATTTTTCTTGCATAATAGTACAGTCGGTAACAAAAGTGTCCGAACACTAGCAAAAATTCCTATGTAAAAAAAGTACACTTTATACGGTTTTGTTAAATAAATCCTTATCGAATCATGTTCTTACACTGTCTAAGAACAGGATTCGACAAGGATTTAGTTAACAAAACCGTATGAAGTGTACTTTTTTTACATAGGAATTTTTCAGTGTTCGGACACTTTTGTTACCGACTGTATATGTTCAGAAAGTAAACATTGAGTGGTTTTTCTTAAATTTCAGGAATTATTATTTCTGGTTCAAACTATTAAACGCTTACTAAAATGGCCCTCAGTTTAACAGATACTAAGAACAGACAAAATACGAGGTATATTGGAAAAGGGATTGGAAAATGTCGCTTTAATTATTATTTAAGTATAAACGAGATAAAATCTTAATTTGTATTTGTTATTATTGAGACAAAGTCACCATCTTAGAAGTACATACAGAAATACCAACATTTTTATTTATTCCGTAGCAGTTGTCTTTTTCACACGTAAACATTTAAAAAGATAGTTTCCTTCTTATTTAACGGTAATTACTTATTGAACAAAAATTTTCAATAAATAAAGTTGTATGAAACAAAAGCAGAGACTAGCAATGCTTCGGAATAAATTAAAATGCTGACATCTCTGGTAAATATTTCTTATAATATTTCTTGACGTTTTGAAGGCTATCATTGTAGTATAGACTTCAAGTTATGACTTAATGAAACAAAACAAATCATTATTAATATGCAATTAAAAGTACATACAGTCAAGGATCTATGAAAAGCATTTGATCAAGGTATCTCGTTTTTTTTATTAATAATAAATAAAGCTTTACAATTTACTTCGATTGGTGTGGCTATGTTTGGAAAATAAAGTTTCCTTCAATCTAGAACTTCCTAAAAGAAAATTAATTAACATTAATAGTTGTAATTTATAGCAATGCATAAGAATCAATGAATACACTGTTAAAAATTCCGATTCTATGTTTAACTAAAATTTGGTACACCAGCAAGTACAACCACACGTGAAACCTTCAACCATAATTTGTTGCTTCTCGTTTAAACAAAAATGCATGAAATTATGATAAAATATTTCACCATCTGACGGTTGCCGTATTATAGGATCAAAATTTGGTTAACCCGTTAGTAGTCGCTAGTTGGTCGATTTACCGCCCATCCCTAAGTGTTGCCAGATTTTTTTATTCGATTGCCACCAAAAATTTTTTAAAGTGGCATTTGATGTACATAAAACGCGAATAAACTTGAAGAAACGTCGATCACATCACTTTTTAAAATTATTGGTGACAGTTAAATAAAAAGTGCGCAATCTGTAATAGGTGGCGCTGTATATAGCGACTACTAACGGGTTAAACTAAGCCGGGGCCGACGGGGAAGTCTTCATTCTCATTCGAAGACTTCCCCGTCGGCCCCGACTAAGCACCAAATGAAATGGTGAAATGTTACGCATCAAATTTTTCCAGCTGCTCTGTACCATGTTTTGGTTCAACGTACAAAATATTTAGCTGTGTATCAACGATAAATTTAATCAAAATAATTTAGTTATTCTTTTATAATAATCAAACTTTACTATACCCTCGCGTGAATCTGTGAATTTACTAAATTGTTTTCTGACAAATAAATAAACAACGAATAGACAATTGTTTAAATTTCAGGATCTGTACATTGTAATATTCTACTTGATCAACCACGAGATTTGCCGTTACATTCATATTATGCTCAGTTTGATCACATTTCTCAAAATGGATCAAAATTCCATGAAACGGAAAACTATTCGCTGTTTCCAATATTTACTAAAGCATTCATATTCATTCTCAGAAACAACATTAAATTCATTAACACACTTATATATATATATATATCAGGTTGTAACATATGAAATGTCCGATTCTCACCAGTAAAATTTTTGAGATTTGGTTCCTTATAAACTTTTTTGATACAGTCATTAATTATGTATCATTTTAAAGCTAAAACCTTGTCTTTTTCATCTGATGTGTTTCAAATAAAAATATTGTGATTTGGTGGTAAGTTTATAGCTTTAATCGTAGGATGAATTCTAGATATTTTAGAGTGCTATTTTTGTATGAGTGGAAAAGTAAGCATAATGCTGCAGCAGCTGCCGAAACATTAATGCTGCATTTGGAAACGGTTCTGTAAATGAACGTACCATTCAACGTTGGTATGCAAAGTTCGAAACTGGAGATGAGAGTCTCACAAACGAAGACCGGGGCAGACCAGACACTGTTGTGGACAACGAAGTTTTACGAGCAATAGCTGAAAAAAATCCAGGCAATACTGTTAGAGATTATGCAGAAGAACTAGGTGTATCTCCTACAACCATTTCACGTCATCTAAAATTGATTGGCAAAGTTAAAAAATTGGATAAATGGGTACCGCATGAATTGAATGAGAATCAGAAGCGCAAACGTTTTGAAATCTCGTCTGCCCTTCTTCTTCACAACCAAAATGATCCTTTTCTCAATCAAATTGTAACTTGTGATGAAAAGTGGATTCTGTACGACAATCGTAAATGTTCAGCGCAGCGGCTGGATGCTGACAAGGCTCTACAACACTTCCCAAAGCCGAAACCCCATCAAAAGAAGGTTATGGTGACTGTTTGGTGGTCCTCAGCTGGTTTAATTCACCATAGCTTTCTAAAACCAGGCGAAACCATCACAGCGTAGAAATATTGTAGAGAAATCGATGAAATGCACCAGGAACTTACACGTAAACAGCCGGCATTGGTCAATAGGAAGGGCCCTATTCTTCTCCATGATAACGCTAGACCGCATGTTTGAATGATCACTCGTCAGAAGCTGCACATGTTAAACTATGAAGTTTTAGACCATCCACCATATTCACCTGACCTCTCACCTACAGATTTTCACTTTTTCAAACATCTCGATAACTTCTTGCAGGAGAAATGCTTCAGAAATCCAAATGATGCTGAAGCGGCATTCAATGAATTTGTTGCCTCCAGGACGACTACATTTTATGATACCGGCATAAAAAAACTTGTTTCTCGTTGGAAAAAGTGTATTGAAGCTAATGGTTCCTACTTTGATTAATAAAATTTGTTCTGTAAAAATATATTCTTTCTTTAAGTAGACCATGAAAATCGGACATTTCATATGTTACAACCTAATACATAATTCTCTTGAAAATTTCATATCAACAAACATTCCTGGTATTAAAATACCATTTTAAATGACATATTTCCGTTTAAACGAAATACATTAAATATGTGTATGTGCAAAAAGTCACTCCGCGAAAGAAAGTTAGCAGAAAAGGCGAACTTAATCTGCTAACTTTGGAGAATTAGCGCGCTCCCACACTCATGCAACATGCCAACGAGATTAAATTTCCTCAACTTAACTACAGCCATAATATATGACTTGAAAAAAAAAATAGCTTATGCATTAACGAACTATTTTCAAACATTGCTTTTCATTCATTCGCACATCTATCAGACATTTTGAAACATTTAATGATATTATGTGCATTAATTAAATTTTATTAAATGAGATAAATAGTAAAACACTTGTATTAATGTCATCATTAAACAGCGAAGCTGAAAAAAAAAATTCTCATTTAATTTATTAAAGATAAAACAGCATATTTCTTACATATCTTTAAAGACATAATAAATGAAACAAATTGGGTCAAAATTTTAAGAAAATGGAAGATGATTTGTCTACTACTGAAAACGCTTAGAAATATTTTCGTCGACTGTAAAGCCCGATTGAAACTTTATTCTGCTTTATAACATTGATAAAAGTCTCTATTGAATAATACCCGTAAAATGTTTTTAAAAGGCAATTATAAAATGGAGTTAATGGGCACAATGAACAGTTTTCGCTTAATTTAGTACCACTGAATATATGTGAATAATCAATGAATAACAAAGTAAGTTTTTTCATAATATAAAATTACATTAAATCAAGTCATATTTTTAGAAGAAATATTAAATAATATATAATTTAGTCGTTTATATTGATTGAAAAATTGAAGAACACTCAAAAAAATGTAGAATTGCATTCAACATTTTATAAATTAACTGTCGTCATAAAAATGGATGCATTTATAGAAAAGAAAAAAATACGTGTAGTAAAATCTTTTTATATTAAATTTAAAGACATTTATAAACCAAATTATATGGATAACAAAATTCAAAAAGACCACAACTTAAAATTTTAAGTTTTAAAGAATATTCCCATTTAACATTTTAAATTGCTAAGAAAAATCATGTTTTATCATAGAAAATTTAAAAAACTCATACCTTTTAATTACCTAAACCCGCCTCCCATTAAAATGCATATTTAACTTAGTAATTAGTTACGTTTTAGATAAAATATGTAAAAATCATAAATTTTAAATATGAGCATTTATAATATTACAAAAATATATCAAGATATTAATATTTTTTTTTAACATAAATGCTACCAACTTGAAAAGAAGAACATTTAAGCAGATTTTAGACACATTTGAAAATATTTTATCTATAATCAAAATAAAATCTTTAAGTAATTAATTTCATGAGCATTAATCAGTACATGAGTTACGATCCTGTTTATTTTCTGTTTCACTAAACATGTATAACAATGTTAAAGCATAGCCTCCTAAACTAGATGCCTACCGCGTGGTTCGGATACTTAGCAACAGTTCAAGCGGTTGACAGCGCCCTCTGGTACAGATTGCTCGACTTTTATATTCAGCTGTCACCAATAATTTTAAGAAGTGATATATGATATATATAATCGACGTTTCTTCGATTCTATTCGCCTTTTATGCATATCAAATCCCACTTTTAAAATTTTTTGGTGCCGAGTTTCCGAGCCATGCGGAAGGCATCTAGTTTAGGAGGCTATGGTTAAAGTGATTGAAAATTTCTAAAATCAACTTAAACTGTATGATTTTTAAGTAAATAAATATTTCCTACCGGTTTGAAAAACCTGTAAATTTGTATCACGCAGTTCTACGAAAAGAAGCAATTTGTTGCAAAAAGAAAAACATGGATTAGAAGTCATATCGAAAAAATAGGTGAAAACTACATGTACCTATTTTCGGACGTGTTGTCGGTTCACTTCCGTGAAATACCTAACACCATGCCACCTCCCATTTGTTGTTGCCCCTATACCTGATGTATTGCAATAAACAACGGCTCACTTATTACCCTACTTACAACCTAAATTTAAAATATTATTAGTATTAAAATAAATTATTGCTATTTCTAATATTCCTGTTCTATATATCGTTTAAAAATAAATAAACATAAAAATAACTATATGCTATTATTTTTATTTTTTCCAACATTATGCCAGTTTCCGGAAATATCTTTTCGCGTTTATTTTTCCCACGGGAATTTTTGTTTCCTCTTAATCATGACCTCATTTTCACCAATATGACAAATCTATATAGTAAAGCATTTTCCTAACTTCAAAAAATATTTTCTCGTGGATAATTTTCACATGTAATTTTATATTGCCCCTTAATCACGACGTCATTTTCCCTTGATTTTGGAGAATATAAAGTAATTAAAAAATAAAATCGAAAATAAGGCTTCATACACTATCAGATCTTGTAAAAGCATTCAAATTTCAGTTGAACTAGATTACACATTCTATGCACTTAGAATGTGACTCATCTAGCATAGAGGACGATTCTAAAAGGTTGAAAGGGTGTCAAATTTATCGACAAGTTGAGTTTTGGTAAACATCCAATCATTTCTCATTCCATTATCGATTATTTCATCTTAACACAAATTATACCTCCTATATTAGCTCATTAAATCAGCAAATACGCAGAAACTTCAATGGTCCTAAGAAACGTGGTCAAATTCTTAAGACTCTCTATGTAGCCGCAAAGCAGAGTTAACTATTTCTCACCGTATCTTAGCCTTTTTAACGCCATCATTGTAGAATAGGATAGATGTAGATTACTTCAATCTAATGTTTTCTAAAAACAAAGCAAAAATAACATTAATCATGTAATTTGCAACATTATCAACATAAGGGTCAATTATTATACAAAATAAATATTATCCGCACATGTCAGTTACTTCCTAGTAATAAATAAAATTTTACGACGTTGAATTTCCTGAGATGTCAGATGTGGATATTTCAGTCTACGGCTTCCTGAAACAAAGTAAATCAATATTAATAACAGTAACTTATAGCATCACATACATAAGCATAAATTACTATACAGAATAAATTTCATCCATATATTAATATTATTTTTTATTATAATGAAAACTTTAAGATTCCTTGCATAAGAAGAAATGAAATTTAACTATGAAAAGGGGACCTTTGTTTTAAATAACTCTGCAAAAACATCTTTTTTTAATGAGGATGGTTCTAACCCTCCTTAAAAATTTATTTTGATATATTTTCAATGTATATATATATATATATATATATATAATTTTTTTTTTTAAGTTAATTTTTCTTTTCTCTTTCTGTCTGTCAATAAATTATGTAATCGTTCAAGATTTTCTCCTCTTTCCTCTATATTTTCGAAACAAAGCTGATTTTTCTGCGAAATGAGAGAAAACTTTTAAGAAAAGAAAACTAATGTAGGTAAATTAAATTTTCGTTATTTGCCATTAAAAAGTCAATTTCTTTTTTTTTTTTTTTTTAGTAAAAGTTCAAATTTACTTTTCGATTTAAAATTCCATCCAGAAAGTAAAGAAGTTATCTATCAAAAGCCTAAGTTTTATTATTATTATTATTATTATTTTACTTTCTTCTATATTCTTAAATTCGTATAGACATGTAAAAATTGTCAGCTACCAGTTTTCAGATTTTTATGAGTTTTAACATGTCATGAATACGATTTCACAATTTTTGGAACGATGTATGCCTCTCGGTGTGTCTCTATATGTATATGTATGTGACAAAGAAAAATTGTTGCAGCTCTAGATCAAAAACTAATACATAGAATTTCACAAAATTTTATATTTATTTGAATCATGCAATAAACTGGTGTTCACAATTTTTAAATGCATGTAGCTCAACAGCCGTTAAGCTGCAATTTCACCTTTTTACGGAAAGGCAATCTCACCTTCTATAGTGTATAATTGCAGGAAGTTTGACATATGAGTTGAAAAATATTTAAAAAAATCCATGTTGAACTACTTTGGATGCACATCGGCCGGCAGGTGACAATGTTATTACTAATTTTCTCTGATTTTACAGATGTTTTTATCTTAGCTTCTATTGGTTAAACTTACAAAAACGTGTAAACCTTTGACTCTGAGAATCTATATTCATTAAATTTTTTTTTTTGCATATTAACTGATAGACAGGGACGTTATAAATAATAATGTAGAAGAAATTTTTGTGCTGATCACAGTATATTAAACAATACATTGTAAAACGATAACACATTTTTCTCTTAAGAAAATTGTTTATTTTATTTAATTTATCGTTTACACAAAAAAATTTTAATACTAAGATCGAAATAAAAATTTTTAATAAAACATTCTATAATGTTTTTGAGTAATGCACTTCTGATACCATAGATGTATGATAATATATATATATATATTTCGTCAAGTTGATGCATTTTTCTGAATGCTGATTAAGGGGAAAATAATCAAAATTTCAATCGCGTACAGATTTGGCGGAAATCAGCTTAAGATTCTACTTTCTCAAGTCTCATCTCTAAAAAAATCCAGGCGATGTAAGAAAAGAACAAGGAGATTAATTTCATCAAGACATCAAACGCATGCAAAGGAGGTATCAGGGACAATGGAATGTTTGCATGTTTGCAGATAATTTTGGATGCTGCTTAGCTATCCTCAAGAAAGCAGAAGAGAAAAACCTCTTAACGGTCCTTCACAGAGGCATTTAAACGATACTAAGTAAATAACAGCCCATTTTAATGTATTTATAAATAAAGAGTTTTGATCCTCCTATAGCTTCTGTGTGAATTCTTTATATCTTTATCCTTAGATTAAAAAACCCTTAAGTGATAGGAAAAAAAGACAAGCATTTCTAAATTCAGCGAATCAAAATCATTGTAAACACCTCAAAAAGAGCGAAAAACAAAAATGCAAAGTAAAATTTTACAAACCTGTGTACTTAAAAAAATCTTAAAAATTGTGTACTTAAAAAATTAAAAATATATTTAAAAATATATTTTTCAATTTAAATGTGTATATATATTATAAATTATTTCTTTATAAATTTTATATCAATTTATACAATTTTGTACAATTAAATATGTACATAAATGATAAATAAAACTTTATTTATGAATTTTATAAATTTTAATTAAATATATGGTTATTTTGTTTATATATTTATTCAAATATATAAATCTTTGTTTATAAATTTTATAACAATTTATACAATTATATGATCAAATATGTACTGAAAAATACATAAATCATTGTTTGTAAATCTTATAAATTTTAATTTAAAAGTATAGAAATATTGTACACTTAAAAAATAAATGATTATGTTTAAAAAAAAATCATTTTAATAAAAAAAAGGAAAAAAATTTGTCGAAAAAAAAAGAAAAAAAAAACATATATATATATATATATGTGTGTGTATATATATATATATATATATATATATATAATAATCTGGTGTGTCACTCACACGACTTTCTCTTACCCTGAATTACTATAAATACAGGTTGGAGATTATAAGGTAAGATAACGAGTATTGTTATGTAAACATATGTTAAACAATTCAAATTAGGCTTCGGAAGGGTTTTATATTATAATTAATTCTGTGCTTCTTTTGAAACATAATGCTGATCTTTAAAATACCTAAAAATCTAAAAATTTCAAAATAATGAATATTTTTATTGAATAAACTTCGATGTAAAATTTTCGCATAATTTTATTCTCATGAATTAATATAATTTGCAGATCATTAAACATATATTTATTTGCTTTTCTGTTTCAGTTTGAATGAAATTAAAAATTTTATAAATGGTTGCTTTACCTTTACAGGAGAATAGTTATTTGGTGACATATGAAAGCTTTTAAAACTTTTGCTTTCAACAGATACATTTTAGAGGTAAATACAGTAACAAAAATAATTATAATATTGATAAAAATTAGCATTATTAAAAGAATTAAAGTACTGCTTTAAAATATTTCATAAATTTATACTCTATTTGTATTAAATAATCATATTCCATAATTTGTACTCTGCTGTGAAAATAATGACGTAGTTAGGTTTCAAAATTTCACAAAAATCTATTTTATTTTATTTCATTTTTTTTATCTAATTATACTATATGTCTAGAATATTTTTACAAAGTTTCAGGTCAATCGAAGTAAAAGTTTAGGGGAAAAAGCCTTTGGAAATTAACCTCATTAAGTTCGTTTTATACCTACTTGGAACTTTAGAGCTTTACATGGGTTTCAACATTTCAAAAAGTCATTATTTCTTATTTTTTACTTAATAGTACAGTCAAATTAGACCAAAAAAACCCAAATAAGGGAAAAAATTTATAAAGTTTTGAAACTTTGGAATAACATTCCTGGGGGCTCTAGTAATGCAAAACAAAAAAGTTCCCCCTTCCTGGGGGGAAGCTTCCCCCCCATCCCCCCCTTTTCCTCTCTAGACCATATAGCTCTTTCATATTAGGAAAAACAGATATAATAAAATATGAGCGCTTGAAATTTTAGGATAACATTCATGAAAAGTCTAGTAATGGGCAAGAATTTTTTTTTCCCTCCCTGTGGGTATGCTACCCCCCCCCTACTCCCTTTCCCCCCAAAATTGTTTAGTTCCTTCCTTTTTTTTTTAATGAGGGACTATAAAAGGATTATATTATAGGAATAAATATTTATAAAATTATAAAATTTCGAATTAATACTCTTGAGGGTTCTCCCCTCCCCCCCCCCCAAAAAAAAAAAAAAAAAAAAAAAAGTGTAAGCTGTTTTAGATTTAAAAAAAAAAAAAAAAAAAAAAAAAAAACAGGAAATAATTTATAAACATTTGAAACTTTGAAACATTGAGATAACTCTCATGAATAGACTATTATTAAAAAAGAAGACATCCCCCTTCCCTGAATTAGCACTCCCCGCCCCCTTTCTGCCCAAAGCATACAGTTCCTTTAAATTATGAAAAATAAGAGACTCTAAAGGATTAAAGGAATTTATTACAGAGGTATATATTTATAATGTTCTGATATTTTGAAATAGTGCTCTCGAGAGCTCTAGCAATGGAAAAACGAAAATTCCACAACCCTCTTCATCTGTGGGCGGAGGATAACTCTTTACCTCCTGAATTTGTACAACTTTTTCAGATTAAGAAAAACCGATAAAATAATTTACAATGTTTTAAAATGTTAGGATAGACCTTATGAATTGACTAGCAATGGAAAATAGAATAGGTATCCCTACTTGTGTGTGTGTGGGGGGGGGGGGAGCTCCCCTCCTTTTTCTCAAAATCCCGTTTTCCTCTTTTCGATCTAAGGAAGTCCAACTATATATATATATATATATATATATATATATATATTAATTATATATATTATATATATATAAATACGATCAATCTTTTCAGAGTAATTGGCAACAAAAAAATTGAGTTCCTGATTTTGGTATGTTTTATATTAGTTATTATCTGAATTTCATTATTATTATTTCAATTTATTTTATATTTTAGAATTTAGTAGCTTTTAAAAACTTAATGGAAAAGTAATTTTTCGTTTATGCATAATGGAGAGGACAGAATTTTTTGTGCAGAATTTTTCAAGGCATACATATATATATTTTTAATTATTATAATAGTAGCTGTCTTTGAAAACCAAATAATTCTGTGTTAATTAAAAAAAAAAAAAAAAAAAAAAAAAAAGAAGAAGAAGAACTCACGAAAATTTTTGAAGTAGTTTTTATGGGGGGAAAGGGGAGTTGGAAGCACCTCCCTAAGAGGGGACTTTTCTGTTTCCCATTGAGATACCCCATATAATTAATTTCCCAAAGTTCTAACTTTTTTTTTTTTTTATTATTGAAAGAACTGCAATATTTTTGAGGGGGGGGGGTCATCCTTCCTAGGGAAGGCTTTTTGTTTTCATTGAAACCTTTTCAAGCATACTATCTAAAAAATTTCAAAATTATATAAATAATTTCTATTGTCTTACTTTCAATGGATTATACAATTATGGGGCGAAGGGACAGGGGGAGAAGCTCTCACTCAAGAAGAGGGTGAATTATTATTATTATTATTAGACCACTCAACAATTTTGTCCACAAATTTTAAATTCTACAAATTATTTCAACAAATTATACGTTTTTTTTTTTTTTTTTTTTTTTTTTTTCTGGGGGGGGGGGGGGTGGGGGTCGAGGGGGAAACCCAGAGAAGGGAACTTTTCTGTTTTCTATTATTAGACCCTTCAAGAGAACTTTCCCTAACACTAAAAACTCTTATATAACTTGCTTTCGTATTTTTCTTAAATTCAGCAAAATTGAATTATTTTTTTTATTTGGGGGGGGGGGGGGGGTGAAGGAGGAGAGTTCCCACTGCATGGTGGAATTTTTTTTAATTTTGTATCCCATTATTAAGCACCTCAAGAATATGTTATACCAAAATTTCAAAATTCTATTTAACCATTTTTCTTATTTTTAATAAGTTAAATAATTTTTTTTGAGGGGGTAGGGAGGGGGAGAAGGAAGCTCTTACCCCAGGATGGGAAATTGTTTTGTTTTCAGTTATTAAATTACTCAGGAATGTTGTACCAAAATTTCAATACTCTATAAATTAATTTTATATATTTTTGTTCGTTATTTAAACGAATTATACATTTATTTTTTTTGGGGGGGGGGAGGGGGTAAGCTCCCACCCCACGGCAGGGAACTTTTTTAATTTGCATTATCAGACCCCTCAGGAATGTTATGCCATAATTCTAATACTCGATAAATAAATTCCCTATTTTTTTCTTCATTTCAACGAATTATACGTTTTTTTTTTTTGGGGGGGGGGTGTAGGGGGGGAAGCTCCCCCCTCAGAGTGGGGAACTTTTTTGTTTTGAATTATTAGACCCTTCATAAGTATAATCCCAAAGTTTCAAAACTTTATAAATTTTTTCCCTTATTTTTCCTAATTTGACTGTACTATAATAGTATAAATTGTCTAGAACATTATCTCAAAGATTCAAGACAGTTGGAGTGAGAGCCTTTGGAAATTTCCAACATTTGGTTCATTTTATTTTTACTTAAAACTTTAAGCACTTTTTTCTTTAAACACTATTTTTGAATTTTGTGTACACGATATCTCAAAAAACTAATACACCAATCTTACTTAAATTTTGCAGACTTCTTCAAAATAGAATTGGCTAGTGCATGAACGAAGATTTTTCTTTTTCATTTTTTTCTTTTTTTTTTTTTTTCTTTTTTTTAATCACAACTTATTTTACATTCCTATACGTGGGGTAAAATGTGATGAAAATTGTACTAATTTTTCATACAACTCTGCCAAATATTGAATTTTTATTTTTATTTATTTTTATTTGACTTTATTTTTATCTTATTTATTTATTTATTCATTTATTTTGAAAGTACTTCTATACTTATCTACTAACAGAAAAAAAATTAATTTCTGATAAAAGAATCATGAGTTATTCTGACCACCATCGAGGATACTTTGTTCTGAAACATCACTGGAAACCAAGTCTCATCGGTTGAATTTTCGAATTTTTTCAATAACTTCAACTTTCATGTTAACCCTTAAATTAAGATACTTACACTTATCTTATTAATAGTAAATTGCAAAATCTACACTGAAAAACAAAATTCTGAATTATGTAGCCTTTAGCCGTTAGTTTGATGGGTAAATTGCATAACTGAAGAATTTAAGCATTATACAGTGTATTACTCAGGTAATGGATAATATTAAGTTTTTGTAACAAGTAATTTAATATTAAAAATAGATAATTCTAAACAGACGACTACACTGTAAATAGAAACGTCTTAAATTCAGACAAAAATGTGTCTGAAATACCAATTCGGACACATAAATGTCTGAAATACTTACGCAAGCAAATTTTCAGACGCATGCGCTGTCTTAAATTAAGACATGTGTCTTTCTATAAATGAGTTGCGATAAATGTCTGAATAAGGTTGATATGTCTCAAATTAAGACACATTACAGTTTAGACACATTAAAATTCAAACATTTTACAATTTAGGCACTTAGAAATTCAGACCTTTTTAAATTTCAGACACTTAGAAATTCAGACCTTTTTAAATTTCAGACACTTAGAAATTCAGACATTTGTATTACTTAACAAATTTTCCATACACTGTAAAAAATATGTCCTATTTGCTGCCAGAAATTCTCTGTAATTTGAGAAAATACGTTCTGACAACGTAATTTTTTCGTAAATTACGCTTATTTTCTCAAATTACAGAGAATTTCTGGCAGCAAATAGGACATATTTTTTACAGTGTATGGAATCTGCTTTAAGCAGCATGCATATCCTGTTTTAACATTTTTCTAACAAATAAATTTAATATTGTTTTATATAATACAAGTAGTTAACTTATTTAAAATACTTAGACGCGAAACTTATTCGGTTTAAAATTAAAAAACAGAGTTAATTTTTATTTATGGTTCTCACATGTAATAAAACAAGAAATATTAAGATAAACAAAGCATGTAACTTGTATCTAAGAGAGAGAATTTATAACTAAACGATCTTAAACAATTTGTGCATAATTGAGATTTTTTTTTTTCCCCGTTTTAAAAATTCTTTTCTTTCGCAATGTTTCCCTACGCTTCAAAAGAACAAATTTTTTTGGTTTTCATGTACATAGTTTGCTTTCTTGTAAATACCAGTTTAAAAAAAAAAAAAAGTTTAAAATCCATTGTCTTCTGTTTTTTTTTTTTTTTTTTTTTTTTTTTTTTTTCATATTTATTGCGCATTTTACAAAAAACTCTAAACCTCTACATATAAAATTTAAGATAATAATATGTATTAAGCTTTAGTTATTATGGATAGTTTTATTGCAAAGACATAAAACTTCGATTTGATTAACGGATACTAGAATATATTTTACTATACAATCAAGATTTAGCAACTGTCACGGTGACTTGATTAGGAATACGCTCGCCTTTGAATCCGTTGGTTGTCGTTACGAGCAACGGAATTTTTTTTTGTAAAAATTAATATTACTTTTTTTTTATGCTCTAGGAGATACTAAAATCTGTTTTTCACATATAAACAGCATAACACGCAACTTTTTATTTATTTATTTATGAAAAAAACGGTGTGCCTTTTAATATGCTTCAAGTGTCTGAAATAAATAGGACACTTTTTAGCATCTTAAAATTCACCACCCCATTTTAGTCACATTTGTGTCTGAATTTCCTGAATTTCAGACTCTTGAGACTCTTGTATTTACAGTGTAAAGAGACAAATTTGTGAATGGGTTTAATGATGATGATGACGATAATAATAATAATAGTGATAACAATTTTCTCCGTGATTTAGAATATAAATCAAAATTGTCACATTTGTAAATTTTACAAAATTAAAAAATGTTACAGTCTTCTTGACTCCTTTAAGGGACATTAAAAGAAATAATTCCATTCAAAAAATCATTTTTTACGCATTATTCCATTCATGAAAACACTGAAGAGCCAACCTGTCGAACCTGCCATCTGGCGGAAAGAAACTGCATTGACTCCAAAAGTTTCTCTTTTTGCTTTAGCTCAGTTCTGTAATTGATTTTTTCGAGTTTAAAAACACATTTTCATTGCTGTTCATATTTGTGTATATTAAATAATATTATATTGAAGTATATAGAATAATATGTATCAAAGAAATTTTCGGGAGATGTACCAGAGTTACTTTGACCCATTTTTTAATATTCAGAGACCGTACATAAAAATGGCAAAAGTTACTTTTTACAGTCTCATAATGCATTTTTTAAAACACTGAATACGTGCTTGGAATGCTATTATTTTAAGGGTAATTTAATAAAGAAGAAATTTGCATTAAAAGGAAAATCTTCCCTCTATATACACACAAAGAAATAAGTAAATAAAATTAAATAAAAAATATATATTAAAACATACAGAAATATAATATAACAAATCAAAAAAAAAGTAAAAACACGAAAATTTTCAAGAAAATAAATGTTTCACTCATATGTACAGCTTAACTATTTATGTAAAAAAAGAATGAGTTTTCATTTCATTCAGGCAGAATTTAAAGAATAGAAATATAATTGTATCTAAATATTTAAAATTTTATCACGGTTTCTTTATCAAAAAAATCTCATTTTAAACTGCAGTTGTTTAAATGACCCTATTATTTTTTAAATTTATTTTTATTGTGCTTATTACATTAGCACCTTCTTACCTCATTTTGAAACTTTATGCTCAAAAATAGTTTGTTTTTCAAAGGCATCATACAACAAAATGTGTGAGGCAATTCTTTTAATGGTTAACAAAAAAAAAAAAAAAAAAAAAAAAAAAAGACTGCTGGAAAATTTTTTTACATATTTAAATTTCAACTATATATTATAATGCTGTAATTTTTACTTTCTCTTACCCAGAAAATAAAGATAGTTTTTTTTTTTTTTTTTTTTTTTTTGAGTCAAATTTTTGAAATTGAGTTTTTGTTATGTTTACACGTTTTGAAGTTCTCTGAATCAAAAAATTATGTTTTTAGCGGTGGTCTGTCTCTCTGTTAGCAGCATATATCAAGAACAAATTATAGCAGAAATTCCAAACTTGAGATTTAAAATGTGTATCATATAGGGATGCTATACTAAACTTTTCGTTGAGATCAAGCAAATGGTTCGTTTACAAGGACACTCAAAAGTATTCAAATACGTTATGTTTATGGGGAAAATTGCAGGTAAGTAGAGTTTAACATCTATAGACTGCACTAAACAAAACGGCAGCAACAAATTTATAACATGCATTCATGCATAAAAGCACGTTCTGTCATTAAAAGAAATTATTAAAATCATTAAAAGAAATGGTAAACGGAATTCTAATTTATATAATAGTATTTTACCGGCAAGTGTAAAACATTTAAATTGTATAAATGTACTAGAAGCATATATATGCGTATTGATCGCCCTTGAAGTATCGAAATTTATGAAGATGTTTTATCATTCATAGTTAGGTAAGTTAAATTTAAATATCTGTTTTATTAATATTAAAAATAGGATTAATTAATTTTGCACATTACAAATGACGCCATTTAAAAACCGAGTTTTGCTTTTGTTTACGCTTGGAATCCATGGCAATCACTTCCGAAAACGTCATTTCGCCATAATCACCAAAAGAAAAATTGCCAAATTCAGTTGTGGACCAACCTACAATTTGCTCCTTCTTAATTACTATATTTGGAAATACTTCCTGGGTTTTCTCTTTCTGGGTAAAATTTTGTGACGGTTTTTTTTTTTTTTTTTTTTTTTTTTTTTTTAATTCTTTAACAAAAAACCATCTTTGATAACACTTTATAACTTACGTGAATTTCCGTTCCAGCATACATTTTAAAGATTCCCAGTGAACAAAGCAGCTGAGAAGTGGATCCTCACACAGCAAGTTAGAAACGCTAATGTTCATTTTCCACCGCAAAGCGTCGAAACGTTAGTTACTTTCGAAGTGGACCTCGGGTTTTCTAATTTAAGTCGTCTTAAAAATGTTTTATTATATATGTATATATATATTTATATATATTACTGCATCATTCTAGAGAATCCCCAACTATTGTTTTTTAAAACATCCAAAGCTACGCCATCATACATAAAATAATACATTTAACTGCGTAACGTTTTTATTCGAAATAATCATCGTTACTTCCATTATTTATTTATTTTGAAAATAACATAATTTTATTGTACATATGCATTGTTACAACATTATTTAAATTATTTTTTCAACAGTCTTTAACGAACATTTAATTCAAAGAAACTAATACAATTTAGATGTAGACATGAATCTTGCTTTCATTGCTTATTTCCAACTAGCAAAGCCCCGGTTCGGAACCAAACCGAATTCCGAATGCGGGAAAAATTTCAAAATCAAACTCGAAATGTACAAAACTCGGCCTGATGCTGCCTGAGTGCCAATAGATCAAAGTTTGTTAACGAAACCATTTTTTAATTCATGAAATCAATGAAGGTAGTGAATCAACGAAGGCTTTTCTCGCTTCGCTGGTTACTATATTTAAAGAAAACTCTTTTCTATATAGCTTTACAAACGAAAATAAAATTTAAAGAAATCATGAAATTGCTTTCAAGCCCGCTTTGGTTTGCCGTTAGTTTATGTTATTATTATTATTATTATAATTATTTTCTTTCTTTTCTTTTCTTTTCGTTTTTCTTTCCTTTCCATATTTACTGAATTCGATTCTTTGTCTTTGTTTTCAATATCACGTGATTGAGCAGACGACTATTTTATTTATTGCCGAAACGTCAGTGGGGGCCCTCTGTTGAGACTCAAAACGGTTTTGGGCTGTGTCTGTGTGTCTGTCTGTCGCGCGATAGCGGCCGCAAAAATAGTGCTAATTACTTGAAATTTGGTACGCATGTTCATGATCCTCACGAAATCAGCTGTATAGTTTTTGGTATGTATTCCATTTGTAGTTCGTATACAGGGACACGCTAAAGTTTTTCTTATCATTACGGCCTATGGGAGGAATTTGTATGTATCGCGATAGCGGCCACAAATATCACGCTATTGACTTGCAATTTGGTACACGTGTTCATGTGCCCCACGGAATCATCTGTATAGTTTTTGGTGTGTATTCCATTTGTAATTCGTGTACAGGGACACGCCAAAGTTTTTCTTATCATTACGGCCTATGGGAAGAACTTGTATGTACCGCGATAGCGGCCGCAAAAATCACGCCATTGACTTGCAATTTGGTACACATATTCATAAGGCCAACGGAAATAGCTGTACAGGTTTAGGTGTGTATTCCATTTGTAGTTCGTGTACAGGGACACGCCAAAGTTGTTCTATCATTACGGCCTATGGGAAGAATTTGTATGTACCGCGGTAGCCACCGCAAAAATCAAGCTATTGACTTCCAATTTTTGCCTAAATGTCAGTGGAGGCCCTCTGTTGAGACTCAAAAGGATTTTGGGTTCCGTCTGTCCGTCTGTCAGTCTGTCGTGCGATAGCGGCTGCAAAAATCACGCTATTGACTTGAAATTTGGTACAGGTGTTTATGATCCCCACGAAATTAGCTGTATAGTTTTGGGTGTGCATTCCATTTGTAGTTCGTGTACAGGGATACGCCAAAGTTTTTTTTATCATTACGGCCTATGGGAAGAATTTGCATGTACCGCGATAGTGGCCTCAAAAATCACACTATTCAATGGAAATTTGGTACACATGTTCATGAGCTCAACAGAAATAACTGTATAGTGTTAGGTGTGTATTCCATTTGTCATTCCTTTACAGGGACACGCCAAATTGTTTCTTACCATTACGGCCTATGGGAAGAATTTGTATGTACCGCATAAGCGACCGCAAAAATCCATCGATTGACTTGCAAATTGGCACACACGTTCCAGCTTTGCATATAAGTAGCTGTATAATTTGTATTGCTATATTGTTTATAAACTGCGTACAGGGACACGCCAAAATTCTTATCATTACGGCGTATGGTGTGAATTTCGTTTAAACGCATTTTAATATCATTACTTTGCAATCAAGCAAATGAAATTAGCGTACGTGAGTAAGATGCTTAAACTTAGGTTGTTTGAAGAAAATATGTGCTCTTAAGCTTTCTAATTAATGTAAAGGACCTTACAAAAGTGTTCTGACAATGTCACGTAGTCATCCAGACGATGTTAAATTTGGAACAATTATTAATTTTAAACGCAAAATAAGCTGAATTTTTTACTGGTGTATAAAATGTTTATGTTTCGTTTACAGAGACACACAAAAGAATTTCGTAACATTAGAGCCTATTGACAAATTTTTATTTAAGCGCGCACTTTAATGCGTTTATGCCGAATCGGACTTAATAAAATTAACATACATTATTAAGATGCTTAAAATCATGTTTACTCTTAAAAATGGTTATGTATAGACTAAATAATTTATGGGACCACACAAAATAATTCCGAGTATGTACTGTAATCATCCAAATGATGTCAAAATAGTTTGAAAAAGTAATGAGTTATAATTAATTAGGTTTATTCTTGTTATTTGCGTTTATAATGGCTGGCTACTTTTCCGGTATACATAAAATTTCGTACTATTACGGTCAGTAGTCGGTATTTCTTAAAAGTAAATTGTAACATGGTTACACCCCATCAAATATAATAAAATTTTATTAGAATTTTAAAAGCATGTTTTCCTGTTGAAAATTGTGGGCATAGTAACTAGTTTAAACTAGTGGGCACTGGTAACTAGTTTAAAGGTTACGCAATTTTTTTCCGACGTGCTATGTATTTTATTTATTTTTTATTTTTGTATGAAATTTGGTAGTTTTAAAATTTGGTATTTATGAATTTCAGGGAAATAATACAAGACCGTCGTTTATTAAGAATGCATATTGTTGCGTACTTGGGAGTTCGTAAGTTGTCCGAGTAAGAAAGGCAAAACTTGCAAAAATTCTGTGATTTATTCACAGAAATTTCCAGAAAAATACAGGTCTATAAACTAAGTATCAGCTTCAATTTAACCAGTAAACACAGCTTAAACAACAGTCGTTAACAGTAAAACAACAAAGCAAACTGTTTAGCAATAACACATAAAGCAAATCACATTCAAAGAGGCTCAAAGCAAAACGAGCATTTGACGAAACTGACACAGATCTGAGACTAATCGCCTTGGCGAAAAAAATGCTCCTTTTATACTTTTCTATCGAACCCAGACTGTTCTGGAAAATTCTCGTATCTCATCAGCCCTACAAGTACTTCACATGTTTAGATTTTCAACAGGCTTACCACCAGATTGCACTTCCTGAAGATTTACAAGATAAATTAACATTTACTTCTATGTTTGGTAATTTTAAATACAAAAGACTATGCTTTGGATTAAAAAATGCAGCTTCTCAATATCAAGCTTTAATGGACACAATTATTGATGAAATTGACTTAGAGGGAATACATGCTTATCAAGATGACCTCATTTTTGGCTCGAATAGCTTTGAGGAAACATGCACTAAATTAAGTAGAATCTTACAAATTTTAATAAAGTACAACTTAACCCTTGCACCTAACAAGTGCACCTTTCACAAAACTGGTGTAAATTATCTTGGATTTCATATTCAAAATCATTGTATTTCCCCAATACAATCAAATATTGTCAAAATTAATTCTTTTCCTACACCGTCAACTAAAAGGCAATTAAAAAAATTTATTGGTGTTGTAACATTTTATAAATCCCTTGTACCCAACATTTCTAAACTAATTCAACCTTTAATTGATCTGACTAAACCAAAATCAAAATTTCATTGGACTACTGAACATCAACATATTTTTCACAAAATTCAAAAAAATTTCTTTGAATCACCAGTGGTCAGACTACCGGATTGGGATAGAGATTTCTACCTTAATACAGATGCTTCAAATATTTCAATTTTTGGATACTAATGCAGAAACATGATAATAAATTACTTCCAATAGCCTTCTTTTCTAAATCATTAAAGCCATCTGAAAAACGCTACCCTGCACTAAAATTGGAATTAATGGCTATCTACAAATGAATAATTGCATTTAAATACTATTTGTACAACAGAAAATTCACAATTTTATCTGACAGTGCTCCATTAAAAAGATACAAAAAAACAACTAATCCTACAGACCTTACCACAAAATGGTTAATGGAAATTTCAGAATATTCGTTTGATTTTGAACACATTCCTGGTTCATCAAATATTTTAGCAGATTATTTTTCGAGATGTGACTTCACTCACAATCAACAAGATTTGAACTCTAATCCTGAATTAATTTTTGAAAAACAACCTCTACCTGTAGTACATGATAATAGTAATGTTGTTAATCACTTTAATGATAACAATTGTAACAAAATCAAACAACAATATACTAATTGCTTAACTTCTGGAGATTCGAATAATAAAGACCCACTTTTGGAAATCTCTAATAATACTTTTGTAAATGAACAAATAAAGGATCCTGTATTGTCAAAAATTTACACAGAAATTCTAAAGAAAGGTTTTTCAAGAAAATACCTAAACTATTTTATTCATCCAGACACAAAGGTACTGATGTATAAAAAGCAATGTCCCAATAGCTCAACATTCTCATATCTTATTATTGTTCCTAATTCGCTAAAAGCTAAGACATTAACAATTTCACATTTGTCTCATTTTGGATTAAATAAAACATATAATTTCCTATCAAACAAATACTTTTGGAAAGGAATGTACACAGATACATTAAACTTTGTCGCTTCATGTACACGATGCCTACAGGCTAAACATCATAACACTCTTCCAGCTCCATTACAACCTACATACACACCCACACATCCTGGACGTACTATAAGTGTTGATTTAGTAGGACCATTTAATAATGGTCACTCAGTACTCACAGTGTTGGACATTTTCTCACGCCATATGGAACTTTATCCATTAAAGGATACATCAGCAGAAAAAATAGTTAAATGTTTGTTTAGTTATATTACCACCTTTGGTAGACCTTCAGTTATCCTCTCGGATCTTGGTCCTCAATTTACACCCAGTGTTTACAACACTTTTAATGATACTCTTGGTATAAAAATTACACATTCTTCTGTAGCACATCCACAATCAAACGCATTGTCCGAAAGGATCAATAAATCCATTAAATATTCAGTAAACATTTTAATGTCTGAAGGCTATACATTTGAAAACTCTTTGTTTATAGATAAATCATTGTATAATGGCTCTAAACATTCATCTACTTTGTACTCACCTAACTTATTACATTTTGGAAGAGAAATTTCATTGATTTTTGACACTTTTGAGCAACAGATGAATCAACCTTTTCTTGACAAGAATGTTGATACACATAAATTATTAGAAGATTTAAATAAAATTTACCTTAAAGCTTACTCTAACATAAAAGATAACCAAAATAAGAGATATCAACACTTTCACAGACATGCTAAATTAAGACCTGTTGCTGTACATGACATTGTTTATTTAAAATCCGTTGATAAGTTTAAACCGAAGTACACAGGACCTTTTGTTGTTCTACAAAAACACTCACCGGTTTCATTTACAATTAAAAGACTACAAGCGCCTGATAGATTGTCATTTAGAGTCCATATTGACAGACTTATTATTGCACCACCTAGATACAGCCACTTACTTGATGAAGCAAGTCCTAATAGAAATGTTAATTATAATTACAGACAAAGCCACAATTATAATTTAAGAAACAGGAATTAAGTTTTAATATCATATTATGTAATATTTTAAAAAGAGACTTGTGCATTATATGAAGAGCGCTCAATGCATAGGTTCCTTTTATGTTTATTTTGGTTCTGTCATTCATTGTATGCAGGTAATTGGCTGGACCAATGTATACTCTGCATTTTTCTTTTTTTCTCTTTCTTATTTTTTAATTACAATGGATGACACAACACTATGTGAAATATTGCATAATTTTTTTTTTCTTTTCTAGTTCTTATTATTACAGTTTTCTTAACAACAAATTTAATAAAATTTATTATAATTCAGTTTAAAAAAAAAAAAAAAAAAAAAATCTTGTTTAATAATATTTACATTTTGATAGATATTAATATATCATAAGTTTAACAGATGATTAACATACTGTTTGTTGACATACTATATACAAAACTTTTCAATAGTGCAATGACTTAAAGTAAAATCTCAAAATTTTAATATGTGGCAATTACCTTATTATTATTGTTATTATGCTATGTTATTTTTTTAAATGCTTCATTGGGTTTAGTGAGTTGTTTTGGTAGTCTTTATCTCATCACACTAAATTTTGATAGTACTAAGAATTTTAATTAAATATATTTTTTTTCATTTTTTAATTTTACCCTCTATGTTAATGCTAACTCGTTCAAAATTTACCCGGGAGAGCAGCATTTCATTGTGATGAGACCCCCCACACTTCTTTTGAAAATTGTTTAATACAATTCAATTGACATATATATTCCCAGTTTTGCGAGGTGTCCCTACAGAAGTCTTTGACTTTGATGGGGGACGGAGGCCTGTCCCTAACAGGATTAGAGCTTCCATATTTGGTATATCCCTAATGAGGATTTTCTCGCCAAGGTCGCCAAAAAAATCGCCAAGGAGGGAAATAGTCGCCAAATTTTCCGCTAAATCCCTTTCTTCACTTATTCGAGCTTTTTAATACGTTTTTAAAGGAAAATTAGGCTATTTTAACGCTAAAACGACTAGAGATGCACAAAATTAGCATTTTATCGACTTTTTAAGCCTGTTTGAAAGAATTTATACAAAAATAAATGCAATTATTTACAATTCCGTAACACTTTATATGATATACAAATAGGTATACAGAGAGAGAGACACAGCGGGAGGTTGATGGGGGCGGTAGCCCCCCTCAGGAATGTATCTGATTATGGTAATAAGTCTATCAAATCAATATATACTATTATATAATAAGGAATAAGTAAAAATGACCTATTGAATAATGTCTGATGCAAATAGGACGTTGAGGCTCCTGATCTGCAGATCCACTAGTTTAACGATCATTTATATATCCATTAATGTTTGGAACTCTCGTGCAACTTTATGTAAATTGTTTTTTTACTCCATTTTCAGGTTTCATTTTTTCATGTGCATGAGTAAAATATTTTATAATTTTTAATTTTTCGCGTGAAAGCATATTTCATTTTATGGTTATAAAAAAAGTTTTTTTTTTTTTTTTTTTTTTTTTTTTTTTAGCAACAATTAAAATTTTAAATGTCCTCATTTAAAGCTTTTACCAGGTTATTATTTTCACATTTTAATTAATTTTAAAAAGTCTAATCAAACTTTCGTTACAAATAAGGTACCAAATGAAAGGGGCATTTTTTCTGAGTCCGTCGGTTTAATTAACAAATCGATCGGACAATTAGATTTCTTTAAATTAATTAAAGTATGAAAAGTTGGTGACAATTTTTTTAAATTAACTTAAAGTATGAAAAGCTGGTGGCAACAACACACAGACAAACAGAAGAAAACCTATCTTAGCCAATCAACTTGCTTCCAGCCACGGACTTACAGGAAAAAACTCTCTTAGCCATTTATATACAGAGAGATGTTAATTTAAGATTTCTCTTATGAATATCAAAGAATATTTATTACATGATTACCTTGATCATAATAATATTTAATCTACACATTTTAAGTTATAACTCATCAAGTGTTTATCACATGTGTGTCCATCTGTATTCTAAAGTAAAATCACATTTTTGTTAAAAATTAAAAACATGTTATATCTCCTAAAATAAAAATAAAAGTAGAAAACTAAAATAAACAGAACAATCAAACAGTATTTCGCTGAGATGACAGATAAATGTAATGTATCATATATTTTTTATTTACTTATAGATTTATTGACTTAAACAAAAGTAATATAAATGGCAGAAACTAATCTATCAAGTAAGTAGTTAGAGTTTGAAACTTTTTTGATTTATAGGCTTTTCTGTTTTTCATAAGTGATGGTGAGGCTGAAACATAATAATCTCTTTCATCTTATATTTTATTTTTCTACAGAAAGGCTGTAAATAGCTGGAAATACTGAAAAATAGAAGTGTTTTAAAATGACTTCAATCAATTATTTATATATATATTTTTTATAGACTTGGGGAAGAAAAAATAGTTTTTATAAAATATTTAAAATAAAGCATAAATTTTCATAAAAAAGCGTGGAAAAAATAAATATTTTTATATGTATATATTTATCACGAAAACAGTTTTTAAAAAGCATTCAGTTGACTTGTAATTTAGTACATATATGCATAAGTTATGTGGAATCAACTGCATAGCTTTTGAAATATATAATTTCTGCGGATCATGTATAGAGTCAGAGAAAATAATTTAGATTCATTAAGTTCTATGGTCTACATTTTCAACTGAATTTTAAATTCGTTACACTGTATTTAACATACGGAAATTAAAATACAAGATTAAAGAAGAGCGCGAAAGCTTTTTAAAGGACAAAAAATCCAAAGGTAGGTTTTTTTTTTTTATTTTTTTTTTGTGAAATTTAAGTTTTAAATATTTTTAAAAAGAATAAATTTTGAAATCTCTCAAAATCTCTCATTTATTTTATGAAATAAGTTTATACTGTGTTTATATAAAGACCAAATAAGCAATGGGCTCTTCCCATTGTCGTCTGCTCAATCACGTGATATGGAAAAACAAAGAATCGAATTCTGAGAATCAAATTCAATTAAATATTGTTCTTAAGAACAAACGTGTTAATATTTAATGTAAAATAAAATAAAAGTAATATTGTGCATTTGTATACAGTAGAATAATTTTATTTGTAAGTTTAATAATTTTTAAAAAACACTTTATATGTTTATTTATTTTCACCTATAAGAATCGATTTTTGTATGTTGTAATGTAACCGTTACTTTAACTGATCTAGCAATAAATAATAGCTTGTTCTTGTGGAATGTTTATGGGTTATAATTTGAAATTTTAAAACTTTTTCAGTTAAACTTTATCGCATAAAGGTGTTACAACAAGTTAATTAACTTAGCTTAATGGCTTTACACCGTACGATGTTTCACTGTCAATGATTTAAGTACCAAAGATCAGAATACTTAACATGTTCTCCCTGAACATCAGTAACAAATACAAACTAAATGATTATTGTAAATGTATACAGCAAACAAAAGATGATGAATAATGATATAAAATGGATTAAAAATGATGATGTGTAAAAATAATAACAAAGATAAATCGCATTGATCAAAAATAAGAATAGAAAATGTGTGATTTCAGCAATCGCTACAGATAAAAAAGACTTCGTCTGTTCTTTGTTTATGTGTGTCATGTGACCTCTGACGTCAGGTGGGAAGAGCCCATTGGTTAACTTCACAGTAAAATATCTTGCGGATAGTAATAAAACAAATAATTTTTGGGAGAAGAAGTGTTATTGAAATAAGTCTGGTCTTGATATCAATTAAAGTTTTGCTCACAGTTTTTAAATCAAAATGAGTAGAGTGATAAGTATAACAGCAAAATCAAATTTTAACATTTTTTTATTCAAAATTTCAAGTTAAACCAACCTTAGATCCCTTAATTTAACATTTTAAATTTACACATTTCACCAATATAAATATAAAAATTATCAATTAAATCCCTTCATATAATTAATAAAAATTCTGCTATCAATATGAAGTTTTTCAAACTTTTTCCTTTCCAAAACACAAAGTTCATCGTTTCTCTATCGTTCTATTTTATTGTTAAATTAGTGCCATCTATATTTTTGTAGATTTTAATAGAAAGTAATTATTATAGTCAGAAGCAAAAGCCAAGAATAGAAATAAAACCTTTTTATCATTTTATCATTTTAGGTCAAAGAAGGTTTCTGAAAATAAACTTGTTGGAATAGACGGACACTGAGAAAAAAAATATACCGCCTTCATCTAGAATGAATAAATGCTCATTTTCTAAATCCATAAACTATAAATATAGATTTCCTTGCTATGCGCATAAGGCACACCAATAAACTGAATAGACGAAATGGTCGATAATTTCTAATCTACACATTTCTAGATAGTGAAACAATATTCTAAATATTCTGAATCTTTTGTATTATGAGAAATTCTCGCTTGATTTTCTAGAATTGGGTCATAAACCAAGATTACAGATGCTGAAATCTTGTATTCACATTTATTTGGAGATATTTTCAAATAGGTTTGTACTCGATAGTGTAGGCAAACGTTCAAGAATTCTAATAGAGATCTCTAGAATTCGCTTTCGAAGGGGACTAGAAAATTTTTTATAAGAAATTTATAAGGATGACATGGAACTATTTTTTCTAGATTCTAGATGTCAGTTATAGATATTTTTTCAGTATATTGGCGTGTCTTATAATCATAGCTCGGAAATCTATATTTTTAGTTTATGGATTTAGGAATGGACCACCTATTTGTTCTAGATGAAAGCGGTATATTTTTTTTTCTCAGTAGACTTTGTTCAGAACTCAGTCATTTATATTTTTTTCATAAACTCATGCTATTGCTCATATTCGTGTTTAAAAAAATAAAGTTAACCGATCCTTTGGCACGATCGTAAAATGAAATTTTCCTATTTCTTGTTTTCTTGATATTTTAGAGAACTAAAAAGAATCAATCAGCATCATACTACTTAAAATTTATTGAAAAACATCAGATGGATGAAAACACCCATCATTAATTTGCCTGTTTTAACACACAAGCGTCGTGAATATTCAATAGGAAAAGGAACTTTTTGGATGCGTCTATAAACAATTATAAAATGACAAAAAAAAAAAAAAACCTAACTCATTAAGATTGCATTTCCGACCCTGCATTGCTATGCGATTCCCGAATCGTCTTTTTGTCCCCCTACACCTCCGGCAAGTTTGTCGTACCGGTAGCTAATCCCCCTGTATACATACCAAATAATATATATATACATAAATTCGAAAAACAAAATCGATTTTTTACATTTATTTTCGTATTTATTTTAAATTTATATACATGTATGTGTAATTGACACAATAAGACTAATTTATTTTAAAAATCTCTTGACTTACTTTCTTTTTTTAAATGTCTCTATATTTGCTGCAGCCATCAAATTTATATATATATATATATATATATATATTCATTCTTCTTCTTTTATCTACTAAAGCTTTGATAAACATATGAAATAAACTACATGTCTCTTTGACGTCATGTAACATCTTAAGATGATTTTCTTTCATTTAATATATTGGACTCTTTTAATTTAACCCACAAACAGTTGTAATATAGAAATCATAGAACAAATTTTCCACAAAATTTGAAAGCTCTCCTTCATTCTAGTCGTTCATAAAATGCAAACGCACACATTATTAATTTATTCAGCGTAACTTACAAATATTGCTATGAGAAAAATGAAATATGCTGATATACATATTCGTGTTCACACAATCCTCATTATTCGCTACCGCTAAATTTGTTTAGCAATTTTTTTAATTAAATAAGCCTATAATACATATATATATATATATATATATAGTGTTTGAAGATATAGTAGTGAAAGAGTCTTTTTTTTTTTTTTTTAAAAAAAAGCAAAATCTGTTTATATTTAAATAAAAGTAAAATGAATCAAGTCTACAAATAACTTTCCTCAAAAAATATGTACAAACAGAACAAAATAAAAGCGAAATTTCTAAATCATATTTAATAAAAATTATTGAAATAAAAATCTTCTTTACGAAAAATTACAATACGAAAAATTTACACTTTCTTTTTCACCTTTTAAAATTACTAATGTAAGTTTTAAATAAATTCTAATTTTTACTACACCAAAATTATAAGTTCTGCGAATATTGGTTTTGACGAATTAAAACTGAATTCAATACATGTCTAGAAAATCGATATCAGCATTGATATTTCGATAGCCAGTTCATTAGTACGCTGGACTAATTTATTGCTGCGACTTTATTGACTTCAAACGCAATCTCAGCAGATATGAATAATGATATTTCGCTAGTTATGATAATAATTTGATCTGTCATTCCAATACTAAGCCCCTAGAGAATCCGATTTCTATACAAAAGCTTAGTGAATTGGTAAATTCTTGTCATATTAAAAGGAAATATCATTAGAGAATAAGACTTAACTAAATGAAAAGCTTCAAGGGAATTATTGTATGTTGCTGTTTAGAGAATAATAATAAGCATACTTTGTTTCATTTGTAAGAGATGTCAAAAAGTTCTGGACTTCAATCAAATGAGTGATAAAAGAGCATTTGCTCTTATACAAACATGATCTTAAGGGATTGCATAAGTTTTGAAGTTTATAAAAAATATATTTTCTCTATTTTTGTATGTAATAAGAAAAATATTTTATTAAGAGGTAAAATAACGAGAACTGTTATGTAAACCTATGTTAAACAATTCAAATTAGGCTTCGGAAGAGTTTTATGTGATAATTAGATCATTTCAACCCCCCGTTTCATTAATGCACTTACATTTATATAGAATTTAATTCTGTTAATAAAATTATAAGTTTACTTAAAATTATACAGACAATTTTCACACGCAACATTCCTTGAAACTTATGAAACTTGATTAAACTTTTCCAGCAACAAACTTATGTTAACTTCAAAGTACAACATTTGGATCTCCTAAAATTATTCGTTTTTAAGTTACTCTAAGGGACATAGACAAAGATCAAACGTTAAAAAATTTGACTACGGTAATCAGGAAGCCTCAAAACGTGTAAAGATACAAAAAACAAACGATGAATATTTAGCTTAAAACATACATTATTTATCATATCTCTATGAAGAATTTATTTCAATTCCCGAACAGCTTTCCTGGAAATGGTAAAATATTATTATTAAAGTGCATCCACTAACAAGAAAAAAGAATTTTATCCCTTAAATATTTGCAGCCCTGTATATCTTTCGAAGATTATATACAGACCACATGGTGCATCTAAATACAATCCTATAGTAATCATACATGGCCCAGCCTGAAATATACTTCCATGAATTAGTAAAAGTTATCGCACTTTTATCTGGTTCTTTTGTGTAGCCCTGTAAACGAACAGTCAAGGATTTCCCTACGATATTCTACATGAGACATGTTTTTACGCAAATAAAAAATATATATTCGTTTCATATGGTTTAGTGCAGTCTATAGATGTTAAACTCTACTTACCTGCAATTTCCGCCATATACGTAATGTATTTGAATTATCTTGGGCGTCCCTGTACACGAACCACTTGCTTCATCTCAACGGAAGTTTAGTGTAGCATTCCTATATCATACACATTTAGAATACCGAGTTTGGAATTTCTGCTACTGTTTGTTCTTGAGACATGTTGATAACAGACACACACACACACACACACATACAGACCATTCGTTAAAAACATGATTTTCGTATTCAAGGGACCTCAGAACATGTAAATATAACAAAAACTCACTTTCTAAAATTTGACCCTAAAACAATACCTTCTTTACCTTATGTGTAAAATAAAGTAAAAAGTCTTTTCATAAAATTCTCTTTTAATGTTTAAAACACATATCCTTTATTTTTTCTTCTTACTGGAAAAAACCAACATTCAGTCATAATACCACTCATTCTTAGTTTTTCTTCAAAATTAAATTTTCTTGATTTCAAGCTAAAAATTTCGTTTTTGAATGCGTGCACTTTTATGCGTTGTCGATTATCGACTGAAACCGGTTATCGACTGAAACTGGTTTAAACAGTTAGGTTAGAGTATGATTGATGATTTACGCGCATTTTTTCGTATTTTAATCGGTTTTTTAAAATTTGTAGAACTGTCATCATGAGTGAAGAAAAAATGCACTTAAGACATTGTATACTGTACGAGTTCCAAAAAGGGAATAACGCGATGAAGCCAAGAAAAAACTTTTGTGACATGTTTGGAGAGGACGTAGTAACAGCTCAAACATCCCAAAGATGGTTTACGAAATTTCGCTTGGGTGTTTTCTCTTTGAAAGATGAACCGAGATCAAGAAGACCATCAGGTATCAATGACGAAGTACTACAGTACGATCAGAACAAATCCCACTTTAACTTCCGCAGAAGTGAGCTTCAAGCTTGGAATTCATCAGACTACTTTTTTGGATCACATTAAAAAGGCTTGGTTTCGTGTCCATACTCTCTGTCTGGGTGCCACACAACGACAGATTTTTCCCTTTCACTTAATAAATACTTATATTGTATATACACTTTATTTTGTACAATTTTCTAAAATAAAAAAAATAGGCACTTTTTTTTTTACCATTTTCTTGAAAATTATGAAATCTTTAAGCGGTTAAAAAAGTATACGTCAAGAATTTTTTTTTTTTTTTTTTTTTTTTTTTTTTTAACTGAAGGTCAATTTTATTTAGAGTTTCTTGATTTTCAAAGGTGTCAAAGTTGAGTAAGAGTAGTTTCAGGGATTGTATGACAGAACATCATTAGTGATTCACTTATTGAAAAGTTTTGCAATTTCAAGAACTTTTTGAATTATTTCCCTTAAAACATATTGAAAGTTTCTTTAATCTGAAGTTTTTTTTTTCCTTTCATTTCCAGAACTTCCTAAAATATTTCATCAAACGTGACAATCGAACCATTGAATGCTCATCGTTAACAAGCATTTAATTGATTTGTTGATTGATAAAAGGTCTTCATTATCTCTTTCTTGATGCCTAACACTTCGTTTCTTGTTTGCATAATGACACACTTATATCTTACAGTCTATTTTCTGAAAAGGTACTTTATGCAAATTTGAATATTATTGACTGTTGAGTGACATTTAGGATATGTAAATCATATTCAAATGTTCATATGTTCCTTTTATCTGTCACATTTCAATTTTTTTTTTTTTTTTTAATAAAAAAACTGCGTAATGAGATAGTCCAAAACTCTGAAAAATGTTTTTTCTAAAGCATTAATTAAAGAAAGGAAATTACAATTTAATGAGAAAGAAAAAAAAATTCATAATCAAAATTTTAATGACATGGATATTTATTCAAAGAATACAGAAGATTGTTGTTAATTTGATCAAAAGGGAAAATGCATTTTTTTAAGAAAAGTTTTAATGACCACAGCTGTACCACAGCTGAAAGAATATGCTTCGGGTCTAAGTCTAGTTTGTATGCTAGGTAGACGAGCACAACTTAGGCTCGAACCAGGCAACTTACATCTTTAAACCTAGAGATCAGCAATTTTGCCTACTGGTGGGACTGAAATCAGATAATAAAAAGTTTATAAATTCAGATAAAACTAATAATTAGCAGTAAATTCAAAAAGTACTAATCCTATAGAAGATTGTAATTATAAATTTATGCATACTAAAACTGACATATAGATGTGATTTTTTTTTTTTTTTTTTAACTGAAAGTTAATTTTATTTTGAATTACTTGATTTTCAAAGACGTCAAAGTTGAGTACAAGTAGTTTCAAGAATTGTATGACAGAACTTTATCAGCGATTCATTTATTGAAAAGTTGTATAATCTTAGGAACTTTTTGAGTTGTTTTCTTTAAAACGTATAGAAAGTTTCTTGAGCAAAAGTTTTTTTTTTTCTATTTCCAGAACGTCATGGAATATTTCCACGAACGTGACAGTTGAACCATTACATTCTTATCGTTAACAGACATTTCACTGATTTGTTGATTGATAAAAGGTCTTCATTATCTCTTTCTTGATGTCTAACACATCGTTTCTTGTTTGCATAATGACATACTTATATCTTACAGAGTATTTTCCGAAAAGGTACTTTATGTAGATTTGAATATTATTGACTTTGAGTGACATTTAAGATATGTAAATCATATTCAAATGCTCATATGTTCCTTTTCTGTGTCACATTCCATTTTTTTTTTTTTTTAACTTTGTAATGAAATAGTCCAAAACTCTGAAAAATATCATTTTTAAAGCATTAATTATAGAAAGAAAATTGTAATTTAATGAGAAAGAAAAAAAAATTCATAATCAAAATTTTTATGATAGGGCTTTTTATTACTAATTTAAAAATAAATAAATAAATTGAATTAAAAATCACAACAAAATTAATTTTCTCCAACAAGAAGAATGATAATAAATACATGTTAAAATGTTTCTGTAACAGTGAAAATTATTATTTCATAGCACTTGATTGTTATTCCTTAGTAAGCTAATTTTTGATTAGAGTCTGTGATGAAGGCACAGCACAAGCTATAGGTCCGTAATACGTTACCTTATTTAACGTGTGCAAATTTTTGATTAAAGCCAGGACTGCGTGCAAATAATTTTAATTGGTTGACGAACGATAAGTTGACGGATATTCATAGAAAATATGGTTTAGATAACGTAAATTGATAAAACTCTGTACCATGATTTCAGGCAAGATATCCAAGTAGAAGCTTTTGAAAGCGGCAAGTGTTCGCAAAACAGAATGTCATTATTTTGATACAAATTATTTCATTTTACAAAGAAATCAGGATATCAAAATTAACACGAATAACTTGAATAGGCAGACTACATCATAATCTAGACTGATATTTAGTTTCTATCGTTCATGGTTTGTTTGCAAAATATACTTGCAATTCTTTCAGTATCGATCTAACCGTGTGTCAAAAAATAACTAATGGATTTTATAAAAAATAAAAAATTGAACACAGTAGAAATGTATCGCTTATACTTTATGTTTGGTAAAGTAGGGAATTTAATCTCACTAGTTTTTAATTTACTTAACTTTTCCGCCAAAAGATGAAGCTGCAGGTATACGATCTTCATTCAGCATTTTGCTATGCAGTTTGTTAATGTGTGCTTGTGAAAGAGTATAACCATTGAAAAGGATTTACAACGTCGATGCAGCGATGAAAATGGCATTTCAGTGCCACCATGTGGTGAAAATGTTAATTAAATTTTCAAATTGGTGGGATAAAATTCTCCGGTTTTTCAACCATCATGAGGCCGCAAACGATACATTTCTGTTACATCCCGTGTTCTTTTATTGATTTACAAAATTCACCAACAGTTTTTTAGATACCCGATAATAAGTTAACAAATTCTAATTAATACTTTTCGAAGGATGATACAACATACTACTGTTTTCATCATAGATTAGTAGTTACTAACGTGATGTGACTGTCAAATTCGTACGTAAAATTTTGCAAACTGTAGGTAATTGTTTAATGAAGTTCGGTGTATTATTAAATAGTACACACTAAAAAATATGTTTGTGTGTAAAAGGTGTGACTGCAATATCGCAAAAATTACACTGCTGAATAAAATAAAAAAAATAAAATAGTAATTATAACAATATTATCTAAATTAACGTAATCCGCACCACTCCTTGAAAATTTCCAATCATGATCAAATTTTTTAAGTGGCAACTCATATGATCTTCAAAATATAAAATTTGAATTCCCTGCAATTATTTATTTTTAAGTTATGCTGGAGTATGTCTATCATAAACAGAGAGCAAACGTTAAATACTTTACGTTGGTATTCAGGAAACCTCAGAAAGCCTAAATATATAAAACACCAGCTCTGGAAATGTAACTGTAAAAATTCTCTAACCTTTGGGTATGAGAAATTAATTTTCATTCCTTAGCAGTTAATGTACTCACCACATTGCGTATTTAAATGTAGTCCTGTACTGAAAATACATAGCACTATCCAGTAGCGTATCCTGGATTTTTCCAGGGGGGGGGGGGTCGTCCTTCCGAATTTTTAATTACGTTTATTTAAATTTAATTAAGTTTAATTAAGTTTATTTTTAATTAAGTTTAACAATCTTTTAAAATATCATAATTACTTGCCGAAAATAAGAGTAAGAAAATGAAAAATAGTAAAACAAACTCACCAATTAGAAGATCAAACTAAAAAATCTTTAATTAGCGACGAATAACGTAGAACCTGTACAAACTGCTACACAAAACATAAAATTCAATACATAGTTACGCAAAATATTTCATTGAATTTTCTTATTTACAGAGCGAAGTCTAATCGACGAGAAGTTTTCGCAAGTTCAATTAAAATGTCTTCTACTGTAGGGGTATTGTTTGGGTCACTACTTCAATGGTCACCCTCTTCCCCATATGGTCGACTCCTCTTGTCCTTGAGTATGCACTCGTAAAGGTGAAATCCTATCAGAGAATTGTTTTCAGGGGAACCATGTTTCGCGCCGCTCAAATGAAGTGGTTTAGTTATTTTCAGAAGTGTTTATCGCAGAGTAATGAAAAAAAAAAGTTAGTCATAATTTTAAACCACTTCGTAGAAAAAATATTCTACGCTTGCCATACATTTTTTCCACCTGAAATGTGAAAAAAAATGTAAGGAACAGCCTAATTTTTCTTATCATACATTTTGTCAAGGGGGGGGGGGTTAAACCCCAAATCCCCCCCCCATTGGATACGCCACTGGCACTATCCGAAATACATTTTTAGAAATTTTTAAGCATATTTCTGTACACAAACCATCTGGTTTATCAAAAACTAAAATCAAAAACTGGTGTTCAATCAATAGAAAGATATTAAAACTTCTTCACACACCATAAATTTTAAGTCAGCACAACCGGTTTCGAAAGGACGTAGCCTTTCTTCATCAGGGGCAAACACGTGCTACTGCCTTGGAAGCAAAAGCAAGACAGTCTTGCTTTTGCTTTCATGAATTTTTGCTTTAATGAATTCATATCTACCAAAACTCCTGATTTTCTCATGAACTATTTTACCAGAAAATTTCTATACACTTTTTCAAATTATTTAATAATAACTAATTATAAATGATATATATTTCGATTAAAAACGTTAGCGATAAGTGTAACTTTAATTTAGAAATGTTGGGAATGGTTGATAGTCGTATAAATTCTAAAACTAATATACGCTATCAATATATATATATATATATATAGAGAGAGAGAGAGAGAGAGAGAGAATATATAGTCAACAATAGCCTTTTATTATTATTATTATTATTATTACTATCTTGTAAAGATATTAATTATTTTTTTACGATATAAATTACGCCAACAATAGCTGTTTTTCTTTTTAACACTTTCCAACAAGGTTGAAAAGTGTTTATGACTTCGGTTTGTCTGTCTGTCTGTCTGTCTGTCCGTCTGTCTGTCTGTCTGTTCGTCTGTCCGTCCGTCTGTCTGTCTGTCTGTCTGTCTGTCTGTCTGTCTGTCCGCGCTCTAACTCCCGTAAATATTTATGGAATTTCTTGAAACTGACATATGTTATTCAAGTTCACTGTCGGACGGTCCCTATTTAAAATGGAGTTTATAAATCTACTGGTTTGTGTACAGGGACACCCGAAAGTATTTCAAAGCATTGTGTTCTATGAGAGGTATTTCTATAAACCATATTTTCATACCTTTACTCTAGACATATCTTAATGAAATTGAAATATGTTATTCAAGTTCACTATCCGACGTTCCCTATTGAAAATGGAGTTTGTACCTCTACTGGTTTGTGTACAGGGACACCCGAAAGTATTTCAAAGCATTGTGTTCTATGAGAGGTATTTCTATAAACCATATTTTCATACCTTTAGTGTAGGCATATCTTAATGAAATTGAAATATGTTATTCAAGTTCACTATTGGATGTTTCCTGCATAAAATGGAAGCAATGCCACCATTGGGTTATACACAGGGACACTCAAAAGTTTTCCAAAGCATTGCGTTCTATGAGAGATATTTCTATTAATGAAATTTTAAGAACTTTAGTTTCCACGAAATTTTAGGAAATTGAAATATGTTATTTATATGCAAAAAAGAATGCTTTGAGTAGAATATAGCCTAATTAGCATTATATTTACAGGGTGCCACAAAAATATCCAGTTAAATTAAGAGCTATTATTAAAAAATTTGCTAGATATGTACTCTCGTTTACGTTAAGCGTTTTTAACACTTTCTAACATTTTTAACACTTTCCAACAAGATTGAAAAGTATTTATGACTTCGTTTTGTCTGTCTGTCTGTCTGTCCGTCTGACTGTCCGCACTCTAACTCCCGTAAATATTTATGGAATTTCTTGAAACTGATATATGTTGTTCAAGTTCACTATCGGATCATCCCTATTGAAAATGGAGTTTATACCTGTACTAGTTTGTGTACAGGGTCACCCGAAAGTATCTCAAAGCATTGTGTTCTATGAGAGGTATTTCTATAAACCATATTTTCATACCTTTACTGTAGACATATCTGAATGAAATTCAAATATGTTATTCAAGTTCACTATTGGATGTTTCCTGTATAAAATGGAGGAATTACCACCATCGGTTTATGTACAGGGATACTCAAAAGTATTCTAAAGCATTGTGTTCTATGAGAAATATTCTATAAATCAAATTTTAATAACTTTACTTTCCATGAAGTTTTTGGAAATTGAAGTATGTTATTTATATGCACAAAAGAATGCTTTGCACAGAATATAGTATGATTAGCATTAGATTTACAGGGTGGCACAAAAATATCCAGTTACATTAAGAGCTATTAATAAACAATTGCTAGAATTGTACTTTCGTTTACGTTAGGCGTTTTTAACACTTTCTACCATTTTTTTAAGTGTGAATATGATTTCAGTTTTGTGTATCTGCCTGTCCGTCTGTCTGTCTGCCTGTCTGCCTGTCTGCCTGTCTGTTTGTCCGAGCTCTAACTCCCGTAAATATTTATGGAATTTCTTGAAACTGATATATGTTATTCAAGTTTACGATTGGATATTCCCTATTGAAAATGGAGTTTGTACCTCTAATGGTTTGTGTACAGGTACACCCGAAAGTATTTCAAAGCATTATGTTCTATGAGAGGTATTTCGATAAACCATATATTCATACCTTTATTGTAGACATATCTCAATTAAATTGAAATATGTTATTCAGGTTCACTATTGGATGTTTCCTGTATAAAATGGAGGAAATACCATTACTGATTTATGTACAGAGACACTTAAAAGTATTCCAAAGCATTGCGCTCTATGAGAGATATTTCTAAAAATCAAATTTTAATATCTTTACTTTCCACGAAGTTTTAGGAAATTGAAATATGTTATTTATATGCACACAAAAAAAAAAAAAAAAAAAAAAAAAGCTTTGAATAGAGTATAGCATGATTAGCATTAGATTTACAGGGTGATAGAAAAATATCCATTTATATTAAGAGCTATTAATAAAACATTGCTAGAATTGTACTTTCGTTTACATTAAACGTTTTTAACACTTTCTAACATTTTTAAGTGTGAATATGTTTTCAGTTTGTGTATCTGTCCATCTGTCTGTCTGTCTTTCTGCCCGCGCTCTAACTCCTGTAAATATTTATTCAATTTCTCGAAACTGATATGTTTTATTGAAATTCACTATCGGATGTTCCATATTCAAAATTGAGTGAATATCTTTTCTGGTTTGTGTACAGGGACACCCAAAAGCATTTGAAAATATTGTGTTCTATGAGTGTTATTTTTATAAATATTTTCCCTATAGAATGTTCCCCATTTAAAATGACATTAATAGGTCCTGTATAACTAGTTTGTTTACAGGGACAAAAAAAAAAAAAACACTGCATTACGCTTTAGGACAGAATTTTTTGAAAGTTATATTTAAAAATCTTTCTACTGTAAAAATCATAAAAATACTGAAACATATTGTTAATAATCTAAAATAATGCTTTGTATGGAATATGATATGATTACCTCTCTGATTTACAGGGCTACACTAAATCATTCAGAGAGATCAAAAGCTGCAATTATAATGTAACGTCTGCATTTTCTTTTGCGTTAAGCCGTTTTAACTCTTTCCAAAATGCCTAAGAGTAATTTTAAAATGAATTAGTCTATCTGTATACTTTTCAGTCCTTCTGTCTGTTGTGTGATAACGTAGGCAAAGAATATTAAAAGTTATTCGATACAACAATTACGTACAGTTGGAAAGTGTTACTAATCAATGCGTACTGCATGATTTTTCTTTCTTGTTTTTTTTTTTATTGTGAGCTACTTTTGAGGCGTCATAAAACGGAAACAAATGAAGGCGATTGTCACAAAACATTACTTTTCTCGCGATTCAGAAAATAAATGAACCTTTGAATATTTTTTATGGCTTAAATCGTTTCATTATTCTTCATAGCAAAAAAAATCTTTCGATGTAGATTCAGGTGCTTGAAAAATAAATTATACTTATTTATCTTCAAGACAAACATTAAGAGAAACAAGTTATTATCTAATGTACTGGAAGTTCAAAAAATAATTTACTGCGTTTCTTCCTTTAATTTTATTAATTTATTACGACATGTGTAATTTATTTTTCAAGGGAAGATAAATTATATTTGCGGGAAGGGTAGCTATTTCATTTTTTTAAACATCAAGTAAACAGATTTTTTTTTTTTTTTTTTAACGAAAGTGTTTAGTAAAATAAAAGTGACAGATTGTACAATATTTGCACTACTTAAAACTTTCTTCCAATTTTCTTAGCGTAAACATTTTTTTTTTTTTTCATTATTCTTAGTTTTAATTTATTTATTTATTTTTTCTTTGTAAATCTGCATCAGGGCATAGTTTTCAAAGTTATTTTCAAAAAAATTTTTTAAATGTATTGTAGCGAAAGTAAGAATATTAAAAATGTATCTAATTCTATTAACTAAAATTTGGTGGTATTTAGACGTATGTAATTTTTTCTTTTCTTTCTCTTTTTTTACTGTTTTTTTTTTTTTTTTTTTTTTTTTTTTTAAGCTAAAATAATAAAATTATAAATTTTATAGTTTTATTTTTTGTATTTCATTTTTTAATAAAATTAATTAAAACATAAGAAAAATTAAGTTATTTCGGATTTTATCGTAAATATGTTAAGTAAATTAGAAAAAAAAAAAAGTGATAGGCACACGAGTTGAACCGCCAAATTAACTTATTACGCTTTTGAAATCGCAACTATATGATCGCACTGGGTTCACAATTGGAGTACCTCTATTATCTTATACTAGTCTTTTGTAATAACTTTCTGCCATAAAATTAAGGTAGAAATATTACTTATAAGTGGTGGTCCTAAAGCCTACGCTCAGTGTTAACCCTTTATCAAAATAAGCGTGGAAATATAAAATAAAACCAAATAACTGCATATTAAAAAATAATCTATCCTTCGTGTTTTTTGTATTCCCTTTTTGAAGAATCATTAATGATAAAAATTTAAATGAAATTTTTAATCTAAAATGAAACCGAATTTTCTTTACGTTCAGTTTTAATGAAACTTGATTTCACGAAATTAAATCTACCCAAAAAATATATCTTGAAAATAAAAATATGTTTTAAATATTATTCGGTCTTTCAGAGTTTTTTTTTTTTTTTCTTTTTTTTCTTTTTAGCCGTATTTTCTAATACTCAAACAGAAAATTCAGATCATCTTTAAAAAAATTCTGATAATATAAATAGAAATTGTCAAAATTTTTTCGCAAATTCAAGGTATATAATTTATATATATATATATATATATATATATATATATATATAAACAAAGCAAATGTTTGCCAGGCGAAGATATTTCAAATGATGTGAAGTGTGAAGAAAATTTAATTTTTCAAACAAGGAGATTGTAAAATGCAATTCCCATTCCAATGATAGCTTCTTAGAAACTGTATTATATATGTAATAGGTACTATACAAATATGTATTGAAATGGTAGAAATGCTTCAAGTTCTTTTCAATTTTGATTTATGGACTGCTTCAGTAAGGATTAAAAATTTTTATTGCAAAAATATATTTATTGAGGGAAAAAAGAAGTAAGGAAACTCAATTAAGAAATGATGCATTAGTAGCACTTTGCATCAATTTGAGCCTGTTCAAAATCAGCCAAGTTCAAAATGAATATTGAGAGTTAAGGCCAAAAAAAAAAAAAAAAATTAATTAATTAATTAATTAAAAACTTTTTTCTATGGTTGTGAAAACGGAATATTAAGAATCTATTTGAAAAAAAAAAAAAAAAAAAAAAGGAAATGAGAATTTTAACATTCAATAAAAAATTATATTTTTTATTAAATAAAAAGCGAAATTATAATATTTATACTAAAATTCTAAATAATTATAAGATTAAAAAAAACTTTTTATATACCATGTTTTTAAATTTTCTGATGAATTATTAATAAAATACGCGAGGATAAAAAAAAATATATATATATAAGCAATATTTAAGCACGCGGACTCACTTCGGTGAACTATTAATAATAATGAAAAAAAAAGTTTAATTTTTTAAGGTTCATGTTTAATTAAATGTATTTATTTTTATGTCGAAAGAAAATGAACTCGTAATTTTTTTTTTTTCTTTTTGGCGACAATTAAATTATAGCTAATATTTTAATGGCTATTTTTATTGCTATTAGGAGCTTATTATTTTCATATTTTAAATAATTAAAAGAAAATTACTCGAAAATTCGAAAATCTGACTTCGAAGTATTGTGTTGTCACCGGGTTCTGATATACCATGAAAGTTTCATTTGTCTAGATAGTAGGAAAGTTAGTTAAAAATAGATTGCAAGTTTTGTACCTGACAAACAAACACACTAACAAACAAGAATAGAAGTTAATAATAAAAACATGGTAAAATTGCCATTGCCAGAAAATCTTTATTTATTTATTTTAATATAGACTTTTTTTTTTTTTTGTCTCTAACTAACCATTTCATTTATCTATAATATAGCCTAATATACTAATATATATATTCGAAAACATATCGATTTTTTATATTTATTTTCCTATTTATTTTAAATTTATATAGAGGAATGTGTAACTGACACAATAAGTCTAATTTATTTTATGAATCCCTTAATTTATTTGAAGTGAAAGAGAGTCTTTATAAAAAGACGATCCGTGCAAAATCTGTTTAAATTTAAATAAAAGTAAAATGAAACAAGTCTACAAATAACTTTCCTCAAGAAATATGCACCACCAGCAGAAATTAAAAACGGAATTTGTAAATCACATTTAATAAAAATCCTTCAAATGAAAATCTTCTTTACTTAAAATTGCATAACGAAAACTTACACATCCATTTTCAACTTTTAAATTTACTACTGTTAGTTTTAAATAAATTCTAATTTTAACTACACCAAAATTACATGATCTGCCAATATTGGTTTTGACCAATTAATACTGAATTCAATACCTGTCTAGAAAATCGATATCAACCTTGATGTTTCAATAGCCAGTTGATTAGTACACTGGACTAATTTATTGCTGCGACTTTATTGACTTCAAACGCCATCTCAGCAGATATGAATAATGATATTTCGCTAGTTATGATAATAATTTCATCTGTCATTCCAATACTAAGCCTTTGGAGAATCCGATTTCTATACAAAAACTTAGTGAATTGGTAAACTCTTGTCATATTAAAAGGAAATATCATTACAGAATAAGACTTAAATTAATGAAATACTTCAAGGGAATTATTGGATGTTGCTATTTCAAGAATAATAATAAGCACACGTTGTTTCATTTGTAAGAAATGTCAAAAAGTTGTGGACTTCAATCAAATGAGTGATAAAAGAGCATTTGCTCTTATATAAACATAATCTTAACCCTACAAGGCACCCAGTTCCATATGTGAAACACCGACTTTAATCGTTCCTATAGCTATAAAACTACTAGCAGCGACATCTCTTGACATCTTGATAGAAGCTACTGACATTTAGCAATGTAGTAATACGAATCTTTACCTAAAGATGCAGTTCGTGTTTTTGTTATAGTGCACTCAGTGTTAAATTTGAATGAAAGTGATGCGTTAGTCGTTTGTCTGAATTCAAAATAAAAAAAGAATAGTTATTGAACAGTCTTGACTCGAAAAAAAAAAAATATATATACTGTGTGTTATAACGAAGTATATATTTTGCAGAGGTAAGTTTTTTTTTTTTTTTTTTTTTTTTTTTTTTTTATTACAATAGTAAACGTATTAGTAAATCATATTTTTATGTATGTCCCACATATTTTTATGTATGTTTCTGTAAAATACGGTTTTATTTTTATAAGTTTTCCCTATCTTCTGTTCATTTATTACAATCTATATATTTTTGTCGCGCACTAAAAAAAAATTGAACCTTGTAGGGTTAAGGGATCACATAAGTTTTGAAGGATATAAAAAAGTATATTTTCTCAAAATTTTTTATACAATAATTAAAAAAATATATATATTCAAACCAAAAACCAAACTCGAAAACTGGCGTACAATCAATAGAAAGATATTAAAACTTCTTCACACACCATAAATTTTAAGTCAGTCTTGCTTTTGCCTCCAAGGCAGTAGCACGTGTTTGCACCTGATAAAGAAATGCTACGTCCTTTCGAAACCGGTTGTGCTGACTTAAAATTTATGGTGTGTGATAAGTTTTAATATCTTTCTATATATATTCAAAATTTTAATCATTTAAAAAGTAACATTTAAACTTTTTTTTTCTTTTTTTAACTTTGAAAAATTCAGCCATTCGGTCTTGGTTTCCAGAGATCCGGAACTAATGCCATCTTATTGAAATAATAGATATACACTTCTTCAATATACAATTGACTAGTGGTTGAACAAAGGATTTAAAAAAAAAAAAAAAAAAAAAAAAAATAATTTTTAATTTTTTGCAGAGTTGAAGGAAAATACAATATAATTTTCGCTACATTTTATCCCACCTATAGCCTTAAAATTTAGTCATAATGAAAAAAAAAAAATTAGTCAATTTTATTTTAATAAGTATACAAAATTTCAATAATATCGGTGTATTTGTTTTTGAGATATTGTGTCCGCCGCTTTTCTGGAAGGTATCCTCAAACCAGGAATTTTAAAATAAATAAATAAAAATTTTGTAAGATATTATTTAAATGCTGCTTTTCTATTTATTGAAAGTTTTAAAGAAAAAATTTATTTATTATATCTAAAAAAATAGAAAAAATATGCTTTTATATATATATACTTTTTTTTTTTTCCTTCGAAACTTATGCAATTCCTTAATGCATGTTGGTAATGAATAGCTATTTTTCATAAGATTTTAAGAATTATAATTAATTCAGCACATTTGTAAATATTTTAATCATTATTTCATTTTCATATATATAGAGGTGTCGTAATTTTTTTTTTTTTTTTTTAATATTGCTAAGAAAGGAACGAGGTATATAAATAAAATTTAACATTGTAGTAAAATCAATTCCCTTTAGACGGCGCTGCGTCGCAAGTGAAAGAAAAAAGAACCTATATTTTGTTAAAAGATTTGGCAACAGCCAATAAGTTTTAGTTTTAGATTTTTGGATGCTTCGGCTGTGTTCGAAGACAGAATTTTCGATCTCTCACTATCAGAGCTTATTAGATTTGGGAATTATGTTCCTTTAAGTATTCCTTTTTATAAATAATGTATTTAATTTGTAAATAGAATTTTTATTTTATTATAATCATTAAACCATCAGAAAAAGTATGCATCGTTCTATTTTATTCATTCTCTCGTTTCAAAGCAATCCGGCATATTAATTTTGATTCTTTATGTTCTTAAAATGTCAATACCACTGAACCGCAAATTATCTTTTCATTTTGGTGCATCAGTGCTGGGTTTTTGAAAGTAACGATGCTTGTGTTAAATTTGATTATTAAAATTCCCTTTTGTGTTTTCATAATATTGGATTAGCTCTCAGAGCGAAGACGGCTCAATGTAAGAAATTTTATGGAAATTTACAATGGAAGACAAGCATAAAATTAATAGAAAAATTATTCGATCTAGTGTTACGAAGTTGGTGAATAGTATAGAACTAAATTTAAAAGACGAACATTTAAATGTTGAAAACTTAGAAGAAGCTCTTAATCAACTAACTATAAAAATGAGCTTCTACAGGAAGCCGATAGGGAAATAGAAAAAATAATTCCTTAAACGGAATATGAAAATGAAAAAAACGTGTGTTTTGAATACCAAGACAAAGTCGCGAACGCTATTTTTAGAGCAAAAAAGAAAATAAAAGTAAATTCAGTCGAAAATAGTGGTGTAAATTCAAATGTTTCATATACATTACAGAATAGAAGTACACCGTTAAGTGAGAATAACAAATTTGTTAAATTACCAAAATTGGTTATTCAAAGATTTGGCGGTGAATTGTCCCAATTTATGAGTTTTTGGAATACTTTTCAAGTTACTATTCATGACAATGAAGCTTTGTCAAAGGTAGAGAAATTTAATTATGTAAAAAGTTATTTAACCTCGACAGCTTTAAATTCCATACACGGGTTAGAGATTTCAGAACAAAATTATGACAAAGCCGTAGAAATTCTTAAACAAAGATTCGGACAACGCGATATGATAATTAACCACCACATGAACAATTTGTTAAATTTAGCACCCGTTTATAAATCCACAGATATTTTTAGATTAAAAGATTTACATGAAGAAATCGAGATAAATATTAGATCATTATCCTCGTTAGAAGTTGATGAGAGTAAGTATACTGCTATGTTAATCGGAGTAATTCTAAAGACACTACCGTCTGATTTAAATTTAGAATTCAATAGAAAACACGCATCTAATTTACATGGAATTAAAATTCAAGAACTATTAGATTTCATATAAACGGAAATAATTTCGCGGGAAAAAACATTATCTACAAAAAATAAAACAAACGAACAAATAAAAAGTAATAAATTGAGTAATCGAGACAGCTGCAAATTATCGTCTGCGCATGAATTAATCCCTACTACTGCGGTAGAAAATAAACAGATGAGATGCATTTTTTGTAAAAAGAATCACGCGTCAGAAAATTGTTTCGCATTCGATATTGAAATGAAGAAGAATATTTTGAAATCTCAGGGCCGTTGCTTTTTGCTTTTGGAACAAAAGCACCGTATCGCGGAATGCCATAGCGACATTAAATGCAGAATATGTGGTTATAATCATAATACAACTCTCTGTTACAAATCTAAACATAAACCTCAGGAAAAAATAAATGTTCATTCTGGTTCAGAATCCAAACAGGAAATAGCTTCTACTGTTTCTTCTATAAATCAGGAAAATAAAATTTTGTTACAAACTTGTTCCGTAAATATTAAAAATAAAACGAAAGAGAAAACGATCCGTTTGCTTCTTGATTCAGCTTCTAGTAGAACATTTTTATGTCGTTCTATTGCTAATGAACTAAATTTAAAAGTGATTAGAAATGAAAAATTGAAAGTATACACATTTGGAAGTAAAACACCGATAGAAAAAACTTATGGCATAGTTAAATTAAAGCTCGTGAATAAAAATAAACCTGATCATAATATTCAAATTGAAGCGTTAGTTACGGATGAAATTTCTGGATCGTTCATTCACCCTCCCCCTGAATTGGAAAAAATCACGAAAAATGATAATTTTCAGAATTTAGAATTAGCTGATATACCTAATAGTAAAGAAAGCATTACACTTTTGATAGGAGTCGATTATTATTATGATATTGTGTTAGGTAACATTAGGCGCATTAATAAAAATTTAGTAGCAGTAAAAACTGTTTTCGGTTGGGTTTTATAGGGAATTAAAAGCGATTCTCTTGAATCATTAACCATGAGTATCATAATTTTTAATAAAATCACGCAATCAACTGTGGAAGAAAACCATATTTATTGAAATTTAATTTTTCCGACTGAGTGAAAATAATGCTTGGACCGGGACTCGAACCCCGGATCTTTGACTTACAAGGTCAAGGCTCTACCAATTGAGCTATCCAGGCCGACATCCCGGTCAGCATTACTCACTCAGACAACCTTTTAGGCAGAAACAATCTGGTCTATCATTTAGATAGCTCAACAGAAATAAGCCGCAGGAAATGAAAAACACCATTAAACAATGGGAGAATGAAATACAATTTTTAATAAAATCACGCAATCAACTGTGGAAGAAAACCATATTTTTTAAAATTTAATTTTTCCGACTGAGTGAAAGCCTAAAAGGTTTTTCTGCCTAAAAGGTTGTCTGAGTGAGTAATGCTGACCGGGATGTCGGCCTGGATAGCTCAATTGGTAGAGCCTTGACCTTGTAAGTCAAAGATCCGGGGTTCGAGTCCCGGTCCAGGCATTATTTTCACTCAGTTGGAAAAATTAAATTTCAATAAATATTGTTTTCTTCCACAGTTGATTGCGTGATTTTATTAAAAATTGTATTTCATTCTCCCATTGTTTAATGGTATTTTCCATTTCCTGCGGCTTATTTCTGTTGAGCTATCTAAATGATAGACCAGATTGTTTCTGCCTAAAAGGTTGTCTGAGTGAGTAATGCTGACCGGGATGTCGGCCTGGATAGCTCAATTGGTAGAGCCTTGACCTTGTAAGTCAGAGATCCGGGGTTCGAGTCCCGGTCCAGGCATTATTTTCACTCAGTGGGAAAAATTAAATTTCAATAAATACGGTTTTCTTCCACAGTTGATTGCGTGATTTTATTAAAAATTGCATTTCATTCTCCCATTGTTTAATGGTGTTTTCCATTTCCTGCGGCTTATTTCTGTTGAGCTATCTAAATGATAGACCAGATTGTTTCTGTCTAAAAGGTTGTCTGAGTGAGTAATGCTGACCGGGATGTCGGCCTGGATAGCTCAATTGGTAGAGCCTTGACCTTGTAAGTCAGAGATCCGGGGTTCGAGTCCCGGTCCAGGCATTATTTTCACTCATTCGGAAAAATTAAATTTCAATAAATATGGTTTTCTTCCACAGTTGATTGCGTGATTTTATTAAAAATTGTATTTCATTCTCCCATTGTTTAATGGTGTTTTTCATTTCCTGCGGCTTATTTCTGTTGAGCTATCTAAACGATAGTCCAGATTGTTTCTGCCTAAAAGGTTGTCTGAGTGAGTAATGCTGACCGGGATGTCGGCCTGGATAGCTCAATTGGTAGAGCCTTGACCTTGTAAGTCAAAGATCCGGGGTTCGAGTCCCGGTCCCGGCATTATTTACACTCAGTCGGAAAAATTAAATTTCAATAAATATGGTTTTCTTCTACAGTTGATTGCGTGATTTTATTAAAAATTGTATTTCATTCTCCCATTGTTTAATGGTGTTTTCCATTTCCTGCGGCTTATTTCTGTTGAGCTATCTAAATGATAGACCAGATTGTTTCTGCCTAAAAGGTTGTCTGAGTGAGTAATGCTGACCGGGATGTCGGCCTGGATAGCTCAATTGGTAGAGCCTTGACCTTGTAAGACAAAGATCCGGGGTTCGAGTCCCGGTCCAGGCATTATTTTCACTCAGTCGGAAAAATTAAATTTCAATAAATATGGTTTTCTTCCACAATTGATTGCGTGATTTTATTGAAAATTGTATTTCATTCTCCCATTGTTTAATGGTGTTTTCCGTTTCCTGCGGCTTATTTCTGTTGAGCTATCTAAATGATAGACCAGATTGTTTCTGCCTAAAAGGTTGTCTGAGTGAGTAATGCTGACCGGGATGTCGGCCTGGATAGCTCAATTGGTAGAGCCTTGACCTTGTAAGTCAAAGATCCGGGGTTCGAGTCCCGGTCCAGGCATTATTTTCACTCAGTCGGAAAAATTAAATTTCAATAAACATGAGTATCATAGTAGAAGAAAATTTGTTGTCAAAACAAATAGAAAATTTTTGGAATTTGGAAAATTCGGGTCTTATTAATCCGAAAGAAAAATTTGACCTTTCCGAAAATAAAATTATGAAAAATTTTGAATCGGAAATTAAGTATGAAAATAAACGATACAAAGTTAAATTCCCTTGGAAAATTAGTAAATCACAATTACGAAATAATTTTGAAATCGCTGAAAGTAGATTTTCGAGACTTAAGTACAAATTTTATAGAAACCAAAATTTATTTTTTGAGTACAACAATGTTTTACAGGATTATTTGAGAGAGGGGATTATAGAACCCGTTACGGATTTGGAGGAAAATTCTACAACCTTTTATTTACCACATAGAGCGGTAATAAAAACAGATCGTACAACAAGTAAATTACGAATCGTGTTTGATGCGTCTTCACATGATTACAATAATCTTTCTCTTAATAATTGTCTACATATTGGACCTAATCTTTATGAAGATATTTTTGACATTTTGTCTAGATTTAGATTTCAACCCGTAGCCTTTACTGCGGACATGAAACAAGCATTTTTACAAATTTTGATAGACGAGGAAGATAGGGACGTAACACGGTTTTTGTTTACAGAAAGTCCTCACGAAGGCACCTCTCCCCTTCAGATTTTTAGATTCACTAGAGTTTTGTTTGGACTTAATTGTAGTTCATTCTTATTAGCTGCGACGATAAAACATTATTTGAAAAATTTTATCTACACACATAGGGAGACTGTTAGTTTTTTAAATGAAAACATTTATGTAGATGACATAATAGGAAGCCACCCATCAGTAGAGAAGGCTTTAACTACAAGTCTAGACTCACTTAGTATCTTTAAAGACGCGAGTATGCAACTTCACAAATTTCATACAAATTCGACACCATTACATGAACTTTAGGTACAAAAAAATGTTATTAGCAAGGATTCTAAAATATTTGAAGAAAATGATTCCCCTAATAAAGTTTTGGGTTTAGGGTGGAATAACTTGAAAGACACTCTCTATTTTGATTGTAGGGATTTAATAAACCTCGTTTCTAAACAGATAAATACTAAAAGGTTTGTTTTACAAGTACTAGGCAAAATTTATGAACCTATCGGTTTCCTAGGGCCCTACACTTTAAGAGTTAAATGCCTTATGCAGATGATCTGGAAGACTGGTCTTGATTGGGATGATACATTACCTGAAGATTTGAAAAAAATATGGAAAGACTGGTGTAATGAGTTAGTCATCTTTCTAAATTTTCTGTGCCGATATATTATTTTTCTGATTTTCCAGAATTTAACATTGGTGATTTGCAACTACATGTTTTCTCAGATGCTAGTATCAAAGCATTTGGCACTGTTGCCTATTTTAGAATTAAAGAAATCTCGAATGAAAATGTAAAACGATATTCGTTGCTTCCAAAAATAGAGTAGCGCCTTTTTAAAATCTCACGCTACCTAAACTTGAACTCACAGCTGCATTGTTGGCAGCTAAACTAGGTCATAATATTTTGAGAGCTCTGAAATTAGATATACCCACGTTTTACTGGACAGACTCAATGATCGCTTTTTTACTTTCTTCTATATGTAATATAGAGAAAGTATTGGATTCGCGAAAATTTTCGACCTCCGTTTTTTGACGGATCTACACGTTTTGGGATGTCCTGAACACGAATTGATAGTTTTTAGAAAATGTCTGTCTGTCTGTCTGTGTGTCTGTCTGTCTGTCTGTGTGTCTGTATCATTTTTTTGTGGACGCTGTATCTCACGAACATATGAATGAAATTTAACCAAACTTGGTATTTAGTTGCACCCTGACATGAACTGGTGCCCATTAGATTTGGGGATCAATAGCTCAACAGGTGGCGCTGTAATCGCATTTTATGCAAATTTTTAACATGGCAGCATAGGACAAAATTCCGTATAAATGGGCATAATGAGAGTTATTTTAAACTTGTGATTGTAAAATGAATTTGAATTATTGATGATAGTAGTAGTTAACTAGGAAAAAAAAAATTGTGCATGGGGGGGCATCGGTTCCCCCCCTGGGGGGGAAGTACCCCCCGGGGGGGTTAAATTTTGAAGATGGGTATCATTCGAAAGATCTCGTCAATACCTTTAAAACGAATGGTTGAACCATAAATCTGTGATAATTTAAAACAAAGTTATCGATTTTTTTTACTTTTAACAAAAAAAAAAACTTAGAAAAATAATCGTATTTTTTTTTTTTTTTTTTTTTTTTTTTTTTTTTAACGAAATTTTACCAAACTTGGTATTTAGTTGGTCCCCGACATAAACTGTTGCTGATTATATTTGGGGATCAATAGCTCAACAGGTGGCGCTGTGATAGCATTTTATCTAAATTTTTAACATGGCAGCATAGGACAAAAATTCGTATAAATGTGCATAATAAGAGTTATTTTACACTTGTGTTTGTAAAATTAATATGAATTATTGATAATAGTAGTACGTAACTAGGAAAAAAATTTTGTGCATGGGGGGGCATCGCTTCCCCCCCTGGGGGGGAGGGGTAAATTTTGAAGATGGGTATCATTCGAAAGGTCTCGTCAATACCTTTAAAACGAATGGTTGAACTATAAATCTGTGATAATTTAAAACAAAGTTATCGATTTTTTTTACTTTTAACCAAAAAAAAAAAAAAAAAAAACTTAGAAAAAAATTCTATTTTTTTTTTTTTTTTTTAAATATTGTTAGTGATTGAATATGTATTAATTTTCACAAAAAAAAAAAAAAAAGGAAAAAAAAATCTTTTTTTTTTTAAATATTGTTACTGATTGAATATGTATAGGAAAATATAGAAGAAAGTCTTGTGGTGGCCACAACATACTAGTTTTTTTTGGATTAGAGGCTCTCCAGAAAAGTTTAAGCCGTTTGTGCAAAACAGAGTATAAGATATTCGCGAATTGACATCTCCTTCAAACTGGAGGCACTGTCCCGGTTCGTCTAATCCTTCCGACCTTGTATCCAGAGGTGCAAAGATCATAAAATTAATTAATGATAGATTGTGGTTAAATGGGCCTGAATGGCTCAGTTCACCCCCCGAACTTTGGCCTAAGCCTGATGATAAACAAAAGCTAGATGTAGAAAGCTTAGAATATAGAAAAAAGGTAAAAGAAACACTCCTCTTCAATTGCATGACAGAAAAACTAGAAAACCCATTGATATCAGAAAATACAGCAGTTTAGTAAATTTAATCAGAGTTACAGCTTGGGTAAAAAGATTTATTAAGAGGATCAAAAAAATTCCAGAACTTAACAATACATTGACAACCGAAGAACCAATAGAAGCTGAGAAACATTTGATATCGAATAAACAAAAGTTGTATTTTAAAAATGAATTTCACTCGTTAATAAATGAAGAAATTATTGATAAAAATTCTCCCCTTAGTAACTTAACTCCTTATCTAGACGATGGAAAAATGATGCGGCTGGGCGAGAGATTAGAGTTTAGTGATTTACAGTTAGAAGAAAAACATCCCATCATTCTCTCCAAACAGTCGTGGTTGACTACCTTGATTATCCGAAATGAACATGAAAAAATAATGCATGGAGGAGTATCTGAAACATTGTCAAAAATACGGTCTAAATATTGGATTCCCAAAAGTCGCCAGTTAGTTAAAAGTGTCCTGAATAAATGTATTATATGTAAGAAATACCTTTCCAGACCAACAGATCAGATCACTGCTCCACTACCCCGTGACAGAATAACAGAGTCGCCCCCTTTCTCCATATGTGGCATTGACTTTGCTGGGCCTCTCTACATTAAAAATGCTAAAGAAATTGAAAAATCTTATATAGTGTTGTTTACTTGTGCAGTAACCAGAGCGTTACACTTAGAACTTGTACACGACATGTCAACTGATTATTTTTTGTTGGCCTTCAGACGTTTCTTAGCGAGAAGAGGAAACTGTAAAGTTATATATTCGGATAACGCCAAAACGTTCAAGCGTTCGAAACAAGAGCTAGAAAATTTGTATCAAATTCTTTCTGATGATTCACTTTTAAAATTTTTTGCGAATTAAAGAATCATATGGAAAAATATAATAGAAAGGGCCCCGTGGTGGGGTGGGTTCTACGAACGATTAGTTAGATCCGTCAAAGACTGTCTGCGTAAAGTCATCGGCAAAGCCCTCTTGAATTATGATGAAATGTCTACTCTCCTTATAGAAGTAGAAACAGTGCTCAACTTACGCCCCTTAACTTACGTGTATAGTGAATCTGGAGAACCGAACCCCTTAACTCCTATTCACTTTTTAAATTTTGGTAAAGAAATCACCTACCCAGTGAATTTTGCTGACATTATTGAAGGTGCTTCAAACAAAATGTCTGCCTTAAGACACAAAAGATACCAATCACTGTTGTTAAAGCAGTTGTGGAATACATGGAAAAGCCAATACCTATTGGATTTGAAGACGGCGCATGCTTTAAAGAATCCTACTGCACAACCTGAACTGAAAGTAGGAGATGTAGTGTTAATTGGTGATGATTCAAAAAACAAACTTTTGTGGAAACTTGGTATAATCCAAAAAACAATCGTCGGAAGAGATAATCAAATTCGATCCTATGAAGTAAGAACAGGTAATGGTATTTTAAAAAGAACTATACAACATTTGTATCCCTTAGAAATGGTTTAAGACTTTATAACTGGAAAAAAGACTTTTCTCTTTTTTTTTTTCTTTTGGAACTTTAATTTTTATTGCATATCCTCATCATATTTTTTTTTATTTACATTTAAGATCCTTTTAAGATGATAATTTTCAAATTTAAAAAAATAATAATAATCTGTTTGTTTATATTTATATTGTTATACATTTTAGTGCATTTGCTTTACATCTGTAATTAATGATTGTTTATTCACAATAAGGTGTTCAAATATGCAGGAAATTTGAATAAGTATGCTATTTTGTTTATTATTGAAATTTTAATTAGTATTATTTAGTATCTGTATTTTAAATTTTGCATGTGTTATCTTTATATTTAAGTTTATTTATATTTGATAACTAAGAGTTAATTGTTTAAATAATAATGTGTTTGCTTTATGTTTAATATTGATATTTCAATTTAATATTTTGATTTGATCTTTTATTGATTTAGTTATAGTACTTTAAATATTGTTTACATTTGTATTTAATATTAGATAATTGTTGATAAGTAAAAAAAAAAAGATTATGTGATTTAGTACTAATTGAATACTTAGAAATTTGAGCAATTTATGATTATCAGAAGTTGTTCGGATTTGAGATTTATTTTTGATTTAATGAGATTTTGATTTGTGAACTCTGTGAGTTGGATGGTTGGATGGTTGGGTTTTACGTCGCACTAGTGCTACGCAGATGGGCAATTGGCGACGGTCTGGGACATACCCCTAGAGGTGGTCCGGAGACATGCCATCACAATTTTGATCCTCCACGTGAACTCTCTGAGAGTTCACGGCGGGGAGTTGTGTAGTAAAATCAATTCTCTTTAGACGGCGCTGCGTCGCCAGTGAAAGAAAAAAGAACCTATATTTTGTTAAAAGATTTTGGCAACAGCCAATAAGTTTTAGTTTTAGATTTTCGGATGCTTCGGCTGTGTTCGAAGACAGAATTTTCGATCTCTCACTATGAGAGCTTATTAGATTTGGGAATTATGTTCCTTTAAGTATTCCTTTTTGTAAATAATGTATTTTATTTGTAAATAGAATTTTTATTTTATTATAATCATTAAACCATCAGAAAAAGTATGCATCGTTCTATTTTATTCGTTCTCTCGTTTCAAAGCAATCCGGCATATTAATTTTGATTCTTTATGTTCCTAAAATGTCAATACCACTGAACCGCAAATTATTTTTACAACATTAAATGACCCATATGTATAAATGCTTTAAATTCCAGCAATTAATGTTCATTTGTTAGATTTCAGGAAGTCGTATTTTGAAATAATCCCCATTCGTCCTATTCTACGAATATATTTTTTGAAAAACCCTCGGGAAAGCTTGTAACCCATAGAAAATGCGTCCCCAGATGACGGATATTGGAACGCGTCCATTGGTTTTTACTTCTGGGTGGCAGAAGTGAAATGAAATACTCTCCGAGGACAAACAGGTTGGAGTCCAAAGTTTCTGAGGAAATGGCAACCATTTTTAGGGTAGATGGTCTTATATAAGTATCTACAGACACGACACCAACCAACCCACCACCCTTTGAAAGGTCAGGAAACTTGTTTGGCATGATTAATGATATTTTGCTAGTTATGATAATCATTTTACCTGTCATTCTAATACTAAGACAATAGGGAATCCTATTTCTACACAAAAGCTTAATGAAATGTCAAACAGTTGTCGTATATAAAGGGAAATATCGTTAGAGAATAAGACTTAACTAAATAAAATGGTTCAAGTAAATTAATTGATGTTGCTATTTCAAGAAACAACTTGCAGGTTAGTCCACAACTCTTTTTGGACTTTTTTTTTTTTTTTTTTTTTTCGTGATTATGGCGAATTGTAATTTTCGGAAATGGTTCCAAACGCAAACAGATATTGTAAAGAATCCAGAACGATATCGTTACTGTTCAAATCGGCGCCAAAAGGAAATCGCCAAATAGTGTTGTGGACCAACATGCAAGTTTAACCATTTCAAGAATAATAGTAAAAACTATAGTTCTTGAATTTATGATAAAAAATCACATTTGTAATGTGGATGTGTGCGCCACAGCTGAAAGAATACGCTTCGGCTCTAAGTCTAGCTTGTATGCTAGGTAGACCAGCACAACTTAGGCTCGAACCAGGCTACTTACATCTTTAAACCTAGAGATCAACAATTTTGCCTACTGGTGCGACTGAAATCAGATAATAAAAAGTTTATAAATTCAGAAGAAACTAACAATTAGCAGTAAATTCAAAAAGTACTTATCCTATAGAAGATTATAATCATAAATTTATGCACACTAAAATGACATATAGATGTGATTATTATTATTTTTTTTTCTTTAACTGAAAGTTAATTTTATTTTGAGTTACTTGATTTTCAAAGACGTCAAAGTTGAGTAAAAGTAGTTTCAAGAATTGTATGACAGAACTTTATCAGCGATTCATTTATTTTGAAAAGTTGCATAATTTTAGGAACTTTTTGAGTTGTTTTCTTTAAAACGTATAGAAAGTTTCTTGAACAAAAGTTTTTTTTTTTTTTTTTCTATTTCCTGAACATCATGAAATATTTCCACGAACATGACAGTTGAACCTTTACATTCTTATCGTTCACAGGCATTTCACTGATTTGTTGATTGATAAAAAGTCTTCATTATCTCTTTCTTCATGTCTAACACATCGTTTCTTGTTTGCATAATGACATACTTATATCTTACAGTCTATTTTCCGAAAAGGTACTTTATGTAAATTTGAATATTATTGACTTTTGAGTGACATTTAAGATATGTAAATCATATTCAAATGTTCATATGTTCCTTTTCTCTGTCACATTCCAATTTTTTTTTTTTTTTTTTTTTTTTTTAACTTTGTAATGAAATTGTCCAAAACACTGAAAATTGTCATTTCTAAAGCATTAATTATAGAAAGAAAATTGTAATTTAATGAGAAAGAAAAAAAAAATTCATAATCAAAATTTTTATGATAGGGCTTTTTATTCAAAGAATACAGCAGATTTTTGTTAATTTAATCAGGGAAGAATTTTTTAAGGAAAGTTTTAAAGTTGGACTACTACTAAAAAAAAAAAAAAATAAAATAAAATAAATTGAATTCAAAATTACAATTAAATTTCTCTAACAAGATAAATAATAATAAATATATGTTGGATTGTTTGTATAACAATGAAAATTATTATTTCATAATCCTGATTGTTATTCCTTAGTAAGTTAATTTTTTATTAGGATTCGTCATGAAAGCACAACATAAGCTATATGGTCAGTAATATGCTACCTTGTTTAACATGTGCAAATTTCTAATTAAAGCTGGTGACTGCGCGCAACAACGATAAGTTGGCGGATACACTACCAAAACTTGGTACTAAAGTAGTTGCAACCACCTGATGGTTTAACCTTTTACTATGATTTTGTAATTTTGTGTTGAACCAAATATTGGCATTATGTTTTAAATAAAAATAAAAATAATTTCAACGTTCGACCGAAGCGGGAATTGAACTGAAGACCTTCATGTTTCAAGTCTAATATTCTGGCTCTGTACTACTTCTTCTGGCCCTATTATTCTGTTTCGTTGATTTTGGTAAAATGGGGCTTTATTTTTTATAGTCTTATCTCGAACCATGAGGGAGTTGTAGCACAAAATTTGCACTTTACCCTATATTTTGATCCCGCTCTTTAATTTAAGCTTTGTTTGGTTCTAAAGAATTTTACTAATTCATAGTTCCTGGAATGTATAATAGATTTTTCTCTCTTCTTAAATGGATATACTTCAAATAAGCTTTTTTATAGTAACATCTGGTTAGTGATTAATTGAATAAAGAACTCTTTTTTTTCTTATGATGAACGTTGGTTTCGAATGGCCTAATCATTCGCTTAATTTCACAGATTTTATTTTCCCTCTCTGGCTTACAGCAGGTGATTTTCAGCATGCTAGGGGCGCAATCTCCTGAATACAAAGAGATTTAAAATCGCATGCACGTCGAAACACTTCCCCAAGTTTTGGTGCAACAGAAATTCAATCGCAAGAAGTAGAAAACTTAAAAGTGAGGTTGAACCCTATTATGGTAATGATTATAACTTTACTCCATATAGTGATTCAAGTTTGAACTGAAATTTTTAACCGTGATATTTATAGACTACATGAAATACAATTTTTTATTAAAATCACACAATCAACAGATTGGAAGAAAATCATATTTATTGAAATTTTATTTTTCCGACTGAGTGAAAATAATGCCTGGACCGGCAGTCGAACCCGGATCTTTGACTTACAAGGTCAAGGCTCTACCAATTGAGCTATCCAGGTCGACAACCGGTCGGCTTATTTCTGTCGAGCTACCTACATGATAGACCAGATGTTTCTGCCTAAAGGTTGTCTGGGTGAGTAATGCCGACCGGTTGTTGGCCTGGATAGCTCAATTGGTAGAGGCTTGACCTTGTAAGTCAAAGATCCGGGGTTCGACTCCCGGTTCAGGCATTATTTTCACTCAGTCAGAAAAATAAAATTCCAATAAATATAGACTACATGGTTTAGATAACGTAAACTGATGAAACTCTGTACCTTGATTTCAAACAAGATATCCAGATAGAGGCTTTTGAAATCAGTAAGTCTTTACAAAACGGAATGACATTCTTTTGACACAAATTATTTCATGTTACTAAGCAACCAGGCTGTCAAGATTAACACGAATAACTTTAGTAGGTAGTCTATATCATAATCTAGACTAGAATTTAGTTTCTATTGTTTATAGTTTGTTTGAAAAATATATTTTGCTATCCTTTCACTATTTATCTACCGCGTGTCCCAAAAGTAACTGATGGATTTTGTAAAAACTAAAAAACGGAACGCAAAAGAAATGTATCACTTGCACTTTATGTTTGGAAAACCAGGGAATTTAATCTCACCAGTTTTAAATTTACTTAACATTTCCGTCAAAATATGGCGTTGCAGGTATGCGATGACCAAGGTCCCTAGCAGTCAAAATGAATCCGTGATATCTTCATTCAGTATTTTGCTATGAAATTTGTTAATGGATGCTTGTGAAAGAGTATAACTACTGAAAATTATTTACAGCATTAATGCAGCGATGAAAATGGTACTGAAGCGATAGAATTTGGTGAAAATGTTAACTAAATTTTCAAATTAGTGGTATAAAATTCCCTGCACTATAAAAAATATGTCCTATTTGCTGCCAAAAATTGTCTGTAATTTCAGAAAATACGTTCTGACAACGTAATTTTTTCGTAAATTACGCGTATTTTCTCAATTTACAGAGAATATCCGGCAGCAAATAGGACATATTTTTTACAGTGTAATTTCCTAAACATCATAAGGCTGCAAACGATACATTTCTATGGGAACCCCTGTTCTTTTATTGATTTCCAAAACTGATCAGTAGTTTTTGGGATACTCGATAAATAATATATAAGTTAGCAAATTTTAATTAATATATTTCGAAGGATGTAGCAACATACTACTCGTTTCCCCAGGGTTTCGTATAAAAATATACAACTTATTCAGTTCCCTTAACATCCTGATTAGTAGTTATTAACGTGATGTGATTACCGTGTTCGATTACCGATGATTGCCGTAGTAAATTCGTATGTAAAATTTTACAACCAATAGGTAATTCTTTAATGAAGATCAGTGTATCATTAAATAGTGAACACAAAAAATAAGTTTGTATGCAAAAGATTTGACCATTTTACTATCGCAAGAGCTATACACTTCGAAATAAAATTAAAAAAATTAGAAAATATTAAAAATATTATCTAAATTAATGTAATCCGCACCACCCCTTGAAAAATTACCAATCTTGATCAAACCTTTTAGGAGACAATTCATATGAACTTCAAAGTACAAAATTTGAATTCCTTGCAGTTATTTCCTTTTACATTATGCTGGTGATAGACTTACACAGATAATAAACAATAAAAACTTTACTTTAGTATTCAGGGACTTCAGAACGCGCAATTATATAAAACACCAATGCTTAAAATGTAACTGCAAAAATTGCCTACACTTTGTATATGAGAAATTAATTTTCATTCTTGAGCAGTTTTTGTACTCAGCACATTGCATACTTAGATGTAGTCCAATATTGAAAATACATAGCACGATCCGAAATGCATTTTCAGCAGTTTTTAAGGATGTCCCTGTAAACGAGTCATTTGCTTGGTCTCCACGAAAAGTTTAGTATAAGCTCCCTTATGTGATACAGATTTAGAATGCAGAATTTAGTATACCGGCTACAATTCATTCTTGAGACATGCCGATAAGAGACATAAAGAGAAACAGACCGAACGATAAAAACTTTTTTTTTTTTTTTTTTTTTTGAAGTGAAAACTTCTTTAGGCGCGTTGAGCACTTTTTGGGTGAACAAAAATCATGGAAGTCGCGTCATCGTCACCGAACGCTTTTCATAAACTATTGAAGTGAAAACTTCTTTAGGTGCGTCGAGCACTTTTTGGGTGAACAAAAATCATGGAACTCGCGTCATCGTCACCGAACGCTTTCCATGAGCTATATGTATACTGTGTATATATGTACATAGATAAACCTCCGTGGGTTATGAATATACATTATTTTTATACAAAGAGTATATCTCTCTTTATATATATCCATATATGCAGCTCACGGCGCGGCATGCCTCATATACATACATATATATATATATATATAATGTACTATACTAATACGAGTAGTATACTGGCTACTGGCATCTGTCTCTTTCTAGTTCTATACTCTATGTATGTATGTACTTTTTCCACAGTATATACATAGTTCACAAAGTTCAAGCACGTGTTTTCATACAGACTGTTATATTCTTCTTTTTGCTTTCAATATAAATTTTCAAATAAATAATTAAAAAAAAGAAAATTATTTTAGTCATATTACAATATTAACAGTTCTTTACAAACCAAAAATAATTCAAAAATAATAATCTAATAGCTCGACGATACAATTCACAAGTTACTTAGTTTTCACTTCTATCGTCAGTCCCCAATGACTACCCTGTTGATTTATTTTTTAATTCAAGAGGAGCACAAAATACGAAAACATAACAAAAACTCAATTTCAAAGATTTGACGTAAAAGCAATATTTTCTCTACCATATATGGTAAGAGAAACTTCATTATATATATATATATATCTTCAAAACAGAAGCAGTGACGCAAATAATAAATTTTGTAATATTTCTACAAAACTGCATTTATTCATGCAGAAAAATTTAACGAATGGTCATTTTCGATTAATTTCCTTATTATTTTATAACTGAATAAAATTTATTCAAGTGTAATTTTCTTCCTAAATAAAATTTATGTAACAATTTTTGACCTTTTCTTAGGTAATACTAAAAATAAAATTGTGCGTTTGAATACGATAACATGTTACAAAACAAGAGCTGAATAAAAAATATAATCTCTCATGTTGAGGTGAAATCTTTCACCCAAGGAAAACGATAATTTTATTGAAAACTAATCACGCAAGGAAATTAGTTGAAGACTTATTCACAAAGTCATATGAAAAGAAAGAAAAAATTAAATTGGAAATTTTCGTTGGATTAATTTTTTCCTTTTAACACCTTAAAACTTTTAACTCTAACATATTTTTGTTTATTTACAAAGATTTGTGAGATTATGTTTTTCAGAAAATAGAACTTTTTCAATGCGGTTGAAATAATTGGATCTTCAAATTAATAACGCATTGCTAGCATTTTTCCGCATGTGAAAAAAAAACTTACGAAATTTCAACTCTTCAAAATACCTAAAATTTAGCTCCTTCTTTGGCCGATAAATTGCTTAATTTTTAGTCTATCCAATTGAAATTTTGACAAAGTTGCCCAATATATCTAGTTTTCAACATATGTAATAAAAATATTTCTATCTTTCGTGCATGCGCAATGAAAACTTTCTTCATAAAAATGTTCATATTTTATGAGATATTTAAGATATTTGTATTCCGATTGTATAATGTTACAAAGGGGGTTTTCAATTTATCTAAAAATGGGGATAATTTTCGTTTAAAACTGTATATTAAAAATAAAAAACATACTGATTTTTTTCTTTAGATTTAAAATAAATGCTTATATCTCCGTTATTTAACTTGATATCGTCACATAAATTCATCCACAAATTTTACTGTGTCTACATTGGCATATCCCAAAGTTACGGATCATTTCCTTCAGATAACGATACAGGGTGATCACAAACATTATTGAATTTGCTCAATTTCTTGCCGGCTCCCTAATTAATGTCGTAATCTAATCTACACTGAAAAACATGAGAAAGACCCAGTTCTTTTCATATCCAGTGTTTAAAAACATTTCTTCTAGAGAATTGACTTAAGGGAAATGCCTTAAATTCACAGTGTCTCAAAAAAGAAGCACTGTCTTTAACTCCTAATTAAAGTATTAGCTACAGTGAATATATTACTTTTCACTCCATGCCATACTGACTTAATCCATTCATACAAAGTATAAAAAAATAAAGACAAAATAAATCCTCGGGCTTCTGGAGAATCCGAAGAAGTTCATGAATGTTAAGAGTGATAATAAAATAAAATTTTTCGAGATTTATTTCAAAAATTCAAGTTGTTTTTCTTTCATTTACAATAATTAGCAAATAAATATATGCCTACTTTCTTCTTAGCAATTAAACGACATTATTGATGTTTGTACCACATGGTTTATCATTTTTGAAACACTTCATTTTTATAAACTCATATACTTATTTTGTATTTTTGCATAAACCTATATAATAATATACATTTTCATAAGTTAATCCTATAAGCGTTAAGTCCGGTCTTTTTCCGACATGCATAGTCAAATTAAAAAGCTAGTGTGGCTAAATTTTGAAATATATGTTGTTTTTTCAAGAAAATAAGATTAATAAACATGTGTAGTACACAGTATTAAATTCTGCTATTTATACTGTGCATAGTATTAATTTTATAAATCATTAAACAGATATATCGAAAAACGCTAACGCAAAATTAAAAAATCATGATTTATTGATTAAATGAAATTTTCTAACAAATTTCCCTCTTATCTCGTATCATAATACAAACATATATATGCATATTCATATGTAAATTTTAACGTGATGACGTATAACATTGCATGTGTTTGATAAAAAATGCAGCGTCCTAAATTGAGGCGAAATCTCTCAGTCGAGGAAAACGACAATTCTAGTGGAAACTATATCCATGCAAGTGAATAAGATGATGACTTAATCTTTAAATAATTTGAAAGAATGATTTCTCATCATTCAAAACTGAAGCAATGATTTACAAAAGCAGAATCTTTTATCTTTAAAGTGGCTTTGTTTAAAATTGAAAAATTCAACGGAAGGTCTTTTCCGATAAATTAGGATTGTCATTTTTGTGGACACATGTCTGAATGTCTACAATTTGATGTGAAAATAAGTTATTTATTTAATTTATACTGAGTTGTTTCACTGTGAAATATAAGTTAGATTGTTTAAAATTGCAAAAAGTAATTTTTATTAACATTCTTGCTTAACAATTCTTTCAAAGATGACAAAATGCTGTATTTTTATTCTTGGATTTTTGTACCAATCGTGTATTTGGTATGTGGCATTAAATTTATTTGGAGTGGAAAATTTAAGAAAAATATATAAATTTGAATAAAAAAAAAAAAAAAATAGAAATATTGATACCGATTTGAAAGAGATTGTAAATTTTGTTAATGGAATCGTTATAATACCTCAAGTAAGGATTTGTTAAGAAAAAAAAATTAATTTAAAAATGAAAATAAGCTTTTTATTAATTTGTGCCTTTATTGATTTAAAATGTGCAAATATAACAATTCCCTTTCCCCAATTCAAAGAGGAAAATATTTTTATTTATTTTATTTTATTTATTTATTTATTTATTTTATATATTTATGTATTTATTTAATTAATTTATTTTATTATTATTATTATTATTTATTTATTTATTTATTTAGACTTTTTTTTTTCTTTTTGTGAATTAAAATAAAGCTCTGTCTCACAAATAGATCTCTCACAATAAATTTGTGAAAAATCAAATATTGCCTAATTTTGAATCTTACAAAGATCAACAAAAGACCAACACATAATCTAAATAATGAAAATATTAATTGAACTGCTAATATTTCGAATTTTAAAACCAGATTTCTCACCATTATTTTTTAATAGAAATCTATCTCACTTATTTTCTACGATTTAATAAATCAGAAAATTCTAGTAAAATTCTCCCACGTAAACCATAGACTTTGTAGTTGTGAAATAATACTCAATGTTAAAAACTTTTGACTTTTTTTTTTCCTATTCATTTCAGAAGATTATTAGTCTCACTTTTTTAGTCTTTTTTTAACGCAGTCTATTTAAAATTCCATAGATACCACACTCATAAAATTATTTATTGCGTGACTATGGGAATATTTAATTTTCCTTCCGCACTAAATTGTCTTTTATAATATTATGCAATGGAAATATCCAGGCTTTGGCTAATATCCATTTATGTTATCAGTTTAATTTTATATCATGTTAATATGCACAAATCCTCTTTCATTGGTGATTCTGTTTATTGAAATTTACAGTTGTGTTGCTTGTTGAAATTTGCGTATTACAGCTCCAATATAAGTGAGAAATTTTAGAAAAAGCTTCGTTTTTCACTGCAGATATATGATCTTTAATTTTTTTTTATTTGCAATGAAATGATTTTTTTTTTTTTTTTTTTTTGTAATAAATTTTCATTTAATTTTACTAGAGCTGCCCTTTTTTCAATTTATTTAATAAGCTTATTAGTACTTTTACACTAAATTTTCAGAAGAGTAATTTTCTTCTTTCTCTTCTTAATTAAATAATATAGAAAATTACTGTACCAAGAAAGTGGTGTGAAAAAAAAGTGGACAGGTACTGGTAAGGCTAAGAAATAAATTATAAATTTAACTCTGCTTTTACGCGTGGTATTGTGAAGTTTCAATCAATACAAAAAAAAAAAATAATAATAATAATGAAATATTTAAAGAAAAAATCAATTCAATAACATAATTTATTCATATATACCACAACATAGTAAATTAAAACCTTTATTATTATTGTTATTATTATTTCAAGGCATAGACTGAATTATCTGCATCCCCACATTCTAAAAGTTAAGAAACGCTAGGAAAAATGGAAATGTGGGCTTCCAGTAGTGACTATTTAGAGAAACCTTAAAAATATGCAATAAATATTAACATTTTTATCTTGATTAATTTTTAGAAATAGTTAATATTTTATTATGATTCGTCTTATGCTTATTGAAATTTAGTTTGTAACCAACTTAAACAAACACAGATACATAATAGCAATGGGAAGCATGATTAAAAATGCACTTTATTTGTAGCAGAAAAATAATAAAAATTTCTATCATAGAAGAAACTTTTCTAGCAAATTTTTTTTTATTAATTTTAATTTTAAAGGAAATGACAATTAAAAATTCGTTTATTTGAATACAGCATGTGATTTAAATAAGTTTATATATATATATAAACTAACAAAAGATAAATGAAAAGTAATCCCAAAATACACGAGGGCCTTCTTCAGGAGAGCCCCCCCCCCTGTAGGGAATGGAATATGAGAAGTTTATGAAGAAACGTAGGCTTTTTAGCCAAAATTACGTTTCTAGCCCCTGACTTCTCATACAAGAAAGCAAAACCATATAGCAAACGAATTGAATTGATACAAAGAATTAGAAAACAATTAAATTCATAAATAAGTAGTAAATATATCAATATAAAAAAGCAAAAATATAAGTATATATCTATTTGTTATATAAATAATATTAATATTAATTATAATATATTAATAATATTAATATTTATATAACTACTTGTTATATAAATTTGTCCTTATATATACTTTTATTTTTTTATTTTTATATTGATATAGTTTCTATTGTACTTTATTTATTTATGAATGAAATTGCTTTTTAATGCTTTGTATTAATTCATTTCGTTTGCTATATGGTCTTGCTTTCCTGTATGAGAAGTCGGGGCCTAGAAACGTAATTTTGGCTAAAAACCCTACGTTTCTTCAGAAACTTCTCATATTCCATTCCCCATATGGGGGGATCTCCTGAAGAAGGCCCTCATGTATTTTAGGATTACTTTTCATTTATCCTCTTTTTTTTTTTTTTTTTTGGTTTTATATTTCCTTTTGCTGCATTTACGTATGGGTTTATAAATACTCCGTTCCAGTTTTTTAAATTCAAGCTATATTTCTTTTATTTTTAGGTTTAATCTTTTATATATATATATATATATATATATATAAACAAGAAGAAGAAAAGAAAAGTGTATTTGTTGCACCTTTTAATATGACATGTAACAAAGTTTATAAGAACATCGAAGGTTGTAAATTATGATTAATTAATTTGTATTTTTTTCTAAATTCTTTTTTCCTTCATCAGGTGCAAAAAAACACGTGCTACTGCCTTGGAGGCAAAAGCAAGACTGAAAGCAGGGCAAAATCCAGAGGGGGGAGGAGCAACACAAACAACCAATAGGAAGCATCATGCAGGACCTATCAGAGAGGAACACACATGCACACACAAAAACAAAAGGAGGGAAGGAAGGAATAAACATTTTTTTTTTTTCTCAATACTAATAAGTAAATTTAATAAAATTTATTAATATTATTATTATTAATATATATATATTTTTTATTTTATTTATTTATTAGTATTAATAGATTAATTTATTATATTAATATTTATTTATTAGTAATTAATATATTTATTAGTATTAGTATTAATTTATTAGTATTAATAAATTTTATTAAATTTACTTATTAGTATTGAAAAAAAATGAAAAAAAAAAAAAAAAGTTATTGTTTATTCCTTCCTTCCCTCCTTTTGTTTTTGTGTGTGCATGTGTGTTCCTCTCTGATTGGTACTGCATGATGCTTCCTAATTTTTGGATATGTTCAATAGTATATTATAGTACCTGACTTGAACCTGACTTGCCTCTCTAAATTGTGTCAGTTATCTAGCTTTCCTGTTTAACACTTCCCAACCCATCTGGCTCCGCAGAGTTTTAGTCAGAATTAAATTTAGACTTATACTCATTAGAATTAAATTTAGACTGTTGCAAGATATGATGTTACGGTGCTGTAGTCATTTTTTAACCTATACAAGAGGTTATTTGAATGATTGAGTGGATTTTACGTCACACTAGGGCTGCACAATGCGCAAATTACGATAGTTTGGGAATTACCACTAAAGGTGATCTGGAAACATGCCATCAAAATTTGAAGGCTCCACTGAGGGTATGGCTCTAACACTTCACTTATAGATGGGGAAAATGGGCTTGATGATACGAGCATTAAACAAAATATACAATATAACCATAACTGCCGACATTTTTAATGTAATCCAGAGCATTGTTAATACTCACCTTTCTTTCTTTCTTTTCCTCACACAGCTTTTTATGAAGAGTAATTTTCTGCTTATTTAACGGTAATTATGTATTTTACTGTATAAAGTGTTAACAATACAATAAAATAAAAGTGCTGGAAAATGGGTATAACTAGTACAATTATCTAAAATTTCACTAACAGGTGATATTTTGTTGCCTATAATAGATGCAAATGAGATTTTCTATAAAAGGGATACCTGTATTTGAACTAGTTAGTCGCCCGCAATGACCATACTGATAGAAAACAAGGAAAGAGCATTAGTCATTTCTATAATAAAACTTATTTGTACCTCCCTTATATTCCGCCATCTTTTGGCGAAATAGAAAACAATTTATTTGTACCTCCCTTATATTACGCCATCTTTTGGCGAAATAGAAAACTATTTATTTCAACGTAAACCTCCGTGTTATGATTTATTTAGCACATACTTGAATTTTCGTCTGGATTCGATCAGTAGAACTGCAGCTATGTGTACTTAATACCGTTAGTTTACTTTCTATCAACCGATATAATAATCAATAATTCAGTATTTATTTTTAATGTGTTTTTTCATAATTTTTTCTTCATTTAGAACAACAATATTACAAAAATATTTTTGTAATGCGAAAGAATTTTTTTAATGTCTTCAAATCAAATGAGTTCTAAATCAAGTATCTAATGAAGTTCTCAATGTGCAAGAGACCACAAAAAAATTGTAGCTACTAAAATAAAATATAAAACTAAGTCACTTTCTATCAAATTAAGATGAAATATACATAAAATGTACACAAATTTTGAATTAAATTAAAATTAGTTTATACATGAGATATAATTTTTAAGATTTAAAGACAATATTGGAACATTTAAAAAAAAAAAAAAAAAACATTGGTTATTTAATCTAACAATTTATTTCAGATAACAATAAAAATTCTGTTTACGTCTTTATCAAATATTTCTTTTTGCTGTTTTATTACGGAATTTTTATTTCTTTTCAACAAAGTTTTTCCACTATCGATTCATTTTGCTTATTTTTCCAATATTTATTCACACACATGTTTTACACAATGCAAAAAAAAAAGCAAATACAATACAAAATATACAAACAAAAATCTTTAACACAAAAGTGCGTTTCATCGACATTTATTTTTCTTTGATGAAATATAAACTAAAAATTAATAGTGAAAAGGGGACTTTTTTTTTTTCTTTTGACAAATAGCTGAATATTGATATCGGATTTTAAGACATGCTTAAGTTGTACCGGCTTTTACATAAAATTAATTTTTAACATTTACTTTCCTTTTTCGCTTTTGTCATTCGATGAATTAAGAAGAAAAAAAAAAATCCATTAGAAGAAACTTACTCAAAGAAAACGAAATTATAAGATTTCTTTGTCTTTGAGAGAATTGTAAAATTAGATTTTGTTATTATCTTACAGTATAATTTAAAATTTGATATCTTACTTTTATTTTTTCATTATAAAACTATGTAAAAAAAAACTTAAAATGGAACTAATAAATGAAATTTAAATACATACGAATTTCCTTTAATTATTTATTTTTATTTATTTACTTATTTATTTCTGTAATTTAACAATGTTCCGAATTAACATTCGTGCCTAAATTGATGCTTAACTTTCGACAACAGATGAAGGGTTATGCATAATTATTTCGATCTGAAAAAACTGTTGCGGACTTTCACAAAATATGATGCTAATTTATAAACTCCATTTCCCTCTTTGAAAATGATAGGGTTATGGGTCGCAAATAACGAATACTTGATGATCGTATAAATTCTAAAACGCATTCTATAACATTAACGTAAATTCTACACGCAAAAAAATAAATAAGATAAAACAAAACAAATATCTCAATAATAATACAGGTTAATTTCTTTTGTAATGATATTAATATTTTTCACGATAACCATTACGCCAAAAATAGTTGTATAATACATAATATATATATAGCATTCCTTGGTGTGTGTGTGTATATATATATATATATATATATAACAATATGTTAACAAGTGCCGAATTGGCGAGGAAATTTTTATTTAGATGTTGGAAGAAAGTGTTTAGGGTCAAACAGAAAAAACAATCAGAGGTACGATCAGAGGTAGATTTAAAGAAAATCTTCCATTTAAAGGATACACTAATATTTTTTATACGCCCTCGTTTGGTATTTTCTAATATTGTCAAAAATACTCAATCATAAATTATCATAAATTTAAGTTAACAACAAAAGATGAGTGAATTCTTAGTTTCTAAAAATTATATATATATATATATATATGGACGGTTTCTAAAGCGTCATAGAAAGAAAACAACTGAAAATGATTATAACAAAAAAATGTTTTTCTCACGATTCTGAAAATAAATGAACCTTCAAATAAATTTTATTACTGAAAAAGCTTCATTATTCTTTTTAGAAAAAGAAATCATTAGATGCAGTTTCAGGTGTTCGAAAAGAAATCATTGCACTTAACTACATATCATGAAAATAAATGAGAATAATTACTCTTCAAAACAGATATAAAGAGAAACTAGTTATTACGTAATGTACTTGAAAGCTCAAATAATAATTTACTGTATTTTTTTTCCTTAACTTTATTAATTTATCTAGACATATAATAATTTATTTTAAAGGGAAGATAAATGGTATTTACAGAAAGGGTAGCTATTTTATTTTTTAACTTTACATGAACGGACTACTCTTTAACGAAACAGTTAATTAAAAATAAACTGACAGATTTTTTTTTTTTATGTAACTTTTTTTTTTCTGATTTCCTTTAAATAAGCTGTCTTTTATTTTTAGAGAATTCTTTTGCTTTGTGAATCGGCATTTTAGAATATTGAGAATCCAAATGATTATAAATGTCTGAATTAGTTTTCATGTTATTATTTTTTATTTATTATACAGAATGTAAGAATATCCAGGATATATGTAAAATACAGCGGTGGACATAATTATAAGACACCTATCTAATTTGACAAATAGTGAAAGAAAAGATTCAGAGCTTAAAAATGTTTTATCAAATACGTCAAAAACAAATTTGTTCTGTTATCACACGTAATTGTTTTACAGAAATGATATTTTTATAGAGTTTAATAAAAAAAATTAAAAATTTCCTGGACAAAATTATAAGACACCCTAACATTTTAATTAAAACACCTGCTTTTTTTCGAAAATAATGTGTCTGCATGCTGTTATGACGTCAGCAGTTCACTAAAGCAGACGATAACCGACTTCACGCATTTACAAACATGCCACGAGGTACAGAATTAAAAGAAAGTGAAATTCGCGAAATTTGGAGATTAAATGGAACTGGTGCTTCAATTAATAATATTTCAAAAGTTATTAAACGCTCTAGATGTGCAATTAGAAATGTTTTGAAAAGAGGAGTTAATGGATCGGTGATTAAAATATCTGGACGTACTCCTTGCTTGTGCTCGAGAGAGAGACGTCATGTGCTTTCGCTCGCTACACAGAATAAGATAACCACTACAGGCATTAAAAATGCTTTGAAACTGAATTGTTCAAGGAAAACGATTTGCAGGGTGATGCATAATGCTTCCTATGTGAAATATAAAAAATTAAAGAAAAAACACCGCTTCTAAGCCGGCACAAAATGGAGCGTCTAAACTTCGCTAAACACACTATGGCCTGGACCGCCAAATGGTACTCTGTGTTATTTTCTGATGAAAAAAAGTTTAACCTGGATGGTCCTGACGGGTTTAAATACACTGATGGGGAAAAAAAATCCCAATACCAGGAAGGAGCTGTGCTAGATAAACGAAATTTGGTAGGCGTGTTGATACATCTGAAAGATGACGTCGATTCAAATTTCGAGCTACGCGCATAAGTGTGGCGCTAGTAGCGACACTATGAACATGCAAATGAGGTTTGCTTTAAATAAGCGCTGTAAGGTTCGTGATCGTTATTTACAGTTGAGATTTGACGTAGTGGGTTAATGTTAGTCAATGATGCCTCTAAGAAGACGAAGAAGCCATTATCAACAGCTCACTGAGTTTGAACGAGGTCGTGTAGTAGGGCTACGAGAAGGTGGGTTTTCTTTCCGCGATATTGCAGAAAGACTTGGCAGGAATGTATCCACTGTGCATGAGTGTTGGCAGCAGTGGTCAAGGGAAGGTACTGCCTCAAGAAGACCGGGTTCCGGGCGGCCACGTAGCACTACTGAGAGGGAAGACCGCCATGTTCGGCGTATGGCTGTGGCTAATCGTACTGCGTCTGCAGCTGAAATTCGAGCTGCAGTTGGTCAGCCAGACGCCCTGTAGCGTGCATTTCACTGACTCCAAACCACTGCCGTTTGCGATGTGAGTGGTGTCAAGCTAGAGCTCATTGGAGGACGGAGTGAAGATCTGTTGTGTTTTCTGATGAAAGCCGGTTCTGCCTTGGTCGCAGTGATAGCCGTGTGTTGGTTAGAAGGAGGCCAGGTGAACGCCTGCTAGCGACCTGTCTGCGGCCTGGACACACAGGGCCTACTCCTGGAGTTATGGTTTGGGGAGCAATTTCGTATGACAGCAGGAGCACTCTCGTGGTTATCCCACGCACCCTGACTGAAAATTTGTACGTCAGTCTAGTGATACAACCTGTTGTGCTGCCATTCATGAACAACATTCAAGGGGGTGTTTTCCAACTGGATAACGCTCGCCCTCATACCGCTGTTGTAACCCAACATGCTCTACAGAGTGTCGACATGTTGCCTTGGCCTGCCAGATCACCAGATCTTTCTCCAATCAAGCACGTATGGGACATCATTGGACGACAACTCCAGCGTCATCCACAACCAGCATTAACCGTCCCTGCATTGACCGCCCAAGTGCAACAGGCATGAAACTCCATCCCACAAACTGATATCCGACACCTGTACGACACAATGCATGCACGTTTGCACGCTTGCATTCAAAATTCTGGCGGTTACACCGGTTACTAATGTACCAACATTTCACATTTGAAATGGCTCTTCTCGCCAATGGCTCTACCTGTGATCTTGAAACTTTAATCAATTAAATATGTTACCTAGATAAATGTCTTGCTGAAATTTCATTAATGTACAATAATTTTTTCATGGTGTTGGGATTTTTTTTCCATCAGTGTATTATTGGCATGATTTACGGAAGTCTCCTCATGTACTAATGAGCCGCCAAATGGGTGGAGGCTCAGTAATGATTTGGACTGGTTTTTCTGCTCAAGGGAAAACGGATATTGTTTTTGTGCATTCAAGAATGAATTCCGAAAAATATAAGAATGTTCTTAAAGATCAACTAGCCATATACGGCGAACTTTTTTGTGGTGAAAGCTACACTTTCCAGCACGATAACGCGCCGATTCATGCATCACACGAAACAAAAAAGTCGCTTTCACAGTAAAGTATCAATGTTCCCCCGTGGCCTTCCCACTCCCCAGGCTTAAATACCATCGGAAACTTCTGGGGGATCTTAACTCGTGCAGTTTACCGAAATGGGAGGCAGTTTATATGTGTCGAAGACCTAAAGAATGCTATAAAATGTGCTTGGGAAGAACTGTCTTGCGATACTTTGTTAGAATTGATATACTCGATGCCGAATCGCATCTTTCATGTTACAAAAAACTATGGTGGCTCCACCAAATATTGAATAACCATGTTAGAGGATTTTCTTTCAGACCATTAGTGTCTGCTAATTATGTTGACCAATGTATTTGGAAAAAAATGGTTGGTGTCTTATAATTTTGTCCATTATGTTTTTAAGTTTTTTCATTAAATTGTATGAAAATATCATTATTATAAAATAATTATACATGATAACAGAATAAATTTATGTTTTTGACGTATTTGATAAAACATTTTTAAGCTCTGAATCTTTTCTTTCACTATTTGTCAAATTAGATAGGTGTCTTATAATTATGTCCACCACTGTAATTCTGATACCCTAAAGAGTGTATGAATATAGCCTTGAAATCGCTGTTTTTCAAATTTATCTAATATTTTCTTTCCTTGGTTGTTTTCCTTAAAAGTGTTTAAAAAATGAAATTGATTAAATGAGATATAAAACAGAGTTTACATAGCCAGTTAAAAAATAAGAAAAAAATGGTAGTTTTTTTTTTTTTTTTTTTTGAAACACCAATTTCCAAGATCTAAATCTGACCTACCTAATAAGGATGACTGTTAATTTTCTTGTAATAACCACGTAAAATATGAGGAAGGATATCTAAAAGGATTCATATAACAGTATTCAAGAAAATCGTTAGAGCCATTTTTGAGGTACCAACTTTTACCAAAACTTGGCATACACAATTATTGACCGGAAAACAATAATTAGATACAAAAGGATATTTAAAAGGGAATTAATATGACGAGTTCAAAAAACATTCGTACAGCTGTTTTGAAAGGAAAACATTGCGTTGTTTTTTTTTCAATACCTGAAATCGAGCTATTTATACAGGACGCCTATCAGTTTTCCTGAACTAACCAGCTGTATCACTCGAAAGGACATCTAATAGAGTGCTTATATAACAACTTTTTAGAAAATCGTTAGAGCAGAAATTGAGCTATATAAATAGTCCTGTATAAATAGAAATTGAGCTATTTATACAAGACGACTGTGAATTTTCCTGAACTAACCAGCTGCATCACTCGAAAGGACATCTAATAGAGTGTTTATATAACAACTTTGTAGAAAATCGCTAGAGCTGTTTTTCAGATACGGACTTACGGTTTCACTTCCGGTTTCCGATGTCCCACTTCTGTTTTTCCAATTTTTACCAAAATTTGGAAAATTTATCTGTACACCAGACTTGTTTCAATTCTGAAGTTTTCGTAGTTCTATCTTTAATAGTTTCGGAGCTATGATACCCAGAATATTCCCCACATACATATGCAGACACACACTGACCAAAGACTACTTTTTTGGATTCAGGAGACCTTAAAGCATGGGTGATAACTCGATATCGAATTTTTGGACCGAATACAATACTTCCATTACCTACGGTAGTTCGGTAATGGAAGTAAAAAGTCATGTCCGTTAAAGTTATGGAAGATGGAAAGTGAGTCTGAAAAATGCGGCTGACTATATAATTTGATTTAATTTTAGTGTATAAGGAACATCTAATACATGTTTAATAAAATAATATCTCTCCTCGTTTATTTCTTTTTTTTTTTTTTTTTTTTTTTTTTTTACTCTTGCAGAAATATGAATAATAAATTTGAAATATTTTCTTTTAATCTTAAAGAAATTGACAAAGAATCTAAAACAAAATATGTGACCAATTTCATAATCTATATTTCTTTCGAATAAAGAATCTACAAAACTGAACAATTAAATGAATACTTGAATGGACGAAATATTTATAATTTGACTATTATGAAAATTATTTTTCGTGTCTGCATTCGTACATGACGTTCGTACTCGGATGAAAGCTTGTGCATTTTAAGTTAGATATGAAACAATTGTTGTGTGTTTTGCATATTATGATATTAGTTTATGAAGTTCATTTTCAGGCTTGAAAATGATAATTTTATTAATTCCATGAAAGTCATAGTTACCATGTCTCCCGTTTCTCCCATGAGACTTTTTACTATAGAAGATTTCTGTAAACAATTTTCAAATTATTTAATAACTAATTATAAATGATATTTATTTCTATTAAAAACAGTACTGATAAATGTCTTTAATTTAGAAATGTTGGGAATGTCTGATAATCGTATAAATTCTAAAACAGGTATACGCAATCAGTATATGGTAGGCTGGTCTAAGAGTACGCATCCGATAAGAGATACCCTAAACAGTCAGGATGTTGTTTTTGATATGCGTCTAACTTCAGTGTTATATTGAAGTGCAAGCTAGTGGGAGGTGCTGTGCGAAAAAAAAAAAAAAAAAAAGATAAAAAACTACAAAAACAAAGAAATTACGTAAGTTTAAATATTTTTACATATTTTCTTAAATATTTACAGCATTTTGGAAGTAATATTGTGATAAAGCTACAAATGTTTAAAAAGAAAAGTTTATGCGGTTTGATCTGCAAGAAACCAACATAAGCCTCACAGCGAGTGCGATTCAGGTCGATGCCAATAAATGGCGTTGTACTTCGTTTGATTTAATAATCGTCAGTCTATGCAAGAATACGCACTTGTGTATGTTACAAGAGTACGCGTGCGTGTACTCTTACACACACTTTTTTATAACAGTTTTTACATGCATCGTAATCTTTTTTTTTTCTTTTAATAGGATGCCTGTGCGACAAAGAAGTACTCAAAGAAGTTTTTGTACTCCAGAACAATGGCTGGATGCAAAAACACGCATCGAGGCAAGCGAAAGTAAGAGAGCGGTATCTAATTCATTAGGAATGCATGAAGCAACTTTGCTAAAGAGATTAAAAAGGTCATCTCCAGCCAGACGTTTAAGCAGGTACTCTCAAACTTTTTCTTCAGAAACAGAAATAGAACTGTGTGAGCACATAAAAAGTATATAGAACATTGTACGGATTAACCAGTAAAAAAAAAAAAAGAGAGAGAGAAGTTGCTTTTTGTTTTGTAGAGATTAATGGATTACAGCATCGCTTTAATAAAGAAAAGAAAAGTGTGTTATAGAGTGGCCTCGACTATTTATGAAAAGGCATCCAGAATTGTCGTTGCGTACGCCAACCTCAAGGAGTGTTGTTCGAGCGATAGGCTTTAATAAGCCCTATGCGATCGCTACTTTGGAAATCTGACGAAGTTGTTAGATACCTACAAGTTAACTCCTTATGCAATTTTCAATATGGAAGAAACTTGTTTCTCCATGGTGCCAAGCAAACCATCAAAGGCGATTTGAACAAAGGGGAAGCACTGCAACAATAATATTTCCGGTGCTGAACGTGGTATCAACGTAACACTCGTAAATGCGGAAAATGCTTCTGGGAATATTATTCCACCAACATTCATATTTCTTCGCAAGCGTATGAAGATCGAACTTTTAGACGAGGCTTCACCTGCTTCTATAGGGATGGTGTCAGACACGAGTTACATCAACAACGTTTTGTTTGAGGACTGGTTATCACATTTTAAAGATAACGCAAGGCATAGAAAAGACAATCCAAGTACTATTGATATTAGATAACTACATGTCACACTTCACCTTAGAGGCAGTTAATTTATTTTGGGCTAACCACAATTCATGCTCTTACAATACCACCTCACAGCAGCCACAAAACTCAGCCACTTCGTTGCTGTATCCGTAACAGTCGTAAGATATTTTACACACTGGAATGGAAAAAATAGATGCATAATTATCCTGGTCGAGTGATAACAGTTTACCAAATTGCTGAAATTTTGATTCCAGCTTACCTTAAAGCAGCTATTTTCGCAAATTCCATACAAAGTTTCAAGGTATCAGGAATACAACCATTAAACCCGGAAATTTTTAGAGAAGGCTATTCCTTATCCAGTGCAGTTACAGAAAGGCCTTTGTCAGAAACTCGAGATGAACAAAATTTCCACCCAGTTCATGATTCAGTACAAAACTTTGATTGTAAGGAAAACGCTACATCTGCCGTGGCTGACATCGTTGGCGACGATAATGGGAATCGGACTAATTAGGTAATAAAGCAACTTCAGGCTGGCAACTTAGGGGAATTGAGACGTCCAACCAGGAGCAGAGTAAAACAATCAATGAAACATCAAAGGAAACTACTGTTCCAGCTAGTAACAACAATGTACAGGGAAATTCACCACTGTCCTCATGCACAACAAATTAAATATCGAGCAAATTGCAGGTTGAGAACACGTCATTTAAAGATATTCAAAATATTTTGAGAGAAAGAGGGCATACGCCCCCTCCTGCATTAAAAATAAAGGAATTAAATCACCTCACGTACCGCTTGCAGACGTAGCCCTACTACCACAAGCTGAAATATTCTCAAAATCTAATCGCAAAACAACAAAATCATTTTGAGTGGGTATCCATACAAGTTGGCTGTCGAAGAGGATTCGGCCTCTAAATGGGTACCTAAGAAAAAACCAAAAAGAATTTCAGAACCAATTACTAATGGAGCCAAAAAACGGTTTCAGGTTCTAAAGAACACATCCAAAAAGAAAATATGAAAATGTCCACCATGTGGTGAAGTATAGTTAGACCCCCTAGACGAAGGCTGGATAGAATGCTGTAAATACAAGGAGTGGTGGCATGAAGTTTATACGAGCTATAAATACGTGAAATAAACTTTATTTATGACCACTGCAAGTACCCTAGGCATGAATTTTCAGATCATTTTTCCTGCGTACTCTCATCCAGCAGCACTTGTAACAGTACGCAAATCTTATTTTTGTTATTTTTTAATTTTTACAAAGATGTGATATATTTTTGCTACGTTTTATGTTATTTTATGAAAGATGTGTTAATTAAGAACAAATTAAAAACTAAACTGACTATCTAGAATTATTTGTTTTTATTTTAGAACAGTTTGAACATTAGGTGCGTACTCTTAGACCAGCCTTCCCTTTATATATATATATATTTAATCAACAATAACTTTTTTTTTTTTCAAAAATATTAATAATTTTTCATGATATAAATTACGCCAACAATAACTGTTTTTTTTTTTTTTTTTTTTTTTTTTTTTTGTGCTACTTTTGAGGCGTCATAAAAAGAAAACAAATGAAGGTGATTATCACAAAACATTACTTTTTTCACGATTCAGAAAATAAATGAACCTTTGAATATTTTTTATGGCTGAAATCGTTTCATTATTTTTTATAGCAAAAGAAATCTTTCGATGTAGATGCAGGTGCCTGAAAAGGAATCATTACACTTAACTACATATCCTGAAAATAAATTATACTTATTTCTCAATCAAGACAAACATTGAGAAACAAGTTATTATCTAAAGTATTGAAAAGTTCAAAAAATAATCTACTGTATTTCTTCCTTTAATTTTATTAATTTACTACGACATGTGTAATTTATTTTTTAAGGGAAGATAAATGGTATTTTCGGTAAGAGTAGCTAGTTTATTTTTTTAAACATCGAGTGAACATAAAATTCTTTTAACGAAATTGTTTAATAAAATAAAAGTGACAGATTGTAGATTGTTTGTATATAATTAAAACTTCTTCCAATTTTCTTTGCATTTTTTTTTTTTTTTTTTTTTTTTTTTTTTTTTTCCCTTTTTCGGAGTTTTATTATTTTACTTTGTAAATCTGCATTTTAAGATGCTGGGCATAGTTTTCAAAGTTATTTTCAAACTGTATGGAATTCTAATAAATAAAATTTGCTGGTATTTAGACATATGTAACTTTTTTCTTTTTCTCTTTTTCTTTCTTCTTCTTTTTTTTTTATTTTTTACTAAAATAATGAAACTATAAATTTCACACTTTTATTTTTTGTATTTAATTCTTTAATAAAATTAATTTAAACATAAAAAGACAGATTTTGAAAATTTCTTAATTAAGTTATTTCAAATTTTATCGTAAATTACTTTAAGTAAATTAGGAAAAAAAAAAAAAAGATAGGTACATGAGTTGAACTTTCATATTAATTTTTTACACTTTTAAAATCATAACAATGTGATCGCACTGGATGCACAATTGAATACCACTGTTATCTTATACAAATCTTCTGTAATAACTTTCTTCTATAAAATTAAGATAAAAATATTATTTAAAAATAGTAGTCCTAAAGCCTACGCCCAGTGTGCCCCTTTTGTCATGGATTAATCATTAATGAGTATTTCAAAGATTTAAAAATTTAAATGCAGCAAAATAAGCATAAAAACATAAAATAAAAACCTAATGTGTTTGAGTGAGGAATGAATAGGAATAAGGCATGATTAATAAACTAATCTATCCTTCGTGTTTCTTATTTTTCATTTTTTGAATAATTATGAATAATAAAACCAATGTAATATTTAAAATGAGATAAAAAATACAAAAATTTTAAAACTCTAAAATACATTTTAATTAAAAACATTAAAACACAAGACAGACGTTTCGGCTAGAATACTGGCCCTCTTCAGTGTCAAACATACAAGCACAACATTTACAAAAATTCATAATACATGAATAATGAATTTTTAAAAGTATTATGAATTTTTGTAAATGTTGTGCTTGTATGTTTGACACTGAGGAGGGCTAGTGTTCTAGCCGAAACGTCTGTCTTGTGTTTTAATGTTTTTAATTAAAATGTATTTTCAAGTTTTAAAATTTTTGTTTTTTTTTATCTCATTTTAAATGTTACATTGGTTTTAAAATATTAATAAGACATATAAATTATGCTTAATTTTTTAAAATGAATAATAAAAGTTTAAATATTTTTTTTTATCTAAAATCAAACTAAAATTTCTTCACGTTCAGTTTTAATGAAATATAATTTCTCGAAATCAAATTCCGCCAAAAAAAATATCTTGAAATTAAACAAATATATATTTTAAATAACATTCTTTCTTGTAGTCAATGCCCAAGCTAAAAATTTGCATCGACTTCAAATAAAATTCTGAAGAACTAAATAGAAATTGTCAACATTTTTTCGCAAACTTAAGTTATATATTATATATATATATATATAAACAGAGCACATGTTTGCTAGGCGAAAAAATTTCAGGTGATGTGAAGTGTTATGAAAATCTAATTTCTCAAACAGAGAGATTGTAAAATACAATTCCCAATCCCATGATAGATTTTTAGAAAATGTATTATATAAATACATATAAATATCTACCATACCAATGTATATTGAAATGTGAGAAATGACTACAAGTTCTTTTCAATTTTGGTTAACAGAATGTTTAAGTAAGGATTTAAAAGTTTTATTGCAAATATATTTATTTATTGTTAAAAAAAATACTTAAGAAAACAGAAGCAAGAACTGGCGCATTAGTAGCACCTTGCATCAATGTAAATCTGTTACCCAAGTTTAGAAAATAAATATTGTTTGTTCAGCCAAAATTTAAAAAAATAAAAATAATTAATTAAAAGCTTTTTCTAAGGTTATGAAAACGGAATATTATCAACGGAAATATTTGAAAACGGATGTAAATGAGAATATTAACATTATATAGAAAATTATATTTTTTTCTGGAAAAAGCGAATTTTCTAATTATTTGCTTAAACTTAAACTTAAAAAAAAAAAAAAAAAAAAAAAAAAATGTCATTGCCAGTAAATCTTTGTTTTTTATTAAAATATAGCATTATTGTTGATAAATTTATATTTATGTCTCACTCCTATCTGAAAGAGAGCAAGAAGACAAAATGTTTATGCACGATATTTAATTGGTTTCGAAAGCAAATCTTAACAAATCTTTAACCCTTTATCTAGAGCATCATGAAACAGACAAAAATTGTGTTTTAAACATACACTGTCAAAAAAAGTCCTGTTTACTGCAGTTTGCTGGCAGAAATTTTCTGTAATTCAGAAAAATACGTTCTATCAACGGAAAAATTACGTTGATAGAACGTATTTTTCTGAATTACAGAAAATTTCTGGCAGCAAACTGCAGTAAATAGGACTTTTTTTTTGTCAGTGTATGTATATTTTAGTTACTTAAGAGTATTATTTTAATATGTATGCAATAAAAACTATGCATACAACCCTATCACAGAAATTAATGAGGAATTTGTGAGGTGGTACTTTAGTAGTACATAGAGGTCGAAAAAGATATTTCGACCTCAAAAATGTGTAAAACAAATACTTACATTTATGTTCTTTATATTTTTTATAAGACTGGTGGGAGATTCTTGAAGTAATATAAGAATTAATTATAATGTACGTGAAGATCTCGAAAAATGCCAAGCAAAAACAGTAAGAGCATTCTATAAAATACTTTCTGGTGCACTTTATACTGCACTTTATACCTATTTATGAATTCCGCATACGATAATACACTCATGTTTGGGAAACTTGCAACACCAGGAAGGAATGATGCGACTAAGCTGAAAATGTCAACAAATGCAAATTATAGTGTATTAAGCAAATGATTAACATTTCACAATCTACACGCATGCGTAGACTTAGCAACGACCTCTGGACTGCTGCAGAAACCATATAAATATAAAGCTGCAGCGGAATGCTAAAAATAATCTATTATTATATACTAGTGATAAACGTTAAGTGAGATGTAACAATGACTTGACTCCTTGACTGAAGAGGATGACATTTCAACAACTTAAAGAGTTTGAACGGTTAGAATCATTGGCTTCGTGAAGGAAGATTGTTTTATCTTGCAATAGTAGATCGTTTACAGTGTAAAAGCAGCGCAGTTGTGCAAGTTTGAAAGCAGTGGGCCAACGAGAATCAGACAACTCGGAAATCTAGGTGTGGACCCCGATAAATAACGTCAACGCACGATGATAGGCACCTGGTCCGCATGGAACTAACAGACCTCACAGCTTCATCTAGACACTTGGCAGCACTTTATTCACTGTTACAGGCATATCAATGTCTGCTTCATCAGTTCGTCGACGGCTGCTGCACCGTGGGTAGCGTGCTAGAACTCCTTTATATAGTTTCCCCTTCATGCAAAACCATCGACGCCTGCGGCTGCAATAGGCTCAAGAACATAGGGACTTGCGTGCAAATTGGCAACAATTGGTTCTTACTGGCTAATTCCTCTTTAATTTGTGGCACCATGATGGCTGTACACGTGTTAGACAGTATGCCGATGAATGCTACCTTCCGGAGTGCATTATAGAATATCACAGTGGAGAAATACCTAGTGTTATGGTCTGGGATTCGCTTGCATATCATGGACGATCTCAGTTGCTAAGAATTATGGGTAATCTGAACAACAGGTACGTCAGTGAAGTGGTGGAGCCCGAAGTCGTCACTTTCCTGCGAGGCGTTCCTGGAGCTATCTTTCAACAGGATAATTCCCACCCATATCTTGCAAGGAATATTCAAGACTACTTTTCAACATAAAACATATAGCTTCTTCTTTGTTTAGCTTATTCGTCGGATATGCCGCCTATTGAAAATGTGTAGGATTTTGTTGGTCGGCGTGATCCTCGTCCTAATGCTTCTACAGGTGAACTTTGGGTATGTATACAAACAATATGGAATGCTCTTTCCCAGTCAGACATTTAAAATGTGTTTAACTCTTTGTCAGGTCGTATATCAGCACTTATTACAGCGCGGGATAGGTACTCAAAATACAAATTTCGGACTATTAATATATATTTTCCGTTTTAAAAATTTAATTATTTATTTGTTCCAATACCAGACGTTTGTGTACTAAATTTCATTGATGTCTATCAATTCCTTCATGGTTTTGCAGTTTTCACAAACATGAGTGTATTATGGAAAGAACTGACCAAAACGTATTCTGTGGTTAAACGAAGCCAATTTCACTTTGATAAGGAAACTTTTCATAATTGAATGTTTATTCTAATACGTGGTATTGAAAAGACAAAAATCCACACAATGTTGAATTTTTTTACAAATAAATAATTATGTTAAAATACTAAGTAGGACAAGATAACAGAACTCTGTTATTTATATTTTAAAGACGTCGTTATCAAAGGAACCACATGAAGCATTTTTCACTGATTAGGATTTTTCTTAAAAACTACAAACACTTACATATCGGCGTCTCTTGAATAGACACATGAAATGCAAGAAATTTTCTTAGCATAACACTTTTGTGATAGAATTATCTTCAGCATTTAATGTTTTAGTAGCTACAATGTTTACCTAATTTCATTCGGATAGATTTCTATTTTGTGGATACTTTTGACTCAAAGTGTTTGTATTCAATCAGTAAATTCAAGATAATTAATTGAGATCTAGAAAAATGTATGATAATGAGTAGATTATTGAATATTGAAAAATAAAAGTAGAAATTGATATTGAAATGTATGATGTATCAAGCAATGCTCATTGATTAAACATTCTCCTAATAACGGCAAGTAAAATCTCATGTGAAAATACCGGGTAGGTAGTTCTCTTCTTCAACGAGGAGTATCCTGCAAAAATTATGCTTAGCTTAACACTTTTGTGACATACTAATCTACGGTATTTCACATTTTTATACCTACAAATATTTCCGAATTTCACTAAAATAGATTTCTGGCTTCAGAATACTTGGGCTTCAAAGTGTTTGCATTCAACCAACAAATTATGTTTCATTTCAAACATTATACGCGTTATATATTCTTGTTTCTATACTGCATGATTCAGTAATATTCGTTATCTGCCACATATGCAAAGTGCTATAATATATCATATTAATAAACAGAATTGTAAGTTAAGATGAATTACTTTTCTTTTCTCCTTTTACTGATTTGATTTATTTAATTTATATTTCTAAATATTTGGCTAAATCCGACGTATTTTGTGCTAAATATTCCAAGTTTTTATAACTTTCTATTAAGGAAATCTACCGTCCCATCTCAATGTTTTTCTTAAAATTTTGCAATTCTTATCCTGATTTTGATTGCTAGACTCAATGATACAAGAATCAAGATATATCAATCTTGCGCAGATACTTACAAAAAATTTACCGAAAACTTTATTTAATTTTCTTGAGATATATGGTCGATAGACACGATACTCCAATACAGAATGACTAAAAAATAATAATAATAATAATAATAATTGTAACAAGAGACAGCACACATGAATATAGACAATTTTCATCAAATAATGTAGGGACCAGAGTTTAATGGAAACACACTAGCGCGTTCCGAAATGGTCACTCGGGAAATTTTTAAAGTGCATTCCTGTTTTAATTTATTCTCCAAAAAAAAACTGGTGCAAGGAAATACTTTCTGGAGCAAATAATCAAACACTTATTATAATTTTCTCGTTTGTTTATTTAATGACTTCTCTTGTGTTATTTATTTTATTTTGACAACAGTGACGAAAAAGTGGACGAAATGACAACCCTGCTACATTAGCACTTTATCAATGCGTATTGTTATTGAATTGTAAATAATTGTATTTATTTTTCTATGAATTCTTTCAAAGAGGCTTAGTAAGTTGAAAATGTCAATATTCTGCATTTCCAGCTTTTTTTCACGTTAAAATAGCTGAATTTTCCCTTTAAAACGCATTAAAAAGCTCCAATAGGCAGGTAATAGATTTGGCGAGAAAATCCTTATTGATTTTTCTGAAGATGGACATTCTAATGTGATTGGTTAAAGCGTTACGGGAAATTTGAATTAAAAAAAATGTTTATGAACTACGTTAGCACTTTATCAATGTGTAGAAAATCTTTAAAGTGATAATGACGTCAATTTAGTGCTTTGTAGTGAAATTAAAGTGGAGTACATACGTTCTATTCTTACAAATACCTTCTAAATCACTTCGGGGGCGTCCATAATTTACGTAAAGTGTTCAGGGAGGGGGGGTAGTCCAACCTCACCAACCTTACGTGGGGGTAAGAGGGGGTCTCGGCAAATATCACGTAATTTTTCCCCGTCAAAAAACAGTGTAAACTTGCAAGAAAATTGAGTTAAATTCAAGTAAAACATGTTTCTTGACTTAGATGTTACAAAATCTGACACGATAATATTTATCGTGGCTATCCGAACGCCGCGAAGTAGCGCAGTAGCCTTCCAATTGTTTTAAGCGTCACCGGCCAGCGAAAAATATGTAGTGTGAAAAATTCTTTTCGGAGGATGAATTTTCGTGCTTTTTGAAACAGATTTCTGTTATAAACATTGATTGCTCGGAAACTAAACGACGGAGGGCGGTAATTTTTTTCAAGAGATTAAAGTTCATTTAACGTACTCTCGAACGATACCAAGATTGTCAAAAAATACGAAATTTAAGTATAAAATCTCATAAAAATCGCAAAAATCTGATTTTCTTGCACCGGCTAGTCTTCAATAAAAATAATAAAGCCAATTTTGTTTTTTAAATAAATCCAACGCATTTTCAGTAAAAGTACGAATTTTGAAAAATCTCACGTGAGATTAGAGGAGGGGGTAGGGGGCTGAGCCAAATCTCACGAAATCTCACCAGGAGGGAGACGGGGGGATCAAAAAATCGTCAAAAGTGCCTCACGTAATTAATGGACGCCCCCTTCCATAAATTCGGTTTTATAAGCTTCTTAAACTAATGGTACTTTAAAGTACCGTCGGTCGATTAAGGGTTAGAATGCTATAAAAAGTGATTAGACACATTCGATTTCTGATTTATTACTTTCCGAACACTATAGTGAGGAAAGTATTGTAATCATGTCAAAAATCCGAATTCGAGATTTTGATGTTTCTATACGTTTCGAGGTCCAACGAGTCCGTTTTCACTATTTTTACCATGATGTATGTATGTGTGTGTGTATGTATGTGTGTATGTATGTGTGTATGTCTGTGAGTGAACACGCTAGCGTCTAAACGCTTTGTTCGAATAAGCTGAAAGTTGGTACGTATATTGTAAGTCACCATAGTACGAACCCTATAGATTTTGGTGAATCTAGCACTTATAGTTTTTTTACAGGGACACAAAGAAAAATTCTTTATCATTATGGCCAAGGGACCGAAATCTTAAAAGTGCGATAGCATCTAAACGCCTTATTCAATTGAGCAAAAACTTTATACACATATTATAGGTCACAGATACTCAATCTGTATAGATTTTGGAGAATCTAGCACTTATAGTTTTTTTACAGGGACACAAAGAAAAATTCTTTGCCAGATTTTTAAAAGTGTGATAGCGTCTAAACGCCTTATTAATCTGAGCAAAGAATTTGTACACATGTTATAGGTCACATTTGAACCAACTGTATAGATTTTGGTGAATCTAGCACTTACAGTTTTTTTACAGGGACACAAAGAAAAATTCTTTATCATTATGGCCTATGAGACCAAATTTTTAAAAGTGCAATAGCATCTAAACGCCTTATTCAATTGAGCTGAAAATTTGTATGAATATTATAAATCACTGTTGCACTAACTATAAGCATTTTGGTGAATTGTGGCCACCACGAGACTTTCTTCTATATTTTCCTATACAAATTCACTCAGTAACAATAAAAAAAAAAAAAAAAAAAAAAGTGGGACTTTGACAAAATTGTGGGTAAAATGTGAAAATTTGTTTAAGTTTGTCAGAATTTATAGATTTTTACAGGGACACAACAAAAAATTCTTTATCATTATGATCTAAGGGCTCAAAGTTCAGTAGCGTTAAATAAAACATCGTGTGATATATGGAGAAAAATACTCAAACACTCTGTTATGGTTTTCTCTCTTTTGTTTGTTTAGCAACTCCTCTTTCTTTATTTTATCTACAAAACTGTTAGTTACTCAATGTTCGGAAAGTCGAATGGAGTCACTCCAGATTTTTTTTTTTACATATTTAGAATGAAATAGAGCCATATTACAGTGAATCATCGATAATCCGGAATCGGCGGGAAATTGACAAAGCCGGATTACCGATTTTCCCGGGTTACAGGTGTTTTGAAAACGTATGGAAATCGTCGATCAATCGCAGCATCCAAAGAAATATTTCTTAAAAATAGTTTTAAAAAATGTATACAAAGCTTTATCAAAAGCATAAATAATTAAAATAACTTTCGAAATAAGTTAAAAATTTTAAATTAACAATTATAAAACAGCAATACAGTTCAATAATGTTTGGTCAAATAATAATAACTAGCAGGCTTTGCCCGCTTCGCTGGCCACTAAATTTAAAGGAAACTCTTTTCAATATAGCTTTATAAAAACAAAATAAAGCAAATTACTGAAATTATTCAAAAGCTCGCTCCAGGTCCTTGCTGCATTCGGCAGCGATTTGGTCATCCACTGCAACTCGGGCGCTTGTCCCTATTACCAGCACCAATAGTTTACCAATGAGCTTCCATTTAGGTGCTTATTATATAACAATTTCGAAATAGATATTATTGAAAAAATTGGAGTTTCCCTTTTATATTTGAATCCCAGTTACATGTGAACAACACTATACGTGTTGTTCACATGTAACTCGGACTGGACTCAAATGTAACTGGGTTTAGACAACATAATATTTGCTTTTACGTTATTTCATATGTTTATTTTGTTTATCCAATCAACCATTAAATGACAGCAATTTCACGCCAAATATTACAATATGCTGTGACCGGCTACGTCTGTCGCATGAGACAATTAATTTTTTTGTATTTATATATAATTCATGGGTTGTAAACCTGATAGTACAGCCTTAATATAGTCCTCTTTGGCGGCTTTTGAATTTTTGTCACCATTTTAGACTTAATCCATTGTAACAATAACACTTAATCCCTTGTAACAATATGCTATGAGCGCTATTTCTGCCGTATTTTAGACAACTAATCTTTTTATGGTTATATATATTTCCCATTAAACATATTTTTATATATTTATTTAAATATTAATTTGAATTTTTCAAATATTTCTGTTCGACAGCGTGCAAGTGCAATAACACACAGAGGCTCATTTGTTTGTATGATAAATTAGCATAGTGATTATTATATTAAAAAATCTGGAGTGACTCCACTCGACTTTCCGAACATTGAGTAACTAACAGTTTTGTAGATAAAATAAAGAAAGAGGAGTTGCTAAACAAACAAAAAAGAGAAAACCATAACAGAGTGTTTGAGTATTTTTCTCCATATATCACACGAGGTTTTATTTAACGCTACTGAACTTTGAGCCCTTAGATCATAAGGATAAAGAATTTTTCGTTGTGTCCCTGTAAAAATCTATAAATGCTAGATTCACCAAAATGCTTATAGTTAGTGCAACAGTGATTTATAATATTCATACAAATTTTTAGCTCAATTGAATAAGGCGTTTAGATGCTATGGCTGGTCTCATAGGCCATAAAGATAGAGAATTTTTCTTTGTGTCCCTGTAAAAAAACTGTAAGTGCTAGATTCACCAAAATCTATACAGTTGGTTCAAATGTGACCTATAACATGTGTACAAGTTCTTTGCTGAGATTAATAAGGCGTTTAGACGCTATCACACTTTTAAAAATTTGGCAAAGAATTTTTCTTTGTGTCCCTGTAAAAAAACTATAAGTGCTAGATTCTCCAAAATTTATACAGATTGAGTATCTGTGACCTATAATATGTGTATAAAGTTTTTGCTCAATTGAATAAGGCGTTTAGATGCTATCGCACTTTTAAGATTTTGGTCCCTTGGCCATAATGATAAAGAATTTTTCTTTGTGTCCCTGTAAAAAAACTATAAGTGCTAGATTCACCAAAATCTATAGGGTTCGTACTATGGTGACTTACAATATACGTACCAACTTTCAGCTTATTCGAACAAAGCTTTTAGACGCTAGCGTGTTCACTCACAGACATACACACATACATACACACATACATACACACACACATACATACACACATACATACACACACACATACATACATCATCGTAAAAAGAGTGAAAACGGACTCGTTGGACCTCGAAACGTATAGAAACATCAAAATCTCGAATTCGGATTTTTGACATGATTACAATACTTTCCTCACTATAGTGTTCGGAAAGTAAAAATAAATAAATAGGTAAACATTATCGTGTTACACAACTTTATTATGTCGCTCCACTGACGGCTTGTGAATTTTTGTCGCCATATTAGCGATGGATTTTTTTTTTTTTTTTTTTTTTTTTTTGTGTGTGTGTGTGTGTGAAAAGGAGAAGACTATTTTTCTAATAATTTTTTGTTTATACATAAGAATCCTTTATATTCTGCTTATATTTTTAATGGTTTTTAGGTTTAAAATAGTGCTTGTTGAAATAAATTTCCTAACTTTAAAACTGCATTTGTTCTGTAAATTTTGTGTAAAAATAAATCATTTATGTTTTTATATATTTGATGCGTTACTTAGATTAAAATGGCTGTTGCTATATTAAACTTCTTGTCGAAAAACGTTCGGTGTACTTCAACACCAAAATTTAAAAAATCGCCCAGCAGGATCTGTTAATGAAACTAATAAAATAAAAATATGGTTCATAGAGTTTAAATAATCTTTTTAAAAAAACTTTTAAAACCCAAATTATTAATGTATCGTATCACATACATAGATATAGTAATAATATATAGATTGATCATTGGGGAGAAAAAAGTTTGTTATTTTCACATTTTAATTAATTAAGAAAAAACTAATCAAAAATTCGAAAATCTGACTTCGATGTGCACAATAACCCTTCGGGGGGCACCTTTGTGTTAAATCTCGCGACTGTCCGAGCTACCGTTTTCGAGAACAGTGAAATATACAAATATTGCTCACTTAATAGTATAAGATAAAAATTTCAAATTAAAACTGGCTTAAGAGCAAATAAGGACAGGATTTTTCAAAATGATACATTCTATTAAATATGTGAGTCAGTTTCATTTACTAGCTTCTTGTTAACACTTTCCTACAAGGTTGAAAAGTGTTTAGTTGTTTTTTAGTTTAAATTTGACTGATTAAAATACGCACGTCCATCAATTGATTATCGTTAATAAAATCCTACTTTTCAATTCCCTTCATTATCACTTTCATTTCCCTTTTGCCGTCGCGCGGAGCAGGTGCTACAGGGAGAAATAGATTTCTGGCGTTCATGCTTACTTTAGCTTTCGGCATCGGGATCAAAGACGATCTCATTTTTTAATAAATCTTGGATTTGCGATATCTAGACAAAAAAAAAAAAAAAAATCATTGTTCTTCTTTCGGACTTTTTTCCGACATCTTGATTAATCCGTTAATATTCCACGTCAATCAGTAAATCAGTAAAATTAAATGAAAACATAGGCGTAGCCAGTTTTCCGAGCGGGAGGGTGCCCAAATTTTAAACTAAATGTTACAATATGAATACATTATGAACACAGTGCGCATATGTATGCATGTGTGTGTTTTAACACATATATAAAAGTTACACAAGTTTACACATGTACGTTTTAACGTATAAATTAAGTAACTTTCTCCGTTAAAAATGCTAATGTAAAAAAGTGTTAAATGCAGACTGCAGTTTCGGTAGCGTAAATCGGTGCATTTGGCTTCCTTCGAAATAATATCATTTGATAAAGTTTGGAGTTTCAAAGTAGTGCCGCTATCCGTCTAACAGAAAAGGAACAGAAGTTTAAAAATTGATTAAAGCAAGGAAAGAATCTTGCATAAAAAATATTAAATGATGTCGAATATTTGGTTTCAGTACGAAACCAATGAACGCTAAAAGGTTAAATAAAAATCTTAAGCCTTAAGTTATAAACGAAAAGCTAAAAACTAAACTACGGAAAAACTTATACTATGGAACTTAAATTGCGCACACAAAGGGATAAAGTAGAATTATAATGGTACGTTTATTCTATTTATAATCTCATTTCATTTCTTTTATTTTACCAGTTTCAAATTATGAACCTACATATATATACATATTTAATTAAATATATTTAGATATATATATTAAATTAATACAATCTTGTAGCTACTTTTTTAAAATTATTATTTTATTCGTTCCCATATTCATGAATAACATTTATTTTCTATATTTTAAAACATTGTTGTATTGCTGTAGTTGTTATGTTAGTTTCAAACAGAATAGTACAAACGGGTACTGTGATCGCTATAAAATTAAAGTGATACTTATTAATAAGATTGTAATAAACTGTTGTGTGTACCATAATATAAAAATGTGATGTGTGTAAAAGTCGCAAAAAATAAAATCAGCATTAAATAAATGTATCGAATCGGGGAAAGTGTAGAAACACGCCACAGACCGGACCAAGCGCTGACCATTAGCCAAATAAATTTACGAATTACAACTGTACATCAGAATTCCATGAAAAATTGCATAAAGTAAAATGAAAACATTAAAATGGACACATACCAATAAAATTGCACTGAAAATCCCCGCAAAGTAAATGTATCAAAATGGAGGACAGATAGAAAGCTAGTGGGGTGTCTCACTATCCGACCGTGCACTGGCCACCAGCCGAAAATATTGTCTAGCAACCACCAAAATTCAAAATTGCATACATAATCGAATCCAGAAACATTCATTAATAAAATATCACGAAAAATCATCATGACATAATGTCGGAAATTTTCTACCCACACAAATAAACGCCTTTGCTATTTAAAAAATTAAAAGACTAATAATGAAGCATATTTTGCGCATACCTTTCTTTGATGTTTGTATTTTCTGTGTTGTCTTGAGCTTCCTCTTCAAACTCTCTCTTTTTCTTTGGTTGAAATAATTATCAAGTCTTTCACATTTTTGCACATGATTCCAGAGCAGTTTTTCGTTTCTTTAGTCATTCAATACAGCTTTAATAGAATTATACACCACCTTCTCCAGATCCAGGATTTTCAGGAAAGAGGAAATTGTTTCATAAAATCGCATGAGAAGAAGGAATCCGAATAAATATTTACACTGTAGCCTAATTTTTAATAATTTTCTTTCTTTATTAATTACAAATACAAAATCGTCTGTTCATAAATACATAATTTATTTTCAGCAATAAATCGTTTGTCAAAGTTCAAAAGTAATGCAAATGATTATAAAATGTTTGTTTGGCATGTATTTTTGTGAAAGGGAAGCATGTCTATTGTATACTTCAAAACCCTCTGTTTGATTACTTTACCTGCATTCTTAAAACATTTAAGGCTTAAATTAAAAATATTTTTTAAATGATTCACAGAACTTTCACCCACAGTAAATTTTTCAAGAAAAGTCTGCTTATGATATGATTTACAATACTAATTGGAACTTTCCAGTGTTGTCTTTTTTAAAAAAAAAAAAAATAGCAAATAAGACAGGCCGAAGAAGACATTTTTTCCCTTCAGGTTGATATGTTTTTCTGATATATTTTTGGATGCTGTTTAAGGAAAACTTATTTAAAAATTTTCCTCATGTACAGTTCTGAAAAAAAAAAAAAAAAAAATTGTTTGAGCTTAAAGCTCCATTTTTTTCGTCTCCCATCTAAATTACTTCCCTTAAAATTTGGGTGATGTGAGTGAAGAACAAGGAGAGCTGTTTCATCAAGACATCAAAGAAATGAAAAGCAGGTATCATAGACGATACATTTTTAACATGTTAGCAGAATATTGTTGCATGTTGCATAGAGAATTCCCCCCCCACACACACACACACAAGACCCTCAAGCCTTGCACAAGGTAAAATGCTCTAAAGAGAGATTCGATGTGAAGAAATACATTTAAAAGATAGTATGTAAATAATAGCCTATTTCAATAAAATTTTTATATAAATTGTTTTGAATTTGTTATAACTTCTAAACGAATTCTTTCGATTTTCATCCTTACTTTTTGAAAATTTCTTACGTGATAGGAAGAAAAAAAATAATCATTTCTGAATTCAGATTATCAAAACACATTAGAGACACCCAACGCAGTACATAAAAAATAAGAAAAGTGTACAATTTCGCAGACCAGTGTAATCGGAAAAAAATTACCCGCTAAGTTATTATGATACTAGACATGCATTCAAATCAACAATTACTAAAAAGATTATTATTGTATTCAAAGAACTTTAAAATCTGAAATTATTGCAAACATTTAGTTTCGAAAATTCGACACCGTAAATAATACTTTCTGTAACTCATGGTAAGGGAAAGTAATTATCATTTTTAAACGTTTTTAGTGGACGCAATATAATTTGGTATGAATGCTTTTAATCGAACCTAACTTTTCTTACAATCTTTTATGCGAAAATTATTTTGTATCAATAAAATATGTTAGTTTCATTATGTTTAGTTCACTTTCAAAATGTTGTTGATATGCACCAACTAGAAATTTTGTACTTAAACAATAATGTATTTGAACTCTTTGCATGTAATAGTATACGGATCATTATGATATAAATTGAATACGATTTTTAGATTTCCTGCCAATACCTGCTTTTGAGTTATGCCCATGCAGACTAACCACAAGAACCTGGTTATACAATTGAGCGGATTTCAAGGCATACTATTGTAAAAACTATTTCATATTCAAAAATTGGACCGCAAAACATTACATTCTCCAACATGTATGGGTAAGAGAAAGTTAAAAAAAAAAATGCTCATTAAAAAGAAATGCCAAAAAACTTGACTCTCTGTTAAGGCCACGAGTTTAAGTAAACTAAATCCTTTTATCGCCTCTTTTCCTTGAAGAAAAAACAAACTACTAATTTCATTTTATTTTTTTGTTTACCAAGAAAAATTACTTTTCAAAGTTTTGTAAGAAATGTGCAAGTAAATTTGGATTTATGAGCAATTTAGATTATTCTTTTAAATATATTTTACCACCAGGTTTAAGAAAGTGTCTTTCTATTGCATAGAATCATTGGTATTAGTAATAACAATCTTTTTATTTTTTTTTATTTTTTTTAACCTTCAAATATTTTTTTTTTCTGTTTTCAATATGTTTTTGTTAAATATACTGAATGTGTGTGCGTGAGCGAGGGGGTGCCCGGGCACCCAGGGCACCCCCCCTGGCTACGCGCATGGAAAATCCGTAAACAATACTGACGATCCATAAAATTTGGCAAGTATGTTGTTCCAAGGTCATCTGTGAGTAGCCCGTTGAACATACGATTGACAGGAGGAGAAGAAAAAAAGAATCTGGAGTGACTCCACTCGACTTTCCGAACATTAAGTAATTAATGGTTGTAAAAATAAATTAAAGAAAGAGAAATCATTAAAAAGCCAAAAGTAAAAATTATAATACGGTGTTTAAATATTTTTCTCGTCTAGCATATTGTTTAATTATACGCTATTGATTTCAAATAATTTGAGCCCATAGATCATAATGATAAAAAAATTTTCGTTGTAATCTGTAAGTACTAGATTCACTAAAATCTATACAGTTAGTGATATGGCGACCAATAACGCACGTGTAACTTTTCAGTTCATTCGAAGAAAGCGTTTAGATATTATCGCAGTTTAATAACTTTAGGCCCATAGGCCATAATGAGGCCATAATGAGGCCATTTAAAGGAAAATTTTCTCCATTATATAACTTCGATAAAATAAGACAAAATTACTTTAAAAAATAAGTGGTACGAAATAAAGGCGGAGCTAAAATTACTCCGGAATAAATTAAAATATTGGCAGTTATGTAATTATTCATATCAGAAATTCTACATATATTCTACCTATATTTATTTGACATAAAATGTTTATATAAATTCGTATAAAACATTTTCAATTACTATTAAAGTTTTGATGCATATTAAAAAGAAAAAGAAAGCGAAACTATTATAATAGTTTTTGTAAACAAATCTCAAAATATATCCCATCAAAAACAGCTCCATTTAATGTTACATTTATCTACCACTTACAGGAGAAAACAAAAATATTTTGCATAACATTCTAAATATACACAACAAATAAATAATCGGATAAACCTACAACGAGAGTTAATACTATGAAATATATATATTTTGTTTATCTTTTTCAAAAATACCCAGATATGATATATGCTTCTACGAATTCATGTAGCATTTCACATGAACAAAAGTACTAAGAAGATTTCGGAATCATATTTCATCTTTTCTTAAAGTGATAAGCACCCGCACGTTAAACATAAAGCGATAAAATGTTATTCAAAACCGTTTGCACATTTTTACATCGATAGATACGTTACAAAGCAATGCTATTTATTTTGGCCGAAGCCCAAAAGAAAACGAATAAAGATATTTTACTTTTATGTAATAAAGTAGTATAGTAATTTATTATTTTTATGTATTCGCCCCTGTTATTTATAAGAGTAAAATTAAGAAATGTCATACTATTAGTCATTTAAATACAAAATAATAAGTTAAAAATCTGGAGTGACTCCACTCGACTTTCCGAACATTGAGTAATTAACAGTTTTGTAGATAAAGTAAAGAAAGAGGAGTTGTTAAAGAAACAGAAGAGACAAAACCATAATAGAGTGTTTGAGTATTTTTCTCCATATATTACACGATGTTTTATTTAACGCTACTGAACTTTGAGCCCATTGATCGCAATGATAAAGAATTTTTCGTTGTGTCCCTGTAAAAACCTATAAATGCTAGATTCACCAAAATGCTTATAGTTCGTGCAACAGTGATTTATAATATTCATATAAATTTTCAGCTCAATAGAATAAGGCGTTTAGATGCTATCGCACTTTTAAAAATTTGGTCCTATAGGCCATAATGATAACGAATTTTTCTTTGTGTCCCTGTAAAAACAATGTAAGTGCTAGATTCACCAAAATCTATACAGTTGGTGCAACTGTGACCTATAATATGTGTAAAAATTTTTTGCTCAGATTAATAAGGCGTTTAGACGCTATCACACTTTTAAAAATTTAACCCCATAGGCCATAATGATAAAGAATTTTTCTTTGTGTCCCTGTAAAAAAACTGTAAGTGCCAGATTCTCCAAAATCTATACAGATTGAGTATCTGTGACCTATAATATGTGTATAAATGTTTTGCTCAATTGAATAAGGCGTTTAGATGCTATCGCACTTTTAAGATTTTGCTCCCATAGGCCATAATGATAAAGAATTTTTCTTTGTGTCCCTGTAAAAAAACTATAAGTGCTAGATTCACCAAAATCTATAGGGTTCGTACTATGGTGACTTACAATATACGTACCAACTTTCAGCGTATTCGAACAAAGCGTTTAGACGCTAGCGTGTTCACTCACAGACATACACACATACATACACACATACACACACACATACATACATCATCGCAAAAATAGTGAAAACGGACTCATTGGACCTCGAAACGTACAGAAACATCAAAATCTCAAATTCGGATTTTTGTCATGATTACAATACTTTCCTCACTATAGTGTTCGGAAAGTAAAAATGAATCATGAATGTACCACATTTTTAACTCATTTTTTACTTTCTTCTACATTAAATAAATGAAAATATTAGCTTCACAAAAATTTTCGACTTCTGGTTATATAATACAAATTTATATGCCGTAGCAATTTCACATAAATTAGTGATCATAAACATTTGGTGAAAATAGCCCAATAGGTGTTGTTTTCATCCTGTTTAACATAAACTTTGTATGTAGGATAAAATTTTATATAAACGCGCAGAATGAGAATTATGGCTT